>WFKR01000001.1:1442747-2642747 GCA_025331145.1 Rosa persica | reverse complement strand
TATTCATAAGCCAATGGAGTTATATCATTATCTCTTTAACCAAAGAAAATCTAATCCAAAATGCTAGCTAATGTAAAACAATTGTAGACGTCTAACTTCTTTCAATAATGTGACCAAGTAAGTAGAGAGACGTCGGCGGAGCAAGGCTCGCTTAAGTACCACTAATCTCATAACCTTCCTAGACATCACACTTACTTTGGGTGAGCCTACTTTGAAGAAAGACTAAACCATTGGCATCTACTACAAAAATATATGGCAATTGTCTATTACATCTCTTGGAAAATAATGACTTAATCAAAATCACCAGTCTCTGGATCTTGGCCTTTGTAGTCTTCAACCCTTAGAGCGAGATCGTCATCTTAATCTTCTTGCTCCATGTAATTTGCTTCCCTTGCTTCACGATATGTTTCGTACGCGTTAGCAACATTTTGGGTGCATTACATGATTTAGCCCAATGTCTGGACACACCATACTGAAGACAAGCATCATCATGGTCAGGCATCCTTGATCTAGGCACTCCTAAAGCGCGTTAAGGAGGCTATGATCTTTGGTGGCGCCACCACCATAGCCAGAGGCTCTGCCTCTCTCTCTCTCTCTCTCTCTTCACAAGGTTGACCTTTCTGGTTCGGTGCATGCCTATCCTGGCGGTTTTCTTTCTTTTTGAGGCAAGAATATGGACCATAACATCCAGAATAATCCTTTTCCTTAGGGTTTTGCTCCTGACAACCTCCCTTAGAGGCACAACTATAATTAGACTCCGGAATTTGCTCTGCTTCCATGGGTCTAGAGTTATAGTTCTTCACAAGTATGTTGTCGTACTTTTCAGCTATGTTCATGGCTCCAATAAGCTCATGAAATCTTGTGATTTATTCGGCATTGGCATCAATCCGATAGTTCATAGCTATCATCAATGCAAAGACGAGTAAGGTAGAGTGAGTCTTCTCAATCAACATCGCATCAATGATTTTCTGCCCACAGAATTCCATCAAAGACTTGATACGAAGTGCTTCTGAATTGTAGTCAAGTACAGACTTGAAATCATAGTAGCGGAGGCTATGCCATCTTACTTCTAAATCAGGAAGCAGAGAGCCACAAACATTGCCAAAACGCTGCTTGAGTTTTACCCATAGTTTTCTTGGGTCTTCCTTATTGATGCACTCATTCTGAAGCGCAATCTGTCTTGTCATGAGAATTATGGCTTTAGCTTCATTGGCCTTTCTCGTAGCTCTATTCGCTTCAAAAGCAGCAGCTTATTGAGGAGTAGGCACGTTCTGACTTGGCTCTTAGATCGTACTTAGGATCCCATCAGCCTTAAGATGCTAGCGCACATCACGGACCTACTTGTGGTATCCTACACCTGTTGTCTCTAGTGGAGCGAAGCTCAACTTGTTCAGGTTACTCATCCTAAAAAAAAAATACAAAAGATTAGGGTTAATTTCGGATCGAAAAGGCTACCACGAAAACAATAGAATTTATGAACGTAGTCGCTTCCAAGAAATTTGATTCCAAGAGGGGCTGGATTAGATCAAAACAATGATGTTCGTGGTCGATCATTTCTTCTCTACAAGCTCCAAGCTTGGAGTGAGTACGAACTCCCACAATTCGGCTTGATTAGGTCTCCCCTTTGATGAAGAAAGGGGGTAGAAAGGGGAGTTTGCTGATAGAGCATTATATGCGACTTTTTAAGTGTCTTTCTACTCACATTTTGCTATGTTATTTCCTTTAACTTAATCATATTAACTTAGTTCAGTGCCTTTAGGTACATTTGAGCTACAAACAAAGAAAATGAGCTATAGAAAGCAAGAAATAAAGGCAAGGAGGAAATGAGGCGCCAAAATGGTCAAGAAATGAAGAAATTGAGTATTCCCAATACTATTAGGAAAATGAATCCGAGTTAAAGTAGGAATCCTTGATCAACTAGGAGACCATGTGGCTTCATGATGAAGATAAATGATATTTTGGCAAAATATCTCTAGAAGATAAGAGATATTTAAGGAGGAGTTCTAATTCAATTTGGCTTCTACAACCTAAAAGAGATATTTTGACAAAAGGAAGAGTGCTAATTCAATTTGACTTCTACAACCTAGAAGAGATATTTTGGAGAAGAAAGAGTCTTAATTCAATTTGATTTCTACTTGTTTATGGAAGATTCCTATTAGTCGAATTATGAAGTGACACCAAGGCTATAAAAAGGGGAGAGTTAGACATCAAAAAAATCATCTTTCAGTCCCTGAATCAATTTCACAACTCTTTCCTTTTTCTCTCTCAAAGTTTCGGCCTCCTTCCTTTGAAGTCATGAAGCAAGCTCCATCATCTCCATCACATCCTTGCCGTAGCCTCTATCCTCTTGAAGTTCATCTTGCGCTCTTGAAGTTCTTCAAAAGTGTATCTATGTTCATCTATATTTTGCTTTCGGTTTCCTATGATCGTAAATCAGAACATCTTCTTGTTTTGTTTTGTTGGATTTGAAACTTTGTAAGATTAAATCTTATGTAGTTGATTTTAGTTTTTGAACCATGAAGCATGTGTTAACGTTTCAGATTACAAATTGTGATTTCATTATATGTTCTTGGATGTTTGTTGATTTTGTGCTTCAATCCCACCTTTCATTTTTTCTGTTCTTTGATGGCCAACTTAGGATTCGAATTACATGATTGATTCTAGATTAAGATATGCTAGCGTTCTAGGTCTTAATTTCTAAGTGGAGAACCTATAGCTCCTTAGGTAAATCAACAAAGAGATTTGCATGCTTGATTAGCGTTCTGACTTGTGTGTTCTTCTTAAATCAATCAAACTTTCATGGTTCTTATTGCGTTAAGCGTGTTTTGTTAGGGATTCGATCACTCACTAGCAGTACATGTTTAATAGGATTAACTATGGTGCGTTCATCCAATTAATCTAACTAAGGAAGGTAAAAAGAGCTTTGTAGGCGTTCCACTATGTTCTTGATTGATTTCTTTCTATTTTGACTCTACTATCTCCATTCACCTTATTCTATATTGATTCTTGGTTTGATTGAACATTGTAATTAGTTAATTAGATTAGAATACAA
The DNA here is from genome assembly GCA_025331145.1 of Rosa persica. Lineage (NCBI taxonomy): Eukaryota > Viridiplantae > Streptophyta > Magnoliopsida > Rosales > Rosaceae > Rosa > Rosa persica. The sequence goes on along the minus strand of WFKR01000001.1, from coordinate 2,639,695 downwards.
ACTTTTCAAAACCCCTTTTACTTTGTAATTTTTGTAAGTACCTTATACATGTGAATAATAATTCTTTCTTTGACGTTTAGTTGACAGGAGTACCCTCAATCCCTGGATAGAACGATCCCTACTTGTTTTATACTAACAATTGACGACAAGGTTAATTTTGAGCGCTCATTCTGAATGCATCATTTGCAAGTCCCCGAGGAAAAAGAAGGGAAAAAACAATAAAACTTTAAAAACGGGAAATTTTAGTAAAAAATACCTCCAAATAGTGATCGGAAAGTCGCCTAATAAAGTGGCCAGAAATCTGGCTGGAAAAGTAGCTGGCCGGAGCTGACCTGGCGTCAGATACTGACGTGGTTGAGCTGACGTGGATGATGACGTGTTAGATGCTCTATGCTAATGTCAGCTGGCTTCTGGGCTTGGTAGGCTTCTGGGCCGAGATCTCCTTTCTTTCTCCTCTAGGCTGGGCTGCGTCGCTTTCTTCTCTCTTTCTTCTTCATTTCTTCCCTCTGCCGGTTCAAGGTGCAACAGCTTCTGGTGGCCGGTTAGGGTGATTTTAGGCCAGTTCCCAGAATAATTTTTCCAGTTCCCGGAAACTAGAATCAAGCTGCTGATGGTGACGAAATATGGTTGTAGAGGTGGACTGGAAGGGTGCGAACCAGGCAGGGGATGTTCTGATTCTTCTAGGCTTCGATTACTTGTTTTTCCGGCTGGTTCTTGGGGTGGCGCCGCCAGTTCCGGACTCCTGGGATTGGCCGCTTCAATATATGCGGTGGTGGTTGCTAGGGATTGAAGGCTATAATTTTACGGTTTCATGGTTAGTGCTTCGTGCTGATAACGTGTTTAAGGAAAACTGAAATTTGGAGAGAATTGCTATGTACTTTCATTGATAATAGGGGCGGCCTCTTTATATAGAGGATTACAATGCATAGAATCTGAATTGTAAAAGGAAAGGTAATCATACATTGAATGGATATCTCGAAGATTCTCTGAGATTATCTCTAATTAAAACCCTATTACCACTAGGTTAAGTAACCTAGAGTTTGGGCCAAACACATATTCTGGATTTACTTGAACAGATTTATCTTATTTTGGTCATTATTGGCAGCACGTTAATCTTGTATTATTGCAATAGTTGGTCATATATTGACAATTGAAGTTTGTTTTCAGTAAAAACCAAACAGATAACTGTGAAAGTATTATTCTTCCGGCCTCTGCGTCCCGACTTATTTGAATTTATGTGCAGAATGTAGACCCATACCGGACAAGGCAAATTAAGAAGCACTGCAGAAATCTTTCTTTCCATTAAAAATTTTGATCCTATCATTTTCTGAGGTTTGTAAACAACAATATATAATAATTCAAAGTCAACATTGCCTGTATACTTTGACAAAGTGTGGAGTGATTGATTAATGTCTTAGAATGCCATGAGCCTAATTTGGGAATAATTTATAAAGAAACGGTCATTCTTCTAAGGACAATATATTAGAATATGGGTCCGGTTATATAAACTCACAACGAAGTAGAAAGGACTTCGTATTATAAGAACACTCAAAATCACACTCAAGCAAAATCCCTCTGTTATATATGGTCTACAGTACAGTAGTTTTACCCTTCACTATAATCACAATGGTTTCTTACTAATCTTCTGAGACTCTCTCAAGATTAACACGCTCATATCTTAGGTTAATTACAACAGACTTAAAATTTATTTATAAATCTCACTGGCTTAATTTCTAATAGCAACTCCAACAGCTTTCCCATATCTTGATTCTCTATTTTAGGGAAAAACTTGGCTATTTTGCTCCAACAGATTCTCTATAATTATCTCTAAAATAGAGATAGTGATGAGAGAGAAAATAAAATTCTCTATATTTGCAGTAATCTGTAAAATTTTAGGGAATGATATATTTAGGGAAGAATTATGAAATATAGATAACCTGTTGGAATTGGAGCATAATTTTTTCTAGAGATTTTAATTTTTATTTCTTTATAATAGAGAAATTATAGGGAAGCTGTTGGAGATGCTCTAAACAAGCTCTAACGTAACAATAACGTACAAACCGGAGCAAGTCAACACAAAAAAAAATTAAAATAAAATAAAATAACTGTAACAAGTCGCTAGTAAATTCTTACCACATGCAGCCAAGTCATGACAGGTGTCAGTCCTTCTAGATGCTTGACACTTAAGGTAAGAGCCGCAAATAGTCAAATACCATCTCTTCAGTCATGCACCCTTAACTAAGTCAAAAATATATATATTTTTTCAGCCACATGCACCACTACAGTATAATAACATTAACAACACAATAATCAGACATGTAGGTCGGCTCTCAAAAACCTCCCTTTGATTTAGGAACCGGAAATAACCTGTATGCATGCGAAACCTCGATCCCAGCACACAAAATCATTGGAGGATCCGAATTCCAAACGTAAATCCTCGATCCCACACATAATACTCGTATTCCCTCTCCCCCAAATAATGAAATAGTAAAAGACTAATAACAAAAGGGTTGTTATTCACTAATTGCTAGCAATAAGTTACTTTATTACCATGAAACGCACACATGCAGGTGATCAAAAACGAAAACAAATTATCGAAATAAAACTTTATGAGCAGCAGCAACATATAATTGACGATTTTGTGACGAGGGTATGAATATGACATTGCAAATGGAATCCAAGTTGAGCTGTTGAACATGAGGCAGATTTCAAATGTGGACACTGGGATTCAAACAGATATATGTGTGTGTGCCAAAAATTAATCAAAAGCAAAGAACAAACCAACCACCACAGCTACAGATACTGGACTTTTTCTTTCCAATTTTGTTCTTGAATCACCAGTTTCTCAATGAAAGTAATGCTTTCATGGTCTTTAGAGGATCCACATTCCACAACTAGTTTATTATAGATATGCAACACGTCCTAATCTCCAAGTGAAGACTTTTTCATTGCTGAAATTATATATTTTAGTGATCTTTATGGGACAAATTAATCAAGTAATAAAGAAGACAGAACCTTTCTTAATAAACAATTAGCTAACCAGCCAGCCAGCCACCAGTGTTTATATTTTTATTCCAATTAAAATGAGAACGTTTTTGCTCAGGTGCGGATATCCGCACCTAAGTAAAAACGTACAGATTTTGTGTTTTTTCTCACTTTTTGATCACACATTCACATCTTAACCGTTCAGTTTTTAGGTCCTAATATATAGATCACCTCTGCTAAATTTCACCCAATTTGGTGATCGTTAAGACATCCAAAACTGCAATTTACACGAACGAACCGAATCTGTCGAACCGGAACTGTTCGTATATATTGTTGTGATTTGCAGTTTTGATGCCTTAACAATCACCAAATTGGCTGAAATGTTTCAGAAGTGATCTATACATTAGGACCTAAAAACTGAACGGTTAAGATGTGAAAATGTGATCGGAAAGTGGGTCAAAACTGGAAATCCGTACGGATCGAAAAACTGCGGACGTCCGCAGTGGAGAACCGCTGTATATATATATAGATCGAAAAACTGCGGACGTCCGCAGTGGAGAACCGCTATATATATATATATATATATATATATATATATATATATATATATATATATATATATATATATATATATATATATATATATATATAAGCAAGCTAGCTAGCTAGCACTAACTAGCAAGCCAAAGACAAAGAGATAGGTATACAGATACAAATTAATCAGAGATGAACGGAGAAAGGAAGGTTGTGTGTGTGACAGGAGCTTCTGGTTTCATAGCTTCATGGCTGGTGAAGCTTTTGTTACAGCGAGGATATGTCGTCAAAGCCACCGTTCGTAACCCAAGTCAGTGTCACTACCATAAATTCCTTTCTTTCCATATGTTTTTGCATGTTCAACACACTGAATAGGGTCTAAAGCATTTGATGTAACGTAGCTCAGTTAAACTGACCAGTTATTCCGTTTGTGTATATGCCGCAGATAATCCGAAGAAAACAGAACACTTGCTCTCACTTGAGGGAGCAAAGGAAAGGCTTCATTTGTTCAAAGCAGACTTGTTAGAAGAGGGGTCTTTTGACCCTGTAGTTGATGGATGTGAAGGTGTTTTCCACACAGCGTCTCCGGTGCTATTTTCATCGATCAGCGACCCACAGGTTCATCCAATCTCCGTGACATACTTTTCTACTTGCTTTAAATGTTTTACCATCATTTAAGCATTTATCATATTTGCTTATTAGAGAAATAACTTAAGGTACTCCTGATAATTAATTCTTTTTGCTCCACATCTTAGGCAGAACTGATTGATCCTGCAGTAAAGGGAACGATTAATGTTCTTAAATCGTGCATGAAATTTCCAACAATCAAGAGGGTAGTTTTAACATCTTCCATGGCTGCAGTTATAGTCAGTGGAAGACCTTTAACCTCTAATGTGGTAGTTGATGAAACATGGTTTTCTGATCCACTTGTTTGTGAGGAGTTGAAGGTATGTGTGTCTATTCCACTACTAAATTTATCTTCTTCTACGTTTCCCCTATTATTCACGTGTAGTAGAACAAAACGTAATGTTTGCCCTTAACATATGGTCTGTCATGAACTTTTCAGGAATGGTATTTCCTTTCGAAAACTTTAGCAGAGGAGGCTGCTTGGAAATTTGTCAAAGAAAACGGGATTGATATGGTGACCATAAATCCCGCGTATGTGATGGGTCCGTTCTTGCAGCCAACTCTTAATTTCAGTGTGGAGATGGTTCTGGATCTCAAGAAGGGTACACTTCAGAAATAATCTCCTGTTATCTTCCTTGGAAAATTTACACAGAAATATGTCTTAAATCAACATTTAAGGTTTAGGAATGAGCAATTAGGGTTTAGGGTTTAGCGTTTAGTATTTGATGACTGCACTGGGAAATAGAATCAAATACACATATGAAAACATAAGGAGTGAACAACTACATCTTATAGATGATTCTCAAGCAATTGCTTGTTTATTTCTTATCCTATACAGATGTCAACGAAGTAACAAATGCAAATTATACCTCTACTGATGTTAGAGATGTTGCCTCGGCTCATATTCAAGCATTTGAAGTTCCTTCAGCTAGGGGAAGATATTGTTTAGTTGCAAATGTCACCCCCATTCACGAGGTTCTGAAGATTTTAAAGGAACTTCATCCTACCTTGTGCCAACCTGAAATGTAAGTTGCATTTGCAAAATGCCACAAACGTTCGCAATTGAATGTTGATTACGCAAAATTAAGTCGAAAAATAATTGAATTTGACAAATTTCTAAGGCAAAGATTCGGTTTGTTTCAATGTTTGCAGATGTGAGCAGGATATCCCTTCTGCTCCAGAGTATCAAATATCCCAGGAAAAGGCAAAAAGTTTGGGACTTGATTTCCTTCCGTTGGAAGTAAGTCTCAGGGACACTATTGAATGCCTGAAGGAGAAAGGTGTCCTTGAGGCCTGAATTATGCAACTGGCAGCTACTTGTTCATTACACAAGCTTCTCCAAAGAGATGATGAATTTATGTTTGTTTGTGTTCAGAATTTCTACAAATTATGTGTAAAAAAGTGGTATATTCTATTCCAATAATTGTAACAATAGGATTCAGGGAATAAAACAATGAAAATCATAATAAGATATCGTTTGCAATATAAATAAAGTTTACTTATGTCGTAGAGGATTTGGTTTAAACCAACTCGAACGAGTTAGTTTAGCTTTCAGCACTTCTGTCTTTTAGTTGTATGCCGTGATCAGGTTTTGTATCAGTATGACTCATCGAATTGAGTTCAAGGAAAACTCAAGCTAGAAGATCACATTAGTCAGCAAATGAATCTAAATCATAAAGCTTGAAGAACTATTTATCCATCAGAACAAGTTTTCATATAATTCTAGTGTTCCAATTACACTAAATATCCTTTTAAGATCTCTATAACTTCCACAACTTCTCCTATTTTGTTATTAGGTAACAAAAATGAAAGTGTTTAAGAACTAGAGGATTTGATAAACAGAATAGAAGAGTAAAATTTCAGAGAGAATGAGGATTTCAATGTGTTTATTCATCTCATACAAAGGGGGTATTTATAGGATTACATTGAAGTGTGAATGCTCAAAGAGAAACTCAAAATGATAACCATCTTGATGATGATTTTCTGCCATGCTTGTTGCCCTTTGGTAAAGCATGTTTACATAAGTCTTCATACACTCAAGTACCTATGATTATACACTCAAGTACCTATCTAAATACTTTTACGTATTTTGTTACATGATATAGACATATACGGTATATATGCGATTTATACTACAACACTCCCCCTTGGATATTTCATGTTCAATAGTATTGTGTAGATGGTGCGCATCGAAGTTGCCTCGTTAAAAACCTTGCCAAGTAATAAAACCCTGTGGGAAAAAACAACCTTGGTCGAAAGGGAAAAAGAGCACAACGCGCGTTGAGTGTGAAGTATGTTTCTGGATACTCCCCCTGATTTAGACTCCTCTTGAAGATTGTGGGAGTTCGGATATCCTCCTCAATCCGATGCTCCTTACATGTTTCTCGAAAGGGGATTTTGGTAGTGACTTAGTAAATAAGTCAGCTACATTATCTTCTGATCGGATTTGATTTACTTCAATATTTAGAAGTGTTTGCTGTTGCTGATTGTAGAAGAATTTCGGCGATATATGCTTGGTATTGTCGCCTTTGATGAAACCTAATTTCATTTGCTCAATACAAGCTGCATTGTCCTCGTAAATGCATGTAGGTTCATTTGTGGTGAATTTCAAACCACAAGTTCCTCGAATGTGTCTATTTATAGACCTTAGCCATATGCACTCACGCACGGCTTCATGTAGTGCAATTATCTCTGCATGATTTGAGGAAGTAGCAACAAGAGTCTGTTTTGTAGATCTCCAAGATATAGCGGTGTTTCCCATGGTAAAGACATAACCTGTTTGGGAGCGACCTTTGTGAGGGTCAGAGAGATACCCTGCATCAGCAAAACCCGTCAAAACATCATTTTGATGGAGGGGAGGAGGAGAACGTCGGTCACTATGGATAGTGTTGCCGGCGCTCACATTTCTTTTCTCTCTGTAGGGATAGAACAAGCCCATATCGATCGTACCTTTTAGGTATCGAAGGATTGTCTTTATACCAATCCAATGGCGGCGTGTTGGTGCAGAACTGTGTCGAGCTAACAAGTTTACTGCAAATGAGATATCCGGTCTTGTGCATTGAGCTAAATACAATAATGCGCCTATCGCACTTAGGTATGGTATTTCAGCTTCTAATAAATCTTCGTCCTCATCCCTTGGACGAAACGGATCTTTCATGGGCTCAAGACTACGGTTGATCATGGGAGTACTCACAGGCTTTGCTTTATCTTCATTAAAGCGCCTTAGTAACTTTTGAGTATATGCTGATTGATGGATCATAATCCCATCATTACGGTGCTCGAGTTCTATTCCGAGACAAAACCGTGTTTTCCCGAGATCTTTCATCTCAAATTCAGATTTCAAATATGTAGCAGTTTCTTTTAACTCATCTAGAGTTCCAATTAAGTTCATGTCATCAACATAAACTGCTACAATTGCAAATCCGGATTTTGTTCTCTTAATGAACACGCAAGGGCATATTTCATTGTTAACATATCCCTTCCCAATCAAGTAGTCACTTAGACGGTTATACCACATCCGTCCGGATTGTTTCAATCCATATAGTGAGCGTCTTAATTTTATTGAAAACGCGCTCCGTGGTTTAGAGCCACTTGATTTGGGTAATTGAAGTCCATCTGGAACCTTCATATATATCTCTGAATCTAGATCCCCATAGAGATATGCTGTAACCACATCCATGAGCTGCATGTCAAGTTTTTCAGAAACTACCAAACTGACAAGGTAGCGGAACGTTATAACGTCCATTACGGGAGAATATGTCTCCTCGTAGTCGATTCCAGGACGTTGTGAGAAACCTTGCGCCACAAGGCGGGCTTTGTATCTAACAACCTCATTTTTCTCATTACGCTTTCTAACAAAGACCCATTTATGGCCAACAGGTTTTATATTTGGTGGTGTCAGTGTTATAGACCCAAATACCTGTCTCTTTGTTAGTGAATCCAATTCAGTCTGGATCGCATTTTTCCATTTTGACCAATCTGCTCTACGTTGGCATTCTTCAACGGAGCGAGGTTCGATATCATCGTATTCTATAATTCCTTTTGCAATATGATATGCAAACGCATCATCAATAGCCATAGAATTTCTGTCCATAATTACATGTATACTAGTGTAATTCATGGAGATCTCTCTATTCTCTGGAATTGGTTCTATTATTGGAGCGTCCTCCAATGATGTCTCTTGGACATAACCATAATCCGGAATTTTTTCATGAGATGGATTATTTATATCGATGATTAATGGATTATTTTGTGTCAAGCTCGCTTTCTTTCTTGGGCGAGAATCCATCGAACCTATAGGCCTCCCGCGCTTTCTAGCAGGAGCCATGGGTCTAGCCACTGCATCACCCATAGAGGGGATGTCATGTCCTTTATTTTTAGGAACATCAATCCTTGCAGGTACGTTTGCAGCAGGTATGTGTGATCTTGTCACTTTAGCGATATCAGAAAACGCATCAGGCATTGATTCTGCTACGTTCTGAAGATCGAGAATCCTCCGCACCTCTATTTCAGACTGTGTGGTTCGGGGATCAAGATGAGACAAAGTGGGGACAGACCACGACAATTCCTGTCTTTTCTGTTGAACATTAATGTTCTTGTCTCCCCCTAATGACGGGAAGACTGTCTCATCAAAGTGACAATCCGCAAATCTAGCGGTAAATAGATCACCTGTCAAGGGTTCTATATAGCGGATAATGCTTGGAGTATCATATCCAACATAAAGGCCTAAGCGTCTTTGAGGACCCATTTTGGTGCGCTGTGGCGGCGCAATTGGCACATAGACTGCACACCCAAAGATGCGTAAGTGTGAGACATTAGGCTCATACCCAGTCACCAGTTGGGACGCAGAAAAGGGTTGGGTGGCAGTGGGTCTCAGACGAATGAGCACAGCTGCATGTAATATTGCATAGCCCCAAGCAGAAATAGGGAGATTGGTGCGCATAACCAATGCCCTGGCAACCATTTGAAGTCTTTTAATGGCAGCTTCTGCGAGTCCATTTTGGGTGTGTACATGAGGGACAGGATGTTCCACCTCAATCCCAATGGACATGCAATAATCATCAAAGGTTCTTGATGTAAATTCTCCAGCATTGTCAAGACGAATTGACTTAATAGGATGATCGGGGTGGTGAGCCCTTAATTTAATGATTTGTGCTAGGAGTTTAGCAAATGCAGCATTTCTTGTGGATAAGAGCATGACATGTGACCAACGTGTCGATGCATCAACCAACACCATAAAATATCTAAATGGTCCGCAAGTTGGTTGGATAGGTCCACAAATATCACCTTGTATTCTTTGTAAGAATGGTATATTTTCTTTAGTGTCCTTTGCATAGGATGGTCTCGATCCTACCTTTGCTAAAGAGCAAGCTTTGCAAAACGAATGATACACTTTAGAAGTAACTCTTTGGACCAATGTTTGGTTCGTACTTCTTTTCGTTTTGAAGAATGGATGTCCGTGTGAAGTTTTTAATATACGGAGCATCATGTCACGACCTGGATGTCCCAAACGGTCGTGCCAAAGCTTGTATGTGTCAGGATCCCATAATTTGTCATTCATGACATGGTTGGATTCAATAACTCTAATAGTGGTTGCATACAATCCACTAGAGCGACACATAAGTTTCTCTAAAACTCGTGTATTTCCGTAGTTTTTAGAGGTGATGCAAAGGAACTCTTGTCTATTCTCACAATGTGTTTCCACATGAAAATCATTGGCTCTAATGTCTTTAAAGCTTAATAGGGTCCTTCCGGCCCTTGGAGCATATAGAGCTTCGGCGACATTAATATTTGTGCCATTTGGTAACAAAAATTGAGCTGGTCCTCGACCATGAATCAATTGTGATGGTCCTGCCATCGTAGTTACTGAGGATCGACTGGGTGTCATCCATAAAAATAATTGCCTATGTCGCAATATCGTATGTGTGGTGCCACTATCAAGAAGGCATTCCAATTCTCCGGAAAACATACTGAAAGGAATAAAGTTCGGAATATTAACACATGTCCATGACATTGAATGCGATACTTTATTAATGGGAAAATAGCCAATGATTACATCAAAGTTATTCATAAGTCTATTCCAAATATCAAACTCTAGACAAATTGCTATCACTCAATCCGTTTGGTAATTCCAATGGAATATGACCAGGAAAGTAGAGAGATGTTGGTGGAGCGAGGCTCGCTTAAATACCCCGATCTCAATTGCTTTCCTAGACATCATACTTCATTGGGTACGCCACATAAGAAGGAGTTTAATACAATTGTTATTTATTGACTAAGGCACATTTGCCATTCTTGGAAAATAGAAAGAGGATTATTCTAATCAAAGTCTGTGGCATCCTCGTGCTCTTCATCTACAGCTTTGAAGTCCTCAACAGTGAGATTGACATCTTCACTATTTTCATCTTCGGCAAGGTTAGCTTCTTGCTCTCTTGCTTCCCTGTACTCCTTGTAGCGTGCAGCTAATTGGGTACTTGCATGACATTGTTTAAACCAATGCTCGATTGATCCACATCTATGACACATGTCATTGTGGTTTCCTCCCTTCATTTGAGGTATAGGTTGTGCAGGTTGTACAGTTTGTACAGGTTGTGCACGTTGTGGATATCCCCTAGGAGGGTTGCTGCTACTACCACGGCGCATGGTGCGACCTCCACGGTTCATGGTGTTATTTCCACGGCCGGTGTTGCCATATCTCCCTCTTCCACGTGCGGAGTTACCATCACGTGCGCCCGCTCTAAAGTTGCGGTTTCCTTCCCTGTTGGGGCGGTTATATGGACCTGTTCGTCCTTCATGTCCCCTATTATTAGGGTACACATGTCCCCTATTGCTGGGGTACCGCTCCCTGTGCCCTCTTTTGGGTGCATTATAATTTGCCTCACGAACGCTCTTGGTTCCAATGGGTCTTGAATTATAATTCTTTACAAGAATGTTGTCGTGCTTTTCGGCTACCGACAAAATATTTATGAGTTCATTGAACCTCGTAATTCGTCCAGCATTTACTTCAGTGCGATACTGCTTTGATAGCAAAATTGCTGCAACAGGGAAGGTGGAGAGAGTTTTCTCAATTAGCTCTTCTTCTGTGAGGGGTCTTTGACAGAACCTCAACATGGATTTAAGACGAAGAGCTTCTGAATTGTACTCAGCAATAGACTTGAAGTCTGAGAAGCGTACATCGTTCCACTGAACCTTCAAGTCAGGGAGGAGAGAATCTTGGATATTGTTAAAGCGCTCTTCTAGTGCTTCCCATAAATCCTTTGCATCTTTGATGGACATGTACTCTAGCCTGAGTGCTTTGTCCATATGACGTCGCATCAAGATGATTGCTTCTGCATGCTTCTTGGGTGATCGAGGGAACACAAGAGCCGGATTTGGTTCATGGATGATGGGCAATATCCCCTTGGATGTGAGATGGTTCTCAACGTCGGTTTTCCAGCTATGGTACTCCGAACCTGTTGAGTCAAGGATTTGAAAATCGAGTCTAGGTTCATTCGACATCCTTGAAGATAAGAAGAAAATATTAGTTTCGGAGTTAAAACTTCCACGAAAAATAATAAGATTTCCGAGCTATGCTACCAAGAAATCAATTTCCAAGAATCATTGTGAACACTCTTAGTTCATTTGGCGTGAATTGCTCTAATTCCGCTTTTGATTGTAAGTTCCCGAGAAAAAGGAAAAAAGGAGAGAAAATAAATAAAAACTTAGAAACGGGAACTTTTAGTAAAGAATACCTTGGAATAGTGTTGACGGAAATTTTTGACCGGAAAAATTATCGAAGTTGACCGGAAAGATCGTTGGAAAAAGTCGAGAAAAATCGTCCAAAAAGTCGCCGGAAAAGTCGCCGGAAAAGTGTCGAAAAAGTCGTCGGAAAGTCGCCGCGCAAATCTGTCGACAGATGTGTCGACAGCTGCTCGGCAGCTGCTCGGCAGCTGCTGCGCAGCTGCTCGACAGATGGCTCGGCAGCTGCTCGGCAGCTGCTGCGCAGCGTCTCGGAAGCTGCTCGGCAGCTGCTGCGCAGCGTCTCGGCAGCTGCTCGGCAGCTGCTGCGCAGGGTCTCGGCAGCTGCTGCGCAGGTGCCTCGGCAGCTGATGCGCAGGGGCCTCGGCAGCGTCTCGGCAGCTGCTGCGCAGGGCTCTCGGCAGCTGCTGCGCAGGGCTCTCGGCAGGTCTCGGCAGGTCTCGGCAGGACTCGGCAGTACCTCGGCAGCACCTCGGCAGCACCTCGGCAGCTGCTGCGCAGCTCTCGGCAGCTGCTCGGCAGGTCTCGGCAGCACCTCGGCAGCTGCTGCGCAGCTCTCGGCAGGTCTCGGCAGCACCTCGGCAGGACCTCGGCAGGTCTCGGCAGCGGTCCGGCAGCGGTCCGGTTCGGTTTTTCGGCTTCCGGCGGCCGGTTCAGGCCTTTTCCGGCCGGTTCCGGTGAATCTGAGACCGGTTCCGGGCTCCTGGAATCAAGGGCTTTAATCTGAGCTAGGGTTTGGGGATTTTTTGTAGGTTTTGAAAAATGACTTCTATCGATGAAGAACTCTTCTTTCGTCAATTTTTCGATTCTAATTCTAGAGCAACTTCGTGCTGATAACGTGTTTAAGAACTAGAGGATTTGATAAACAGAATAGAAGAGTAAAATTTCAGAGAGAATGAGGATTTCAATGTGTTTATTCATCTCATACAAAGGGGGTATTTATAGGATTACATTGAAGTGTGAATGCTCAAAGAGAAACTCAAAATGATAACCATCTTGATGATGATTTTCTGCCATGCTTGTTGCCCTTTGGTAAAGCATGTTTACATAAGTCTTCATACACTCAAGTACCTATGATTATACACTCAAGTACCTATCTAAATACTTTTACGTATTTTGTTACATGATATAGACATATACGGTATATATGCGATTTATACTACAACAGAAAGAATAATTGTTTGCACTTACCAATAATCCCCGCATGAACAAACCCCATCACGGAAATGGTGAAACCGATTCACATCTCGGACTAGAATCTCTCTATTGGTAAATTTGGATATGAACTTTGTAACATAATGGCAATCTTCACATAGCCTCAAATTCTTGGAAATCCGAATGGTTTCCCCATTTTTGGTATTGATGAGACCAAATGCAACTGCTAACTTTTCACTATGGCCTAATACTATACGTTCCTTCTCTTCCTCATCAAGATCATAGAGGACAACTTTAGTCTGTGGCTTATATCCTCGTCCTTTCATCTCTATTGACAACTCACCCAGCAGTGCATGAAGTTGCTCCATTTGTGGGTTAAACTCGTCAACGGAATCGAATGAGTATATCTTCCTATTAACTTCAATCCAACCGCGACCTGGTACCTTTTGAAGTTCCCGAGCTTCTAGAATTTCTTTTACTCTTTTTACCTCATCCCATATCTTGGCCTCAGCATAAATATCAGCTAGAAGTACATTCCCAGCATTCCTAGGCTCAATCTCAAATAACCTTTTGCTTGCTCTCTCTGCCAGCTCAACATTACCATGTATCCTACATGATCCAAGAAGAGCACCCCAAACTTGAGCTCCTGGTTCAATCCGCATATCTTCAATGACTTTTGCTGCTTCATCTAACCAATTAGCACGACCAACTAGATCCACCGTACAAGCATACTGCTCAATGCTGGGATATAATCCATGCTCTCTCACCATAGACTGGAATATCACCTTCCCCTCTTCAACAAGACCTTCATGACTACAAGCCCCCAAAACACTAACAAATGAAATGTGACTCGGTGATACTCCATGATTCATTATGTCTTCAAAAATTTGAATTGCCCTCTTTCCATATCCATGAATTCCATGAAACAACATCCTTGTTTTTTATCATATTGAAAACTTGTTGGCCCAGCTCAAGCTTACCACATCTCGCATACATTGTGATAAGGCTACTCATAACCGGAAGGGTTGAATCAAGACCCCTTCTAAAGATGTACCCATGAATGAACTTCCCCTGCTTCAAGGCAGCAAGAGCTGCACAAGCCTGAAGAACACTAGCCATGGTCACGCAGATGGGAAATAAATCAGGGCCCTCTAGTATCATCTTCCGAAAAAGTTCCAAAGCTTCATAAGGCCTTGCATTCTTTGCATAGCAAGCAATCATACCACTCCAAGAAACCACATTTCATCTGATCAAATACACTACTCGCATATGAAACACACCCGAACCTTGCATACATATCCAACAAAGTTGCGGTTACATGAACATGGGCCCCATACCCGTGACGCAAAACACGCCCATGAATTTCCTTTCCCTTCTGGAGGAGCGAACTCAAAACACTCTGAAACAACACAAGCTTTGAGTACATACGTATACGTAAACCGATCAGACGAAACCCCAATTGTATTCATTTGTCTGTACAAATTTAGCACCTCAATTCCATGGCCAGCCAACGTAAGGGCTCTAAAAAGTGCATTCCACATATAAATAGTTCTCTTACGAGTTTTATCGAACATCTCACGTGCATTCTCGATGGAGTCCAACTCAGAGTACATCTCCGTAAGTTTGGTGGCCAAAAAGGGTCTTGGTCCCACCTGCCATCAACAAGGTGGCGATGCACGTCTAACCCATCAGAGAGAGAATCCTGGCGGATGCAAGAAAGGATTAAGAGCTCACAGGTCTGTTGGGAGGGGTTGGGTTCCTGAGGAAAAAGTTGAAGAGCTAGCTTGAGGTCACCTTGTTTGCATAAAGACTATTAATTGGTTTTTGCTTCCATCAAGCTTCTTCAGCTTTTCAACAGCTGCAGCCTCATTATCCTCAAAACCAAAATCTCATTTCCGATACTAATCTAGAAAACTCAACGTCAACTAACAAAATATAATATTAATTTCCAGAATTCATCTCGAAAAATATTCTTCGATAATTATTGAAATCACAAATTCAAAATCGAGTATAACAAACTTTTATTTGAAAGTCCAATAGATATAAAAATAAATATTTAAATTTGAATAATATGTTCGATAATTTAAAACAATAATTTAAATCACAATTTCATTACTCAAATCATAATCGAGATAGATTATAATTAAATACCAAAATTATCATTTCAAGTAAATCCATGAGGTAAATCGATATCAAATTCAAAATCAAATCATATGCTCGAAATATATATAATTAAATAGAGCATTTATTCAAGAAATACACGCATGCATCACATTTAAAATAAAAGTTCACTCATAATATACGCTAAACTTACCGTCTATCTGAAGTTTCATCGTGTGAGTCATCCTCACTTCCTGTACAATATAACGCTCGTAGATAAATAATTACAGTATTCTTGGTGTAGTTTGATATGAACTATGAGCTCAATGTGAACTTCCCTTTTTCATTTTTCCAGCAATAGTATATGCTTTAAAAAACTAAACAGGCCGCTTGAAAAATTTTTTGAAATAGATGGCATTGACTTGGTTGGCATAACAAGCATGATATCTAGCAAGGCTGCTTGAAAATCGATATCTATTTTTTAGGAAGAGCCAGAACAGCTACTCTTAAACAATGACCATTAATGAAACCATAGAATACATGGGGGAACATAATGCTTAAACCCCAAATTACAATATATATTAAGAGAATCACCTGAGATAATAATAGGCGTCTCAACTAAGAATATTTATTCTAACATGCACCAATTAGCAAAGAGTGCATTACAAGCTACTCCATTTGTTTTACAATTATGATGGCATAGCGGAAAGACAATACTCAGTCAAAGCCATAGTACAATAATATCAACTTTCCCACTATGTTGCCACTAGACATTAACCTAGTGACACTAAATTTCATCCTACCACTAAGAGGTTGCGATCATTTGACAAAGCAAGAAATCTGCCGCCTAACTAGGACAGACAAGGTACGAAGATCAAGATAAAGCCTACCTCATCCTACCATGTGGTAGCGACTTATTACTGACATAAAAAAGTAAATATGAAATAAACCAAAACATAAAAAAAAATTATAAAAATACTAAAACAGCCCATCAAAAGAGCCTAGGCCCAAAACTCAGGAAGCATGGTAAGGAAACCACACCAGCCAAAGGCTCAAGCCTAAACCGAACCCTGCGTAGCCTCCATCGTCGCAACCCCAACCCGGAAGCACCGCCACCTCATCATTGTTGCCATCGCACTAGCAATCTTGATGTAGAAGAGCCAAGTGTTGCGACACCAATCTGATGATCCACTGGCACATCACCACCACACAAGCAGGGAAAGGTCTCAGGGAAACCTAAAACCCACACCAGCAACTCCAAACTAAACCATAAACTGCAAGCAAACCCCATTTTCGCGCTTAATATGGCCCTTGCGACTCTCCATCTTGCACCACCAATTGAAGACGACAGCACCAGTTTGGTCGGATGACGACTCCAACCAACCTCTAAGCAAACCTCTTCAGCCGCCGCGATTCCCTCTACCATTATTCCTAGGTCCAGGTACTCAGAGCAATGTCTAACAGACCAGTTGACGAGTGGCCAAGACATCGATCAGCCCGTCTGACGACAACGTCCCTAGGACATGTCACCGGACGGAACAAATTAAGCAGGAAAGGAATTGAGTTTTTAAATCTTTCGATGTATTTTATTATCAATTCTAAATTTAATAAATAACTAAAAAAATTATTTCTTGGTTTCATCCAGTCATTAATAACTAGATTATTTTTAGATAACAGTAGATCGGAAAATGTTATGAGGTGTTCGAAATGGTTGAAGTAGCTATAAAAAGTGGGATTTGTGCTTGTGGAAATTATCGAGTAACGTAGGGATCTATATGTAAACATAGTACCTATTTAGATACGCTTCAACTATTTTTCCGAACAAGAAATATGAAAATTGGAGTTCGCTTTAGGGGGTTGGTTCACAGGTACAACCTTTGTTGGCTTCAGAAGATGGAATGCCTAATGTTTTTTCACCCGGCGGAGCTGGTGTTTTTACAACAAATCTCTAGCCAACCATCTCTTGTTACATAAATCCAATTTTCATTTTATCAAATTTCTGGTAAATTGATTCATCTGGTGTTTAAATCCACTATTATGCTTTCACATCAAAGTGAGATATAGTACTCCAGTATAAATAGTCAATATCTGTTCTTTCACCGCAAGGGGGGGCTGATTGAGATTGTTTGAACCGAGGTCGAAAAGATAGAGAAAAATCAGTCAATCCAGAAATTGAAATAGAAAAGAAAAAAGGCTGTAAATTTTAGGGTGTTGAAGACAAAGAAATTGTTGGGTGGCCTTCTAGCTTTTTTTTCCTAACAGTTTTTTTTAACTTATAAAATGGACTTTTCTGCCTCGAACTTTCAGAAAATGCTATGAGGTGTTCGAAAATGGTCTCTACCCGAACCTAGAAACTCATTCGGATTTCAAAACAAGGGGGAATGATGTGTGGATTACAAACAGCTATAATGGCTGAACCTAATAAAATAGCAACGGATCATTTTTCTGGGAAGAACCAATCAAAGAATTTCATTGTATCCCTTTTAGGATCATTCTATTTCGTCTAGGGATTTGAACCAGCACAGACATATTACCAACGAATTTATAGTCCGTCCCCATTAACCGCTCGGGCATCTAAAAAAGAAACGGTTGGTACAGCTAGTCCATTTGAGGAACCCTAGATGCTGTCTAACAAAACGGATCTATTTAGTCCATCGACTACCCCTTTCGACCTAATCTTAGGCCCCGACTCACCCTCTGTGGATGAACGTTGCGGAGGAACCCTTAGGTTAACCTATAGGTGTAACCTTTCGCTCAATACTCTAGAATCGACAATCGAACGGCCTATTCTCCCCGGTCGGAATGGGGGGGGGGGGTAAATTCCTTCCCTTAGAACCGTCAGAATTTCTTTGAATTTAGCCCTATCCCTCTCTAGGGGATTTTAGTTTTTATCCATTTTTCATGATATATCTGATCCATGCATAATATCATGGCGGTTATTACTCATTTTTGTACTTGCTGTTTTATTTTCCAACGAAATTTACTAGATCGAAAATTTCTGACGTTCAAATAACTACAAATTCCAACTATTGATTGGTTGATAAGAATCGAGCCTTAATTTGGATTGAAAATCTACATCTTCTTAACCGGAAACGACTAGGGAGAGGAAAGGTTCATTTTTCTTAGGGGGAATACACGACAGAAGGGGTTGCTTTATTTACAAACTTCACCTTCAACAAGAGCAACACTACCTATTGATAAGTCCCTAACTTTAGGTCTTTTTTATATTGGTGGATTTCTCATAGTTGGTGCTCTGCGCATGCAGCCATTTTTATGAGCCCATCAGTCCATACAGTTGTCCATGTACCAGTAGAAGAATTTCTCTGATTTGACCTAGCGCGTGTGGCGCATTCTATTTTTGAGAGAATGCATGTTCTTTAAGTTATATGTAAATATGTTAACAAAAATGATATCTATTTTTATATTATGTGATTTGGGAAGATTATGATTAGTTATTAGCATGATCTACCTAGCGTACATGATATGTTGTTAGTTGTTACCACACACACTCTCAGGAGCCATAAATATTATTTTCTTTTAAAAGGAATATTAGTAAGGAAAATAATCAAATATTTAATGCGTTAGGAGTCTCTAGAAGTCACCTTATCTCTACTTAAATTTAAGAGCTCCTAGCTTATTTTAAGAGCGTAGTAGGAGATTGAAGCGTCTTTTTAGCTTCTTCTTAAATATTGTCTATTGTCTAAAGAGTTCAAATAGGAGCTCATTGCATATTTTCTAATTATAAAACAATAATACTATCGACAAAAGTTTAATTATATTGTATATTTTCATTTTTTTTTCCTGTGCTTTGAACCACTTGATGAATTTGGAAAGAGGATATGATTAAGAATTTAAAAATGGGAGTGAAATTCACATTTTTACTCTCATTTTACAATCCACATTTCCACACTCCTTTGCTTTTTTTATTGAAATTCTTATAAAAAGACAAAACTAAGTTACTAAAGAGAAAAGTTTAAGTTACTAAAAAATGAAACATAGAATGTGGATTTTAAAATGGTGAGTGTGAATTTCACTCCCCTTTAAAAATAGCTAGACTAGAACACAGAAAGCAGCAAATGTCCAAAAACTAGGTTTATCTCATTTTGGTCATTATTGGTAGCGCGTTGTAATAATCTTGTATTATTGAAAAAAAAATCTTATATTATTGGAATAGTTGGTCACATATTGACAATTGAAGTTTGTTTTTAAGCTAAAATCCAAACAGATAACTATGAAAATAATATTCTTCCGGCCTCTGCATCCCGACTTCTTTGAATTTATGTGCAGAATGTAGAGCCACACCTGACTGAGCAAATTAAGAAGCATCGCAGGTATCTTAATTTCTGTCCATTAAAAATTTTGATCCCGTCATTATCTGCAATTTGTAAACGACAATATATAATAATTTCAAGTCAACATTGCTTGTATACTTCACAACCTGACAAAGTGCATGTGGAGTGATTGATTTAATGTCTTAGAAAGATTATGGTCATTATAAATTATTCCTAAATTAGGCTCATGGGAAGATCTTTCTAATCTTTATAAATTATTCCTTAATTATTCTCAAATTAGGCTCATGATCATTCTTCTAAGAACAATATATTAGAATTATGGGTCAGGACATATGAACTCACAATGAAATAGAAAGAAATATGTATTATAAGAACACTCAAAATCGAATCACACTCGAGAAAAATCTCTATGATATGATCAATCAGTAGTTTTATACCCTTCACTCTAATCTCACGTTGATTACAACAGATTAAGATAGCTGTTGTAGTATAAATGTATAATACTATGTATGTCTATATCATGTAACAAATACTTAAAATGTATAGATAGGTACTTGAGTGTATAAACATTGGTACTTGAGTGTATGAAGACTTATGTAAACATGTTTTACCAATGGACAACAAGCATGGTAGAAATCATCATCAAGATGGTTATCATTTTGATTTTCTCTTTAAGCTTTCACACTACAAATGTATCCCTATAAGTACCCCATTGTATGAGATGAATAAACTACTTGAAATCTCCATTGTCTCTGAAATATTACTCTCTCTCTCTCTCTGTGTCAATTTAGTTTATTCTTAAACACGTTATCAGCACGAAGTTGCTCTAGAATTAGAATCGAAAATTGATGAGAGAAGAGTTCATCATCAATCGAAGTCATTTTTCCAAACCTACAAAAAATCCCCAAACCCTAGCTCATATCAAAGCCCTTGATTCCAGAAGCCCGAAACCGGTCTCAGAATCGGCCAGAACCGGTCGGAAAAGGCCTGAATCGACCGCCAGAAGCTGTGAGCACAAACCGGACCGCTGCCTGGTGCTGCCGAGACCTGCGCAACATCTGCCGAGAGGCCCTGCCTGGTCCTGCCGAGAGCTGCGCAGCAGCTGCCGACAGCACCTGTTGAGACGCTACGCAGCAACTGCCGACACATCTGTCGACAGATTTGCGGGGCGACTTTCCGACGACTTTTCCGGCTACTTTTCGACATTTTTCCGGCGACTTTTCTAACTATTTTTCCCGATTTTTCCAAACGATCCTTCTGATCACCTCCGATAATTTTTCCGGTCAAATTTTTCGGCAACACTATTTCAAGGTATTCTTTACTAAAAGTTCTCGTTTTTGAGTTTTTATTCATTTTCTCTCTTTTTTCCTTTTTTCTCGGGAACTTACAATCAAAAGCGGAATTATAGAAATTCACGCCAAACGAACTAAGAGCGTTCGTAATCAATGAACTAATAGTGTTCACAATGATTCTTGGAAATTGATTTCTTGGTAGCATAGCTCGGAAATCTTATTATTTTTCTTGGAAGTTTAAACTCCGAAACTAATATTTTCTTCTTATCTTCAAGGATGTCGAATGAACCTAGACTCGATTTTCAAATCCTTGACTCAACAGGTTCGGATTACCATAGCTAGAAAACCGACATTGAGAACCATCTCACATCGAAAGGGATATTGCCAATCATCCATGCACCAGACTAGGCCCTTGTGTTCCCTCAAACACCCAAGAGGCATGTACAAGCAATCATCTTAATGCGATGTCATAAGAACAAAGCACTCAGATTAGAGTACATGTCAATCAAAGATGCAAAGGATTTATGGGAGGCGCTACAAGAGCGCTTTAACAATATCCAAGATTCCCTCCTCCCTGTCTTGAAGGTTCAGTGGAACGATGTACGCTTCTCCGACTTCAAGTCTATTGCTTGGTACAATTCAAAAGCTCTTCGTCTCAAATCCATGTTGAGGTTCTGTCAAAAACCCCTCACAGAAGAAGAGCTAATTGAGAAAACTCTCTCCACCTTCCCCGTTGCAGCAATCTTGCTATCAAAGCAGTATCGCACTGAAGTAAATGCTGGAAGAATTAGAGGCTCAATGAGCTCATTAATGTTTTGTCAGTAGCCGAAAAGCACGACAACATTCTCGTAAAGAATTATAATTCAAGACCCATTGGAACCAAGAGCGTTCGTGAGGCAAATTATAATGCACCCAAGAGAGGGCACAAGGAGCGGTACCATGTGT
Source organism: Rosa persica (assembly GCA_025331145.1). Classification (NCBI taxonomy): domain Eukaryota; kingdom Viridiplantae; phylum Streptophyta; class Magnoliopsida; order Rosales; family Rosaceae; genus Rosa; species Rosa persica. The sequence goes on along the minus strand of WFKR01000001.1, from coordinate 2,618,028 downwards.
ACCTTAATAATATGGGACATGAAGGACGAACAGGTCCATATAACCGCCCCAATAAAGAAGGAAACCGCAACTTTAGAGCGGAAACTTGATGGCAACTCCACACGTGGAAGAGGGAGATATGACAACACCGGCCGTGGAAATAGTACCATGAGCCGTGGAGGTCGCACCATGCGTCGTGGTAGTAGCAGCAACCCTCCTAGAGAATATCCACAACGTGCACAACCTGCACAACCTGCATAACCTGCACCTCAAATGAAGGGAGGTAATCACAATGACATGTGTCATCGATGTGGATCAATCGAGCATTGGTTTAAACAATGTCATGCGAGTACCCAATTAGCTACACACTACAAGGAGTACAGGGAAGCAAGAGAGCAAGAAGCCAACCTTGCCGAAGATGAAAATAGTGAAGATGTCAATCTCACCGTTGAGGACTTCAAAGCTGTAAATGAAGAGCACGAGAATGCCACAGACTTTGATTAGAATAATCCTCTTTCTATTTTCCAAGAATGGCAAATGTGTCTTAGTCAATAAATAACAATTGTATTAAACTCCTTCTTATGTGGCGTACCCAATGAATTATGATGTCTAGGAAAGCAATTGAGATCGGGGTACAAATGGCACAAATGTTAATGTCGCTGAAGCTCTATATGCTCCAAGGGCTGGAAGGACCCTATTAAGCTTTAAAGACATAAGAGCCAATGATTTTCATGTGGAAACACATTGTGAGAATGGACAAGAGTTCCTTTGCATCACCTCTAAAAACTACGGAAATACACTAGTATTAGAGAAACTTATGTGTCGCTCTAGTGGATTGTATGCAACCACTATTAGAGTCATTGAATGCAACCATGTCATGAATGACAATTTATGGGATCCTGACACATACAAGCTTTGGCACGACCGTTTGGGACATCTAGGTCGTGATATGATGCTCCGTATATTAAAAACTTCACACGGACATCCATTCTTCAAAACGAAAAGAAGTACAAACCAAACATTGGTCCAAAGAGTTACTTCTAAAGCATATCATTCGTTTTGCAAAGCTTGCTCTTTAGCAAAGGTAGGTCCAAGACCATCCTATGCAAAGGACACTAAAGAAAATATATCATTCTTACAAAGAATACAAGGTGATATTTGTGGACCTATCCAACCAACTTGCAGACCATTTAGATATTTTATGGTGTTGGTTGATGCATCGACACGTTGGTCACATGTCATGCTCTTATCCACAAGAAATGCTGCATTTGCTAAACTCCTAGCACAAATCATTAAGTTAAGGGCTCACCACCCTGATCATCCTATTAAGTCAATTCGTCTTGACAATGCTAGAGAGTTTACATCAAGAACCTTTGATGATTATTGCATGTCCATTGGGATTGAAGTCGAACACCCTGTCCCTCATGTACACACCCAAAATGGACTCGCAGAAGCTGCCATTAAAAGACTTCAAATGGTTGCCAGGGCATTGGTTATGCTCACCAATCTCCCTATTTCTGCTTGGGGCTATGCAATATTACATGCAGCTGTGCTTATTCGTCTGAGACCCACTGCCACCCAACCCTTTTCTGCGTCCCAGATGGTGACTGGGTATGAGCCTGATGTCTCACACTTACACATATTTAGGTGTGCAGTCTATGTGCCAATTACGCCGTTACAGCGCACCAAAATGGGCCCTCAAAGACGCTTATGCCTTTATGTTGGATATGATTCTCCAAGCATTATCCACCACATAGAACCCTTGACAGGTGACCTATTTGCCGCTAGATTTGCGGATTGTCACTTTGATGAGACAGTCTTCCCGTCATTAAAGGCAGACAAGAACACTAATGTTCAACAGAAAAGACAGGAATTGTCGTGGTCTGTCCCCACTTTGTCTCATCTTGATCCCCGAACCACACAGTCTGAAATAGAAGTGCGGAGGATTCTCGATCTTCAGAACGTAGCAGAATCAATGTCTGATGCGTTTTCTGATATCGCTAAAGTGACAAGATCACACATACCTGTTGCAAACGTACCTGCAAGGACTGATGTCCCTAAAACTAAAGGACATGACATCCCCTCTATGGGTGATGTAGTGGCTAGACCCATGGCTCCTGCCAGGAAGCGCGGGAGGCCCATAGGTTCGATGGATTCTCGCCCAAGAAAGAAAGCAAGCTTGACACAAAATAATCCATTAATCATCGATACAAATAATCCATCTCATGAAAAAATTTCGGATTATGGTTATGTCTAAGAGACATCATTGGAGGACGCTCCAATGGTAGAACCAATTCCAGAGAATAGAGAGATCTCCATGAATTACACTAGTATACATATAATTATGGGCAGAAATTCTATGGCTATTGATGATGCATTTGCATATCATATTTCAAAAGGAATTATAGAATACGATGATATCGAACCTCGCTCCGTTGAAGAATGTCAACGAAGAGCAGATTGGTCCAAATGGAAAGATGCGATCCAAACTGAATTGGATTCACTAACAAAGAGACATGTATTTGGGTCTATAACACTGACACCACCAAATATAAAACCTGTTGCCATAAATGGGTCTTTGTTAGAAAGCGTAATGAGAAAAATGAGGTTGTTAGATACAAAGCCCGCCTTGTGGCGCAAGGTTTCTCACAACGCCCTGGAATCGACTACGAGGAGACATATTCTCCCGTAATGGACGTTATAACATTCCACTACCTTGTCAGTTTGGTAGTTTCCGAAAAACTTGACATGCAGCTCATGGATGTGGTTACAGCATATCTCTATGGGGATCTAGATTCAGAGATATATATGAAGGTTCCAGATGGACTTCAATTACCCAAATCAAGTGGCTCTAAACCACGGAGTGCGTTTTCAATAAAATTAAGACGCTCACTATATGGATTGAAACAATCCGGACGGATGTGGGATAACCGTCTAAGTGACTACTTGATTGGGAAGGCATATGTTAACAATGAAATATGTCCTTGCATGTTCATTAAAAGGACAAGATCCGAATTTGCAATTGTAGCAGTTTATGTCGATGACATGAACCTAATTGGAACTCTAGATGAGTTAAAAGAAACTGCTACATATTTGAAATCTGAATTTGAGATGAAAGATCTCTGGAAAACACGGTTTTGTCTCGGAATAGAACTCGAGCACCGTAATGATGGGATTATGATCCATCAGTCAACATATACTCAAAAGTTACTAAGGCTCTTTAATGAAGATAAAGCAAAGCCTGTGAGTACTCCCATGATCAACCTTAGTCTTGAGCCCATGAAAGATCCGTTTCGTCCAAGGGATGAGGACGAAGATTTATTAGAGGCTGAAATACCATATCTAAGTGCGATAGGCGCATTATTGTATTTAGCTCAATGCACAAGACCGGATATCTCATTTGCAGTAAACTTGTTAGCTCGACATAGTTCTGCGCCAACACGCCGCCATTGGATTGGTATAAAGACAATCTTTCGATATCTAAAAAGTACGATTGATATGGGCTTGTTTTATCCCTACAGAGGGAAAAGAAATGTGAATGCCGGCAACACTATCCATAGTGACCGACGTTCTCGTCCTCCCCTCCATCAAAATGATAGTGATGTTCTGACTGGTTTTGCTGATGCAGGGTATATCTCTGACCCTCACAAATGTCGCTCCCAAACAGGTTATGTCTTTACCATGGGAAGCACCGCGATATCTTAGAAATCTACAAAACAGACTCTTGTTGCTACTTCCTCAAATCATGCAAAGATTATTGCACTACATGAAGCCGTGCGTGAGTGCATATGGCTAAGGTCTGTAAATAGACACATTCGAGGAACTTGTGGTTTGAAATTTACCACAAATGAACCTACATGCATTTATGAGGATAATGCAGCTTGTATTGAGCAAATGAAATTAGGTTTCATCAAAGTCGACAATACCAAGCATATATTGCCGAAATTCTTCTACAGTCAGCAACAACAAACACTTCTAAATATTGAAGTAAATCAAATTCGATCAGAAGATAATGTAGCTAACTCATTTACTAAGTCACTACCAAAATCCCCTTTCGAGAAACATGTAAGGAGCATCGGATTGAGGAGGATATCCGAACTCCCACGATCTTCAAGGGGAGTCTAAATCAGGGGGAGTATCCAGAAACATACTTCACATTCAACGCGCGTTGTGCTCTTTTTCCCTTTCGACCAAGGTTGTTTTTTCCCACAGGGTTTTATTACTTGGCAAAGTTTTTAACGAGGCAACTTCGAAGCGCACCACCAACACAATACTATTGAACATGAAATATCCAAGGGGGAGTGTTGTAGTATAAATGTATAATACTATGTATGTCTATATCATGTAATAAATATTTAAAATATATAGATAGGTACTTGAGTGTATAAACATAGGTACTTGAGTGTATGAAGACTTATGTAAACATGTTTTACTAAGGGGCAACAAGCATGGCAGAAATCATCATCAAGATGGTTATCATTTTGATTTTCTCTTTGAGCTTTCACACTACAAATATATCCCTATAAATACCTCATTGTATGAGATGAATAAACTACTTGAAATCTCTATTCTTTCTGAGATATTACTCTCTTTCTCTGTCAATTTAGCTTGTTCTTAAACAATAGCAACATTTTTAAATCTCACTAGCATAATTATTTTTTTTAGGTTAGCAAGATTTAACGTACAAAACGGTACAAGTCGCTAGTGAATTCTTGCCACATGTGTCATATATCTCCTGCCGTAATCAACACGTTCTCCTCTCAACTCTTGACAGGTGTCAGCTTCCTTTCTACACACTTCTGATATAAGAGCCACAAATACTAATCTCCAGTCACACGCACCACTCCAAATAATAAGACAATAATGAGACATGTCGGTCAGTCTCTCAAAAACCTCCCTCTAATTTCCGTCTTTAATTATAGTATTTTCGTTTCAAAAAAAAAATACAGGACAAAGAGATAGGTATACAGACACAAATTATTCAGAGATGAGCGGAGAAGGGAAAGTTGTGTGTGTTACAGGAGCTTCTGGTTTCATAGCTTCATGGCTGGTGAAGCTCTTGTTACAGCGAGGTTATGTCGTCAAAGCCACCGTTCGTGACCCAAGTCAGTGTCACTACTAAAAATTCCTTATTTCTTTCCATAAGTTTTTGTTCAACACAACATTCGATGTAATGTAGGGTCTGTTAAACTGACCAGTTATTCCGTTTGTGTATATGCCACAGATAATCCGAAGAAAACAGAACACTTGCTCTCACTTGAGGGAGCAAAGGAGAGGCTTCATTTGTTCAAAGCAGACTTGTTAGAAGAGGGGTCTTTTGACCTTGCAGTTGATGGATGTGACGGTGTTTTCCACACAGCATCTCCGGTACTATTTTCATCGATCAGCGACCCACAGGTTCATCCGATCTCCGTGACTACTTTCCTACATGCTTTAAATGTTTTACCATCGATCATTTAAACCTTTATCATATTTGCTTATTAGAGAAATAACTTGCATGCGTACTTTTGATAATTAATTCTTTTTGCTCCACATTTTAGGCAGAACTGATTGATCCTGCAGTAAAGGGAACGCTGAATGTTCTTAAATCGTGCATGAAATTTCCAACAATCAAGAGGGTAGTTTTAACATCTTCCATGGCTGCAGTTATATTCAATGGAAGACCTTTAACCTCTAATGTGGTAGTTGATGAAACATGGTTTTCTGATCCGCGTGTTTGTGTGGAGTTGAAGGTATGTATGTCTGTTCCACGACTAAATTTATCTTCTTCGGAGTTTCACGCTTTCACCTATTATTCACGTGTAGTAGGAACAAAATGTTATGTTTGGCCTTAACATACGATCTGTTAAGAACCCTTCAGGAATGGTATTGTCTTTCGAAAACTTTAGCAGAGGAGGCTGCTTGGAAATTTGCCAAGGAAAACGGGATTGACATGGTGACCATAAATCCCTCGTATGTGATCGGTCCGCTCCTGCAGCCAACTCTTAATTTCAGTGTGGAGATGGTTCTGGATCTCAAGAAGGGTACACTTTAGAAATAATCTTCTGTTATCTTCCTTGTTAGAGCAGATGGATGGAAAATTTACACAGAAATCTGTCTTAAATTGACATTTAAGGTTCAGGAATGAGCAATTAGGGTTTAGGGTTTAGGGTTTGGTGACTGCACTGGGAAATAGAATCAAATACATATATGAAAACATAAGGAGTGAACAAGTATATGTTATAGGTGATTCTCAAGCGATTGATTGTTTGTTTCTTATTCTATACAGATGTCAACGGAGTAGCACGCGCAAATTATACATCTACTGATGTTAGAGATGTTGCCTGGGCTCATATTCAAGCATTTGAAGTTCCTTCAGCCAATGGAAGATATTGTTTAGTTGCAAATGTCACCCCCATTCACGGGGCTCTGAAGATTTTAAAGGAACTTCATCCCACTTTGTGCCCACCTGAAATGTAAGTTGCGTTTGCAAAATGCCACAAATGTTTGCAATTGAGTGTTGATAACCCAAATTTAAGTCGAAAACTTATTGAATTTGACAACTTTCTAAGGCAAAGATTCGGTTTGTTTCAATGTTTGCAGATGTGAGCAGGATATCCCTTCTGCTCCAGAGTATCAAATATCCCAGGAAAAGGCAAAAAGTTTGGGACTTGATTTCCTTCCGTTGGAAGTAAGTCTCAGGGACACTATTGAATGCCTGAAGGAGAAGGGTGTCCTTGAGGCCTGAATTATGCAACTGGCAGCTACTTGTTCATTACACAAGCTTCTCCAAAGAGATGATGAATTTATGTTTGTTTGTGTTCAGAATTTCTACAAGTTATCTGTAAAAAAGTGGTATCGTTTATTCCAATAATTGTAACAATACGGTTCAGGGAATAAAACAAAGAAAATCATGATAAGATATTGTTTGCAAGATAAATTTTACTTATGTCGTAGAGGATTTGGTCTAAAACAAACGAGTTAGTTTAGCTTTCAGCACTTCTGTCTTTTTGTTGTATGCCATGATCAGGTTTTGTATCAGTATGACTCATCAAATTGAGTTCAAGGAAAACTCAAGCTAGAAGATCACATTAGTCAGCAAATGAATCTAAATCATAAAGCTTGAAGAGCTATTTATTCATCAGAACAAGTTTTCATATAATTCTACAGTGTTCCAATTACACTATATATCCTTTTAAGATCTCTATAACTTCCACAACTTCTCCTATTTTGTTATTAGGTAACAAAAATGAAAGAATAATTGTCTGCACTTACCAATAATCCCCGCATGAACAAACCCCATCACGGAAATGGTGAAACCGATTCACATCTCGGACTAGAATCTCTCTATTGGTAAACTTGGATATGAACTTTGTAACATAATGGCAATCTTCACATAGCCTCAAATTCTTGGAAATCCGAATGGTTTCCCCATTTTTGGTACTGATGAGACCAAATGCAACTGCTAACTTTTCACTATGGCCTAATACTATACGTTCCTTCTCTTCCTCATCAAGATCATAGAGGACAACTTTAGTCTGTGGCTTATATCCTCGTCCTTTCATCTCTATTGACAATTCACCCAGCAGTGCATGAAGTTGCTCCATTTGTGGGTTAAACTCGTCAACAGAATCGAATGAGTATATCTTCCTATTAACTTCAATCCAACTTCGACCTGGTACCTTTTGAAGTTCCCGAGCTTCTAGAAGTTTTTTTACTCTTTTTACCTCATCCCACATCTTGGCCTCAGCATAAATATCAGCTAGAAGTACATAATTCCCAGCATTCCTAGGCTCAAGCTCAAATAACCTTGTGCTTGCTCTCTCTGCCAGCTCAACATTACCATGTATCCTACATGATCCAAGAAGAGCACCCCAAACTTGAGCTCCTGGTTCAATCCGCATATCTTCAATGACCTTGGCTGCTTCATCTAACCGATTAGCACGACCAAGAAGATCCACCATACAAGCATACTGCTCAATGCTCGGATATAATCCATGATCTCTCACCATAGACTGGAATATTAACTTCCCCTCGTCAACAAGACCTTCATGACTACAGGCCCCCAAAACACTAACAAATGAAATATGACTCGGTGATACTCCATGATTGATCATGTCTTCAAAAATTTGAATTGCCCTCTTTCCATATCCATGAATTCCATAACTTGAAATCAAGGAATTCCATGATACCACATCCTTCTTTTTTATCATATTGAAAACTTGTTGGCCCAGCTCAAGCTTACCACATCTCGCATACATTGTGATAAGGCTACTCATAACCGGAAGGGTTGAATCAAGACCCCTTCTCAGGATGTACCCATGAATGAACTTCCCCTGCTCCAAGGCAGCAAGAGCTGCACAAGCTTGAAGAACACTAACCATGGTCACAGAGTTGGGAAACAAATCAGGGGCCTCTAGTATCATCTTCCGAAAAAGTTCCAAAGCTTCATATGGCCTTGCATTCTTTGCATGGCAAGCAATCATAGCACTCCAAGAAACCACATTTCTATTTTGCATCTGATCAAATACACTACTAGCACATGAAACGCACCCGAACCTTGCATACATATCCAACAAAGTAGTCGTTACATGGACGTGGGCCCCATATCCATGACGCAAAATATGCCCATGAATCTCCTTTCCCTTCTGGAGAAGCGAACTCAAAATCTCTGAAACAACACAAGCTTTGAGTACATATGTATATGTAAACCGATCAGACGAAACCCCGATTGTATTCATTTGTCTGTACAAATTTAGCACCTCAGTTCCATGGCCAGCCAACGTAAGGGCCCTAAAAAGTGCATTCCACATATAAATAGTTCTTTTACGAGTTTTATCGAATACTTCACGTGCATTCTCAATGGAGTCCAACTCAGAGTACATCTCTATAAGTTTGGTGGCCAAAAAAGGGTCTTGGTCCCACCCGCCATCAACAAGGTGGCGATGCACGTCTAACCCATCAGAGAGAGAATCCTGGCGGATGCAAGAAAGGATTAAGAGCTCACAGGTCTGTTGGGAGGGGTTGGGTTCGTGAGGAAAAAGTTGTAGAGCTAGCTTGAGGTCACCTTGTTTGCATAAAGACTGTATTAATTGGTTTTTGCTTCCATCAAACTTCTTCAACTTTTCAACAAGTGCAGCCTCCTTATCCTGAAAACCAAAATGTCCCAATGGAGGAAACAAAAGGAAATGTTGGACCAAAAAAAAAAAAAAACCATGATTCCCATACACCCAAAAGTATTTCAATGAAACAGCACCCAATATTTGAATTAGAAGGAAAGCAAAAAACACATACCTTACCGAGAAGAAACAGCGTAAGAGCTTCCTCTAGTTTCAGATCAGTAAGCTCTGATGCAATCAGACACTCACACATAGTTTTCGCTCTGTCAATCTGCAAAACCGTATTACAAGGTCAGAATGACAAAATAAAACAACCAATCACTCTCTTTTCTCCCATTTCACAATGGAGCAGAAGCATATAGTAGACTGAACCAACAAATGCCATTAGGAAAAAACATTTTCAGAGAAATAATATAAAATGTGTCCATTACCTTAGATAATAATGATATTTTCTCAAGAGATTTTTTACTTCTTAGAAGACTCTGAGCACGAGCAATAGCTTCAAATCCCTGGGACACTTTGTTCCTCTCAAAACCAATCATTGCAGTTGCACACTTCAAGAAAGGACACCTATGATAAGAAAATGACACTAAAACAAAATTCATGGTACAAGATCCAGACCTATTTGCTGACGCTTCTTACCTCAGCCAGTGCCATAGAAAGAAGAATATCATGAAAATATGGCTTAGCATCTGGATGCTTAATAGCTGCTTGACCAATATCTAGCACAAGCTCTACTTCCCTAACCTGGCAGGAAGAAATAAAATCCATCTTCTAAAACCACATAGTTAATTGAAAAAAAAAAATGAATAACATTAACAAAGACTAATGAGAGATATTTCAAACTCAAAAAGATGGATAGTACCAAAAATATAAATTCAGACTCAAAAAAAAAAAAAAAATATGAGTTTCACTTCAAACTACAGTTTACCAGCATCCAAATATAATCTAATCCCTCTCTGACTATTTAAGTATATACGTCTTTTTTTTAAAGTAATAATAATAGTTCTGTGTGTATATATTTCGACAAAAACTGAAAACTAAGCCTAAACAAAGTAGATTGTACAAAGACAAAAATATACCTCCTGAAGGAGGCAAAGAGCAGCTGCCAACCATGCCCAAGGGATTTGAAGAGCAGATTTAGGTCGGATATTTTCATTACCATTACCAGCATATTCTGGTTCAAAAATAAGCTTATCTCTCACATCCATTAAGAGATCCTGCAAAGCAACCCAGTAGACGATAAAATAAATCAATAAAAGCAATCAAAACAACTTAACATAGCTTTACCACCAGTATTAAGAAAGGAAAATGAATTTTAAGGTTTGAGGGAAAATTTACAACTATACTTTCAAGTTATCTACCTGCCGAGATTTAATAGCATTCTCAGTATAACCCTCTTCAACTTCAGAATTCTTCAAATCCATTACCGCTTTAATAACCTCATCTTTCTCAGCTTGATCAGGAACGCCAATAAGCTGCAAGTTTAAATGCAGACTAATAAGAAAACTCGAAAAATTAAGTGTGGCTGCACAAGCAACACATTTCACGCCCACAAGAAAAACATCTGAACTGCTAAACTACACAAACTCTGACAACCACTATAAGAATCAAAGATCATATCCAGCAGTGCAAGCTCTAATGTCGCAAGAACAAAACATCAATTAGCAAACATCCAAGTAATTGATAAGAGGGTACTAAATCTCAATACTCAAAAGTAATTGGATACACGATTAACATCCAATATGTAGATGCAATGATGCAATTGCAATATGCGAAAGCGAATAATCTCAACTAACTTGTTCACAAAAATAAAGAGTGAAAATTTGGTGCATCAAATGTCAGTACAAAATCGAAACGACATGATATTTCCATACGAAAAGCTGAACTTGGGGGTAAGGATTGAAGGATCAGAAAACCCAGAAAAATAAAAGCAACTAAATCAGAACCCAATTGAATTGAGAGAAAAGAATGAGAAGTTTGGAGTGACCTGGTAACAGGTGACGGGGATTTCAAGAGTGGAGGGAGCCGAAGCATTGTGGACGGTGAGGGTGTGGGCGGCGTTGAGTCTGGACCGTGCGGTGAGATTAGCGAGGTGGGTCCTACTGGAAATGGAGAATCCAGAGGGATTGGGTAAAGGGCGCCAAGAGCAGCAGAGGTTGGGATAAATGGCTCGGCAGAGACCACACCGAGCTGGGATGATTCCGAGCAGGCGTGAGGCAGAGCAGCCATGAGCCTGCCTACCTTAGAATTGACTAGTGAGGAAGAAGCATATCAGAGTGAAATGAATTGAGAGTGAGTGTAGGGTTTTGGTTTTGGTTTTGGAGCTAAAACCCTCAGCTTTGGATTACGTTTAAACCCCTTCTGCTTTTTTGTGCCCAGAAGCACAGCTCACTCCAGAAAAAAAAATATAAAAAATTTTAAAAAAATTACACACTTTTTTTTTTCTTTATTCTTTCTATACTTTTTATATTTACAACACCTCTCCACACCAAATTTTTCCGCTGATGGTGCAGGCAACTCCGGTACTAAGGAATACCTAAGAAAAGATTTTTATTCTGACAAAAATAGTTTCAAACGCAAAGTTTTTTTTTTTATTGTTTGACAAACAAGAAAGAGACGAAATTCAAGAAGAATGTTATGCTTTTTTAAAGAAGCATAAATTAAATTTATATTTCTTTGAGTGGTATTTTGACTGGTCTAAAAATGAATAAAATCTGATAAAAAGATTAATGTAACAAATAAAGTCACAAAAACTTGGATTCTAGCAGATAAGAAAATTTTAGAAGCTAAGAGACCACCTACGAAAGAAATAAAGATTCCGGTAAGAAAAGAAACAATCATAACTTCTCCATACAAAATGCAATATGCTTTGGATAAACAAAAATAAGCAACACAAGGCATTTGGGGGCAATGATTATCTCAAGTTGAATTATTATATGGGTGTGTGTGTGGTGGGGTGGTAAGGCTTTAGTTCATATATAAGAGGTCAAGAGTTCGAGCTCCATCAAGTGTGGGAATGAGATGGTGTTTTAAAAAAAAATAAATGAATTATTATATAAACAAAATTAGAAAGACATTGTTCACACGCGCCGGTTACTGTTCATAGCTCGAACTGAGCTTTTAAATAGAGAATTTTGGAGAGAGTTCATTAAAAAAATTGTGAAGATAATTAGTAACTTTCCGATCAACATATTTCATATTTCTTGATCCATAACAACATAGTTCATAAGAATTGAGGTCGTGTATATCTTCAATAACTATAAGTTGTGCATTTCTTTGAATTCCATCAGCAGAATCTCATTTTCTCTTTTACTATAAAGTGAAGCGCTGTAACGAAAACATTACATCGTTGTACACATTTCGGAGGTTAGAGATTTTATGCGAACTTTAACCCCACCTTGGCCTTGTGGAAGATTATGTTCCTGACATAAGACTTGCTTGTTTATTTGTCTTTTTTTTTTTTACCCCTCAAACTATAAAATCTGCACCAACCCTTGTAACACATGCCACGACAGACTCTAATTGTTAATTGGCCTGTCCAGTACTCCAGTGTATAGTAGCATCTAATGCTAAGCACCATTTAAATGACAATAAATCAGAAAGTTCACAAAATTCAAGTCTCCAAATACCAAATTAATTCATCAAGGAAAAAAGAAAACGGAAAAAAACAAAAAGCTAAACAACCAAACTGGCAAATCGCTGCCTTGTTCTTCCTCCTCAGAATTCCAGCTTGCAGAACACTTAACCCCAATAGATATAAACGTCAACGATTTAGGAGCTTCCCTGTCAACCGAGCCTGTGACTGATCCTCAAGTTCCCAAGTCTTGTTTATCTATTTAGGTGTCTTCCTGTCGACGCTTACTTGTATTCATAGTGCAGCATCAAGAAGTTCAATGCTAAATTCACCACATGACAATTTAAAGCCTTGTTGCCTGTACTTTTGTCTATTGCCATTAGCCCATCCATAACTTCAAAACTCTATCCTTACCACCAGAAGCAACCTTTTCACCATCTGGACTCCAATCAACAGCGTAAACCTGTCAAAAATAAAATCAGAATGTGCAAATAATTTAACAGATGCCAAATAAAGAGGTCTTTTATGTTAAATGTATACAGCTTCTCAAGTATGCAACAGCTAGTTTTACAAATGGGAGAATTGGTCAATTGGTTTAGTTTTACTGTACTTATAGATATGCTATCATTTTTTTTTTTTTTTTGAGTCTTCCTAGTTTTGTTGCATCAGACACACCTAGAGGACTTGGAAACCTTCGAATTTACATAACTAGTCTAGTTCTCTGCGTTTCTTATAAAGTGTTGTAGAAGACTTGATGGATGACAACAAAATAAACACTCATACCAAACTACAAGACGACAAACTAAATCAATAGGCATATCACCGCACAAAGCAAACCATTCGACTGAGATGCAAGAATACCAACTGCTTGTAGGGTCAAAGGAAAACATACCTCATCTGCATGACCTGGAAGGTCTTGTTTTAATTTCATAGTCTTGATATCCCAAACCTGATCATTGAGTTGAGCAACAGGTCATGGATATATCCCCGTAAAATTCCACCACTAGGTACAATAACATAGTATCCCAACCAAGGTCCAAATTAAAACAAGACAACAATGGTAAAGAACCTAAATTTTAGATGCTGAAAAGTTGGTATCATAAATGCTGAATAGATTCATTCATGCAGAACGCACTACTTCGTCATAGCTCAGAAATTACTATGCCCAAGGTATTAAAGATTAACAAAAAAAAAATACCTTATCTCTCATATAGGACAACAATATTATCTGAATGCCATAAGAATGAGATGCAAAGACCTAGCTTAACATATGAACTGAATATTACCCCCGTAGTAAGTTGAGATGATTTTGTACCATGGCATTATATGATTATTGAAATGTGAAGAAATCACATTCCAATTATAAAAAAAATTAATGGATAATGACTGTTTTTATCCAATTATACCACGTTACTTTTCATGATGTTCTTCAAATGCAATGTGAAATTTAAAAAAATCTCTCTAATTTGTCAGTAACTAAGTCCTCAGAAAAAAAAAATGATTATCCATAAATGTTATACCTTCAGAGTTGAATCTTTGCTAGCACTTAATAGTAGCCTGCTGTCTGCGGCCCAGCTGTGGGGCAATTTACAATGTCATGATTAGCCATAAACATAAGCACATCCAGAAAACAAAAACCACGAAATAAAGTCAGACCTGATCTGGTAAACAGCACCAACATGGCCACGGAGAACTCCAAAAAACTTGCCAGTAGTACCATTCCATATCCTGACAGACCTATCAAATGAGGCACTTGCTATCCATTGCCCGTCAGGTGAAAAGTAGACATGGTTTACAAGCTGTTGGCAAGAAACATGGAAGTTATAAAACCTTCAAATGTAAAAATTTGCAACTTTATCTACCAGTTTCAAGTATCATCTAATCGTAACTGTGAGTGCCCTAAGAAAAAACATGAGCAACCGCAGAGAACAAACTACATCAGCTTATGTATTCTTATCATGAATGAGTACTCATAACGAGCAAGCTACCGATCAGGGCTCTAGATTAAAATTGACACTACAATGAAGATGCATCATGCATTGAAATATGTTGGGAATGACAGTCGTTAAATGTCAGCAACAGCAATGAGAAATGAAAGAAGAATCTAATTTGTTCCTTGTTTTGAAAACATTCCTGTGTTCTTAAAATCAACAAAAACAGGCAATAGTGTGAAAGCATATTACCTAACAAACTCTAGCAATTGTCATCAGAGCTTGAACTCCAAGAACATTATATTAGATGTTTGCATTTGTTAAAAAAATATTTAAAAAATAAAATAAAACTCTGAAATTGCTATCATCTTCAAAAGACCCATTTTTTTTCATATGCAATATTTTTCGGTGAGCAGTTGTCTGTGGGATAACCAACACCGTGGAGGTCACAAGTTCAACTCATTACTCATAAGCATGCTGATACAGAAGAACATAAATAGGAAAGTAAAGCAATATTACACTCTAAATAAACAGTTCAACAACTAGGATCCTCAATAAAAAGCCAAATAGTGTTGCAAATATTTTTACCTGTTGATGACCTGTCATGCGAGCTTTGGGTTGTTTGCTGACAAAAGGCTCCCATAGAAACATAGTAAAGTCATCAGATCCAGAAACCAATCGTTCAGGAGCTTTACCTTTCATTTTGTTATACCTTTCCAAAGCTACCTATATGTCAGTAAATGAAAATATAATTAATTCCACAAATGGGGACATGAAGAAAAACATTCAAAAGCAATAACATCATACAATGAATAACAGGGGGAGGCAAAAAAATTACAAAAAAGAAAGTGATTTTATTTTTGATTGGAAACATGATATCCTTTGAACTAACGAAAATTGTATCTAAAGTATGGATTAAGGCATAAGACAAGAAAAGACTGAAGATCAAGTTCCAACCAAATCAAACACCAGCCAAGATAATCAGGTGATACATTAAATTAACAAGCCTAAACAAAATGTTATGCTCATGAATGTCAAGATAATCAGGAGATGACATCAGATATTTGACTATATTAAAAAGTGATTCTATTAGCTACGAGGAATAAAACTACGAGGGCTAACAGAAGTACCGAACCACACTATAGATAGTTACCTTTTTCATTTCCTCAGGAGATGAATATTGCTTGCCAGTGTGATCATAAGCTCCAGTGCGAAGAACATATTCAGTACTCAATGCAAGAGAGTTAACCCAGTGCCCATGACCCTAAAACCATATAGCATAACAGATGCAAAGATGTAAATGAAGAATATAGAAAAAGAAGATACAAGGGCATCAAGAATTAAATGAATCCCAATTCCATCTATGTTTGAATAAGAAATAAGCATACAGATGACCATAACTGATGTGAAAAAACAAGAACAATTACAGTGTTATCCAGCATTAGGAAATCCCAGTATTAAAATGAAAGAATATAACCTGAAAACAATTGTTTACAAGAAATCCACTGAACAATCAACCAACCTAACTTTCCAGAAAAAGCATATGAAATCTCTTAATAAAACCTATCAAATTGATTTATTATGAAAGCACAAGCACAAGCACAAAACAAAACAAAACAGAACAAAAAACAAAAATGGGAGGGGGGGAGGGTTTTTAATGGAAACCCAGCCTCATTTGTTCCATAAGAAATGGAGTGACGCAACAGTAAAGTATTATTTGATTGATGATAAGGCAGTAATTCCAATATCATTAAAGACAAGAAAACAAGGTGTGAAAGAAGATGGAGACATTTTATTGATGAAAGAGCCACTATAATTCAGCTAAGCAGCACTTATCTATATCTAATACAACAAAAGAATTACAGCATGGAAAAACAATAATAAAAAGAGCAATATCCCATAAAACAACATAATTACTTGTCAAGAATTCATGTCCATAAGAAAAGGAACTGGATTGGAGAAAAATACCCAAATGCCCAATCATCAGTCTGAGCTATCAAATGGGTATTGGAACAAAATACAGCAAGACCCATTCACCAGCCCCAACAACTCTTTGAGCAATAAATTATGAGGCAACTAAAATGTTCTATTATGAATAGTGATGGTACATAAGATGCCAAGATCAAAAGAGCAAAAAAAAAAATATATGGTTTTAGAAAAAAAATGATATTAAAGAAACACCGTCCTGATACACTGTTATGATTTGTCAAATCAATTCATGGTTAAATGCTGAAGCCTTGAAGGTGAGGAGAGCCTAAATGAAGTGAATGCTAATTCCTACAATAAATTTGAAGGTAACAACTTTTCTACTAACCACAGGAAAAAAATACTAAGAATTTTGTTAACATGAGACTACACCAAACAACAACTCCATAAGAAAACAAATGAGGTCCTCACAAGGCAAAATGATGTACTTAGTATCTGCAATTACAACTAGCAACAATGCGAAAAACAAGGAAGAATTGAACTCATCATGGCTTGCAGGATGTACTACTACCTTTAGCTCACGAATCAGCTTCCCCTGTGTAGTCTCCCAGACCTTAATTGTACAATCTTGGGAACTGCAACAGGTAAAGTGGAGAAATTAGTTACATGTCTACAGAAAATTTCAGCTTAATAATGTAACTTAAAATAGAGAAACTACAGAATTCTAGGCCCAAGACACTTTTTGAGTGAGAAAACCCAGTCATCTTTAAAATGGACTCCTCCAATAATTTTTCTATTTTCTGAGCAGCAAGGCATAACTAAGAAGGCTATTAACAAGATTTAGAACTATTCACACTTGGATGTCATTAGGCATCCAATTGATTAGCCTTGTAATTACCCATAAAGTTTAATTTTTGTACAGTTTACAGAACCATTTTGTATAGTTTACAGAACCATCTGAACAGACCACTGGTTTCATTAAAATGGCATGAAATAAGACGAGTATACCCCGTATATATAAAACCATCTCCACCCCATTTTACACAAGTTATTGCAAGTGTGTGGCCACTGAGACATATAACACATTTCTTCAACGTGATGTCCCATATGCGTGCATCACCGTCTTTCCCAGCACTTACAAAGCGTCTACATGGAGCACTAAGGTGGACTGGTTCCCACGAGATTCCAGTAATCCATTTCTTGTGGCCCTAACACACATGAACAAACCAAGATTTCATCAAAAAACATGTCCAAGAACACATACCCTGAATAAGACATCTAAGATTCTCACAGAAAAGGTTATTTTTGGGAACTTCTGCTTTCAATCAGTTGTTTCTCACAAGGGCAATCGTTCACCACACTTGGACTAGTAGGTTTTATTGAGTAAAATACAGAGTAACATCTATTTGTTCCAATCTTCAAACAATAAATTTCACTTATACAGACTTATAGATGTACTCAACCAAGAACCAAAAATTTAAAATATGTAGATGATCACTCGGTAAAGGATAGAGATTTTACAGTAAGTGGATTGCCTGCTGGTTTTCCTGTCTGTGGATCCCAACATTGAAGTTCTCCAGACTTGCTCCCACTAACAAGATACTTGCCATCAGCAGACCATGCAATACAAAGAACCCAATTCTTATGTCCTGAACAAAAGAAGGTATTCTGTTATGCAAATAACAACAAGGCAAGAAGTAAAACGACATACGAAAATTGGATAAACAGAACGAGATGAAATCGATTTGTTCTCACACCATAAGAAGCATAATGGAATAATGTGCAGTTACCATAAGAACCCACAAGCCTATGTGACGAACTCTTAGCATTTAAAAAAAAAAAAAACGGATATTCTAACCGTAAGTGAAATTTCTCTTCTGTTGTTCAAGCTACAAATGAATGTAATTTTCAAATGTTATACAAACAAGAAGAGTCACCAGGATCACAGATTCCAGACCTGAACACGTGTGCAAAGGTGTCTGAGTATTAAGGTCCCATAGTCGGACAGTGGTATCACCAGAACCACTCGCCAACTGTCGACCATCAGGACTAAAAGCAACTGAAAGTACAGCTTCTGAGTGACCTGCAGTAACAACAATAACATGAATTCAACAATCATGATACAAGTCCAAGCTGCATATCAGTAACAAAAATTGACCAAAATAAATGATTGATTGGGTCCCTCATGAAGCTCTAAAACAATTGGTTCGGACTTCAGAAGGCTTTATAAATAAATATATTGGATCATGAATTGCCCAACTTATCTTCCACGCTAAAACTATCTGACCATGATCAATAAATAAGGCGCTATTTGGCAATAATTATGGCCTTAGTGGAACATGGATATGAGAGAGACACTCATACCAGCAATTGTGGCCGAGCAACGATTGACGGGACGAATTCGGAAAATAGCTTGTGGTTGATAAACGATTTTGAGTACCTTCTCCACAGAAACTGCCAAGGTTTATCACCAGAAAAGAGTAATAACTAAAATTAGCAGCCACTAAAATCTTTTGACAAACATTTTCAAACTATACACAATCATGTCAGCTGAAACAACAAGTAGTTCCATCATGATTTAACTAACTTTTATTCTTCTCCGCATATTCGCCAAGCGACTGATTAAGTTCCTTATCCGCTATATAGAAAGTATAAGGCATCTTATCCTCCTGGGCAAACACAAAACACAGACATATTACTTATAAGAGCATGAAAAAACATAACATAAATCATTGCTTTGCTAATATATTCATCGAAGTATTGAACTATCAGCAACACAGTTTAAGTTCACATTATATTGAGCTATACATGAACCATTTATCAAATTGGGTGATTGAGTTTGAAAATTCTACAAATTAAAAACATGAACTTGAACTAGCATCATCTACAAAAATGTAAACTTTAAACTCTGAAACTGTAAAGCTTGAAACTTTAATGAGGAAAAACTTGTGGGGTTACATTGTTAAGAAGCTGATTGACGATTTGTTGAAGTTGCTGGGTGCCAGTGTGTTGAGGAAGATACAAAGACTTTCCTAAAGGAGTATCTTCTGGGTCCGTCAGAAGACACATCACGTTCTTCTCCGCTGCTTCGTCTTCCATGGCCATTCCTCTTAGTTTCAACAATTGGGAATATCAAATTAGGGAAGAGGAGGGGGTAGGGTTTATGGTGTCGTCAAATTTTAGGGTTTATATATGTTACTGGGTTTTTGGTGAATGGGTTTTACAGGGTTTCACGTCTGGGTCGGAGTAGAACCCGTTAACCCGATGAAAAAACACGAGGTAACCCGATTTGTGTAAACCCAATTACCCACCTGAGTTATTCTTCGAGCTGGTTTTTTTTCTTTTCCTCTCTTTTTCCATTTATTTAAGAAAATTAAAAAAATAATAATAACAATCTTTCTTATCAATATCACAATATAAGCAATTGGACACGAATCGTAAGTTGTTTTTTCGTGTCAAGAATTAATTCGGCAAATATATATTTAACTTTTCAACTCATGTCATGTAGATACGATTAAAAGTCAAACTATCTGCATATTAACTTCTTAACACACTTTAAATAGTTCAAATCTTTATCTCAGGGAAAAAATGAATCCTTACATAGCATCAACGATGATTAGAAGATGTGTGGCATTGGCACTCTAAGTCATTAGCCTAGGACCACCACCTTTTGGGTCTCAAATTGTCATAGTGTGATTGACTCGCCGTCTTAAATTAGGCCATAGCATATCATTACCTGATTATTAGAAAATCATCATAAAAAAGAATCAATAGGCTAGCTCCTGTTAATATAAGGATGAATGTGTTTTGGATACTGGGTAGAGAATAAAAAATTCCACAACATAACACAACTTGGTTACGCAGTGAAAACCTCAATTGAGATCAAAAACACTGCAGGGCTCTTACTCTTGAAAACCCAAATGAAACCGATTCACTAATCAACACATATTACAAAGTTAGGGATTGCACTGACCGCGACAATCCTTTTTGGACTGATTCACTGAATGTTTTTCAAACTGTTTTCAATCATGGAACAAAATAATTTGACACAACATAACAACAAAGAGAATGACTATTTATAACAGAGTGATTGAAAATCAAAGCTATTCACAATACCTAGAACAAACAGAGTACCCATCTATATATAGGAGGAAGAAGGAATTCCATTATGTCAAAAATGCTTGAAGCTTGGTTGGAGTAGGGCCTTGAGGTGCAGAGGCACTTGCTTGCCACTTAAATCTTAGACAGCAAGGTCTTCATGATTGCATCGAGTGGACAGCAAGACTAGATGGGAACCAATTGCTTCCCACTACCGTGTTCATCATTGGACAACAAGATGAACAGCAAGTCTAGATCGAAATCTCTTCTTTAACAGCAAGGTTCCCATGATAGGAAGATAGAGAACCTAGCTGCCATATCCTTCCCTTTCTGTTCTCGACAGCAGCCTCTTGCAAAGGGAAGATAAGAAAGTACAAGTGTGAGAGAGAGCCCCTGCTGCATTATTCTTCAGCATGCTTGAAAACCAACTGACAAAATTATAATTTAAGCATATTTCATGCTTTGTCAGATTATTCCAATGCCATAGAAATAAACAAGTTGGTATATGGTTGCACATGAGACTTTGGGTAGAGTTTTGTGTTTAGTTTATTAATGAAAAGCAATGCCACCACATGGTGCATAATTAATCCTCCATGCTTTGACATAAAGATCACCATGAAGAGAAGATGCCCATGCATGAGAGTGAAGAAAAAGACCACATGAAAGTGAAGACCACCGTGACTTTAGACAACATTGTTTCCACAACTCAATTAAACAATTTTGCAAGCTTTGACTTAGTTCATGCCTTGACAGCAAGACCAACACACAAAACAACTATTCATTCTATCACCACCATAATTAAATAATTGAACTTGGGCTTCACATGGCTACTGGATATAGTTTTGTGGTTTTAGGAATGCCAACAATATGTTATACTAACAATCTCCCCCTTTGACATTCCTAAACAAAACTACTATATTCTAAGCAAACTCCCCCTCAACAAGTACTTGAGGATCCTTAGTTCCTAAAACATTTATCACACACTTTGTGAGAAATAAGTAATATGATCAAGACATGAAGCAGCAATTCAATAAGTCATGTAACCATAAAGAAAGAAGCCCAACAATATCTTCTCCCCTTTTTTGTCTAGGGATGCCAAAGGTCTATGAAGCGGAAGCTATGTAGAAGAAGGATTACCTGTACAAGTTTCTCAAGAGACACCAACCCAAGAAGAATCAATCAGAGGAAGATAGTCCAAGTATCAATACTCCCCCTAAATAGGATCATGCTATGAAGATGCAAGAATGAAATGCAAACACACAATGAGTAGGTTTGTATCCAATAGTTAAGAACAGATTCAATTTGCATAGCTTTTCAGACAAGAGTACGACCACAAGTCCATAAACATGAGTACAACAAGATAAGGTCACATGAGTAAGTCATTTTCGACAACAACAAGGTAATCTAGAAGATGATCGAGTATTCTATACCTTTGTTGTATAAGTGAACATAGCTCAAGATGGAGTGTGTAACATTCTTAGAATCCTTGAAAACATAACACACATAAGAAGAGAAATAGATCAACATATTCGATAGATATTTCCCCTTATAACACCGTGTGGGCACAATATTTAATTTTTTTTTTTTTTTTGCCTTTTCACACAACATCAAGTTTTGCACAAGAAAACTAAGACTCATGTAACAAGTTTTATGCCAGCAGCTCCCAAGTCAGATGACTTTAGGGTACTAGATGTAACAAGGACATCCCAAAGGACACATAAACTTGAGTCAATAGTTTTTACATACCACTGGGGTGGTCAAACCATTCCCTTTTCTTCCCAATCCTCATATCGTTCAACACGACCAAGGCTTGTTTACTTTGGGAATAGCCTGGCCATGCTCCACAAATATTGTACATTTTTAACGAGGAGCAAAAATGACATTTTTAACAATTTCTTATGTGTGGACTAAGAACAAGTCAACCAAGAATATTACTTACCACCACAAGGAGTATGTGTGCATGTGATCATACAAAGTGATAGAGAATATGTTGTTCATGCTCGAGATTACAGAGTGATGTAACAATAAGTTCAAAACATGCTAATCAGCTCATTGCACATATCTATAAGGAAAGAAGTAGAACCATTGTCAATCTAAGTTCAAATGAATCTGTCAGACACTTTGGGATACAAACCACACATGCAATCCTGATTCTCCATAAACCAGAAAAAAAAAATGCAGAAATAAAAGGGCAATGCACTTATTCTTCTATAAGATCATACAATATGAATGCATGCAGAATGGATCAAGTGAAGTGAGAGTATCAATGCTTAGAGCACCTACCAATGTCACTTCTAAGTAATTCAAAACGAGCTGTCTCTAAGGGCTTAGTAACCGAATCAACCAATTTGTGTTTAACAGGAACAAAGGTAGGGTCAAACATGTTATCAATATTATCCATATGAGCAGAAAGACAATTATTAGAACCTTTTTTAATCCAAATTTGCTTCTGCTTCAAATTCTGCTCTTTAGGGATTGCAATACGCACTGCAATCCTTTTAATCAACTTCAGATGCTCTTTAAGCTCAGCTTGCAGCGATGCAATTGGGCTAATTTTTGATGCTTTCCTTTACACTTAGGACGTATGTGTCCCAATTTTCCACAATAATGACAAGTGAGAATGAACCTTTTGGAGTTGTGAACATATCTGGGCTGACGCAAGCAAGTGTGCTTGTTAGAACTTACATGAGCAACTCTTTGATGGGTTTGGAAGTCTAAATTAGGTTTTGATCTTCTGGACAACTTAGGATCAGAATCATTTTCATTTAAAATTTGTGACTGACCCAAAGAATTTTCACAATCCAGACCTTTTACAAAGGTCAAGGGCTTGCATGACTCACCTTCATACCCTAATCCTTCTTTGTTAGAATGAGTTTTACCAAAGCCAATCATCCTAGAGACATTTTCTGACCCTATAGAGAATTTGTTGAAGCTTTCCTTGACTTTAGATAGCTCATCCCGCAATTTTTAATTTTCAAATGTTAGTGAAATATTTAGAGTAGACTGAGCCTTAACTTCAACCTGCAATATTTTGATATTGTGAATAAGATCATCATGTTCCTTGTCCCAATCTTGAGACTTGACCTCACCTAAGTCTTATCAATAAGGTCAGTACGTTCTTCTTCCCATTCTCTTAAGGAAGATTCAAATTTTTGCTTAAGTTTTTCTTTTTCTATTCTTAAATATTTAACTTCTACAAGTTTGTAACTTTTTTTAAGAACAATTTTTGAGGCATTTTATAATTGCTTACACCTTTCATTAGTTTCTTCATCAAGAGCATCATCATCTTCCAAATCAAAATCATTAGATAAGTCAATATTAACAGAGGAAGTAAGAGCAAGATTTACCTTTTCACCATCTGATTGAGCGCCTTCATAATTAACCTGAAGAAGATCCCATGCTTGTTTGGCTGTATCACATTCACGTTTCATCCTTAACCACGGATCAACTAAAAATCTTTAGAACCTGCTCTGATGTCAATTGTTAATATAAGGATGAATGTGTTTTGGATACTGGGCAGAGAATAAAAAATTCCACAACATAACACAACTTGGTTAAGCAGTGAAAACCTCAATTGAGATCAAAAACACTGCGGGGCTCTTACTCTTGAAAACCCAAATGAAACCGATTCACTAATCAACACAGATTACAAAGTTAGGGATTGCACTGACCGCGACAATCCTTCTTGAACAACTAACTTACAATCTAGGATTGCACTGACTGCGGCAATCCTTTTTGGACTGATTCACTGAATGTTTTTCAAACTGATTTCAATCATGGAACAAAACAATTTGACACAACATAGCAACAAACAGAATGACTCTTTACAACAGAATGATTGAAAATCAAAGCTATTCTCAATACCTAGAACAAATAGAGTACCCATCTATATATAGGAGGAAGAAGGAATTCCATTATGTCAAAGATGCTTGAAGCTTGGTTAGAGTAGGGCCTTGAGGTGCAGAGGCACTTGCTTGCCCCTTCCATCTTAGACAACAAGGTCTTCATGATTGCATCGAGTGGACAACAAGACTAGATGGGAACCAATTGCTTCCCACTATCATGTTCATCATTGGACAACAAGATGAACAGCAAGTCTAGATTGAAATCTCTTCTTTAACAACAAGGTTTCCATGATAGGAGGATGGAGAACCTAGCTGCCATATCCTTCCCTTTCTGTTCTCGACAGCAGCCTCTTGCAAAGGGAAGATAAGAAAGTACAAGTGTGAGAGAGAGCCCATGCCGCACTATTCTTCAGCATGCTTGAAAACCAACTGACACAATTATAATTTAAGCATATTTCATGCTTTGTCAGATTATTCCAATGCCATAGAAATAAACAAGTTGGTATATGGTTGGACATGGGACTTTGGGTAGAGTTTTGTGTTTAGTTTATGGATGAAAAGCAATGCCACCACATGGTGCATAATTAATCCTCCATGCTTTGACATAAAGATCACCATGAAGAGAAGATGCCTATGCATGATAGTGAAGAAAAAGACCACATGAAAGTGAAGACCACAGTGACTTTAGACAACATTGTTTCCACAACTCAATTAAACAATTTTACAAGCTTTGACTTAGTTCACACCTTGACGGCAAGACCAACACACAAAACAACTATTCATTCTATCACCACCATAATTAAATAATTGAACTTGGGCTCCACATGGCTACTGGATATAGTTTTGTGGTTTTAGGAAGGGATATTTTCACAAATGGTGTATGAACTTTAAGTCATTCTACACTTGGGTGTACCAACTTTCATAACTATCAGAATTGTGTATCAAGTTTGCTGCAATATTTCATTTTGGTGTACGCCATTAAATTTTCCGTTATCTTTGCAACAACAACAAAATTTCCGTTATATTTCCTTTAGCTTTGTCAATTTTTTTTTTTTTTTTTGTAAAGATAACAGAAAATTTAACTACGTACACGAAAATGAAAGATTGGAGCAAACTTGATACACCATTCTGATAGTTATGAAAGTTTGAACACCAAAATGTAGAATGACCTAAAATTCATTGTGATGTTTTCCTATTTAGGAATGCCAACAATATGTTATACTAACAGCTCCTAAGGCCAAGAGTTCATTCCCTAAGGGCATATGCAGCAATAGGTCATTTTACAGGCAATCAGGCATAGGCTGCCTATTGGTCATCTAAAGACAACAAGAGGAATGTAGCGGTACCCAAAGGCTAGGTGTAGGCCATAGACCCCATGTTGCCCAAGCAATTCTATAAGGCCCCGTTTGGATAGGGTGATTTTGAGTTAAGGATTTGGATTTCAGTCTCCCAAATTCAAATCATCTCATTTGGTTGTCTTCTCCGGTGGCTATTTGGATTTCTTCAAAATCAACCCAGAGATTTCAGATAGCAAAACTTGATGATTTCAAATAACTAGGGGACCCTAGTTATTTCAAATCATCAGGTCTTGGACTCGTTGAAAGAATAGATCGCGCCTCTCTCTCTTTTCTTTTATGCTCTCTCTCTCTCTCTCTTCACGGTTTCTCTCACATCCTTTGATCCTCTCTCTCTCTCTCTCTCCACATCTCCACGTTCCGGCTCTGCTCTGTGGCTTCTTCTGCATCGCCGACGACTCCGACAACAGTGGCCGAGTTCTCCACTTCCAACTCTATCCCGATCTACTCTCTCTTTGCTTTTCAGCTCAGCCCTTGTAGCTACTTCTACATCGCCGTAGACTCATTGCCTCTAGCGACGGTGGCCGAGCTCACGCCGTTGATTTCATCCCCTCCGAGTCAAGTTTGAGGTTACTCTGAAGCCTTTAATGGTTGACTTGGTTGAGTTGGACGCTGTTCTAATGTTGCAAAATCTAAATATTCAATTTTAAATCTTTGCATATCTTTTTTTATCCAAACAATGAAATTTTAAATGCAAATATTTCAATTATGCAGATTTTAAATACATAAGATTTGAAATCCAAATCAAAATTCTGTTTCCAAACGGGGCCTAAGCGATTTTTCGAGCAATGTCAAGCAATTCCATTCAAGATTTAAACACACTTATCAAGCATGAAAGTGTGTTTTGACCGGTCACTCCAATAACCTTCAATTATTCAATTTTGCACGTCCTTGCTATAGAGAGCTGCTCCAACTTAAAGCCGTGGATGTCAAACGTCAAGAGGAGGAAGCATAAAGGCCAGTTTTTAATCTTACCTAGGGAGATAGAATAGAGAAGACCACCAATATCACACCTTCGGTCAAAAAAAGAATGGACGATGAAGACTAGACGCAAGATCACCAAAGTCAGTTAGAAAGAGTGGACAACAATGGTCACACACAAAACCACCAAAATCATACCTTTGATCACAAGAAGTGGAGTACTAAAGCTGCACATTTAATCAAACTAATCAAAGAAAAAGATAGACCCACTTCAAAATAAGAACTCCATCGCTTTGTACCTTAAACTTCAACGAATTCTCATTGACTAGTTGATGGTGTTGCGTTTGTGCAAGTCCTAACAATGGGTCGTCCACAAATAAAGTCCAAAATCCAAGAACAATAATTTGCCTACTCATTGTAAACAACGGCACACTCAAAAAGAAAATACTTTTATCCATGTGGCACCAAAAAGCCGGCAAACAAACAATGACTCACAATCCTACTTCAAACTTGAGCAGTTGATCACTGACACAGTCACTGACTCGATAACCATGTCGAATTCCATAACCCAGTTGATGATTCTGATTCTTGTCTTTGTACCAATAGCTGCTTCAGGACCACAACAGCCAGTTGAGGCTTTGCTGCGTCGTCTGGACTCCAAACGCTCTGCTGCTTCAGTTCAAGAAGCTGCAGCTAAAGCTGTTCTCAAACGATTGCTGCCTACCCATGTTGACAGTTTCGACTTCAAGATTGTTGACAAGGTACCCATCAATTTCTTTGTCACAACGAATTCTGGGTTTGGCTTTAATTACTGCCATTTTCAACTGGCTACTGTAAAATTCTATGCTAGGTTCTATAATCCATGTACTATATTTATGCTTGAAAATTTATTATTGCATTTTGTGTTATTTGTACAATCCATATTATACAATCAGACTATGCTGACTGTTTCAAATTTGAATATCAGGTTGTCTGTGGTGGACATAGTTGCTTTGTGATAAACAATCACAACCTGTCAGGTCGAAATGGCCCCGAGATACAGTATGTTAACCTCTTGCCAAGTATAGTTACTTTTCTTGTTTTCCAATTTGGCAACAAAATTTTCGGACACCATTACCTGCATGCATCTCGTCTGTACTATTTGTTCCAATTCTCCATTATAGACCATTAGCCTAATATGTCAGTTTGCGTCTTTAGAAAAGTTCCGGATTATCTAGATGTCCTGTAATGTTGTGCAGTTTCAGCTCATAAAGCCTTCAGTTTCTTGTAAGACTAATAACCAACAAAACTCTTGAAGTTGAAAATTTTACTTTCTTGCTCTTTTCATTCCTTTCTTGAGTTCATCGCAATTTTTGAGGAGAGGATATACTTTGTTCTCAACGTTAGTGTGCACTTGTACGTTATTGATTCAGTACCCTTTGACATATGATTGGATCTTATGTATTTTAGATAGCATGTCAGATTAGAAATTCATCAAGAGTAGTGCCCATTGACAATGTGGGTGTATTAAGTATAGGATGATATGCTAATGTGAAGAGAAGTTTAAAGCTCAGTGAAGCCTCACTCATAACTCAATGTGGCTGGCTGTATTATCTGTATTGGCCTTTAGAATAAAAGGCACATTACCTCTTAATGGTCTTAATCGTCACGTATCTACTTGATTGCAATCGTGCCATTTCATTATCGGTCTGTCTTTATCCTTTGGCTCTTCTTCAACTATAGCACTTTTTGATTGATTGTTTCATTGCTTTTGGATATGAAACACTTCAAGTGGCTCTACTATATTGTCCTGAATTGGTTTCCCCTCAACCTCAGAAGGAGCATTTCCAACCCTATTCCATTTTCCCTTGTTTCTCCATGCATCTGTGTTGACATCCTCAACATCATAAAACTGCTAAAGAAAGATTGTTGGGTAGTTAATTCCTGTCCTTTTTTGATATTAAAAGGTTCCTGGTAATCTAAAAACTTAGTGAGAGGCTATGCACAGTATAGGTTGACTAATATCCTTCTTTCTTTCTATGGAATAAACAGGTTTAGGGTTTAAAAATTTCCTCATATTTTTCTCAGAAACTTTACTCTCTACCTGATAATAGAAAAGAGAGTGAGAGAGTAACAAAAAAGATAAAGAGAGAAAAGAAAGTATGACCAACTGCAATTATAAGTTTTATGAATATAATGCCATTCTCTGCCAGGATTAAAGGTACCACAGCAGTTGAAATTGCTGCTGGCCTCCATTGGTATTTGAAGTATTGGTGTGGTGCTCATGTGTCTTGGGACAAGACTGGTGGCGTTCAATTAGCTTCCATCCCCAATCCAGGATCACTACCTCGTGTAAAAGACAAGGGGTTGAAAATTCAACGGCCAGTCCCATGGAACTATTACCAAAATGTCGTTACATCCAGTTGTGAGTAGTTATTTTTCGTATCCTCTTTCATATCAATCAGATTGACTGTATATTGTTGTAATGTGGTAATGTGCCATTGAGAGTCAAAAAGGGTGGCTGAATGCGTGAGACTCCCTCCTTTATGAGGTATAGGAAGGCAAGACGTATGCAGCCACATGCCCATACCCTTGTTTCCAGAGAGTTTCTTTTCATGACTCTCAGGGACTAATAAACACACAAAACGGATGAAAGGCTAATTATGAAATAAAGCCTACTTAGTTTGCATTTCAAAACAATGACATGACAGGTAGTACTACTGTCAATATTAGTTGATATATCTATCTAGACATTCGCAAATCAATAAACTTATAAGGATATAATACATCTTTGCAGATTCATTTGTTTGGTGGGATTGGGAAAGATGGCAGAAAGAAATAGACTGGATGGCTCTTCAGGGGATCAACCTGCCTTTAGCATTCACAGGGCAAGAATCAATTTGGCAGAAAGTTTTCATGGTAAATTATAACTGATCTTGCATGTAGGTGGTTATCCAATTGTAGGCTTCTACTGTATGTATTCCATCAAGCTCTCTACTATATGTTGCTTATAGGAACATAATTTCTTCATTTGCACATGTCTAATCATGTATAAACAAAGGGCACAGGAGACCTCAAGTGTCAACCACAATAGACGTGCAGAGCTTAAATTTTGTGCGTTAAACAACAATCGAGTTAATATATGTTTGTATGATTGTGGTTCATACTGTTTATGTGTCGGAGCTAGAATGCAATTTAAAACATTAGATTCCCAAATACTAGTACACATTACTGTTTCTATGTTTCTGGACATAGCGTTTTATTAAATGATTGGGGTTGTCAATATCATTCTAAGAATCAGAACTTGTTAGGCAAGCCTGGTGTGTTCTAATTTAATATCATATCTGACGCTTCTGTAACTGAAACCAAGTTTTCTTACTTTGCAATGGCATGGCAGATTTGTTTTTAGGGCTTACAGTTAGGTTAATTTTCTGAGAAGAACAGTTTGTCAGCTCACTTCTGATTAAGTAAAAAATCACACTACTGAGAAAATTGACAAAGTGAAAAATGACACTACTAAGAAAATTGTAGTATGCGTCATATGTTTCAATGCTTCAGTGAAATTTCCAACGAACAGGACCGTCGTGAATCTTTTTTAATTTTTTACGAATAGCTACATGGTTCATTGGCAATCAATGTTGGTTGAAAGGCCTGATGCCTTATAAGGTTTTTTTATAGGGTCCTGCATTTCTAATATGTGATGTTACTCTCAACATTAAGCGCTGGCAGATGAGGAATACCGATTTCTCAGAATTAGATTATCCTGTTAAAGTTTTTTTTTTTTTTTTTACTGTTTCTTCTTTTTATTATTATTATCTTTCTAAACCTTGTCTGAACAATGCATGTATGCACTCTAAGTAAATAAACATGGTATTGTTGTCGGCAAATATCCTGTGACTAAAAGCTTTGTATTATAGGATTTCAATATTAGTAAGGGAGACTTGAATGATTTCTTTGGTGGACCTGCTTTCCTTGCATGGGCTCGCATGGGGAATTTACATGCGTAAGTGGAGGTGATATTAGAATCTCTCAAGTACAAGATTTCTATTATTCTGAGGATAGTCTTTCTGAAAAACAATATTTTTAAATTGAAAAGGCTCTACTTGATGTTGCTAGTAAACTAGATCGTTGATTCTGTGGTTTTGGTTGAAAGAGTCTGCATTAATCTTATCGCAGGTGGGGTGGACCATTATCACAGAATTGGTTGGATCAGCAATTGGTTTTGCAGAAACAGATATTATCCCGGATGTTAGAGCTAGGCATGACTCCAGGTGATATTATGTCCTGTCCTGGAAAGTACCTTTTATCATTTTGGTGCCATTTGATGCTCCAATAACAACAGAGACGATAGTAAATTACATGAATCTTTCAAACAAGTCTAATGTGTAAGAGTTGTATATAGTGACAGAACATAATGTCATTGTGATGTTATGGCTGCGTATGTGTAACCTCTTTTGTGTTCCAGTGCTGCCGTCATTCTCTGGAAATGTTCCAGCAACACTGAAGAAATTTTATCCTTCAGCTAATATAACAAGGCTTGGAGACTGGTATACATTGTTCTTCTTCTTCTTGTTTTTTTTTTTTTTTCAGTGGCATTATCAAGTCACATATAATCCCATATTGGTGTAATGTGACCCAAATGGTATGTCAATGTCTATGGCTTACTTGTACACCTGACATATATGGAACAAATAATATTGGGATCCACATTTCAATTGCTCCCCCATCTTGACCTCCATTTATGAAGTTAGAGAAGTTCCCCTGTATCATGTACTATACATGTTGGAAAAAGATCTGCTATATGTCTTTGCTGAGATTTTTTTTTTTTTGCTTTTATAATTAGGAACACTGTCAATGGTGATCGCCACTGGTGCTGTACTTACCTTCTTGATCCTTCTGATCCTTTATTTGTTGAAATTGGGACTGCTTTTATTAGGCGACAAGTTGAAGGTGTGTGATTCATGTTGCTTAAAACTGTTAAAGTCTTTCCTGCTAGATTAAGGACCAAGAATTGTGTCATTTCTTTTTCTTTCTTTTATAATTTATCTTGTTATGCAGGACCACTAAGAAATATGTTTATATATATATATATAAGTTTACTAAAATTGGCAACTATGCACAGTGTGTGCGAGTGTGATCCTGGCAAAACCTTGTGCGTGCATGTTCAGTTTCCAATTTAAATCATCTGAATATAGCACTTTTGACCAAGAAATGTTGAAATTCAGCAGTGCAAGGATTTTGCTGATGGATATATGCAAAGATCCTTGTGCACTGACACTGTCTGCATACTCATATCTCATCATTCTACTCTAAAATTGTAGGCAGCTGTCAGACTGTACAATCTACTGTTGTTACAATTACTGTTTGGTGACTTGGTATATCACCCATGAAAGGCAATGAATTCCACTTCCTCTTGCCATCTTTATCTTTAGCACCCTATTGACATCCTCCTCTTAGAATTTTAGAGTTTTAAATACATACAATTCCAATTAACTTTCTGATAAGACACATACTACTGTTTCAGACTTGCCTAAGTTATCCCAGTACTGAAGTAAAGTACCTTTTCCTGAACATATCAATTTACGCTTGCCTCATAGTGTCAAGTTTATTTGTACTCACACAATATTGCCTCGGAGGATTTGACTGTCAGAGCTTATGCATGATCTTTTGAGTTTCATGTTTCATGTATTGATTTACCATTTACTGTCGCTCCCACCATAACGTCTTCTTTTGTAGATATGTGACTGCCAATTGAGGTTTTTGATGTGGCTTATGTTTCTCCTGTTTTCATGTTTTATGTTTGACTAACTTTAGTGGTTTTTCCTCATTCAGAATACGGGGATGTGACAGACATCTATAACTGGTAATTTATCTCATTTATTCTCTGTTTTTTTTTTTTGTGGATTGCTTTCACTTATTCCTAATATATAAATGCTGACATCTTTCACTTATAGTATTCCTAATATTCCTAATATGCAAGAAACTACCAACATCACTAGTTTTTTACAATAACAATTACTTGCACAAAAAGGTAAAGTAGGTTGAATTGTGACATTTATTCTCACATTTTACCACTTATTCTCTGTACTTTACCTTTTTTTAATATGTTGGCACACCTTGGTGGTAAAATGTCTTCCTTGCATATTACGAGATTGTTTGAATCTTGCATGCCAAGGTTATATAAGTACAGAATACTATATCCAATGCAGTGATACATTCAATGAAAATTCTCCACCTACAAATGATCCAGCATATATTTCATCACTTGGAGCTGCTGTATACAAAGCAATGTCCAAAGGTGATACAGATGCAGTGTGGTTGATGCAAGTACGCTCCTAACCTTCTTCAAACCTCCCTTCCTCTCTGAGTCTATGATGTAATTCTAGTATATAATATTCAGTTCTGCCTCTCTACCTTTTTATTTAATTAACCAATCTTTATGGAAGGACCTCAGTGATTTTAATGATGTAGGAATTTTAGCTAACTGTGGGTATTTAGTTGTTTTCGAATGGGCAATTTTACTCGGTTATGCACAAGATATTCCAATTTGACAGCTATTTTTTTTGCAGGGTTGGCTCTTCTACTCAGACTCTGCTTTTTGGAAACCACCTCAAATGAAGGTATGCATGTAGATTGTAAACCTTAATATGTATCTTCGCATGAGTACAACTGTTTTGCATTGCCAGCAAAAGATAATCGTGCTTATCTAGATCATGCAAGGTTAAAACAAAAAATTAATGTCTGTTGTAGATATGAAAGTAATTTCTTCATGATTAACCATGTAATGAAACTATCATTTTGGAAATTCTGTAATGAGGGGGAAAACATGGGATATAATTGAATCCAGAAAACCTGGGCGATGTCCACTATAAGGAATCATCAGCTAAGATGATCTGTGCCATCCAGCCATGTGCATAGAAATCATATGGCAGTGCTAGAGTAGGTAGGGGCTTTGGTGTTGGTGGGAGATCATAGAAGAACAAGCTCGTTCCTTTAACATCAAGTATTAAAGTGGAAATGGCTGTAAGATCCATGACAGTTTCCTCTATGCAATATTCAAGTGACTTTAGATTTCATATCTTGTCTTGCAGAATTTGTGGAGTCAACAATCTTTTCTAGATTTCTGTTTGAACGAGTCGATTTACAAATCCTATTGCCAGACACGCTTAAGTTGTTTTGGTTATTTGAATAATTTTATAAAATTATCAATATATGCAGGCTCTTCTACATTCTGTTCCATTCGGGAAAATGATTGTACTTGATCTATTTGCTGATGTGAAACCAATATGGAACACGTCATCTCAATTTTACGACACTCCCTATATCTGGTAATTGGGTCTTCAGTTGTCAACTGCTTTTAACATCTAATCTGCAAGGCCTCTCTCTGTACTCATTGGTTTATTTCAGTTTTCATTTTAAGTTCCTGTAGTCGCAATGTATTGTACTTGGTTACAATTAATGTCTTTCAGGTGTCTCCTGCACAATTTTGGTGGGAACCTTGAAATGTATGGGATATTGGATGCAATTTCTTCAGGTCCAGTTGATGCCCGAACTAGTGAAAATTCTACTATGGTATGTTCTTTACCCTGAATTCCATGTATTTTAGCCTAACCACAGAAGGACTTCTCTTTTCATGTTACTCTATACTTTCTAATACTGGTATAGTTTAAAAGTTCTAGCATCTTTCTGTCCTTGTTCACATACACTTCATGAACACTGTGCATGAAAATCATTAGTTGTTTATGTTGTAGAAATTAATTGTTGGCACTCATGTACTTTGTCATTATAATAGGTTGGGGTTGGCATGTGCATGGAAGGAATCGAGCACAATCCAGTTATCTATGAATTGACGTCTGAAATGGCATTTCGCAGTGAAAGGGTTCCAGTTCGGGTAATTATGATTTATGACTGTCCTTCGATAAAAATTGTAGTTTTGGATGCATTTAGTTCTATTGTAATTTTTGCAAATATATACTCTGCTATTCTATTTAGAATAAAGTAGGATTGCACCTATTATTTGCAACTATGATGTGGAAAAAAACGAAGTACATGATGTGATTAAGGTGCACACATGAACATGAACATGAAGTGAAAACACAAAAGATGGACAAAATAGGATGAGTCCACCTGTCAAAAGCTTTCACCTGCACACACATGAAGTGCATGGTTTTATTAAAATGAGTACAGAAATAGCTTTATGCTGGTCATTATTTATGACATTATTTTCTGTATGCCTGCAATCCTTATTGCCATGCAGGATTGGCTGAGGACCTACTCCCGTAGACGTTATGGTAATGCAGTTCATCAAGTTGAGGAGGCTTGGGAAATTCTTCATCGCACAATTTATAACTGCACAGATGGAATTGCTGTACGTTTTTCAGTAAACCCAATTGATGCATTGGCTAGTGACTTTTTATTTCCATCAGAACATAAACTCGAACAAAATTCAAAGTATGAACGAGATGATCGTGCTGCCTGTGGAATTAGAATCTGCAGTCTTTTAATGGTTCTATGGTATTATACGCACTGAAAAAGGGAACCATGGATAGATTATCGAGTCCGTTATTGTTATTGGATAAGCACTGTTACAGTCTTCTTTAGCAAATGAAAGTCCTTCATTCCTTATTCTTAATGGAGTCATTCCTTTTTAGAGTATTCCTTTGTTCACTTCGATTTTCTTCATAGATTGTAGTAGGAAAATTTAGGATAACAAATACACCCTACTGCTGGAAAATAATTGAAGAGTTTTCCTGTTATCTTTCAAATTGAACTAAGCAAACACTTGTTTCCATCTCTTTATGACATGATTCAAACATACCTTTGTCAGTTGACCAATATTAGGTTGACACATTTGGCTCAGTCTAGACCTTTTCTCCTAGACCAATAGGTCACTGAAGCTGAATTTTCTCTAGGAGTCGGTTTCACGTGCAGTTAAGCATTCTTGTGATATTCATTTCTGAAGAACTCAAACAGGAAAATTTACTTGGCGAAACTTACACTGATTTTGTGTTAATTCAGACTTCAAGGCCTTGGCCATCCCTTGATGTGTTTCACCAGAAGTACTTTTGATGAGTTGAAACTTAACTTTTAAATGAGAGATATTTGACTGGAATTGATTACTTTTTTTTTAGGCATGATGGGTAGTTTTATACTCTCTGGACACTGGACCCTGTGGTCAATTAACCTATGATTTGCCATACTAATGAGATGAGGATATAACTTGCTGCAGGACCATAACACAGATTTCATAGTCAAATTACCTGACTGGGATCCATCACTAGAGAGTGTATCGAACACGTCAGAACCTAACAAGATGCAAATGCTTTTCACACTAGATATAAAGAGGAGATTTTTACTCCAAAGAACCAGCTCTCAATTTCCTAAGGCACATTTGTGGTATTCAACACAGGATGTGATTAATGCTTTACGGCTATTCCTTGCTGCTGGAAATGATCTTTCTGGAAGCCTTACATACAGGTATAGGACTAGAGCACAAACCTAATTCTCTGCTTCTACCTCTCTTATATTCCTTTTTGAAGCACATGCTATCTCTATTGTTTCTGAATTAATCCCATGTTTGGTTGAAATATTTATTCACTTTTGTAATTTCCTTGACTTCATAGAAAGCATGAATGCATGATCACCAATCATTAAGTTCAATTTTCTTCCAGATTTTCTTGGATACAATAGGATTTTTCCAGTTGCCTCCATTTATCTAATTATCTTCACTAAAGCACTCAAAGGAATTAAAGCATTGGATCATTAATTGTCGTTAGCATTGTGACAGATATGATTTGGTTGATTTAACACGCCAAGTGCTGTCAAAGCTAGCAAACCAAGTATATGTGGATGCAGTGACTGCTTTTCAGAGGAAGGATGCAAAAGATTTTGATCTCAATAGTAAAAAATTTGTTCAACTCATAAGGGATATTGATGTACTTCTTGCTTCTGATGATAGCTTTTTACTTGGAACTTGGCTTGAAAGTGCAAAAAAGCTGGCAACCAGTCCTACGGAAATGAGGCAGGTGAGAACAATTTCCCTTTGCCTATTGTTTTAGCTCATGCATTTTATTGGGGGCAACATAGCTACTTTTGCAATTAATTTAGACATATCATCGTGATGCAACAAACCCTTACTCCGCATATTGAGGTCAGGTAAACCACACATTTCCTTTTTCCACTTTGAATGTATTCAGTTTAGGCTTGTATCTTCTGCTCAAACAAGGGGCACGGTTATCTTGTCCTCACTCCTGATTTTTGTCCACATTATTACTTTGCTCAACATCATGAATTTGGCGATAGCTACCCATTGAATTTGCAACGCATACAACACTTACAAATTGAATCTTTCTCCAGGATACTTAGAGCAAGTTCCCCAATCATATATGTGGCAGATAAAGTAATTTTGAAATGGTTGATTAAAAGTTCTTATTGTCTTTTTCAGTATGAGTGGAATGCAAGAACGCAGGTGACAATGTGGTATGACACCACAAAAACCAACCAGAGCCAGCTTCATGATTATGGTAATCTTAATTTCTTGATCATATAATATAGTTTCAAGCTTTGTCATTTCCCCCCCTTAACTTAGCGATCATCATCATCAGCAAATAAGTTCTGGAGTGGCCTATTGGAAAGTTACTATCTACCACGAGCTTCAACGTACTTCCATTATTTGTCAAAAAGCTTAAGAGAAAATAAAGACTTTGAAGTTGAAAAATGGAGAATAGAATGGATATCCTTTTCAAACAAGTGGCAAGCAGGTACAGAGATTTACCCAGTGAAGGCAAAAGGAGATGCACTTGCAATTTCTAAAGCATTGTATGAAAAATATTTCGTGTGAGAAAAATTGGTTTGATAGGATGAGAGAAAAAAAGTATCTATTATGTTGTAAGTTGTAACATATGCTCAAGTTTTACCCCTTACCATAAAGAGAGCTGGTGCATCAATAATAAACTACTGTCATTGATTCATGAAAATTGATGTATGGAATAGTCAGTACAGCCATCATCATTGGAGCGAAGCATTTTCAATTCTGAAATAACATGATATTAGCAGCTAAGTGTGTCTTTAAGAGTGCTTTTAATTTGTATTCTTTTTCTTTTTTCTTTGGTGGAAACTTTCTATTTGAGTTAATCACTACTATTGATGGCAAGGTTAAAGGAACCTCAAAAAACGAACTAGAAGGCTTCCTTGTCTTTCATTAGCTATCAGAATTTTCACCACTAGTAACTACAAATACTCTGTGCCTCTCGGAAGAGGACGAAATCCTGAAATGAGCCATCCTTAACGGTAGCTTCCATTGTCTATGCCCTCAGGCTAATCATGAATAGCAAACACACTGCTGTTATTCAAGGTTTGGATGTACAACATTCTATTATCCGTTACAAAGAAATACTCGATCAAGGTTCAGATATACAACATTCCTAAAGAAACCCAGAACGTTTGTAGGTTTTACCAAGTAGCACAGAATTTTGGGAGATATACGCATAAACAGCATATGATAAGCTCACCAACATCAAGCCCTTCTAGTCACCCTTTTGTTTTGGGCTTAAAATCCCCTTCAATTCTTCCCCAACTTGTCAAAATCAACCAACAAACCACCAGATTTATGAAAAGAAGAAATGCATTATGTTGTAAAATTTTCCCCTCACCAAAAGCAGCCCTTGGTTATTGTATTATCTTGAACATGGATTTAGTCAAGTTATTCAACTGCTTGCAGATATTTGTATGGAATGTCAGTACAACAATCAGCATTGGAGCCAATCAGTTTGAGAAGAATCTGTAATCACCTTGATAACAGCAATTAAGTGTGTGTTTACGGTTATGAGAAATTAGAAACGAACCTCCAAATAATGAACAAAAAGACTTGAACAGCCCAAACTAATCTATGGGAAAGACAGAGGTAATCCTAAGTTACACCAGTAATGAGTTATGAGGCATTTTAAAAATGCTACCCATTTGTCATTTTATTCTTTGTTAAATCAATAAATCAAATACATGGATGAGTTTACATCAAGAATGAATCATATAGTCGAATAGGCTACAAAGTGAACAAATTAAAGATTTACAATTCCAAAAGAAAGAAGAGAAGAAAAGCAAAAAGTAAACATCAAAGTTGACTAATCAGTATTGCTATCTTCCTACACTTCCAGCATCAATCTCTACAGCTGCGACGTACCTTAAAATAGCTCCATAAGAAGTGGATCACCGATTGCCATGGATCTTATGAGTTCGACGAAATCTGACTCACTGGAAACAGTCCATGGGTAGACAGCTGGGACTTGAGCAGAATAAATGTTTGAAGAGTTGCTCAATGATGCCTCTGGCTTATGAATCATTGTATTGAGCACAGAGTCATATTTATAAGGCAAATCCATTGCCATGAAAAACATGGGCATGGCTACCTTATTATGGATGCCAAACTTGCCAACGAGACCTACAAGATCCACAAAGTCCCCGACAAATTGTCGAGGGATATAGAACACCTCTGAGTTGCAGATCATGAGACTCTGCTTACTTGTGCTACTCTCCTTGTAGTTGACCTGTAAATGAACTGGCATGGTGCTTACAACTTTCTTTACCATGTCTGCTTGTTTAGAAAACCATTCTGAGCCTTCTCCTTCAATTGAGAATGTAGTCCAAGACTGAGGCACCTATGAGTGAGAATGAGATAGAGGAGAGAGAGTAAGAGTTATTGCTTGTTTGAAAGCCCAGGTGTTCTACTTGGGGTTTGCATTACCTTGTCAGTGATCCACAGCTTAGTTTTATCTGCTTGTAGTAAGTTCCAGTAGTTGAGAATGGTATTGTCCCGGAGGAACAAGAATCCTTCTGCACCGGGAAACCTATCAAATATTTTGGGGAGGTACCTGCAAGCCATTTGGGACTATTAAAGGAAGGACAGCAGAAAATACATTAAGAAAACCCTGAGGAGCAAAGCAGAGAGAGTGATTCAAATTTTGCCAACAATTTACCATATAAGAAGAGCACATATATTTACAACCTGAATTGGTAGTTCACCCGATTACAACAAATTTCAAAAGAAAGATTATTTGACACCAGCTGATAACCAGCAAACAAAATGATTGAAAAAAAAAAGAAAAACTGATAAGAAACACTCAAAATAATATGGGAATAAATCTAACTAGGTGCTCACATCTCTCCACAAAATTTTCTACATAAGATATTTTTTTCTCAAAAATCTTGCTTATTGTAAATTGTATCGGTATGTTATGGCAAAAGGAGATGTTAGTGAATGCAATATCAAAAAGCTTTTATATATTGTTCTCTTCAGTATCATACAAAATTTCCTTCAGAATCCAAGCACTTCTTCCTGAAGAACAACCTGAACTAGTTCACCGCGAAAGCAGTTTTGTTTAAATTTATACTCTGATTTTATCTCAATTTCATATTCAAATGCATATTAAATTGATGAACAAAAGCAACAAGATAGAAAAACAGCAAAATAACCAAATGACAGCAGAAAATGCAGCCTTCATCCTCAGATCAAGATAAACACAATTGCACAGACCAAGAAATAAAACCAAGACAAACTATTCTAACCTTAAATATGTGTGGAAGTTAGTGGGAGATAACAAAGAACCATGACATAACACTAATAACTTACTTATATACTTGGTCCAGTGTGGCTTGCTCCACAGCTAAATCTGCTTTAGTAGTGTCGGACAATATCACCACAGTTTTGAACACCCTACCATAAAGTAATTTCCACTCTAATGCAGTTCGCTCCACAGGCCCGCTGACAAACATGATCACAACAACATTGCCAAAAAACTTTCTCCAGCGAATTAGATTCCCAATCTCATAATTCACTGTTTCTGATTCCTTAACTGCAAGATGCACAGAAGGTAGTTTCCGAGGAACAAATTCTTTCCTATCTGCATGACCAATGGTGGTTGGTCTCAGCTGATCCAGTTTTATGGCCTTCAGCCTTGGCTGAACGTACCCAACAGCAAGCAGATCTTCAAGCCAAGCCGCAGTGAACTTCACATCCTTCTCAGTCCAAAACCCTTCTTTCGCCATCAAAAAACTTAATTCCAAGATTCTGTCAAACAACTTGACCTTACCAGATATCCAACCAACTAAAAACTTAATCAATCGACCCACATTTACATGAAAATCCTTCTCTTCTGTAAATGGATATGCTTCAACATTATCATATCTATGTACAGTAGGTGGATAAACAACAACATGACCACCAATTTCCCACAGCAGTCTTTGTGCCCAATAACCCCTCAATACATCAGAAGCCATTGTACTAACCGAAACAGGAAGCATCAAAGCCCAAAATGCATTCGAATGAAACAATGTATTAAAAGAATTCAATGGCACCATCATACCTTGTGGCAAGGCAACTTTTGGAGCATGCTCATCAAACTTTAGATCCAATGCTTCTGACCCTGACCTCCTAGTGAGGTAAAAAACCGAATCCACATCCGGTAAGCCATTGGATATCCCCTGCTGAATGTACTGCATTCCTCCAAACACTTCACCATAGAACTCCTCGTACCCAATTTCTCCTACATTCTCCAAAGGCAATCCTCTAGGCCAAACTGACCTCTGCCCGAAATGAATGTATGGATTCACAACTGTTCTATTGGGGTTTTCATCACTGTACTGCAAAATCCTCTCCTGCATTACACTTGCCTTTGACAGTTTCAAATCAAAGTGCTTCCCAAGATCACCATCAACCACTTCACCACGATCATCACCATCGAATATCATTTTCGCCCCATGTTGAATGGCGAAAAGGTACCCAACACTCTTCCTTAGATGAGACTCATAAGGAAGATACTCCAAAACACGAAACTCCAGCTTAGCTTGGTCCTCCATTGACAAGTATATAGCTCCCTTGAGGCTCCAATCCAATGGGGTCTTCGAGTTCCCTATTGCAAGGACTTGCCAGCCCTTGATCCTGACCAGTTTCCGGAGCGAGTCCGATGGAGGATCCGAAACAGAGACCACAATCCATCTATCTGAAGTGAAAGAAGCGAAGTTGGAGGACTTATCTGAAATGGGTGGGATGGAGTTGAAGTTAATTCTGGGGAGTTCAATGGGTGTGGGGATCTTGGAGTGGGATTTGGAGTTGAAACAGAGGAAGGTGGTGGGGGAGTCATTGTTGGTGTAAAGGAAGAAGAGGGCGGCAATGGTGAAGGCTAGGACTGAAAAGGTGGCGATCTTGAAGAGGTTGAAGGAGAGCCATTTGGGGAAGACGAAGGTTTTGGGTTGAAGGAAGTGATTGCTGAGAAAGAGTTGGTGGGGTTTGGAGGTGGGTTTTGGGAGTGAGCGGTCTTGGACCAACATTAGATTTGGATCCAGAACTGCTCTGAATATGTGTGTGTATGGGTTTCAATGTATAGCTCAAGTAACCTGGGAGTCTTGTTACTCTTCAGTCTTAACAATCTCACACTACCAAAGAAGGAATCTTTCTTCAGTTTCATTGTTTCAGTTAGCCACCGACAGAGTGAGAGTACGAGTGTGTGGGGAATCTCCGCCAAGAAATAGAAGATTCCAGAGTCACTGACACTCCCCCCCCACAAGCAGCCCTACCTTGCATGAAGTTGTGTGGTAAACGTAATTTATCACAGTTCAGAATCCACACTCGCGTGAAGATTTATTGGTTTGTGTCCGTATCGGATGATCATGAGAAGAACTGTTTCAAAATAGTTTGGAAGAGTATTATCACGATAAAGATCGGTTAAGAAATCTTTTTTGAAGGGTAGTGTACTTTTTGTTTTCTGTATCGTATCAATGAATCGTGACTTGTTGGTTAGCTAGTCTAATTAATATCAAGAAGGTTATGAGTTCAAATCTCACTCACATAACAGGTGCGTTAGGGTAAAGAAAAAAAAATTGTCGTCTAGAATAAATAAATAAAAATATATAAAATAATAAACTTTTTGTTTTTTGTAAGCTTTTCTAATTTTTTTTTTCATGACATGGTTTTGAAGTTTTCTGATCAATGGGGGGAACTTGAACTAGTGTTCTCTACAATCACTTTGGTGAAAAGAAATGTCTTAGTACTAAGCTAAATGACATCTATACTATTATTAAGAGAAGAGATTTTGTTAGCAAAATTTAAAATTTTGACAGAATTGACCCTAGAAGATTACTAAACTTTAAAAATTAATTAAATCACAAGGATAATTAAGACATTTACAAAATGTATCTTTATTAAAGAAATTAAAAAAAGTACCACAACCCACTTTTCTCTCTCCCATATTTTTGTT
Source organism: Rosa persica (assembly GCA_025331145.1). Lineage (NCBI taxonomy): Eukaryota > Viridiplantae > Streptophyta > Magnoliopsida > Rosales > Rosaceae > Rosa > Rosa persica. The sequence continues at coordinate 2,575,072 of WFKR01000001.1, read as the reverse complement.
TATGCAATAACCAACTCTTTTCTCTTTTATTTTCTGAAACAAAAAAAAGACTTACACATGCAGTTTAATTTATTGGCCTAAGTTGAAACAATATTGTGTAAAAAAATGCTAGTTTAATTTATTGGCCTAAGTTGAAACAATATTGTCCCCTAGTCATTTTTTTAATGATCAACACAAAGAATTAAATATTTTTTATATTTTAATTTTAACAGTTGATTATCATATTCCACTTTATGCTTGTTCCAACACTCTTCCTTATATGAGACTTATTTGTAGCACTTTGGGAGAGTATAAAAAGTATGACAAGCCGGCTTTTCGATCTAGGATTTTGCATATTAGAATTGAGATCGACTATGCCAAGCGTTTGTTGTTCAAGAGGCGTTTGTAGGTGAAAGATGATGTTCAGTTCCTTGCTAAGTTCTAGTACAACAAATTATTTGGATGATGTGGAAGATGTGATTTTGTGACCCACGTTGGCTTGCCTTATTCTGGACCGGAGTTGGAGCAGGACAACAAAGAGATGTGGGCGCAGTGGTGTAGTCGTCTACACTGATAGCTTTGCGTGAAGGGTAGGGGATGAGTACCAGTATGACTAGGGTTTTGGCAGCGCTTTTTCTGTCTCATGTCATAGTGTAATATCACCTTAAGAAAATCCATGGACCACAAAGTGGCGGGTTCTCTAGCTATAATTTTACCACTATAAAAATGACGGATTGTTCTAATCGAGTGCAAAAACAATATTGGTCTCGAGGTCTATGATGATTGAATCACTAAACATAGGAAATGGCCAAGGCTTTTCTTAGTGCAGTTGCCAACAATATAATTGAAGGTACAGGCCACATAGCTGTAGAAACTGGAGCAGTAATGTTAAAGGAATTAGTAGGGTCACCCCTGACATTTTGAAGGCTTGAGACGAAACAATTGAAATGTTGCCTAGGACATTAGCAACTAATTTTTACATGAATTTTTTTTCTTCAAATAACTGCATACAGATTTTATTATAAGATTGAAAACAATAACTAGAAAATAAAAAAATGCATGAAGTAAAAATATAGAATATTAAAGATTTGGCTCTCTTATTTTTTTTTGTGTTTATAGATTAAAAAGTATGTGTCTCAAAAAACAAAAAAGGAATAATACCAAATACCAAATACAAAAATATTAAAGGAGCCAAAAATACCAAATAGAAACCAAAAAGGGGCCCGAAAATACAAAAGCAGAGCCAAGTTGAATCGAACCTGGGTCGTCCAGACCATGGAAAAAAGGCTTCCCACTAGAATACACGCTTTGCGTACTGTTCTTTTACCATGGCTTATATATATAACAAAATACGTTTTTCTGATATTTTAAAATCGGACAATCGGAGGCCCGCCGGAGCTTCGTGGCCTGAAGAACTGTCCTTTTTTTTTTTTTTTGAATAACAATTGGAGAACAGTGATTGTTGAAGAACTGTCCTTAATTAGCTGATGAATTAGAATTTGAGGAAACCTAACACAGAATAATCTATATTTGCACAAAAACGATCGAATTCCCAAAAAAATTGAGGTTAAAGTCACCACCAAAAGGTATTACGAATTGCGCATTGATAATTCTTGGTCAAAAATAATCCCACAAACAGAGCAAGCAAAAGCCATGGCCTCACTGCAGTCTTGAGATATTCCGACGACCCAAGAAAGCTTTTCAATTTGTGTCCATGGAGAGCGGCCAAAACAAGTATCACGGCTACCGGCGGCCAACCCACAAACGTCAATAATAGCCATTTCCGGCTTGCTCTCGGAGGCATCGACTGGGGCGACATTGATGAAGACGACATCATACCCGGAACAATGATTAATGATAACCCGGCCAACAGTAGAAGAACAGGCAAAGACGACGGCGGAGACATTGATTTATTGCTTCTTGTTTTGATTCCGGCCATATTTGAGAGAGAGAGAGAGAGAGAGAGAGTGGAAATCAAGAAACGATCTCTGAATGTTAATCGCGACTTTCTGATTTGGAATGGTAGAGAAGAAATGACCATACTATTTGATCATGTATATATATACGTCGACGTTTTATATTTCCTAGTTCTCCAGGGGTTGCAGTTTCCGACCGTTGGGGGAACCTTTGGGCTTCAAAACCAAACCCAATTAGGAAAGATGAAAAAAAATCCTTAATTGGTAAGGAAAGTACTGTTTCTATTTTCTTTTCTTTTTCTGGTCCTTGTTATTTTAATTTTTTTCATCTTTGGTCAAAGTTTTCAAAACCAATTAGGAAAGATAGAAAAAATTCCTAATATGAAAAGGAAAGTGGTATTTCTATTTTCTATTTTCTATTTTCCTTTCTTTCTTTTTCTCTAGTCTTTTTAATTTAGTTTGTCCCAACTTATGCATGGGATGCATACGGTTTCATTTGACCTTTCGGTTTTACGTATGAATAATAGACTAGCTCACCAGGATTCTAGGCTCAATTTTTCTTAGTGGATTTTTTTTTTTTGATAAAAAATGGTGGCAAATTGTGCTACCATTCCGAATTGGGACATGATTTGGATGGATAAAGCTCTCTCCAGGAGGTGTTTGATTCACGAGCGAATAATCGAACGTTGGACCTCTTTGAGTATCCAGCTCACATTCGCCTAACTTTTAAATTAGGAATGAAAGTTTTTTTGAGTGGAAATTAAGTCAAGAATGAAAATTTATTTGCACTTTTATTAGAGTCTAGGCTTTAATGTGATAACGGTTCCTTCCAACCTTTATTTAATCTATAGTATGTTGCTAATTTTCTTTTTATGGGAGAAATTCTTATATGTTTTCTGAAATGATGGTTCTATACTTCTATTCAAACCTCCCAATTTAGTATTTGGTCATTTTTCAATTTTTGTTTTAAATCCGATTTTATCCATGTGCAATTAAGAAAAAAAAACCCAAGAAATAACCACCAAGTCAAAGAAACCCATTATATACAAAACCCAGACCATGCAAATCCAGGATTGAAATCTAAACAGTGGAGATGTAAATCCAGTCATGAGATATGAGCAATTGGTTATAGCCCATGGCCCTTTGTTGTTGACTTGTTTTTTAACCCAGAGGTGAACACTATGGAGGAGCTGATCGGTAGCATCACACACCAGAAGTACATCACCTTAGACAAAATGGTGAATTTATACTTACAAGTGAATAGAACTTGCATTGTTTTGGCTAAACAAAGATTTTAATTTTATCTTCTGCCTTTTTTATTTCCTTTGCTGGAAGATAAGCATTAATCTCATGTCATATATCTTGGAATAAGCAAGTAAATGTATACAAGAAGGAAATGAAACTGGTTATTTCTTGTGTAACATTACCAATACAATTAGAATATGAACTACCTGCTCCATTTTTCTTTCCCCTTAATCTCAATGTGGAATGTAACATGTATTCCCCATAACAGTTACGTTCCCCCTGACTATCCCTAGTCTACCGTTATCCGTAGGAATGGCGTCAAGGATTAAACAGAAAATTTACCCAAACCCATCTTTTAATTTTTCTTAAGGGCCATATTTTCACCATCATAACAAACTACCGAGACTAGTAGTCATAATATAGCTTGGGGTGTTTGGCACCAAGATATAACTGTGTAGGGACATCGCATTTTAGACTCGATACAGCATCTTTCTGTGTCAAAATTAGTGAACTAGTCAATGCTAGCAAGGGTTCTGACAAAGACGTTTTATTCTCGCTACTCTTTTCCTCCTGCCGATCCATTTCTTCAAGCAGAGCATTTGCAGTGTCAATCCCTATTGATCATCAAAGAGTATGCCACAGATTAGCCATTGGAGGTTATATTTAAAATTTGGGATACAGAGAGACATGACCTGCAACATAAATTTGACATATTTCCTTACCAGTAAGGTATGCACCATGAACATAGCCACTATATTTTTCGCTCGTGTGTTCTCCAGTGAAGAAGATGCAACCTACTGGGGCCTGATATAACAAAAAGATGAAAAGTCTGATGTCAATTCATAAAGATTTCACTAGAACGATACAAAAGTACCATTTGACATTTCCTAACTCAGGTTTATGACTCATGCCGGTTGCAACGTGCTAACGAACCCAAAAGTTAAGTTCTTAGCCCTGTGAGCTCTAGAAGGTAAATATCTCATGTAAGACACCTTTTGGAGAAATCATTTACAGTAAAACCTAAACCAGCTGGTTATACTATCTAATGCATCTTACGTGATGCCTCTACAGATGAAGGGAGCATCAAATATGGTGTTTGAAATGTCATGTAAGGATTTTAAGCCATCATTCTTAAAGCGGCCAGAATGAGTGAAATGAATCTTGATATACACATGATGATCAGAAATTCAGATAGGAGAGATGGCAAACCTTGATATCACGAACAACTTGATGATTAGAGATTATTGGGTAGTTGCTATAGCTGCCACGCTGGAACCTATTGTTCCACCAGCGGGGTACTAGTATATCAGTAGCTTCAGGAATGTTGGGTCCAAAAATGTCCCTAAGAACCCCCATGGCTTCTTTCCCCGTCTCCTCGTCAGACTGAGCTTCCACACGCTTTGATTCCCCATTCGTCAATGTCACGACCAGGATATTGGACCCAGGATATGCATTTTCCATGTGCTGATAACAAAAAAAGGAAAAAGTAAAAATTAGGAGCCAGCTTGAGGTTGGAGCGAACAATTAATACTCATCAAACAAAGATTAGAATATGCTGCATTTCTTCAATCACAATATCTTATTTGTCGTAAAATAGTATAACATTAGAATCCATCTATATATTGGTGAAGTAAAGATTATTGTATGTGAAAGAGACACTGACATTACATAATGCCTCCACAACAATAAGCCATGTGCGATACTTTAAATATGGATTATTTCCTAATAAAACAAATATAATGATGTTTGAGATCTGATTATATTATGTAGTGTTCAGATTTAAAATAATTGAACAATAGAGAGATAGCGACTGAATTCAAAATGTAGCCATTATTGCCTGCTTTAACAATTTGCCAGAACTATTTCTGAAATAGATGGAGATAGGGAAACAAACATGCATTAAAAAAAAAATTAAGAGACTAGTTTGGTACACAAGTTTTATAACTCAACTATAAAATGACATAACCTGACTCTTAAAAAATGCTTGACAAGTTTAAATGTTTCCTGTTTCAAAACGACTATGAAGGTCATCTAAAGGAAAAAAGAAAAAAGAAAAAAGAAAAAGAAAAGGGAAATGAGCAAAATTCATATCTAACATGGGCAGGAAATGAGAAAGTCCCTATATCACAATGACGTAAATATTAAGGACGTAGGCAAAAGAAACCTCTGTTACTAACTTACTATCAACTACTTCTGTAAAAGAAAAAGTTAAACAGCAAATATAATGTATGAAAAAAGTTGAATATGATGCTACTCAGAACGTTAAAATAACATAACAGAGAGACACCATGACTTGAATGTAGACCTGAAATTATTTATACTAAAACCAGGTTCCGTTAGGAAGCAGCCAGATTCTTCTCAACCAAAAGTAAACTGATGACAGTCTGGTCAGCTCAGCTAAGCCAAAAACAAGATTTTACATGTTGAAAGGTTGTGTCCAAGATTCTGTAGTTCAGCATCCCTAAACTTCTACTAATTTTTCAAGGTGAATAAATCACAACACTTCAAATGAACATTTGTTTAGTTAAACAAAATAAATATTTGACAGGCTAGTAGCAAAATCTTTGCAGAAGGCAAAATACTGAATCTGTAAATCTTGCTGGCAGCAGCATGGAAAATTCACATATAAGTTAACTAGAAACTACAACGACAAGCATTTAATCCAACCTGCCAAAATGTGTAGTAGCCTCTCCGCTCATGGGCATAGATGAAGAACTCTTTCCCAGGACCACATGGCCAGAACTTATGAGGGAACTTGAGAAAGATCTTCGTATACACCATCACATCCAATTTCTCTATGGCCTCAGTTTTCCACCTCTGTTATTATTGAAATCATGATGCTAGCATTAAACCGAGCCAAAGTCCAACAAAATTTTAAGAAGAGAGATTGTTAGAGATGGGATTTCAGTCACAGGCTCACAACAACCCATCAAAATCAATCATGATCAATATTTACCAGTTCTGTTAACTCAAAAATCAAAAATCATATCCCTGTCACAGACGTCTGCCTAAACAGACCATACTATACATAACTGTAGGTCTTATGCTAGCAAGGAAGTATATACATTATGCTAGAACGACATGTAAGGCAAGACTCCAACATGTTACCGGCTTGCATCATATAAATTGTACTACCAACTCCTCTGAGAAGCTGCTAAAGGGTATGCTACAGTTCATAGAGTTGACAATTCGACCATGATTTGAGAATGAAGGCAACAGTCACTAGTTACTCAAGTAATGCCAACACTAGCATACAGTCAAATTAATGATGAATCAGATGCAATCTCAGGCAACCAAAACTAAACAAAAGTTCCATACATGCGTGTGAGAGTTTTGTACCAATAAACCATTGTCACTTTACTGTTTTCAAGTCAAAACGTCAACCAACTATGAAGGCACTAACTAATATAGTAAGGCAAACTCGTAAACAGAGCAATCGAGCATTAACAATTTAGTTATCACACTGTTTTCAGTAGTCGCTATATTCATATACTGATCTGCATCCAAGCATTCAATATCTACACCGACAGAACGACAAACCAGCAAGGTAACCTTATGGAGCCAATAGGTTAGAATTCTGTGGATCATGTACGATCCGTGGTATTGGTGCATCATCAAGTAGTGAACCTTATTTAATGAGCCCTGCTATCCATAAACTCTGACTTCTTCTAATAACATGCATTTAACATTCTGGACCACACCTTAAATAAGTAAACAAGTAGCAAATAGCAACCTCCCATCTACAGGGACCCATATCCTCCTAGGCCCTAGCTAGACCTTCAGATTCCACTATATGCAGTTATGCACTATATGCACTGTATGAGCAAGATTCCCCCATTAGTAAAAGAAACATGTTTTAATCAAGGCTTAGGCCCGCACCGGTCCTTGCTTAAAAAAAAAAAAGAATAAGGAAAGAAAAATATGAGCTAGGGAATTTGCAGGTGACAGACAAAAATGGAGAACAGCAAAAACTTGCAAAAGATATGAAGACAAATAAGAGGAGAGTGACGTACAGGCAAGGGTGGACTGAAGGAAATGAGATCGCTTTGGAGGACTCCGATGCTAGCTGACAAAATCACGTAATTTGCTTGATAGGCGCAACCATCCTCCGTCATTACGGTAACGCCGTCCCTCGAGTGCTTCAATTCCCGAACAACCTGCCCCAAATCAAGGATGCCAACGGACTCAGAAATCTTCATGAATGCTATGAACAGAAAAATATTTTACCATAAGATGTGAAGAGCCCAAGGCAACAACCCCATTACATCATCTACACTCAAACTAAGAAAAACTGTGCAATCTGAGCTTCAGGTATGAAAAAGGACCAAAACTTTTATAATGCTACAAAGCTATTTAATAAAGTAATCTGAGGTTCATATCCAAAATCAAGAGTGACTCAAATCTTTATAAACTTATAGGCATGTCTCATTTTTTCCATGTAGGATGTATATATTCTCAACATGTCTCCGCACGTGTAGTGAATTACATACACGTGTATAACTTTGGATGACGTGGAGCCCGTGCAGCCGTTAAGCATGCACACGTGGGTAACCCACTCTAATATCATGATAAATTAATCTGAGGTTCACATTCAAAACCAATTGACAATGAATGAAGTGACCCAAACCGTTATAAACTCATAGACAATATCTCATTTTTTCTATGTGAGATGTATATATTCTCAACACTATTCAAACTCTAAATAGTAAACACTGTAAACATTCGACTACTCACTACTTGTGGAGTGTCTTGCATTGAAGGGCTTATATCTCTCGTCTCTAGAGTGGCAATATTATGTAGAACTATAAAACTCCCGGAAGAGAGACAACACCAACCCATTTATTGGAGAAAAGTGACAAGACTCCCTATTTTCGTGTTCTTACTTGAACCGATTTGACATTTCAGCTCATCGTTTTATTGTTCTTGGGTCATAAACTCATAATGGGCACTGTGTAGTGTAATGGAAACCAGGAATGTTAGGGCCTACCAATTTATGAGTCCTAAAAGAGGCTACTAAAGGTCTCAAGGATCATGTGTCTTAATGGCTGTACGATTATTGTTACAAGGTCAGAATGTGTGGCACTGAATCGGGTTCAGCTACTAAAAGAAAGAAACAAAGAAAGAAGGAAAAAAAAAAAATTCGAATCTCAACTCAAAATGTGCTATGGAGATCAAAACAAACACGTAGCGAATGTTGCTCAATCTTAATATAAGTAACAAGAAATGGATTGAATGCATAAACAAAGTAGCATGAAGTGCATTTTAAGACGTTACTACTACTTTCCATTTTGCATTTTCTAAGCATTTATCCACCCAAACAAGTTTTCAAATACCTTATCTGTCAATTTTGCTGCTGAGATTGGTGATGATATCCAATAATGCTGCATTTTTGTTTTTTTTTTTACTAAATCGTCTATTTGTCATACTTTGAGATAATAAAAAAAATACAAAAGAAGCCACAAATTTCTTATTTTTTTGCTTGCAAATGAAGATAAATTTCTACTATAAACAAAGGAGCCGTAAAAGTACAAAAAAACGAGTTGACCCTCGAAGAAAGAAGTGGTTTGCAATATAAATTATATAATCATGAAAGTTAAGGAGTTAATTGTAAAAGAGCTAATCAGAAACGTCATTATCTAACGGAAAATCAGATTTTGTCCCTAGAAAACTCCAAATCTGTCTCTGTTTTCATTCCCGATGATTGGGTAACCAAACAAGGAAAGAATTTTTCAAGAATCAAAGCTATACCAAAAAAAAGAAAAGAATCAAAGCTATAAAAAAAAAATATATACTGGCCAACAGTAAAAAATTTGATTGTAGTACGGTTGGTTGTACATGTACCTTATTGAGACTGAGACGACTGTCCAAGATTTTACCCTCAGATGTAAAAAGAAAATCACCAGCCATTTTGTACAGCAAATGCTCGTACCCTCTTTCATCTGCAACTAAAAATTCCTGTTCTCCGAAATCGTTATAGGTTGCTATGGGTTCAACTTCTGCACTCAAATTACAAAAGAATAAAACATTAACATAGCAACAAAACAGAACTTTTACTATATATATATATATATATGTTTAATACTCACGTATGTATGGTAGAAGTTTCGAAACAAAAAAAATTCAAAATATAATAGCAAAGCATTGACTCAACTGAGCTAATCAAGATATTAAATGCATTTTGGATCATTGATCAAAAACTGACCTGCCATCTCGAAATCGTGTAGAGTGAAATCAATCGCCAGCTCTATCGGCGTTTTCTGCGTACTGGAAAATCCGCACCTAAAATCCAAAAAAAGTAAAATTAAATAAGACCATAATTCATAACATACAAATCAAAACTCCATCAGTTAAGTTTCGCAGAAAAACCAGTGAAAGCGAGTACAATTATATAAAATGAAAGCGATATTTCAGGAGACATACGAAGGCGGTTCGGGAACTTTGGAGACGTCGCCGCCGTAGCAAGCGTCGGCTTCCAACTCCCTCAGTTTTTCCATGGCTGACTCCACCGCCTTTTTGTAGGAGTCTGCTGCGAGTCCACTCGGGATTAGATTCCCGCTGCAGTACACAAACAAAACTCGGTCAGTTACAAAATCTTCACGCGCCCCACATTTTCAGAAACCAAACCCAAGTGAACGCTAATACACGCCGCCGGAGCCAAAGGTACGGACACAAATTGCTCAGCAAATTTCAAATTCGGATATAAAAGTTCACCACCGGCGCACAGTAGCAAAAGCACTCTAAAGTGCGCTGGTATAACTGAAAGAGTGTTCATGCTGAAGTTAGTTTTGCGCCGGTAGAGCATTGAAGTTAGTGCACTGCGCACACGGCGTACGTTAAGCTAAAACAGAAACAAAATCACTAAAATGCTCCGGGATATGGCCGGACCTTCGATCGTAGATGTTGAAGCGAGCATTACTGTAATCGGAGAAGCAAGTCCGGAGGTTAGTTTTCTCGGAGAGCTCCCAAACCGGATTAAGCTGTTCTCCGCCGACTCCGACGATCCAACCGGCGCCGAGCTCCACCGACACGCCTCCGAATTCTTGTTTCCGGATCCTACCGCCGATGCGGTCCGAAGCTTCGAGAATCACCACGTCCTCTACGCCGTTCTCGATCAAAAGCTTCGCCGCCGATAGGCCTTGATTAAACATAAAACAAAATTAATCAGCGAGAGATTAACGAATAATGAAATTGAACTCGACCAAACGGCTTAACGGCGCCGATTGACGTGATCGAATAGAGGTTTCGGCTCTCACCGGAGACTCCAGCACCGATTATGATGACGGAGGAGCGACGAGGAGAGTCCATGAGAGAGAGAGAGAGAGAGAGAGAGAGAGAGAGGTGTGCTTATTGTGTGAGGAGAAATAGCGGGAGTCGGTTTATATAGTTGTTGCGTTGGGCCTCTTTTTTCGGTTATAGAGAGAGAGAGATGAAAAGGAGAGAAAGATTTTGAGTTGTACACTCATTTTTGTTTTTGTTTTTAAATTCTTGATCTTTTTCGCCTATGTCGTCAAGTTGACGCGTCGACGTGGTAAAAGGGCAAAAATCTGGAGTGCTGATCCGACCTCCCTTTCATAGTCGATGAGAAATCACCGGAGTTTTGTGTGCGTGTGGGGAAAATGATGAAAGAGTTGAATGCTTGCTTCCCTCTACAAATTTACTACTTCTAGTTCCATTCTCTTCCTAATTACGTCAACAATCTTCCTTACAAAAGTTATGTTAACTTAACACATGCTTCGCATCGCTATTAATAAAAAGAACATAACTTTTTGTCAAGTATATCTATACTTTATCATATGAAGAGACTTTATTAGTTAAAATAAATTTTTTTGACATAAATGACCCTAAAAGATTAAACAAACTTTGAGAACTAATTAAATTATCAGGGCAGTTATAATAATTACAAATTAAATTTTTATTAAGAATAATAAACAAAAAAAAAATCTCACAACTCACTTTTCTCTCCCACTAACTTCTCTCTGCAATAACTTTTTTTCTTTTCATTTTTTTTGAAAAATAAAAAATTACTTACGTATACTCAAATTAATATCACTATTAAGTTTATTCCTCATAAAGCATCATGGTATCTTCTTACAATCGCATGAGTTGAATGAATATTTAACGAAGATCTAACCGCTTATTTGCATTGAAAATACTTTCTGTATCACCAATGGTGCCTAAACTTTTTGCATTGAACAAAATGATACCCAACTTTTAAAAGTGATCAAAATAATACCTAAACTTTTAAAAACAAATATTTTCCGTCACTTCTATGTTAAAATTGATCATGTGCGGCGCATGTGAAGTGTTTTTTGGGGTTATAATAGTATTTTCACACCTTCTTCTTGTTTTATTTTGTTGATTCTCTTCTTCTTCTATTGTCTACCTCTCTCTCTCTCTCTCTCTCCCCCTTTTTTTTTTTTTTTTCAGAAGGTGGGAAACATCCCAACCTTATTTGTTTCTAAGATGGTGGAATTGAAATTGAATGGAAGATTTTAATTCTATAGAAGAAGAAGAAGATTGAGTTATAGATGTTTGATGACCCTTCTGACCACAAATCAGTTCAATTTATGGGTTTGATTTTACATATGTGCATCTCTGTATTCAGTTTCAGATTCCAATTCTGCAAAATTTTTGAATTTGAATTACAATTTTTTGGTGTCATCAGTAGCGGCGAGACCATTGTATTTTCATACACTTCTATTGCTTAATAACCATTGATCCAACTACTTTTACATAAATAAGAAAAAAGCTTGGGTTATAGATGCAATATTCAGAAGGAAGATGATTGAACTAAACTCGCACAATCACAAGTAAGGAAGATTTAAGCTTGGATAGTATATAGATTCTAAAATAAAGAGCACTGATGCTAGCCAAAATGACTTTGTAGCTACTTGACAAAAATTTGACTTAAAAAATGACTAGCATTGCTAAAAATGTTCTTTGTGCATTTCTTATCTTCAATAAATAACAAATTCTATAGAAAAGTTTATGTAAAAAAACTTCCAAGTTTGGCCAATTAATAATAGTACCTTGCACCAAAAATGGAAATACTATTCGGTACTAAACTTGTTACCATCTATATAATTAAATTTACTTTTACTTGTCGGCTCACCCAACTTATAAATTTTACTTTTGCCCCCAGCATACCAATCATATATTGTCTTTAACAAAAGGAAATTCAGGGTCGGAAGGGATATCATTTTGATTCAGTGGTGGCATCACTCTGTTTTGTCACCTGTGAGAGAGGAATGAGTAGTGGCCACATGCCCACAACAAAGCTAATACAATCTCAATCCCATCTCACTTATTTAGAATTTTCCATTACCATTTGAAGTCTGATTAGTCTCAGTCATGTTGTTCTATATCAAGCACAATCCAGTAGGTAAGCACAACATCACAAGTCTCATGATCCTTCAAAACAAACCATGGAGGTAATCTCTTCCCAACAATCCATGAAAACCTATCCACATTCAAGACAAAAGCTTTCATGTCTAGGTCCAAGATAAAAGGTCACTGACATCATTATAATAGTTTTTATCACTGACGATGTTTAAAAGTTTTTGCACCAAACATAATGATACCGAACTTTCAAAAGTGATCAAAATAATACCTAAATATTAAAAAAAAAATCAACTTGATACTTCGGCTTATTTTCCATTACTTCTCTATTAAAATTGAACGCGCGCAGTGCATGTGAGGTGGTTTTTGGGGTTATAATTATGTTTTCACACAAAAACTAATTTTTTTTTATTTTTTATTTTGTTGACTCTCTTCTTCTTCTTGTATCGTGTACCTCCCCCCCCCAAAAAAAAAAAAAAACCCCTCTTCTTTATTTTTTAAAAAGGTGGGAAACATCCCAACCTTATTAGTTTCTAAGATGGTGGAACTGAAATTGAATGGAAAATTTTAATTCTATAGAAGAAGAAGATTGGGTTATAGATGTTTGATGACTCTTCTGACCACAAATCACTTCAATTTATAAGTTTGATTTTACATATGTGCATCTCTTTATTTAGTTTCATATTCCAATTTTGCAAAATTTTTGAATTCGAATTACAATTTTGTGGTGTCATTGTCATTGGCAGCAGCGAGACCATTATATTTTCACATAGTTCTATTGCTTAATAACCATTGATCCAACTACTTTTACATAAACAAGAAAAAATCTTGGGTTATAGATGTAATATGCAGAAGGAAGATGATTGAACTAAAGTCACCCAATCACAAGTGAAGAAGAATTAAGCTTGGATAGTTTGGTTGTAGATGACTCGATGCAATATGCAAATTGCAAAAGAATGAGGAAGAACGAGAATAGAAAAAGAGAAAGAGAAAAAATTGGAGGATAATATGACATTCCAACTAAATATTTAGTGAAAGGTTGTATATACTATTAATTTTAATGGAGATGTGACGGAAAATGGATAGATGTATGAAATTGATCAATTTTTATAAGTCTAAGTACCTTTCTGGTCAGTTTTGAAAGTATGGTATGAAATTGATCAATTTTTATAGGTCTATGTACCTCTTTGATCACTTTTGAAAGTTGGGTATCATTCTGTCTGATGCAAGAAAGTTTTCACCAAAGTGGTGATAAAAACCCTTTATTTATGAGGATCAAAATTAGACCTAATCACTCACACATTTGAAGCACGATAAAATGACTCTCCCTAATTAGTCTTACATTCGACTACGGGTCATAACATTATTTTAAAACATAATATCTAGATCTTGGGATAAATGACCTATGTCGGATTAAAATCTTATCAAGGTTTTAAGTTAGGACTACGATGCCCTGTTTATCATTCTTCTTAATTGCAGGAATATGAGTGCATGACTGAATGACACAACTTAAAAATTTTCGTTTGACACCGCAAAATAAAACACTATCAACCCACGCCAAACCTACAAAAATAAATATAAATAAAAGTGGAAAGAAAAATTTGTTGTTGAACATTAACGGAAGCAACCAGTGTTTTCTTTTCCTCATTTCTCTTTATAAGTCATCAACACAATAAACGTTTTCTCCTTTTCTTCTTTTCAAATGTAGCATTTGGAATTATTTTTAGGAACTTCATTTTTCCTAAGCAAGCTAAGAGAGCATAACACCATAGTAGCAAATGTAAGATGCATGTGACCTTGTGGAGATGCCGTCGGCCAAAGACCTTGATAGGCATTGCTTCATCTAAACTGCGGTGGCCTTTTGTTTTGATCTATGAAGAACAATCACCGTTATGGAAATTTCTCAGGACACTGCAATAAGATAAATTTCACAATATTAGAATAGGAAAAATTCTACAATGTGTTAATGTATGACATGTATATGATTGCCTTAAAAGTGGTAAAGTGAGTCCTCAAAATAGTAATATTAGTCCTCAAAGAGGTAACATGAGATCTTAAAGTGATAAATTTTCTTAGTTACTACATGAGTCATTAAAATAGTAATATTAGTTCTCAAAGTGATAACATGAGTTCTTAAAGTGATAAATTTTCTTAGTTTACCATATGAGTCCTCAAAATAGTAATATTAGTCCTTAAAATGGTAACATGAGTTCTTAAAGTGATAAAAGTAGTTGATGTATGAGAAATGTTACATATCCAGACGAATATTTGTCTCATAAAAAATAAAATAAAATCGGACACACCTTTACAAACATTTTGTACATTGGTATGAGAAAAAAAAAATGATGCACGTACCTTTACCAACAACTCATTCGTCATAAAGACCCTCCCATAAATAAAAGGTATAGATTCTCACTATATAGGGTACAATATGTACTTACATAAGCATTTGCCTAAGTATAATTAGCGACAATGAGCCACACTTATAATGGCACCAGTGACAGCAATAGGTATCGTGGGTGTGACCTACGGAAACACAACCGAGCAAGCTATCACCTAAGCTCTGGCCCATCCCGAGATCATCGCTGACGCGCTGCCACACACCTTACCAAGATCACCTCGCTGAAGCATCAGAACCTGGGAACTGAAGCATATCAGTCCTACAGCGAAAACAAGCTAGGAATAGATCAGTCTTTTCCCCACCTATAAAAAGTCCACTCCTCTTTCCTCATTGATTCTTACCTATCGTTATTCAGTCAATACAAACACATTGACTAACTTAGGCATCGGAGAAAACAAGACCGTCAGACGCAGTCTCACTCTGACCCTTTGTATTCCATTTGATATATAGCGAAAGCAACCAGAATATCACAACTAGTGGTTCGCCTCTCTAACCCACATTACCCCGGAATCTTAGACATTAAGATTGGCGCCGTCTGTGGGAACCCTTGAACAAAAGGTCATCCCACCACAAGGATCACCATGACTAATGGTAGCGAAGAAATCGCCGACGAGCAGGCAGGCCAAACCACCATCCCCCAAGCCACCAACCCGGCAGCTAATGTTAACCCAGGGGCTAACATTAACCGCACACTCTACAACACTCCTGTCAACCCAGGCACAGAGCCCTAGGTTACCCCTTTACAACACTCCTGTCAACTCAGGCACAGAGCCCTAGGTTACCCCCTAGGTCCCACGAACCGAGACTATAACGGAGGGCCACACAAGCAGCAGTCGCCGCCAACCAGCCAAAGAGATCCCCGCTATGTATGAGCTGGCACTGGCAGACCTTCATAGGGTAAACAGAGAGCGCGAACAAGATTGAAAGAAAAAAGTCGAAGCCCCGAAAGAAGTGGCCACTTTGATGTTAGGTAAACTCCAACCCCACACGGAGCGAACAATCACAAAGCACCAAACGAAGTTGACCCCACTAGGGGGGATGGGCCCCCTGCCACCACTGCATTTGATTTTGGAACAAAAAGCGCATACCAACCCCAAAGCAACCAAGGCAAGAACAGAGGGAAACCCACCTGCCCCCAGGAGGGAGTTGGCTTGACGGAACTTCCAGGCAGGGCCTGCTGGGGACGCAACCACCCTAATCTTAGAAAGGATGCAGCAACTGGAGTATAGATTGATTTGGGCTGAGGCAGGCGCCACAACGCCAGTCTGAAATCCGCTCTTTGCGTCAAGGCCAAGACTATTCATCGCTAGGCCAGCACATGCAAAAACGTCAAAGATGCCACAGTACAACCGCATGAGTGACCCCTTCGTTCATATGGACACCTTTAAGAAAGTCACTAACAACAAAGGGTTCGATGACGCCACCATCTACCACTTATTTAGTGAGACATTGGATAGTAAGGCAATGAGTTGGTTCTTCAAGTGCCCACAGGGATCCATCGACTCATTACATGCGCTATCAAACGCTTTTCTGTCTCAGTTGATCCTGTTGGCTGCTGGACATCAGAACACCAGCAGGTTGTTCAACGTCAAGCAGGGTGCAGAGGAAGCATTGAAGCCATTTGTCACTGGGTGGACAGTTGCGGCATCTCGATGTCGCAACCTTAATAAAACAATGGCACTAGCAGCCTTTAAGCATGAGCTTCTAAAGGGACCATTTCTCTATCACCTAAACTACAATCATCCAAACGCCGCATATGACCACGTCATGAGCGAGGCCGCCCTCCACGCGCAGGTATAATTCATTACATATGGAGAAACCCTACCACCACCGCCAACAAAGTCCACTCAGCCCTCTTCCAGCCAGTAGGAGACCGCTAACAAAACCTCTACCACACCGCCAACTGAAAAAAAAAGGGAGTGGCAATAAGGCAACTACCAAAGTAAGCGACAAAAGGATTAACATTACCGCAAGGGCAACTGCTCATTCCTCGGGGATAACCATAATAAGCAGACGGAGTCCTCCCAGCGGTACGCAGTGTTGACAGTCCTCACAGCCTCGTATGAAGAGATATACGATCAGTGCAAAAGCCAGATCCCACCACCACCTCTAAGAAAGTACCCAAGGTTAGGCAAACCAAGGAACACCGGAAAGTGGTGCAAATACCACGAGGACAATGATTATAACACCAACAATTGAAACGCTATAAAAATAGCAATCAAGACTTTGTATCGGGATGGCACGTTGGAATAGTTCAAGGTGCGGTAGCCACTGCCAGTGGTCACCAATATCGAGCCCATGCGCTGTATCAACACCATCGACAACGGTGCTCCTATCACCAACATGTCTCATAGGAAAGCATTATGCATATGCCAACCACCCCAAAGAAATTTGAAACATCCGCTATGAAAGATCTGCTAAGCTACAAAGATCTAGGTAGGAGCCTATAACCTTCTTTGAGGAAGAAGAGTGCGGAGTACGTCTCCCCCACGATGATCCGTTCCTCATCGACGCCATGCTTAATAAATAGTCCGTGGGAAGGGTCCTCGTTGATAGCGGATCCGCTGTAAATGTCATCTTTAATGGCTACTACAGCCAACTCTAGCTAACAGAAAATTGCTCCAGGATCACGAGTCGCTGCTCAACTTCTCCGACGACGTTACACACCCACTGGGTTCTAACTACATGCACCTAGCTATCGGCATTAGCCCGTGCACAGTAGAGGTACATACAGAATTTATTGTTGTCAATTACTTCAGTTCCTACAATGCCATCATCAGCCGCCCAACACTCACCAAGCTGAAATGTATCATTTCCGGGTACATGCTTCTCATGAAGTTTCCCGCACCCAACGACACGGGCTGTGTGAAAGGAAGCCAACAGCTAGCACGAGAGTGCTACTCAATAACTGTGGCACGATCAGCACGCCGCTATGAGATCCTAACGGTGGGAAATCATGTACCGTTGACGGATGCAATTGATGACCCTAGAGACGGCGAAGAGAAGTATGTCAAACAGGAACCTATAAACTGAAAACATCAGCACTCAGCTAGCCCCTGAGATAGTGACGGAACTCACACAATTTCTACAAGACAATGCTACTGTCTTTGCATGGTCCTACGCTAACATGCCAGACATCTCCCCTGAAATCATCACACATAAGTTGAGTATCAAACCATCTGTCTATCTGATAAAGTAGAAGAGAAGAGCCTTTGATGAAGAAAGATATCGTACAATAGGGGAAGAGGTCTCCAAGCTCCAGGGCATTGGGTTCATCCTCAAGTCAATTATCCCCAATGGATTTCCAACTTGGTCATGGTCAAGAAACTTAACGGAAAATGGCCAATGTGTGTAGATTTCAAAGGCCTTAACAAGGCATGCTCCAAGGATAGTTTCTCACAGCCCCGCATTGACCAGCTGGTCAATGGAATAGCGGGACACGAACTGCCCAGCATGATAGACTCTTTCTCCGGGTACAACCAAATCAAGATGCACCCCGACAACCAGGAATGCACCACCTTCACAAAAGACAAAGGCCTATACTGCTACAATGTCATGCCTTTCGGATTAAAGAACGCTGGAGCAACATACCAGTCATTGATAAATGCCATGTTTGCGCAGCACCTTGGCAAAATAATAAAGGTCTATGTGGACGATATGCTATTCAAGATTATCAAAGCCAGCAGACATGTGGCAAAACTCTACATCACATTCACCATTCTTTTGGCCTGCGGCACTCCTCTAAACCCCGAGAAATGTTTCTTTGGCGCATCCGCCAGCACGTCTTTGCTGTACATTGTCAGCGAAAGTGGCATCGAGGCTAGCCCTGACAACGTACATGCCATCCTCGACATGAAATCCCCGATGTGGAAGGTGCACGTTCAGAGCCTCTAGGGCAAGCTCACCGCTCTCTCTCGGTTCATCTCCAAGCTTACCTACAGGTGTCTCCCATTCTTCAAAGCCATGAAAGGACCACAAGAAAGTAATTGATTGGACCCCAGACTGTGAGGCTGTATTCCAGAGCTTGAAGGAATACTTTGAGGTAGTCCCGCTTCTCTCCATTCCTGTACAGGGCGAGATACTCTACATATATCTAGCGGTGTCTTCATCAGTGGTAAGCTATGCATCGTATGAAGAGAGGGACAGGACGAGCTACAAGTATTTTATGCCGGCAGAGGTATGAACCATGTTGAGACCAGGTACACCCCTTGGAGCAGCTCACCAATAATATGGTGGAGTATAAAACACTCATTGCAGGCTTGCTCCTCGCCATCAACTCAGGAGCTGATATCATCAACATATTCAGCGATTGCCAGTTAGTTGTCAACCATGTCAACGATAGCTTCCAAGCCAAAGACAAATAGTTAGCAGCATACTTGGGATACGTCAAAACGCTCCTCAAGAAATTCAAATTCCATACCATCACACACAGGTCCCCAGAGAAAATAACGCCAAGGCTGACTCTCTGGCTAGGTTGGCAACCGCTCAACCACATCAAAGTCCAGCGAACACAAGGTGGAATGTCTTGACAAGCCAAGCATCACCAAAACCCTAGCGGAAATCTTCAACATCGAAGTAAACCCAGGCTGGATGGATGAAATAATTGAATACAAGGGCAATGGAACGCCGCCAACCGACAAGGTTGAAGCCCGACAACTCAAGCCTAGAATAACCCGCTATAACATACAAAATGGCAAGCTTTACCGCTAAGGGTTCACCCATCCCAACCTCCGATACTTAACCCCAGAGGAGGGTAAGGTCGTTCTGGTAATGATCAATGCCAGGGAATGTGGAAAACACTCAGGTGCCAGGTCTATAGCAAATCACACCATGCAGCAAGGATACTTTTGGCCCACGCTCGACAACGACACTAGAGAAGTTTCCAAGTCCTGCCACAAGTGTCAACAATACGCTGACCTCCCTCATGCCCCGGCAGAGTCCCTCTTGATAATCATCGGCCTATAGATTCACTCTACTTGGGGCCTCGACCTAGTTGGAAAATTACCAACTGCTAAGGGACAATTCAAGTACATTATAGTCGCCATCGACTACAGCAACAAGTGTATAGAAGCAGAACCATTGACGGCAATTACTACCACCAAGGTAACCTGTTTCCTTAGGAAGAATATATATTACCGGTACGGCGTCCCCCATACCATCATCACAGACAATGGACCACAGTTCAACAACAAAAAGATCATATCTTTTATCGCCAGTCTGGGCACCAAGATGAGCTTTGCATATGTGGCTCAGCCCAAACCAACGGATAGGTTCAAGTTGTAAACAAGATAATCAAGAAGTTGCTCAAAAGAAACTCGACAACGCCAAGGGTTTGTGGGGGGAGAAGCTCCCATAAGTTCTATGGGCCATCAAGACAATGCCAACATCTGTTAATGGTGAAACACCATTTTGCATGATGTTTGGGATTGAGGCCATCTTACCTATTGAAGTCACCCAACCTACCGCTAGGGTCAAAAGCTACTGTTCCGAGACAAACGCTGAGAGTGTCAACCTCGACAAGGATCTCCTCGAGGAAAAGTGCAACAAGGCCTATGACAGGACCCGCCCCGAATTTTACCCTGAAATCCGAGATGCCCATGTGTGGCCCACCTTAGGAATAACTCTACCGAAAATTTCAGCAGAATCGCCCATAAAAATGGACTTCCCAAAACCTGTAGAAATACATTCACACTTCTAATAAACCATCCTTATTCTTCTGGAGTTGCCCTGCTCCCCAAATCACAACAACTCTATAATTTATAATTGAAAACCAAACCACACGACATAATCTAATACCCAAGTAAAACTCCAAAGGTTACAACATTTTTCCCACATGTTATCAGAGCAATCTAAAAGAGAAAGAGAATTCATATTACAAGTAGGTTCAACGATTAACCTACAATATGGAAAACAACAGCAGATGCTATACTCCGAATCTTACTATGTCGAAACAGCTATTTGTTAGACAAATATCCACCCTCAAGTATAAGGGCCAAGTTATAGTGTAGGGAGTATGAGTAGGGGATATCGTACCCAAGGATTGGGAAACCCACTCTAGCTAAGGAAAACCTAAAGGGTGCTAGATGAATATGCAAATATACAAATTACAAACAAGAGCTCACAAATGAACCAAAGTTCATGGTGATTATATGCAAGATGGGGTAGTGTTTTGATTTTATTTTTAGAGATGATTTAATTCGGAAATAGCTAAATGAATATTTGAAATGTAAAATAGCCTAAGCTAAATTAGATATATTAAAATGGATGAGAGTTAGGACTTAAGGTTTTCACCTCTAGCCTTTCTTGCAAACAATGATGCTTCTATAATGAATGATGCCATTTTCATTAACCAATTTCTCTCCTTGCATCCCTCTCGGGTATGACAAGCAGGGACATGCTCCTTTGATGATATCAAGTAACCCTCTCGGGTATAGTACTTAACTATTAAGTCATGCATTTCAATCCGATTAGGTATCTAATGCATATATCTAAGTGCATAAAGCTTGGAGATGAAGAAATTATACAAACCAACCAAGCTTATCTGTAAGTTATTGTAGTTCACAACTCTAACATGCACATATGATATGCTATCATGCTTCAAACAACCAAGGTTAATCAAGCCTTAATTATTTCTCATGTCATGGCAAATATTCATACCCAAATTGATTAAGTTTAAGCATAAACATTCAACTCTTGAACCAGCATGTTAAGGTGCTAAAGAAAAGTGCATCAACCATAATATTTACATCAAAGTCATACAAGATTGGCTAGGGCTTTCAACCCTAGCCCCAACAAACTAACTACTCACTCATAATCAAATAAATAAGCTCCAACATATTTATGAACATCAAACTAAAAAGTAAGGATAGAGAAGTGACTAGTGATGATCAAATTGAGGATGATGTAGATGAAGTCATGCTGATGATGTCATGGTGATGATGATTCCTCAAGTGATGCTAGACTCATCTCATTCTTCTTCAAAGATTGATGATGGAATATGAGAAGTGGAAATGATCAAGTTGTGAAATGGTGGAATGGTGAAGCTATAAGTATATGAAATAAAATAAGTAGATGGGAAAGATGATGACTTTGGTGGTGGTGGTGGTAATAGATGTTGTGGATTGACGGTGGTGGTGATGGAGGTTTTGTGGAGGAGATGATAGTGGATTATAAAGAATATAGAGAGAGAAAAAGATTTAATGAAGTGGTATATGGGTGGTGTCTCAAGAGTGTAATGAAATGATACTTATATAGAGAAGATAAAGAGGAGTATGATAGTGAAACTAATGATAAAAGTAGAATAAATGAGATAGAGTGGATGTAATGATGAAGATAGGGACAAATGAGATGGAATATGATAATGGAAGTAATAATGAAAGTAGAATAAATGAGGTGGAATATGATAATGGAAGTATGGAGGTGGAGTATGAGTGGAAGTAATAATTAAACAGAGTTGAAAAACATGGCTAAAGGAAAAGAGAAGAGCATCTAAATTCTCTTTATTGTGAGTGGGAGACATAAAAATGATAAGTGATGGAGATGGTTTTGGGTCACTTTCTGCTCCTTTATTCCTTCAATTATATCTCCACCTAGAATTCATAATGGGCATTCGATTTCTTCATATTAAATGATCCACCATGAGTGTAGATCATTCTGGTAAAATTTCAGAGCTTACTTCCATGTGGTTGGGCCGGAAATACTACTGGACTCCTTACATGTTGGAATTTCCAGTTTTGTCTTTCAGAAATTTGGATTGATTGTTTGAAAGTCTTTCACTCCAATATAGCTCTTGCACTACTCATAAGAAATGATCCTTGAGATGTCTAAAATGAATCTGGAAAGTTTTAGCTCATTTAGATTTTGTTTGGTTAATCTGTCGCCCCTCCTTCCTTGTTTAGCTCGGTTTTTCCTATCCGAAGTAGAAAAAAGTGCTAAAGTTGACTTTTCATTTCCATGCTTCCATCATTTCTTAGCATGATAAAGAAAACATAATAAATATTTATAAATAAACACAAATCTTAAGCAAAAGTATAAGATTAAGAAAATAATGAAATTGGATTAATCAACATTAAATTGGACTTTAGAACAAGTAATTTCCATATTTTCAGGCAACAAATATGTATATGAATTATGACCCAACACTACTCCGCAGGCTGGGCAAATGAAACCGAAGGGCCCAGGGGAAAGTAGATAAAAACATTACATGAGTGGACAAAAATAAATAATTGTAAAGAAAATGAGTTTATACTTTCCCACATGTATACCTTATAATAACCAATGCATGCAACATTTGTAAAATACATTTCTTTAAGATCGAAAACTCGTGTGAACACACAAGTCTTGCTGGTTAAACTAAAACTGACTAGCCCCGCTAGTCAAATAAAATAACATTAGAGTATGGGGAAGAAGTGATCACCATACGAGTAAGGGAGCTTCCTAGATTCAGGTCGTAGTGTCCCACACCCATGGTCATCCCATGCTCTACTCAACTTACCCCCAAACATAGAGTAAGCGGGGAGGAGTACTAATAAGCTAGCTAGCAACAAAAATAATACGACCCAGGTATGGTGGGTTAAAATCAAAAAAACCGAAAATCCAATAAGGCTTCCTTAAATCTCACTAGAAAATAATACATCACTGACGTGACCCCGCACGCCAAAATATTCTCGAACTCATAAACCAAATGCGAGGTTAAAGTAAACCTATGAATCTCAACGAAAATCCCATTTTTGAAGATCATTTGGAAAACTCAAAATCGACGAATGAAAATAATATTTAATTCTGGAAATCACCTTGAAAATAATTCGTCGAAAACCATTCTAAATCATGAGTTTAAAATCGAGCAAAATAATTTCTAATCCGAAAGTCCAATCGACAACTAATTCAATATTTAAAACTCGGATAATGTGCTCAAATATTAAAAAGATAACTTAAATAAATTCTTAATTCAGAAAAATAATTGCATGCAATATTTAAAATCAAACGTCCACTCACAGTATACGGCTAACGTGGTATCCAAGTGTAAAGGTCCTCGTCGAGCGATGAGTCAGTACCTCGTCCTGTACATAGTTATATTCCGTAAACAACAATTCGACAAATAAATACAATTCTACAATGAAACCCGGAAACCCCACATAAACCAACATCTCCACTTCTACTCGAATTCAACCCAAATTTCATCTCTAACACTAATCCGTCGATTAAAATATTCCCTATCGGAAACAAGGAAAATCCAAAGTTCGGATTCCCACCAATCGACATTCGAAACTCTAAATTTCAGAAATTCACAATTAAAGTCAACCTTCTCCAAAATTCACCAGACTTCATGTATAAGTTCTACGACATTTATAAGATTTAACTAGTCAAAAATCGCAATTAAAAAGCTGCCTTACGTGTCGCCACCGCCGCCACCACCACCAACTCCAATGCCCACCAAAATTTGGCAACAGCACCCACTCAACAAACCAACATTTTTCTCAACTACAACAAATTCCAAATTTACTTTGAAGGGCTCCCATTTGGCCAGTGAACATAAACCCAAAAATCTCAAAATCCACCAATTTGGGAATCTTTCAAGTTCTCCCTCCACTATGAGAATTTCAACTAGAAGCTTGAGGGAAGATGATCAGGGACTCGAGGCGCTCCTAATAGGTCTGATTTCACCTCCGGAAGTGGCCGGAAAATGGAGAATTTCACCGAAGAACCAAACTACTACAGTGACGGTTTTGGCCAAAATTGATGGTTTTCCTGCCAAATCGCCGTGACCCACGACCACAGCCGTGTAGAGGAGGAGGAGGCAGTCCTAGCCTAGCTTGTTTTTGCGTCGATTGGACGTCGAATGATGAAGAAATTGAAAAAAAAAAAAAAAGAGGAGAAGTTGACGTGACGGAGAGAGAGAGATCGGGGGAGAGGAGAGAGGAATGGCTGGGTAGAAATTTGATCTGCCATAGTAAATTCCTATATATATATATATTAATTACATAAACATTCGCATACGAACTCCAATTTTTGCATGCCACATATGCAGGTGCTCGGTTTAACGTACTCTACAACTTTTATGAAGACAATTTTCTCAAATTTTGACCTGAACAAAAAGTCAACTTTTAGGGCCACTAAAAATATCGAAACAAAGTAAAAAACGAAAGAAATTGTCGTTTACCATCCATGTGACTAATTGGAATACGAGATGTGATAACCTATTTACACAACTTGCAAAACAAGCAACGAGTATCACGTTTCTACTACGCCAGGGTCAAAGCCTGGCACCTCTAACTGGGGGACTGGGTAATGAAGGAAGTCATTCCAACGCCAACGGTGTTCCATCCCACTTAGAAAGGATCATACACTAGCCCCGACACTTTCTACCTACGGGACAAGGATGGCGTCACAACGACCCATCCTTAGAACACCAAACACCTCCAATATTATTACAAATAGTGATACTGCTGACCCAAGAGCATCTTGACTTAGCTAAATTTTGTATAATATTTAGCTAAGAGAAGCTACCCAACAGGTACCCTCCCTCCTTTATAAACGCTGATTTCTCAGCTATTAATGAAACAAGGAATTATTCAAACCATTGTTCTCCATAGCACAAGTTAACTGGCAAAGCCAGCAACATTCAGCAGACCACGTCTGCTATATCTTGCGCTCAGAACAATTTTAATTCCCTTAATGTTTCATTGATTAGCAAAAGCATAAGTCAAAGTTCTAGAGGTACACTAACATTTAGACAACACAAGCATATTATCAACGACAAGTCCACACTTGGGCAAACTTCAAAGAAAGAAAAAACATTACTCCATTAAAAGCTCATTGTTTTATTACCAGTCATAAAAAGCCTCCATGGCAGTACAAAATAAAAAATCTAAGTCTCCTGAGACTCTCTCTGCGGGGCTTCAATGTAGTCACCATCCACCTACGTCAGCTGTGCAGTTGAGCTGCTCATCTGATTAGAACTAAGGGCAGTAGGACTCAGGGTAATCATCGTCCCATCCTAGTGAGTGTTGGCAGCCATGAACCGAGCATGGGAGGCCTTGGAGACCATCTGCATAAGCCGTTGTTGTGAAACCCTCACTCGTCTGCTGGACAAACTCACCGCTACCAGACCGTACACCTTAGGGCCTAGTGGAATCGAGTCCCCCTTCGGTGGCCTGTGGCTGACTCAACTCCACTTGCTTCTGATCCGCCTTGTCCCGGTCGATTACACCCTTAGCATTCAACTTGTTGAAGTTGGCAGTAGCACTAGCTATGCCAGCCTTGGTTAGCTCGTACTTATACTCCCTCAACTGTTTGAAAGCTCAATGGCCGCTCGGCCAACTTTGTTTTCTTCGTCTCCTAACCCTCGGCCTACCGTAAAAGGTGCTTGACCTCTTTTGACCGAGCGGCAGCCTCCTGCTGACCATTATCCAACCTTATGGTCTTGTCGCCAATTGCTAGGCGATGCGGGCAACCTCTTCCTGTAGCTTCACCACCTCGGTATAGTGCAGCACATCCCAGTCGATGACCACCTCTAACTTGCCCCGTGCATCCACCAAATCAACCTCTGCCTTATAGAGTTATTGCTCGCACTTCTTGAGCCTCTTCTTCACGATTGCCAACTCCTCATGCATGCTCTCGACCTCGTCAGATAGCAGTGCCTCCCCAATGGATGGTTTGGAAACCGCCATGAACAACTCATTCAGCCCGATAACAAGACTGCCAATGACCGAGCTAAACTGTGACTGTTGCAGCAGAGTGTCCCAAACTGTACCAGTAATACGGCCAAACCTCAGCCGCTCGTAGATGCGAAGGAACTCGGCGTAGGACGCGAAGGAGTCAAGATCGCCGGATGGCACCTCCCCGCCGGCGAGAGCAATAACAGCCTTCCCATCCTTCCACGCTCTCTTCTGTTGCTGGTGCATAGAGAGCGGCATGTTGCCCACCACATTGTCCCCCTCTTTGACGTCATTCTACCATATTTTCTGCTGAGGGACTATAGTAGCGTCACCGGAAATTCCCCTCACCGAAGTAACCAGCCTAGGACCAGCTATGGTAATGGCCTCGTTGACATCGTGGTCCCCTCACAGCGCGATTCTCTCCTTTCGCACCACGTGGCTGGTACCCATAGGCCTCTTCACAACCTCCTCTTGCCGCCAAACCTACGGACGCTCTAATCAAGCTGCGGCTGGAAGCACGATTGTTTCCCCTGTGCCGGCATTATCCATTGCTTTGTTAAAGGCCGCTCGACTCAGTTTATTGTCTGGAATGGGATCTACAAAGCCAGCATCCTGTTAAACCAGCAAGGCCATGCTGACACATAGAATAATAGGCAAAATACAAAAAAAGAAAAAGAAAAAAATAAGCCAACATAGTACGATCAGCGGTAACTACCTGGAATCCGAGTCAAGTCCAGTGACGCTAACAACTCCCAGCCAGTTAGTAGCCGCAGGTCAAGTAGGTTGTGGTTATCCCAACAGCCCTTGATCCTTGCCATGCAACTCTCTTCCTCTGGTGTTAACACGAAACACAACCCAGCATCGTATGGGTTGGTCCTTCTTTGTTTAGGCCTGCATCGTATTCCCAACCATCGGTTGCGACACAATAGGTTACTGCCAGAAGGACATGGAGTCCGGAGGATTCTAGACCAACTGAGCCACCCCAATGCGCCGGCTCAGGTTCGCTTGGACGCTACACCCCTTCCTCCTCACATACACTAACTCGTAGAAGTGTAGAACCTCAGCCACAGTCGAGCCTTCGTAACCGGACATCCTGTCACGCTCCGAATTTTAGAATAAAAATTCAAAATCCGAAACATGAATTACTACAACTTAAAATAACTATCCTGAAAAATTCATTTTCCTTAACAACCTGACCACACAATTTAATTTCAAAAACCGAATTTAGTCTGGGTTAATTATTACAACTCACTCAAAAAATAAATTGTAAAACTCTAAATGAGCATACAAACCTCACAACTCAAAATAAAAATAAAAATAAATGCTGCAACACCTAAATAGCACGGTCACCTCCCTGGTTATCCTGACCTGCAGGAATATCCGCTACACCATTTAAATAGTGTACCGGGATTGGAATAACACAAAACCAGGTAAGCTTTTGAAAGCTCGTATGAGTAAAAAGAAAGAACGGTTGTTTAATTAAATCATATTTATTTTCACCCAAGTCAATACTCAACAATTTTCACGTCTATAAGAAACCAACAATCTCAACAATCACCAAATCATAATTCAACACAAAACCCTAATTCACATATTTCTTCTCAAAACCCCGACATCGTATTTATACAAATACAGTATATGACAGACTAGAGCTCTAACTGAATCGTAGCCTGTCACCTGGCTTAGGTTATGGCATCCGACATATTTATCTTTATCGTATTTCATCAATATGTATACTTATATACATATTTAGAACGTTCGATAATTGTACATACTCAACCAATCGTATCCCATCATCCACCTAGGATTAGAGCGTCCGATTCCCCCATACCGGTCACTATGTTGACCCTAAATCCATAATAAGTACGACAACATGTTTCCACACAATGAAATCAACTCATCCAACATACATAATATTATTATGAAATTTAAGCATTTGAAATATAATCAAAATCATTATTCCAACTCAATCATATCATCACTCAATAACACACCAATCAATATATATATATATTCCACGTAAGTATATACGTAATCATCCACTCAGGAATGATCATTAATACCATCTATAGTTCACACAAGAAAATCGTGAAATTCATTTGTATAATTAAAATTCATTTTACTTACCTATGGACCGTAGTTGGTCAAGTCCATATGATTTTAAAAACAAATATTTAATCTATAAATATTTTTCACACAATTACAAAAATAAATAATTTAAAGTACTCGGTTCGTAATAAGAACCACGTGAGTTTTACTCACCTCTAAACTCTCGCTGCGTCTTCCCTTAAATACAAATCACAATGATCCGAACGCTCGTCAACTCAAGCCGTCAAGTACCTAATCAAGTATGGTCTTTATTTAGCAAACGAAGCACGAAATAAACTTAAATGATGATCCAACGGTCAGATTTTAAAATAAAGACGATCCAACGGTCGGATTCTAAAATAAAGACGATCCAACGGTCGAATCGAATTTAAACGATGATCCAACGGTTAGATCCTCAAGGATCTCCCTTGGAAACATCCTATCAAAATTATACGCAAATTCGACAGACGGATCTTCATTAATCGCCTCCCGAATCACTGTTTTACAATTATATGAAGATCCAACTGTCGGATCTTCGTCCGTGAACACACAAAGTTATCGGGACATTCATATGAACATCATATTAAAATTTGAAGTAAAACCGATGGTCTGATCTCCGTAAATCATAAACCGAAGGTAAACTGTAAAACCGTAAATAGTAACGTCAAAACTTAAATTGACTATTTATCAACTTTTTCAAACATGACCATATTATATATCAAAATGCTCGTATGGAGACATAGATCATCGTCTAGATAATATAAACTCAAAATTTGGTCTGGCGCGCCGCCACACGCAGCGGTCAGAGGGCGGTCAACCACCTCAGATGCAAAAGTCGTCAACTACAAACTTCTTCAAAATGAAATTGTGAACAACTTTAATACCTGATTGTTTCTGAGATAAGGTCTAGATCGTCCTAGATCGGTCTTTGAAGTTGGATTAATCTCGGCCATCTGATCAATTTCCAGATTGAATAAGGGACGTCGAAACCTTCAACTCTTGATCTACCACTCTACACTCAAATTCATGATGCATGCCACATATGGGGATGATCAGGAGGAAGAGCATGTCACGAAAATAGGGTTGATCGGCCCGTGCACCGCCGAAAAAGTAGATTTCTGGTCGAGTCGGGTTGGAGCTTCAGAAAGAGGCTTCGATCCAAGCCTAGAAGCAGCGGCTGGCCGAGGCGAGGGCGGGGAGCAATTGGGCGAGGAGCGGCGGAGGCGAGGGGCGCCGGGTTCGGCGGCGGAATGGCGGGGAAGGCTGACTTCCAGCCGGGTCGGGTCGAAGCTGGGTCGGCCAGAGTGAAGGCTGCACTCGTGGGAGAGAGGGAGAGGGGAGAGGGACTTATGTGCAAAAATCTGATTTTTTCTTCCTTAATGAAAAAATCAGATTTTTCTTACTATTTATAGAAAAATTTCAATTTTCAAATATTCATAAGTTATTCATGCGAGCTCTGAATATTAGGTTCCACATATGCACGAAATCGTATCGACGAGCTCTTCAACTTTTATGAAGGAAGTTTTCCTAAATTTCAAAAATTTCGTTTTCACAACCCCCTAAATAACTTTCTTTTTCGAAAATAAAATCATTCGAACCCAACTTTCTCAAACCACGACATTCCAATTAATTCCAAATATCATAATTCAATTAATATAACAATTATTGAATTACATAAATTTATTATATGAAAATTTGGGTCTTCACACATCCTCCACAGCGAGTTCAAAGCCATCAGAAGCTTCCACATATTTGGACAGCTTTGACCAAAGGTGAGGTTCAATTTGTATAGTAATATCTGGAGGTTCGGCAACAACTGAAACCCAACCTTTTGATGAAACATAGCCTCGTACGCGACCACGTACCCCTCTAGCAGAGACAAAGCTGGCTCGTTCCTAGGAGGCACCCTTAGCTTCGCTACCTCGGGAAGCTTAAACACCCGCTTTATTCTATTGATCGTCACTTAAGACATCAAGCCCCGATCGCTGGCGTCCTGTCCGACAACTTCCACGTCTAGACGACAGCGTTTTCATCAGCAGGGTTACCACCCTCCTCGTGCGAACCGCTGGCCGCACCATGATTAGCCAACCTCCTCTCGCCATTAGCTGGTCGCGGTGTCCTCCCCGGCCGACACAGCGGTCTCTGTTCATCCCTTACCGCTTTGTGCATCTCCAGTCATTGTCAGATATATCGTTTGCAGTAGTTTGATGTCGAGCGGATGGGACAGTGAGGTTCCTACAGGGACAGAGGAATGCAACGAGTCAATAAAAACCTTATCTGAACCGCTGAGCGACAGGTCAGACCCGGAATCCTCACTGCCCGAGATCTCTATGAAGTTAGCCTAAAACCCAAATAAGTTAGTTCCAAGTATATCTAGACTACGCCTACATCAGATTCTATCTAAGAACATCACAAACACAAGTGCAAAGAAAAACCCAGAAAGCACCTAAACAAGAAACCACATATACTCTTCTAAACCCAGATTCGACCATCTAGCAAAAATCACAACCATCAGCCCTCTGCCAAAAACACCAAACCTTGCCCACAAGCCCTTCTAGACCCTCAAACATGTTATTACAATAAGGAAGATAAGAACACATTCAGAAGCAAGGGTATCCAGAAGTCCAAACAACAAACAATGAAAACTGAAGGCCAGATCACCTACCTGAGATATGTCAAAATATATGCTTGTAAAATGCCCAATGTTGCCTCTACGATCGTTTTTTCTCTCTTACAACATCAACACCCTCATTGCTCACTTATAGCACTCGCTCTTCTTGACTCTCACAAACCAAAGCTTGAAGATGAAGACTCAAGTTTATAGTTTGTACAAAGTGTCAAATCCCTCTAAGTTCCCCTTCTTTTCTGTCAACATCAAGCAAATCCAAGTCGTCCGCTAAAAAACGACATCGCATGGTAACTATATACGCGTCCCACGATCGCAACCACCATCTGGATTAATCGAGGCATCATCTCGGTTACAAAAAAGATATCTACTCGCATTAATGCGAAGAGACAGGTGTGCTGAGAAGACGTACACCCACACAACAACCCAATAAGTCGCCGATACGAGTCGACCAATGTCAGACGAAATATTTATCCAATTCAACCTTTTGAAATAGCCAGATCAATCGGTAAGCGAGATAGTCTCCGCTAAGTGCAACATCGCTAGCGAAACTTCTTCCTTCCATCTTGCAAGTGAGACAGTCTCCGCTAAGCGCAACACCGCTAGCGGAACTTCTCCCTTCCATCTTACAAGCGAGACAGTCTCCGTTAAGTGCAACATTGCTAGCACAAACTCTCCCTTCCATCTTGCAAGCGAGACAGTCTCCACTAAGCGCAACACCAGTAGCGGAACCTTTCCACCTTTATCCTGTAAGCATGAGTATCTCAGCGATGCTTCTTACCGCTGACGCTTAGTGGAGGGCCTTCCGCCAGCTGTAACTCCCAAAAAATGCCTCATAATGACAATGACCGCCACGTGACATTGCAGTCAAGCTCTGTTCCTCCGGGTCAAGTAAGGGGTCATGTCAACATAGTATTCAACGGCCTTGATCAGGCACGTTGACCCGCGCCATTGCAGTATCAAAGATTGAGCTCGCTACCCAACACCCGCTGTTTAGCGCAGCTCCCCTTAACAAACAATATACCTGCCAAATAGAGGTCTATCTTAGTAGGGGAAAGTGGGATTCCCTTGGAGGGGCTAGCAGGGGCCCGCCTGAAAGGGTGTAAAGCATTTGGTCAAAACAAATCCATGGTTGACAGCGCACTGACACTGATTATGCTTTTGCAAGAGTAGCAGAAGTAACGCTTCAAACCGCTCGGCAACTCCCCAACCAAGATTGCCGTCCTTGACTCGGGACTTGTACTTACATGAGTATTTGCCTAAGCATATTAGCTACAATGAGCCACGCTCATACTGCCGCCAGTGATAGCAACAGGTATTGAGGGTATGACCTACGAAAACACGACCAAGCAGGCTGTCACTTGAGCTCTGGTCCATCCCGAGATCACTGCTGACGCACCACTAGGGGTCGTCAACGGGCCGGGCCTTGCTAAATTTTTTAATAATGGCGGGCCGGGCGGGGCCGGGCTTTATTAAAAATCGAAGGATCCAAGCTCGTCCATATAAAGCGGGCCTTGCGGGCTTTTCCGGGCCGGGCCGGGCTTGGCCTTGCGGGCTTTTTCGGGCCGGGCTTTGCGGGCTTTATTTATAAATAAATATTTAAAGACACAAATATTTTTTTTTTAATCAAGCTTTGGAAATTCATTGGATAATGATCAAATACAACCAAAGATAATAGATCTATATTGTACCAAAAAAAATCTATATTTATATATAGATACTAATTTATTGATAATTAAATTTTTAAAGACACTAATTTTTTATAAATTTATATTGATACATCATACACTCCAAAGAGCAACATATAGCAATTCAAAGAAAATGAGAAAACCGACCGTTGGATGTGATTAGTACAATAAATTATACGTGTGGTTAAAAATTTAGTCAATTCACCGTAGTTTCGAACTCAATCGGATTAGTCAACCGTAGTCACTTGCATGTTTTCTTGGTTGACTGATGGCGTGATAACCGCAAAAATTGCTTATTTTTTTACATCACATTTGTAAATATTTCATCGATGGATGTGAGTGGACATAAGATAAAAATTTCAATTTTAATTACAAATACATTGACCAATACCAATTTGCCTCTTAAAGTTGTATGACTTGTACATTGCATTTAAATTGTTGAGGTTCATTCTAAAGCAAACATGCAGTGGAAAATGAATTTGAAAAAACCAACAGTTTGATGGAGAGACTGTAATATTTTATGGTGGTTGTAAAAAATTCAGCTAATTTGGTTTTCGTTTCGAATTCGATCAACTAGGTCAAACCTAGTTACTCTTATAAACCTATATTTATATATCACACACTCCAAAGAGCAATCTCTATCAATTCAAAGAAAATGGGAAAACCGACCGTTGGATGTGATTATTATAATAAATTATGAGTGTGGTTAAAAATTTAGTCAATTTCACCATAGTTTTAAACCCGATCGGATTGGTCAACCGTAGTCGCTTGTATGCTTTCTTGATTGACCGGTGGCGTGATGACCGCAAAACTTGCTTATTTTTTTACATCACGTTTGTAAATATTTCATTGATAGATGTGCATGGATATAAGATAAAAATTTCAATTTTAATTACAAATACATTGACCTATACCAACTTGCCTCTTAAAGTTGTATGACTTATACATTACATTTAAATTGTTGAGGTTCATTCTAAAACAACCATGAAGTGGAAAATGAATTTGGAAAAACCAACCGTTTGATAGAGAGATTGTAATATTTTATGGTGGTTGTAAAAAATAAAGCCAATTTGGTTCTCGTTTCGAATTCGATCAACTAGGTCAAACCTAGTTACTCTTATAAACCTATATTTATATATCACACACTCCAAAGAGCAACCTCTATCAATTCAAAGAAAATGGGAAAAACGACCGTTGGATGTGATTATTACAATAAATTATGAGTGTGGTTAAAAATTTAGTCAATTTCACCATAGTTTCAAACCCGATCGGATTGGTCAACCGTAGTCGCTTGTATGTTTTCTTGATTGACCGATGGCTTGATAACCGCAAACATTTTTTCACATCATATCTGTAAATATCCTATCGATGGATGTACGTGTACATAAGATAAAAATTTCAATTTTATTACAAAGACGTTGCCCTATATCAATTTGTCACCTAAAGTTATATGACTTGTACATTGCATTTAAAACTATTGATGTCCATTCTAAAGCAAACATGCAGTGGAAGATGAATTTGGAGAAACCAACCGTTTGATGGAGAGACTGTAATGTTTTATGGTGGTTGTAAAAAATTCAGCTAATTTGGTTTTCGTTTCGAATTCGATCAACTAGGTCAAACCTAGTTACTCTTATAAACCTATATTTATATATCACACACTCCAAAGAGCAACCTCTATCAATTCAAATAAAATGAAAAAACCGACCGTTGGATGTGATTATTACAACAAATTATGAGTGTGGTAAAAAAATTAGCTAATTTCATCATATTTTCAAATCCGATCTAATTGATCAACCATTGTCACTTGTTTTTTAGAATATATATGCACATATTTACTATAAAAATATGAGAATTTCCACACACACATACACATATATATATATATATATATATATAAATATAAACACACACATACACACATCTATATATATATATATAAACACACACAGTGCACACACACATACACACATATATATATCTCTCTCTCTCTATATATATACATATATAAGCACACACACATATCTATTATATATATATGTGTGTATATATATATATATATATAAACATACAGCCCTTCCTGGCTAGGGACCTCCTTAGTTTTTCTTAGGTACGGATTTCCGGTTTTAACCCACTTTCCGATCACATTTTCACATCTTAACCGTTCAGTTTTTAGATTCTAATGTATAGATCACCCCTGTAAAATTTCAGCCAATTTGGTGATCGTTAAGACATCCAAAACTACAATTTACCATTATAAATACGAACGGTTCCGGTTCGACAGATTCGGTCCGTTCGTGTAAATTGCAGTTTTGGATGTCTTAACGATCACCAAATTGGCTGAAATTTTGCAGGGGGGATCTATACATTAGGCTCTAAAAACTGAACGGTTAAGATGTGAAAATGTGATGGGAAAGTGGGTGAAAACACCAAATCCGCACCTAAGAAAAACTAAGGACATCCTTACCTGAGAAAAATCCTATAAACATACACACATACACATATATATTAATATATATATCTATATATATATATATTCACAAACACACACAAATATATATAATATATAAAAAATAGTTTACTGGCTTTTACGGGCCGGGTCTAGGCGGGCTTTTACGGGCCGGGTCTAGCGGGCTTTTGACGGGCCGGGCCTATGGGCTGGGCCGGGTTTTTCCGGGCTTTTAGCGGGCCTCCATAAGCCCACCGAGGCCTTTTGCGGGCTTTTTGACTGGCCGGGCCGGGCTTTTGGCCCTCCGGGCCGGAGGGCCTCCATCGACCCACTTGATCCGCGGGCTTTTTGATGAGGCCTACGCACCACAACACGCCGCCCCAAGATCACCTCGCTGAAGCATCAGAACCTGGGAATTGAAGCATATCAGTTCCATATCGAAAACAAAGAAGAGATCAGTCTTTTCCCATCTATAAAAGGTCCACTCCTCTCTCCTCATTGATTACATATTTACTACTTACCTATCGTTATTCTGTCAACACAAATACATTGACTAACTTAAGCATCGGAGAAGAGAAGATCAGCAACCTCAGTCTTCCTCCGACGCCCTTTGTATTTCATTTGACAGATAGCGTGAGCAACCAGAATATCACAAGTAGGGTTCGGCTACCGCTGAATATTAGACATTAACACAATACTTTGCCGCTTTGCCCAGCACCACGACACTTATATTGCTTTTGAAACCACATTTTCACTGTTTCGGCTGCTCTCATTTCACTCACTGCTAAAAGTAAAAATTGATATATGGAAGACATGACGAGAATATAAGAAGTCTAGCTTTAATTCCAAATTCTTCAATCCTCTTCGCTTCTTTATTAGTTAATATTAAAGTTTGAAGTTTCTCCATGGATAATCTATTTTATATGTATCCTATAAATTTGATTTTTTATTAGTAGGCTTTACATAATTTAGTGATATATGGTACTCAATTGCAGAAAAATGTTTTTGATAGAATTACATTTATCCAATGTGCTATCCCTGCTATGTAATCTTTTCTTTAGTTACATTTAATAATTATTTTTTTATATCAATTATTAAAAGAAATAGTTCAATGTCGTAAAAGTTCAAACGGTCGTGGATTTACTTCATTTTAAATTCTCACATTCTTAGAGTCGACCCTGAATATATGATAAGATACCAAATTTGTTGGAGTGAGATTTACTATACTAGAGTTTTATTATTATTTTGAAAATTTCACTCTAGCAAATCCCAAATACCAAATGCTATGGGATAAATTTGATGATGCAGGACCGTTTATTAGGCGCCGCACTAGGAAGCATACTCCTTGAAATCCCAACAAAGCATCTACAACTCCATTTCTAGTACCAAACCTGAATCCAACCCAGTGGCAGTGTTCTTATTGTTCGGTATGGCTGAGATCGGTGAGAGCGAAGGGACGGTCGGCGGCCTCGAATATGTGAACCGGAAGCTTCATGTAGCCGAGGGATCCGAGGGAGGCGTCAATTTGGGCGAAGAGCATGTTGTTGTAGTAAAGATTGGTCGCCGGTCCAGCAATCCACCTATGCTGGGCTGGAAGAGGACACAGTCCAACGTGCACTTGTTTAGGGTTCAATTTGTAGGCGAAGGTAAGGCACTAGAGAGAGGAGAGTAGGGAACGATTGGCGGTGCGATTGGTTCGAAGCCTAGATGTGCACACTAGTGCTCACAATAAGATGAAGGCGAAACCTTCAGAAAAAAATAAAGAGATTGAGATTGATGATAATGGAAGCACTACCCAACTGAGAAAGAACGGTCTCAGAGAGAGAGAGAGAGAGAGAGAGAGGGGGGGGGGGGGGGGGAGATGGCCCAAAAAGAAAAAAAGAAAAATCTGACTGTGAGGGTATTTTAGGAAGTGCAAAAAGATGTGAGTTGAAATATTATTAAAAAATGAAAGGGTGTGTGGTTTGCAAATTTAGGTGTGCAAATTTCACCCCACCCCTAATAAAAACTCTGATATGGTAGATACTCTAATACTTTTTTTAAAGGGTTAAATATTGTTTATTTCCTGAACTTTTACTGAAAAAAAAACTTCAGTCCTCACCTTCTAATCTAACATGTTTACTCCTTACACTCTCAATTTCTCACCCAATAGATCCATTTTGTTAACTCTCCGTTAACTTGTACCGTTAAGTGGCTGATGTGGCTAATTCTTTTATGCTAACTCAGCTTGGTGGGACCCATTTTAAGAGTAAATACCTATTTTAACCTTGACTTCCTCCATCTTGGGTGCTTTTGCATGAGGCTATTGGGAAAATATTTAATCTTTGCATTTGAACTTTCTCTGTCTATGTTTGAAAGGTTGAGGTTGATTCTTTATTTCTTTGACTGGTGGCTCAATTTTGTGTTAATTACCTAAGCCCCCAAACCTCTAGTCGCCGCGACACGCTCCATTCCGGTGGCAGAGACCGAATGTCTTCCTTCAAAGACGATATCACCAATGCGTCAATGAGGTGGAGAGGATGAGCTGGGCTTAGGATCTCGTCTTCAACGTGGATTAATAGGTTGTTCAATGTGGGTTGTGATTTTGCAAATTTTTAGGTGAAATTATTGTGAATTTTCTGGGCTATTAGGTTGTTCCATGTGGTGTGTGATTTTGCATATTTGATTGTGGTGAGTGGTGGAGATGATAGAATATATCTTTGTAGCGTAAGAATGGGTTGGGAACTTTTCGTGAGCTTTAGAAATATGAAAGATGGATTTCGGAGCATGTCGAGGAGAGTGGGTGAAAAGAAGCTGATAAGAAAACTAATCAAAAACCAAGGTAATAGAAGTCAGGGGCATAATCGACAATTTATCATTCACCTTGCTTATAACGTGGTGAGTTGGCATCTAGCTGTGTGCCACGTCAGTCACTTAACAGAGAAATTAGATAGAATGGACCTATTGGATGAGAAATTGAGGGTATAAGGAGTAAACATGTCAAATTATAAAATGAGGGACTGAAATATTTTTTGAGTAAAAGTTTATAGAGTAAAAAGTATTTAATTCTTTTTTATATGATTATGCTGATTTGATTTATAAGTTTCCCATCGGAAACTATAAGGAAGTTTCTGATGAGCACGTGAGCAACACTAATATAATAATCAACTCTTACCTTCTCTTATTGCAAATTGGCAAGGTGTTACTCTTGTTCAAAATAACTTTTTCAAGGAACAAGTTCCTTTGGACCCTGACCGGAATTTGGAATTCGATGCTATATATGGGTACCTGTGGTCCTAAAGGTAAACAAATACCAAAGAGAAAATAACAATATTGTCATATTTATTGCACAATATGGGGACATTTCAGTATTGGTGCATACCAAATATGCTCGAATACGACACATAAATAGATCAGTTTGGCTGGGGAGGG
Source organism: Rosa persica (assembly GCA_025331145.1). Classification (NCBI taxonomy): domain Eukaryota; kingdom Viridiplantae; phylum Streptophyta; class Magnoliopsida; order Rosales; family Rosaceae; genus Rosa; species Rosa persica. Next base: position 2,536,273 of record WFKR01000001.1, on the reverse strand, counting down.
AGAGAGGCCAGGTCACAAGGTTTACTGAAGGAGGAAGAAGAATTGCTGCATACAGTTAATTAATGGTTCAAAGCAATTCCAACTTGGCCATCTAGAAACTATCGAGTGCGATTGGAACAAATTTTTCTTTGGTTGGAATTACCAGTTTTAGAGAAGAAAACGTTCACTATTGACGGAATGAATTAACTTTTGGTTTATGAAAGTCTGAGTCTTTGCCAGTTGAGGTTCTGGATATGGAAAATATATATGGGTGACGTTTGGTTCAAAAAGTAAAGATTACGATGTAAATTATTTTGTTTTAGTGTTGAACTCCGATGGTAACGAGATAACGACCCATGTATGACGGTGTCAACAGGTGGGAGGTTTTATTCCAAAATGCTTGGTACTACTAAGAATAATTGAACAACTTATATTCATTATGTTTTTGTGTCTTCTTTCTAATATGGATCTTTTATCTTCTCTGCATCTTTAGTTATGTCGAGACACACAATCCCAATAAGGTAGCACGAAAGCATAGAAATTGAAATTTATCAGGAAAACGATCTTCCTAGCCCAGTTGGGGAGGAGCCGGTGTCCACAAAAGGACAATCAGATCTCGTCAATCTAGCTACTGTTGAACAACAATGGGGTGGCTGCTACTGCAAACTCTTCCATATATGGACTTTCCAGATAATAGATTCAGGCTGGTTTTAGTCCCAGCACCTGTAGTTGGAGGAGCCCCGAGTAGGATCTTCACTCCTTTGACGTCCCATAAAGGAACTGCGTCGACATAGCTGAGACCTTCAGATGGTGGAGCCCCCAGTAGGTCTTCACTCCTCTGCCGACCCATAAAGGAACCGCGTCGACACAGCTGAGACCTGGAGCTATTCGGTAACGTCAGGACCTCCATGGCGATGATCAGTGCTGAGATTTAGTGTTGCATGGAACTGCATGTGAAGCACCAACCATGGGTGGAACTGTAATATTTCTTTACGTGGATCATCATATGCTCGAATATACATCATGTAATTGGATATGTTTGATTTTAATTTTACCCTCGTCGTATAAATTTATAAGTAGTTAAATAAAAGAGATGATGAATTACATTCATAAACTATACATGCATAGCTAAAGTTAAACCAAACCCCGATCCTGACCCTAAATAACGTTCACATCATATCTCAAAATTTCCAATGATTAGCTCACATGCACTTGATTTTGTATCATATTGAGTGACTGCATGCTTTTTCTTTCTCAGTCTTTGGCCAAGATTGATTTTCCATATGAACATGCATAGCTAAAGTTAAACCAGACTCCGATCCCGATCCTGACCCTAATGAACGTTCACATCATATCTCAATATTCGCAATGATAAGCTCACATGCACTTGATTTTGTACCATGTTAAGTGACTGCGTGCTTTTACTTTCTCAGTCTCTGGCCAAGATTGATTTTCCATAGGAATAGATAGGGCTGCTCCATCTTTCCGTGTTGAGTTAGGAACAAAGATATATAATGAGTAGCACATTGATCCTTGGCCACCATATGCTGATAATGCTTGACAATATGAACTTATTATTGTTTTCCACTAATTAATATAAAGTCCCTTTGTTGGGTCCTCAAATTTCAGAATTATGGAATTTCTATTGATGTATGTTCGATCCCCTAATAAGAATGCGGTGGATATGTTCTGTCTTATGATATCACTATTATACGTGATCGGTTTAATGATGCAATATATATATACACACACACACACACGTGTGTGTAATTATATATCATTCTTCATCACCAATTCACAGTATTTTACTATTTTTAGAGCACACAAAAAGAAAAATTTTAGTTGGATTACATTTTTCAGCTCCAAACTTATTTAATTGTCTAGTTTTTTTCTTCTTCTCTATCATCTAAAAAGATCTAAGGATTTTATTCTTACTCCATGGTTACTCGAACTTAAAAAGATCTAAGGATTTTATTCTTACTCTATGGTTACTCGAACCTATAACCTCGATATTAGGTAGTGGACGCTCTAACCATCAAGCTATCTAGTTATTTGATAAGAGGATGTGATACCTTTAGCGTTACGTACACTTTCAGGAATGCCACTACTGAAGAAGCATCTCCTACATGAGACTAGAGGCGGTCCTATATGAGACTTGAGACAAGAGGCGGTCCTATATGAGAATAGAGGCGGCAAAAGAGTTCACATCTCTTCCTAATAACAAGTTGTTTTCATCATTGCCCACAAAGAAGAGTGATAAATACGATGTCAAATTCAGCTTCACATGTATTCAGATGAGCTTCATTCTACTCCGAAAGTGCAGCTTCCCATATGCCACTTTACCAAACAATTCCTTCAATTGAAACCGACCATCTAATTCTAGTCACTTGAATTTTGAACAAACAATTGGGGTGGTAAACCCATTGGTCAGAACTTCAAAGGGCTGCTTTCCTATGTGCAATGATGTTACTCATTGGTCCTTTTGAAAAAAACTCTCAAATTATATGATTGTACTGTCACAACCTCCACTAGAAACTTCTTGCTAAAGGCTTGGGGGTCAATTTTGATCTCAGTTTGTCGCAATCTCTTTGGAAATTCTGAGTTCCGACTTCTGTAAGTCCTTTCGTGGATTGCTCAATGATGCCATAAGACCCTTCCAACAAACCATTGATACACATGCTTTCAATAATTCCATTCACACGTGTTTGAATCTAAATTTGGCCCAAGAGTGACCCAAGTCGTAGCCCGGCCTTCTGATGAACATGGCGGGTGAAGACTAAATAAAGTACTCGGGCGGGCAAAACCCGAAAGACATAAACGGAGGATTTTCGACTGTGTCTTGGCCAATGTCTGTTAGTATCTTATCTTATGGATTCCCTGCCAGTCATACTTAGCTACGTTTGAGTTTTGTCGCCAAGTAAAGAAACCCTAAAACTATCCATGTCCCAAAGTTCTTCATCTAAGACACCTTGAACATGCGCCCATGAATAACGTTTCTTTCCCACCACAACACTTGTTGACGTGGGTCATATTCAAGGGGACATACCTCATCAACACAACAAACATTGCCAAGTCCTCAACCGCAAATTGACAAGCCCATGCATACAACAGAAGAACTCGTATAGGCCTCTTGTGAAGCTTATGTTGTGGGATGACTTGATGCATAAAGTTATAAGCGTATGAATTTTGTCATGTAAGAGAAATATTTTAAACTTTACGTAGTACCCAAATAATTAACGGTGGGCCAACCCTAGATGATTGATGCTAGAGAAACTAAAAGCATGCAAGAGAAATGCATAAAGAAATATGCACAAACTCAGGACCATCACTAGAACGAGCATGGCTTGTTGGTATCCATCCTTGGTGGAGATATTTTGCATGGTATAAATTGTTTGTGCATTCAAGATGACAACTTATGCATGGAAAATTGGTGCATGATCAAGTGCATGCATTAGGTATAAATGCATGGTCAAGTTGATACATTGGAAAAAAATGCATAGTTAAATTCATGTTTTGACCTTAGTCTTCCTAGGAAGTTAATGTAGTAGATGGGTGGTTGATTCATGTATAAGCATTGATGAAGTGAGTCTAGAGACTTCTATCAATGGTATAAACAGATGAAGCTTGTGTGGAGGCAAGTAAGGAGAGGTTAAGAGCAACTCTAAAGGTCCTCGTGTAGAGAAGCAAAGTGAGTACGTACGTTGTGTTCAAGAGTATGAATAGCTCTTAGGGTAGAGTGATCTTCTAGGTTGAGAGAGGGTGTACAAGGGATATCCTATTGGATACAAGGGCTTAAGTTGGGCATAAACTTGAGCGGTGTAATCTTGTACTTGTGTAATTCTCTCATTAGTGAAGGTGAAACTCTCCGAGGACGTAGGCAAGGATATTGGTCGAACCTCGTTAAATCTTGTTGTCTTTTTGACTTGGTTATTTGTTCTTTCTATCTCTATTTCTAGTACTTGCGTTGCGGAGGGATTAAATTTCCTAACACGGCCTAGGTCCTAAACCAAGCTTTATCTATTTTTGAGTCATTTGGACGGTAATAGATAAAAAATTTAACACATTTAAGGTTTCTATTGTCCGTTCCTCGACCATACGCTAAAAAGCTGATATATAGTCAGCCTCTTCACTGTCTTCGTTTTCATCCTCAGCATATGTGATACTTTCATCTCACTAATAATATGGATCAAAAGGAACTGAGGACTATCGTACGCCTATCACATACACATCCCTACTCTTGGGAGGTACCTAGGTCCCTTTTTCAATGGGTTTTGCTTGTGATCAATCTCTCTTAGCAAAGTCTCATAGCTGGAAACCTCCTTGATCAAATCGCCAATAGATGAGAGTTCCTTCCCATAAATATTTTCTTGAAACTTTAAAGTTGACCCCCCTATTAGGCCCACTTGATTGCCTACTTTTTTTGTGATTGAATCACTACACTTTCTATACTAGAGCTTGAACCTTTGATATAGAGGCTAAACCACTTTCGAAGGCTGTTAATACAATTTCGCGAGCACTCCCAAGTCTACCACAGGTTCCATCTTGTTGTTGTGCTCCATTAAGACCTACTCCATCTTCACCTAAGTCTTGATTGACCTAGGCCTCAGCAATGAATACTAAGTGAAGGCACATCCTGTTAGTGAAGTGACAAAAAACGTGAATTTCATATTTGGATCTGACTCATGATCCCTACAATGTGTAGTAAACCTAGTAATATGTGTGGTGGCATTTTCCTTAATGTCTTCGCTTGAAAACAAGTGGAAGTTAATGGTGTTTGGACCCAAAATGAGCATTTTGGCCTGACAAGGCACGTCTTGGAGAAATCGAGCCAATATCAGTGGCTCAAGCTATATATTATCGACAAGTTCGAAATATATATTTAGAGGCTAAATAAAGCCTACTATGGAAGCGTGGAAATGAAAAGTCAACTTTAGCACATTTTCCTACTTCGGCTAGGAGAAACCGAGCTAAACAAGGAAGGAGGGGCGGCAGACTAACCATCTGAACTTCAAATGAGTTGACACTTTCCAGATTCATTCTAGACATCCCAATGATCATTTCTTATGAAGAGTGCTAGAGCTTGTTCGAAGTGGAAAACCTTCAAACAATCAGTCCAATTTTCTGCAGAAGCAAAACTGGAAAACTGGACCTGTAAGGAGTCCAGTAGCAATTTCGGCCCAACCACATGGAAATAAATTCTGAAATTTTACCACAATAATCTACATCCATGGTGGATCATTTCATATGAAGAAGTCCAAGGTTAAATATGAATTCTTAGTGGAGATAAAAATCAAAGGAATAAAGAAGTGTTAGTGCTCTCACCTAACAAAATTCACTAAGTGTTAGTGTGCTCAAACCTAACCCACTATGATTTGTTTAAAGGCCAAATAGTATTGCTTGGAAGCCTATATATAGAGACTACAACAAGTATCATCTCACCAATTCACTCATCAAAACATCTATAAGATGATCTAAGTTCTCTCTAGAGCAACCTCTCTAAGAGCAATTCCTCTCCTTCTCTTTCTCTTATCGGTGATCACACTCTAAGTTCTAGTCTCCTTAGGAGCCAACTTTCAGTACCACCAAATCCTCTGTCAAAGTGCTTTGGTCCTAGTCTCCTTGGGAGCCGACTGTAGTACCACGACCACAACGCTTACGGAACCAGCCAATCAAGGGTAACGCCCTCGCAAACCAGCCAAGCTAGAGTCACGCTTTAGCAAGTTCTCCTCACTTCCCAGTGGTTTTCGCTCTGCTCGATCTACAACATCGAGTATCGATTGTGATTTTGAAAAGGCTCAGCAAAAGTCCTCGCCACGAGGCACAAAGAACCCCACGACGAGGTTGGTGCTCTCCTCGTCCACAATCGCTCAGAAGAAGTCAGGTCAAGGGACACCCCCGACGACCGCACCCGAACGGTGCTGGCACGCCCACGCAAGAAAAGAGACTGTTGACCAGCTCAAGAAAAACTGGAGCCAAACATTTTGGCACGCCCAGTGGGACCTACTGCGAGCTGTAAACCACACCACTATTAAGAAGATGAGGTTGGTAAGGGGTTGTGAATCATAACGGAAATAGGTGAAGTCTCTTTTGTTAATATTGACCTAAACTCCTTATTGGTGCCTAGTTCAGGTCCATTAAGGTTAAGGGCGGTTTTTATTAACACTTGTTGAACTGTCTTCACACTTATGATCTTTCTCATCTTAGTAAGTATAGCCTATGTGAAATGGTGTCTAGAAAGGGGACAACGTTCATAACAGGCTATTGAATCCAGAAGTGCGTGCAAATGGGCCTAAACCACTATGTGGGAGTAGTTCATGCCAAAATGGATTCTGCCTCTTTTGTTCGCCCTCCCCCACCTGGCCATTTCAGTAAGGTTGCCCAAAGGATTTGAAAGAAAGTTTGTGTCTAGGCGACTATACTTGGGCCGCAGGTCTAAATCTTGATTCACAGTGTCTTATTGAATTCAGCTACTTATTGAATTCAGACTTCCAGAAGCCATTGGGAAGTCAAGCATAAACCCTTATCAAAAGGTTTACGTTAACTGCCCGAAACATAAGACCTCCAGTTACAGACCGCACTCGCGTGCAGACTGTCGTGGTCTTTCCGAAGAACAGGTAATCCAAAGATTTTCTTCCCACCCTCCATCGACAGAGATGTCAACTGAACGAGGAGGAAATAGACATCCTACTACTGAAGGCGAGCAAGTTCCTACCGCCCAGCCTAATCAGGCTGGCGATATATCTAGCATCACCCAGGAAGCCACGAGCACAGTTACAACTATTGACTTTGTGCCTATTCTCATTCCAGAAAATGCGACCATAGAAGAGCGGCTTAATATCCTTCAACAGAATTCTGCCTTCATACCATGAGAAGATGGAAAAAGCCTTTGCGGAGGACCGTCGACGGCTTGATGAGTTCACGTTCTCGATCAAGAGGCTTGAGCTAGGGGCACAACAAACACAAGGGCAATTGGATGGCATGAACCAAAAAATGCAGAAGAACCATGAAGAGCTGTTGGTCGCAAGCAAACACATTGCTTTGGAAGTCGCGACGATTCGCAAAGAAGGATCCAACGTCGTAACCCAGGTGGCCATGCAAAAGGCTGACCTCGATCAGGCCAGAGAGGTTCTACATAAAACACTGGGAGATCCTAGTGCCATTCTAGGCTCTCTAGGTCAGTCCCCCATATCTGCTAAGTACATACCACCAAATGCTCGCGGCGGCAGTACATCCACATGCGCTACTGCCGCATCAGTCAGAGGTAAAGAGACTACTCTGGCAACGAGTGGGAAGAACAACGCCGCGTCATCAGTCACGCAAGGGACCAGGACTTTGAAAATCAATGATGGGGCCTTTGTTGATCATAGCCCGTTTCCCCAATATGACAGTGACGGAGTTGAATACGTGCACCACGATCCACCTCCAGCAAGCCATTATGGTATCGACCGGGTTGAAAGTCCAGCGAAGGTCACCGTAACCACAAAGGGTCAGCCAGCAGTGGGTTTTGCGTCACAGACGTCAACCCGACATAAAATGACCCACGGAGGCGGCATGTCTTTGGTTAATCAAGCTTCACAGGCACCACCGTTGATCTGGTCAGTTGAAGATACAGTGGTTCACCCACCTCCTCCTGATCCAAGATATGTAAGGAGAGAAGAGGTAGAAGCAATGATCAGGGCCGCGAACCAGAGGCCTAACTTGGAAGAGGCCTACCAGGGGCCCTTCCCACCGCATATTACACAGACACCTTATCCTAGGGGATATAAGAACATTACGTTCTCTACTTTCTCGGGAGAGGAAGTCGAAAATGCCGCAGCCCATTTGGTTAGGTTTCGAATACAGTGTGGCCAGTACCAGAACGATGATAATCTGAAGTGTAATATCTTCGCTACTTCTCTATCGGGGTCTGCCTTCACCTGGTTCACTAAGCTACAACCGGGATCAGTTACGAGTTGTTCAAGGAAACCTTCGGGACTATCGAGCCGGAGGTAGATCTGGCTTCACTCACTCAGATGGCTCAGCAGCCAACTGAATCTGCTGTCATGTACCTTCAACGGTTTCAGATCCAGAAAGGAAAGTTGAACGTGATTCTGCCGGAGAAACAACTGGTGAAGTTGGCAATCAAAGGCTTAGAGCCCCGCCAACGCAAAAAACAGCATGGAAGCATGTTCAATTCCATGGGGGAACTGATCACAGAAGTAGGAAGTTTCGAGCACTTGCTCAGGGAAATGGACGCTATGAAAAACGCCTCAAAAGGGACATACATCCCAGGGAAACGCCGAATAGTGGCTGCGCTCAGCCATCAATCCAGTCCCTTTGATCCTTACTACAAGAGCAAGGAATCTAGTACAGCAGAGGCTGACGAGTCTGAAGAAGACGAGATTGCTGCACTGGAACTCACCGGAAAAAAGGCTTCAACACTAAAGCAACTGAAGCTGTGCAAATAACCGGTGAAGCTCAAGTCAGTGGTTTTCACCAAACCAGAGTTCGCAAGTTATACTTACGATGCGAACAAAGCGCATGAAATCTTGGATGAAATGATCGCCGCGAAGATGGTGAAAACCGACTTCGGCCCATTTCCTAAACCAGAGCAGCTAAGGGGGAAGAAATACTGCAAACTCCATAATATGTGGAATCATAATACAGCCGATTGTGTTAAGCTAAAGGATCAGATCCAAATCTGGTTAAATAATGGTAGTTTGCAAGTAGAGGCACCAACAACAGCAGCAGCGTTGGTGGACCTAGATCCCTTCCCAGATACCGGCATCAACATGGTGGACGTGGCATGGGGTGAAAAAGATCAGCAGAATCAAAGTCCAGACTATGCGGTTAAGGATTTGATAAGGGCTGGAAACAAAGCCGTGAAGCGGGAATCCAAGACTCGTTTACCCATTGTCCTATGCTCGCGGTGCAAGGAAGAATGTGACACTCAAGCCCTGCATAAGGAAACATCCCAGACTGTCCAGTTTGGATCTCTGCCGCCAATACGGTTAGTATCATCCTCTAGAAACTTCCAACCATGCAGCCCAAGAGTACACAGTGGTTTAGAAACTCCTTCTCCAAGGGACTCAAACTTATTCAAAAAGTTGAAGACTGCGAGGGAAGAAGGGCAAGCAGATAAGCGGCAAGGGGTTTTTACCAGACCTTACATTCCGCCAGTGTCAACATCCTCCATCAAAGAAGGGAGATGGTATACCCAAAAGAATGGCAAGGCGGTGGAGATGAGCTCTTCAAAGAAGAGAAAACTCCAACGAAGGTTTGGAGAAGCAAAGCGAACTTTGGAAGCACTAGATCAAGGACTAATCAAACCATCGCAATTACTGAAACCTCCAGAAGAGTATCAAAGACAATTGGAGGTACTGGCCTCGGAGAGATTTGTTTCCCCGCAAGTTCAGAAACCGCAGCCCAAAGTATTACGCCAAGGGCAAAAGCCATGTGCCCCCAAGATCAGCGCTCAGGATAAATCCCTAGTTCCAGCGAGGCAAGAACCGCCGCCAGCTCGTAAAGTCAATGTTTGGCGGAGAATATCCCGCGAAGGAAGAAATAGCGAGCCTTCCATCTTCGACAAGCTGGGGGGCAAAGACAATCGGTCCGCGATTGTGCAGAAAGTTCAAAACTTGGTGGTCACTCTCCCAGAGGAAGTGCCAGGGACGAAAAAAATTTCAGAGTCACTGAACCAGATTCCTATAGTACAGGAGCACGAACAAGCCAAAGCGGTGGTCCCCGCAGAGAAATCCTTGGTTGCTTTCATGGTTAAGCAGTTTAACGCCGATATCCCAGCAGATGAACCCAAGCTCAATCTTGATGATGACATGGACGAAACAGAAATGGTGGATATCTCTTGCAATATGGTTTATGTGCTCCCTGCTAAGTATGCCTTACCAGTCGCTGCGCAGGAATGCATAGAAGCTGACGCAATTGGAGAACAGCAGTTGCAGATCACTTCAGCTGCAACAACGCCGGTGAAAGAAGCAGTGTCCCTTGAGACTGAAGATGCTAACAGCAAGAGTTTCTTCATGAGCTTCACAAGACCCACACCCGCCATGGTGCAACACATGCGACCTTTGTATATCACAGCAGAAATTAATGGGACTAAGGTCAGCAAGATAATGGTTGATACCGGCGCGGCTGTGAATGTCATTACTACAAGGACCATGCAGCTTTTGGGAATCAAGAAGGAGAAGATCCAGTCTACCTCTCTCACATTGAAGAACTTCGCGGGCACAGTAACTAAGACATTAGGTTTACTGTTCCTAAAAATCAAGGTGGGTCCCTCAGAAAGCGTTTATGCGTTCTTTGTTACGGATTGTTACGCGGCCTACAGTGCCATCCTGGGAAGAGATTGGATTCACCGAAGCTATTGTGTTCCATCAACACTCCACCAAGAGCTGATTATGTGGAATAGGGTAACAAATAAGGCTGAGATAATTATAGCAGATCCCCGCCCTTTTTCTGTTTCCGCAAATTACGTAGATGCCAAGTACTACTTGGAGCCAATTACTCCATTGCAAGTCGGTAGCATCGACAATAAGGGCCGCCCCACAGGGGTGACGGCTTCTGAGTTGGCACAGTGGGGACTCACGCTTGCAAAAGAAGACCTAGCGAGGCCCGGCCATGCTGTGCCCCGCACAATGGGTAATTAATGGATTACGACCTTCCAGAGGAAGGGATAGAGGCCTTCCATTCCTTGTACGAGAGGCTATCCTCATACTTGGTGGAAAAAGAGGCCTATGATCGAGTTGCGACCTTAGAAATTGTTTATGAAGAGTTCATGGACCAAGAAGAGGAGGAAGAAGAGATTCAGCTTGCTCCAGCGGCATTGGATGACACACCTCCGAAGGTTAGGGACCCTACTGAAAAGGTCAATCTGGGAACAATTGATGAGCCTATAGAAGTGGCTATCAGCACTTACTTAGAGCCTAGCGAGAAACAGAGGCTCATCGACTTATTGCTAGAATTCAAGGACTGCTTCGCGGAAAAATACGAGGACATGCCAGGCCTATCACCAGACTTGGTATGCCACCAACTACCAACGCTACCTGATAAAAGGCCTTTGAAGCAAGAGCCGCGAAGAATGAACTCAGAGACCCAAGTACTGGTCAAAGAGGAAGTTGAAAAGATGCACAAGTCGGGCATTATCAGGGTAGCCAAGTACAATAAGTGGCTGTCCAATATAGTGCCTGTTCGCAAGAAGAATGGCAAGATGAGGGTCTGCGTGGATTACAGAGACCTTAATTTAGCTACACCTAAAGATGTCTACCCCATGCCGGTGGCGGACATGTTGGTAGATGCAGTTGCAGGGCACGAACTGTTGTCTTTCATGGATGGCACAGCGGGATATCACCAGATACCGGTTGCAGAGGAAGATAGACACAAGACCGCATTCCGCTGCCCTGGGTTCACGGGAGTTTTTGAATATGTGGTCATGCCTTTTGGACTGAAAAATGCCGGAGCAACATATCAGAGAGCCATGAACCTGATCTTCCACGACATACTTGGGAAGATCTTAGAGGTTTACATTGATGACGTCGTCGTGAAGTCTAAGAAGAGTGGAGATCACTTCACGGATCTCAGAAAAGTTTTCGAGCGCATGCGATTACACAAGCTCAAAATGAATCCCGCCAAGTGCGTTTTTGGAGTTCAGGCAGGCGATTTCCTGGGATTCATTGTCCATCAAAGGGGCATTGAGGTCCCTGAGGATAAGGCAAACGCGGTCATCAACGCATCTTCCCCGCGAACGAAGAAAGAATTACAGCGACTACTGGGTAAGATCAACTTTTTGCGACGTTTCATTTCTAACTCTGCGGGCAAAATCCAGCCCTTTTCCCCACTGCTGAAGTTGCAAGGACAGAACGAGTTTGTGTGGGAACCTAAACATCAAGAGGCTTTTGACAAAATCAAGGCCTATCTGGCGAGCCCGCCAGTACTTGTTCCTCCCAGAGCTGGATTTCCATTAAAGTTGTATGTTTCAGCAGTTGAGGCTTCCATTGGCAGCCTCCTCGCTCAGGATGATGAAGAGGGTGTCGAACATGCCATCTTTTACCTCAGTAGGACACTCACAGATTGCGAAACAAGGTACACTCCAATGGAAAAGCTGTGTCTTACATTATACTTCTCAGCATGCAAGTTGCGGCATTACATGTTGTCCTTTACTACTTGCATCATTGCTCAAACCGATCTAGTCAAGCATATGTTATCGCGACCTATCTTGAGAGGCCGTATTGGCAAGTGGGTGCTCGCCTTATCAGAATTCTCATTACAGTATGTCCCACAGAAAGCAGTAAAGGGGCAAGCCATTGCGGACTTTCTGGCACATCACCCTATGCTAGATCTCCCCGCAGTTAGAGATTTAGAGGTCGCTGTCACAAATTTAGATCGCCCAGAGTACGCCACACTGTATCAAGCCACAGTCTCACTCCAGCCCTGGGTTTTATATTTTGACGGGTCAAGAACGGATACGCTAGCAGGAGCAGGAATTACACTGGAGAATCCGGCTGGAGATCACTTTTCGTACTCATTCCAGTTGGAGTTTCAATGTACCAACAACCAAGCAGAATATGAGTCCTTAATCATAGGCCTAGAAATACTGCTGGAAATGGGAATTAGAGATGTACAAATACTTGGCGATTCTCTCTTGGTTATCAATCAGTTGTGCAATGAGTTCAGATGCAATAGCTTCACATTGGTCCCTTATTGGAACAGGACATTAGAACTGTTGGACCAATTTGATAACGTACATCTTGAGCACATTCCTCGCGAGAGAAATTTTGCCGCGAACGAGTTGGCCCAGCTGGCAACAGGGGTAACATTGAGATATGGCGTGCGGGAGAGAATCCTTAAAGTCGAGCGTCGCACCCTTCCTTCTTGGATGGCGAGAAGAGATCCTCCAGACGATACGTCAGTCGCAACCGTGGAATCCATTGACGTGGATTGGCGCATCCCTTTGATCAATTATCTCAAGCATCCTGATCAGACCACAGATAGAAGGATTCGCTATCTTGCCCTCAACTACTTCCTCAGAGGTGATGAACTTCGCAGACGAGGAGAAGATGGCATGGATTTCAGATGTGTTTATGGCCACGAAGCCAAACAACTCATGCGCCAAGTTCATTCTGGCATTTGTGGAGCTCACCAAGCAGGTCCAAAGATGCGATGGTTGCTCAGACGACATGGATATTTTTGGCCCAGTATCTTGAAGGATTGTATCGCGTTCGCTAAAGGTTGTTTGGACTGCCAAGCTCATGGGCCGGTCCAGCATGTTCCTAATATTCCAATGCAACCCATTATACAGCCTTGGCCTGCAAGAGGATGGGCGCTGGATTTAATTGGGATGATTCACCCACATTCATCACTTCAACATAAGTTCATCATCGTTGCGACTGATTTCTTTACAAAGTGGGTTGAAGCAGAACCTTTGAAGGAAGCATCTGGTGGCACGTTGCGACAATTCCTATTCAGAAACATCATCTGCAGATTTGGGATCCCAGAAGTTTTTGTTTCGGACCGGGGGGGCAGCTTTCATGGGTGGTGAAGTTGATAAACTGGCAAGAGAATGGGGAATACAGTTCATCCATTCCAGTCCGTATTATGCTCAGTCTAACGGTCAAGCGGAGGCCAGCAATAAGATCATTATCAATTTACTGAAGAAAATGTTGGAAGCTAATCCACGACAGTGGCATGAGACACTTTATGAAACTCTTTGGGCCTACCGCACCTCTAAGAGAAATCCCACCGCGACAACACCTTATGCTTTGATGTTTGGCCATGATGCAGTCCTGCCACTGGAAGTCAACGTCCAGTCATTACGAGTTCAAGAGCAACATCATCTCATTGGAGAAGACTACGTTCAGGCTATGTGGCAGGAACATGAAGACCTTAGCGAAAAGCGCTTGGAGGCTTTAGATAATTTGGTCATGGAAAAGCAACGAGTCGCTCGTGCCTATGACAAGCGGACGCGGGGAAGGAGTTACAGCGAAGGAGAGTTGGTTTGGAAAGCAGTTCTCCCCCTTGGCGAAAAATTAGATGGTCGCGGCAAATGGACTCCAAGATGGGAAGGCCCGTACATCATCTATAAAATCTTAGAGAAAGGAGCTTTTCATCTCAAGGACCTAGATGGAGATGTCCATCATAACCCTATCAATGGGAGATACTTGAAGAAATACTTTCCCAATGTTTGGGACTCGGAGGAGTCGTAGACAATTTATTCGCATGAGACATGGGGGACAATTCTAGTGTTCCTACACTCGCAAAGCCCATTTATGAAGGCCTGTTTTTAAGGCCCATAATCATTTCTTTGCTATGTCTAACAACACTAGGGGGGCAACACTATACCATACTAAGCCTAAACCCGCCCACTGGGCAACTTTGTATATAAATATTCATGCTATTTTATTAAAAAAAAAAAAAAATTATAGATACAACTCTTAGGGGACAATTCTAAGTGTTCCTACACTCACGAAGCTGCTAAGCCGAGTCAGCGGCTCCGAAAGGTTTTTCCAGCTTTGCATTGCAGGAAAGGCTGAGCTCAAGGGAAGTGTAAGAGCCACCACCGTGACCGCCACCTCCATCGGAAGTAGTTTTCATTTTGCTAAAGATGTCCTCACCATGCACGGGAAACAGTGAAAGGGTTTCAATCTCCTGGTGATCTTTTCCTCTTTGTTCCATGAAAGTTTGTTCTACATTCATGTCAAAGAAAGTAGAACTAGTTCCCGCTCCAGCCGAGATTGAGCAATCCCTAGCACTTTTCTCCATGTTCATAGATCCATAACAGCCATAGTTCCCCAGCTGCCTGTTAAAAGCAGTCATCACACCAGCGGAAGAAGCAGAAGCAGGTGCAGAAGATCCAAAGTTAATATACTGATCCTCATGTTTCCAATTGGTAACATTATCAGCACCAACAAGCCCTGATCTTTGCATGGGCACATGAACATCCGAAGTGGACCTCTTCTTTTGCTTCTCCCGAGCCCTTTGGTTCACGAACCAATAATAGACGTTCTTGACCTCGATCTTGCTGTACCATTTCAGCTGGAGATAGATCCTCTGAATCTGCTCTATAGTTGGGGATCTTTCGCCCTTGTTGTAGAAAAGCTCCTTGAGGATTCTTATCTGATCTGTAGTAGGAATCCACCTAGTACTGCTCCTCCTGCGAAGCATGTTAGCACTACTCCCGGCTGCTTTGTTACTTCTTCCATCCTTGGTTGGATGCCGGTTTTGTGGTTCCATTGGTGACGGATTGAGAGAATGCAAAAATTGAAGAGTGGTGATGATGAGTAATTAAGAAAGATTGTTGTTAGAAATATTCGAGTTGATGAAACGATGTTGGGATTGGAAATTTGGGTTTATAATGTGGAGGAAGATATAGGCATGCCAATATCCGCCCTTGGATGGACGGTCAAAGAGAAGAGTCAAACTAAGTGTCAGTAAAGCGTGATTAAAGTTTCCATAAATCTCGGAAAGAATGGATTAGTAGCATGTGAGGGAACCGAACGGTTTTCGAGGAGGTAACTGTTCTTTTCACGAGATTATTTTTTCACGGTGAAATTTTCAATAGCTAATTAATGCAACTTGAGTTGGGGCCAGCAAGTGGATCCAAAAGATAAATATTTTCTCAAAACCCTCATCGCGAGGCTCGTTTTAACGCAGAACATATTTTAAAAGTTCATATTGTTTTCAATATACAACTATGGGGGCCTATATTTGAGGCCTTGCGAGACACAATTCTTGGCTTCTCACGGATATTGGAATATCAGGATAAAAAATATTATTGTATTCATAAAGTGGCTTTGCGGCCAAAAGCAGTACATTCATTACAAAGCCAAAGGTGGCTAAAATACAACAACAGGAATCCTCAGATATCTTTTGAATCTTTCCTCAAGTGGAAGCAGCTATGGAATCCAATGTCGAGTTAAACAACGCCATTATACCAAGGAGAGGCAAACTTCAGGGAAGGAAAAAGAGAAGTAACGGAGCCTCCGCGCCCCATTTACATGGAAGCGGTAGAGGAATACAACATAGGCTTGGCCAACACCATTATCCATGAGAAAGGGAGACTCCAGTGAGAGAAAATGGAGCATCCAAGCCCCCTCAATTGGAAGCAGCTACGGAATCCAACGTCGGTTGAGCCGCGCCATTATCTCCGGGAAGGGCAGAGAGTGAATGAACCGAATATCAACTTGAGTCTCTGCACCCCCTCTAGCCATGGTAACCACCATTAGTTGGACGTGAAGTATAGGAACAGCCATTCTGTAGCTTGAACCCATTCCTTCAAAGAGCCCATCCCTTCTCATCCCTCTAAGATTCTTTCAAGAAGAGAAAGGGGGAGAAGGAGGTGAGAACCAAAGCCTTTTCCATCTGGAGGGCACAACATGGGCCGGGTCCAGAAGGAAGGAAACAGAGGAGGAAAGATGAACCACAAAGTGGCCTTCCTCCCTTTCTCCGTTTCGCTCCGCGTGTGGGATCCTAACAAAAATGATCTCGCATGATCGTGGATCCCACACTCGGAGCCCCCTTGCATTTCTAAACCAATCTGAAGCCTGGCATTGTTATTGCAAAATTCCAGAAGGGCGAAACAAGGGGTTGCCTAAGATTACGCCATAAGGCCTAACCCAGGCTTAAGATTACGCCATAAAGCCTAAAAATTTAGAGGCTAAAGGTCATTTCATGAGGGGAAGATTTGTGAAGAAGGAGAAAAAGAAGCATGAACTGAAAAGACATTTCTTGAATATTTCAGAAAAGTTGTTGTGAGTATTCCCTTCCCAAAATACAACTATTTATAGGGACTTCAGGCAAATCCCCACCCTTGGATGAAGCTCAATTTCAAAACTGATGACAGTAAATCGAGATTAGTGATTCCAAATCTCGAGAAAAAAAAAGGGACTAGCAGCATGTGAGGAGACCGAACGGTTTTCGAGGAGGTAACTGTTCTTTTCACGAGATTATTTTCTTTACGATCATTGTTTTTCAACGAGTGATTAGTGCCTTAAATCTCGGAAAAGAAGAGATTAATAGCATGTGAGAAACCGCACGGTTTTCGAGGGGGCCTACAGAGATTGACTCGCAAAGCTCAATTTCAAACAAAGTTCTTCCACGTGGCGTTTCACCGCAATGGCACCAGCTTTGGCCTGAGTGGCCCTTTCTCTGATACGGGCCAGGTTACGGCCCATTTCTTCAGAAGCAGCCAAAGGTTCATCGAGTTGAGCTTCTTCTGCAACAATCGCATTCTCAACAAAGGCTAAATGGGCTTGGAGGTTCTCGATTTGAAGTTTGAAGTCGGACCTTTGGATTTGTAGTTCCCGTAGGCGGATGGCTCGCTCATTTAAAATATCGCGGGAGAGGTCCATTTCTTGAGAGACACTATTCAAAGCCTCTTGAGCGTCGTGAGCCTGGGTGTTCCTGGCCGATTGACGTCGGCGGGCCATATCAAGTTCATTCAGCAGAGAGTCAATAGCACTAAATTGCCATGAAGTCAAAGCTTTCTCCTGGCGGAGATACCTTAGAGCTTCTAAGACTCGCGGGAGGATGTTAGTCTCCAATACCCAAGGACCTAGATGTTCACGAAGCACCAACTTAGCCTCATCCACAGTAGAAGGAGGAGTTACCTCCAACACCCTCATCAATCTCTCGAATCTGGTAGGAGGAGGAGGCGGCGGAGACGCCACAGGATCACGAACCACCACTGCAAATGGGTGGACAGCTTCCTCAATTTCTTCGTCTTCAACAGGTTGGTCTGTCCCTTCAGCCGTAGGAGAATCTGGAAACTCAACTCGCGGCTCACCATAGGCAAGTAGAGCAGATTCAAGCATAGAGCCCTCAGCTCCGACGTTTGTCTCATTTATTCGCAAGACTTGGGGGGCACCACCTCCGTCAGTATCATTTTCCATCTCTGGGGCGACTGTCCCGCCGATAGAACCCTCAACTTTTGCAGCCACCTCCTCGGTACAAATAGAATCCTGGTCAGATTCAGAAATGTCAGAGAGCGGGGTTGGATCAGAAAGGGAAATGGAAAACATTGGCCAACAGTGGCTTACCTCTCGAGTTGTCGGGTCAATATCTGATATGTGGTCTCTAAGAGGAAGAGGCCTCACCTCATTCACCTCTTGGACCTCTAGTGCCGTGAGAATCTCTGTCGTCATCAGTTCCTCGTAAGCGGCAGAAGCCTCAGAGTGGCCTTCCACGCTTTCATGCTCCGAGGACTCATCATCGGAGATCGTTATTAAAATGGTAGGACCTTGCAGATGCTCTTTAGATGTGGAAGACGGAAGAAGCGCCACGGGGTTAGTTGATGCTTGAACTAGCGAGAGAGTTGGCTCTTCTGCAGCGGCTGAGGATCTAGTCTCGCTCAAGCGAGAGGGATCAGTGGTCTTCTGACGAACCTGTCAAAAGATACATAATGAAGATCCTGCCCAGATTCTAAAATTTAAATAGAATAAGACGGGGCCGGAGTTTACCAATCTCATTCCCAGAGGTTCGTCATCTTCAAAACTCTTTTCGAAGGATTGAGCTCGATCGCGTTTGCAAGCAAAGATAGCAGTGGCCTGCACGACAAAAGAATCACAACTCAAAAAGGGGGAAAGCACCAAAAATGCAAGTTTGGGATCGTTCTTAACCAAATTACCTCAACAGAATCTTCATCATGAGAAGATTCTCCCTCAGGAGTCCCCTCTGCTATTGCCTTTTGTTTCCCGGCCTGAACAAAGGCTGTCTTGCTCCGGGTAGTTTGCTGCAAAACACACTCAGGAATAAGAGCAGGAAAATCAAGACAAGGAAAAGGAATGGTGAAGAAAGACAAAAACTTACTGTTGCCCTAGGCTCATGGATTTGTATCCCTGCACGCGATGAGCGAGAAGGTAGAATAAGTTGCCGAGGTTGTGCTGTAGGGTTGGAGAAGCGCTCAAAAATCTTGCGGTCCTCCGGACCAGGACTACTCATTCCACGAAAGATCTGGACGAAGAGTTCGTCATGTGGTAGGTCCCAACAGTTCACAGACACTTCTTTCCACCAATCAACATAATCATTGTCGACATCGTTGAGGGGATACAGCGCTCTGACCCAAGGGGGAATCACTATCAAAGTAAACT
Organism: Rosa persica; assembly: GCA_025331145.1. Lineage (NCBI taxonomy): Eukaryota > Viridiplantae > Streptophyta > Magnoliopsida > Rosales > Rosaceae > Rosa > Rosa persica. The sequence goes on along the minus strand of WFKR01000001.1, from coordinate 2,517,218 downwards.
GACTCTGAAAGGAGGCAGACCCAGGTGGGGCTAATCTCCTCCAAGAGGTGTAGTAATTGGCAGAATCAACCAGAGGCCAGGGTACCAACTGGGCCAACCCAAATTGGCGAGCAAAGTGGTTAGGGGCATAGAGCTCATAACTTACGCGGTCGGTGGTAAGACGAATATCCGAGCAGGAGATGGCTCGACGAAAGGCCAAGAGGGCTCTTTCGCTATGATCGCGTCCACTGGGCAGAAAGCCATCATCAAGGGGAGGAGGGAATCGCCTAGAAAGGACTATTTTTGGGTCCGGCATCTCTCCCAACAAGTACAAGTAAATAAAACACTCGGAGTAGGGTGGAGCTCGATCGACTGGAGGTTCCCCAAAAGGGAATCGACTGGAGGTTCCTTTGGAATATCACCGCGACGGAAGTTAGGGAAATAAATCTGCAACCAAAAGGCAAGGATCCAGAATGGACCACTAATGTCGGTATCAAAGGGGCGCATTACAGCTCTATAAAGGGAGCGATATAACGAACCCAATACAGGTTGCCCAAGGCCAACGCAAATACCATTGTAGAGAGCAGTGGCCAGAGAATTCCAGTGCCCAGTAGGTTTGTTGGAAGAAGTGCAAAAGATAAATTTGCAAAGCCAGAATTCCAGGAATGCGATACCTCCTGTATGGTCACACTTGGTGCGGTAATAATCACGCCAGACAGGGTAGGATTTACTGTGATGCCCCCGACCAGCCATATCCATTCTCAAAGGAAATTGAATACCATCAAACTGACCATGCACATAGGGGTCAAAATCAATGGGCAACCCCGTGATGGTAAGAACATCCAGCAGAGTTATGCTCATCTGCCCAAACCGGAAATCGAATGTATTGCTGGAAGTGTTCCAGAAGCAAAGAGCAGCGGCAAGCGGTGCAGGGCTAGTATTATGGGGAAGACAGAAGCATAGATCAATGGTTTGGGTAATACCCACTGCATCCCATCGGGCCAAATCTCTCACTCGGACCTCCTGATACCAAACCTTTTCCTCGAGAGTGATGGTAGGTCAGAAGCCCACTTTCCTCCTTGGTCCCCAACTGCTAAAATCACCAGGCACCTGCCGAAGAGCCACTATGGGACGGCGAATGGGAAGCCCATAATAGGCCATAGCATCATCTGGCAAACGATCGCGAGGTGTGGGACCCAAACCCGCTTGACTATCACCTCCACCAAAGCTCATCAGTCGACTTCTCTCCTCTCTGGTCTGACTTCTACATCGAACACTCATGTTAGTCCGCCATGTGAATGTGGCTTTCTCAGTGATTTCATCTGCCTGATCGATAACGAATGGTTTCTTGGATGTCATTTCTGGGTCACAAGGGACACTTCTCCATTACACCTTGATTTATAGCTCAAGTGTTTTTGGAGATTAATTTATTAGCTGGGCCAGTGAGTGGCCCTAGTTGATAATTAATGAATCACTATTCCATCTTGAGAATCGCATCTAAGGCAACAGTGAAGATATTCCACTTTTTCCTACCACCGCAGGGCCAGCATAGTGGCCTGATATTTTTTTTTTTTTAATAAAACATGATTAAAACCAATGCGGTTTTAGATGCTAAAGTTGTAGCAAATATGATGGTTTCACTTCGTCACATGTCATGATGACGATAGCCATGATTCAATCATCCTCTTCAGCATAAGATTCGCGAAGGATTAAATGGCAGCAAACAGTTTGCTATTCAACATCTTATTTTGCCAAGTACTATAGGCCTTGATCAAACTTGATCTAGCCAGCAAAAAGGCTCCAAACACCTACATTTGAGAAAATCAACAGAGAGCCAGCGATCAAGGCAGATACTTGCTGCTATACACATGGCGAAGCTACCACCAAAGAAGAGAAGGATCCTCATTCGCAATCAAAAGCAGTCTCCTTCGCATGGGGGGCACGCTAAAGTTTTGTTATCCTACAACTTACCTAAGTTTCGCCAATTCACTGCATACCAGACATCAGATACGGGGGTAATAAAGTTGGCAAAGAAAGCATCAGTTTATGACAAAGGCAATTCAGATTGTGGCATCCAAGCTTTATGGCCTATTTAGAGGCCTATATGGAATCAATCAAGTAATTTCAGTCAAGCCAATACAAGTGGCTTCAGAGCAACGATATTATACGAGTGGTACTGATTCAAGACCTCTTCAATCAAGACGAAGACCTTTGACTTCGAGGTCTGGGGGGCAATGTTTGGACCCAAAATGAGCATTTTGGCCTGACAAGGCACTTCTTGGAGAAATCGAGCCAATATCAGTGGCTCAAGCTATATATTGTCGACAAGTTCGAAATATATATTTAGAGGCTAAATAAAGCCTACTATGGAAGCGTGGAAATGAAAAGTCAACTTTAGCACATTTTCCTACTTCGGCTAGGAGAAACCGAGCTAAACAAGGAAGGAGGGGCGGCAGACTAACCATCCGAACTTCAAATGAGTTGACACTTTCCAGATTCATTCTAGACATCCCAATGATCATTTCTTATGAAGAGTGCTAGAGCTTGTTCGAAGTGGAAAACCTTCAAACAATCAGTCCAATTTTCTGCAGAAGCAAAACTGGAAAACTGGACCTGTAAGGAGTCCAGTAGCAATTTCGGCCCAACCACATGGAAATAAATTCTGACATTTTACCACAATAATCTACATCCATGGTGGATCATTTCATATGAAGAAGTCCAAGGTTAAATATGAATTCTTAGTGGAGATAAAAATCAAAGGAATAAAGAAGTGTTAGTGCTCTCACCTAACAAAATCCACTAAGTGTTAGTGTGCTCAAACCTAACCCACTATGATTTGTTTAAAGGCCAAATAGTATTGCTTGGAAGCCTATATATAGAGGCTACAACAAGTATCATCTCACCAATTCACTCATCAAAACATCTATAAGATGATCTAAGTTCTCTCTAGAGCAACCTCTCTAAGAGCAATTCCTCTCCTTCTCTTTCTCTTATCGGTGATCACACTCTAAGTTCTAGTCTCCTTAGGAGCCAACTTTCAGTACCACCAAATCCTCTGTCAAAGTGCTTTGGTCCTAGTCTCCTTGGGAGCCGACTGTAGTACCACGACCACAACGCTTACGGAACCAGCCAAGCAAGGGTAACGCCCTCGCAAACCAGCCAAGCTAGAGTCACGCTTTAGCAAGTTCTCCTCACTTCCCAGTGGTTTTCGCTCTGCTCGATCTACAACATCGAGTATCGATTGTGATTTTGAAAAGGCTCAGCAAAAGTCCTCGCCACGAGGCACAAAGAACCCCACGACGAGGTTGGTGCTCTCCTCGTCCACAATCGCTCAGAAGAAGTCAGGTCAAGGGACACCCCCGACGACCGCACCCGAACGGTGCTGGCACGCCCACGCAAGAAAAGAGACTGTTGACCAGCTCAAGAAAAACTGGAGCCAAACAAATGGTTTTATAGCTCTTCAGATAAGGTTTAGTTGCAATGTCTTCAGGGTGAGCAATACGTAAGCCTCTTGTTTCTTGTCACTTTTCTTCAATAACTTTTTCAAAACTCTAGCCATGTCCTTCGAGTTCATTAGGATGGATTTCTTTTTCTTGCCTTTCTTCAATAAGACACTAGAGTCATCGTCACTATCACTGTCCTAGCTATTATTGATGTCCGAGTCATTGTTGGAGATGAAGAGCTTTCGCTCTCTTCTTTCTTGGCTTTCTTTTTCTTTTTCTTATTTTCTTCTTTTCATCATTTTATGTTTGATCTTTTTCTCCTTCAGCTGCGTCAGCAAGTTCTTCTGTGAAATGTCATCTTTAAGAGCTTGTTCCCTTAAATAGAGATTATTTTTCTTGGCCTTCACCGCTAGCAATTTCTAGAATTGGTAAGTACCCTCATCTACCTTGTTAAGCAGCACATTGTGGACCAACTCTTAGATGAATTGCTAGCTCTTTCACATTTCTTGGAGGCTCTCGCATCCTTTGCTCATTAGCTTATTTTGACCTCTTCATCTACTTAACGTTAGCTACCTCCAATCTCTTTAGCTACTCCATGGTGTCTCCTTTCGACTACTTCAGAGAATTGAGAAAAGTCTTTATAACCACTGTGTTCTGGGGTTCGCTGTCATTATTATTATCTACCATCTTTTCCTTTAGTTCAGGAAAATGGGTTTGATGATGGTGACGTCACTGAGACACCGACTTCTTTCCTTTCCCATATTAACTAGGAGAGGCCTTCCACACTTATCCCACTGGGCATGCCAAATTATTTGACGTGCCTTTGACAGGTAGTAAATTATCTATTTTTGTCGGTATCGGGATACCTACACCTAAAGAATCACGGATTGAGTACCTTCCATCTCGAGACCTGTCAAGATAAAGAGATAGGTTAGGGGTAGACCTGGGTTGCCAGCCCATAAATCTCTTATGCCTAAGTAAGTATCAATGTAAGATAAAGGTGGAGTAACAATATGGAGAAGGTATAGTTTTGACATACTTTGATTTAGAGTACCTGCCAGTATGTAAAGAAAATATTAAGGACCGCACGTATGAGGATTCGATGTGGAAGATGTACCATCCTTACTCATGATCTGGAGTTCTTGTAGCCAACCTGAGAGTTGTTCTGCATCCATGTCTTGCTGGCTACTGGGGCTGGCTCCGATCAACATGGATGTCGGTGACTTGTCTTGCTCGTTGGGGGAGGGGGTGCCCGGCGCATCTCCAACAGCTTAGAAGGGCGATCTCCGATGGCTTTTTACCATGTACTTCTAGTGTTTGCACTCAATATGTGTGTGGTATCAACATTTTCTTTTTGCCTGTTGTGATGTTGACTGTTTTGATTGCTTCTATAAGCGTGCCAACATCTTTTGGTGTAATTTTGTAGGAATTTGTTGCTACCTTGCACTTTCTTCTTTGCGCGACTGGTAGCCTAAAGTCAAATAAACTTCAGGCGAAGTTCTTTTGGGTTACCTTGAGGTAGGACATTTTACTCCTTCAACAAGCCTGAAACTCATCAAAGGCCACATGAGCCCTAACTAACTATTGGCACCAAGTAGTCAATAACAAATCAATACTAAACCAGGGTTGTCTTGTGGAGTTATCAATAGGATGAGGTTGACCAACTTTGACCCAAGTTTATGGGAGATTAATCCTGAATCTAGCTGGCAACTATACCCAAGCTCAAGGGAAGCTGATGTCCAAGCTTATGGAGGAACTATGCCAAAGTCCGAAGTTTCAAATTTTATCTCAAGTTTGTAGGTAGGATTAGACTCCCACAGAGATTTGCCAGCATTGCCCTGATGTTTGTTAATTGTAAACATGTTTTTTTGGATTTCACCCTAGCCTTTATACATATAGGCTATTTTCTTAACTTCCAAGCAAGTTCGGCTAAACATACACGCGCTCTTTTTTTGGGACACATATATTGGCCCACTCATACCCAAAATACTCTCAGTCATGGATTTGAACAATTCGGCTCAAATGAGTATAAATATCATGAGAGGTATGGAAGAATGTACGATAATCTAAACCCTTACATACTTGATAAACTCCTTGAGAAAACACTCACTTGAGCATCAGAGTACCTTTTTAGGTAACCCCATACTTTGAATCCAATCGTTTTGTATCACTCTTTGACTCTAACTAAGGGTATTGTCGATAGGATCTCCATCACAAATATTTCCTTCACCAACACTGTAGTGTACATTCACTACCTCATCAACACAAAACTCCACCGCCAAGCTTCGTTGCGAGGCACTAAATAAAGATTATGTTAGAGTGAGAATTCAGTTACAACTGTTTTTCAATTTGACAATTAATTCTACAACACGTCTCCTAACTTTTATGACTATATAAATACGAATTGCAGCTGAACTCGTTTCACAGTTTCTCTTACAACTTTCTCATTGCTTGGTTACGTTTAGATTCTCTCATTCTTCTTCTTCTTCTTATGCTTAGATTCTCTCATTATTATTCTTTTCTTCTTCTTCTTCTTGATCAAGAAATGATAGAAATGAAACTTCCACCTAATGAGACAGAGGTGGATATAACGAGCATTTATAATAGTTCTGATTGATGAATGACGATATTGAGGCATAACGCTCGCCGATTCACTCGGTGCACATTGATTCATGTATTATTATGTTGTATTCTACGACGGATGTATTGAAGATTCTGGAAAAGGGAAAGCAACATTGATCGCCCCGCTTACTATGCCCGTAAGCCTACATAACACAATAAGAGAGCATCGCACCGAATTCGGCAATTTTAATTGTTTTTCTAGGATAGAGGCGCTTCAATTCTTGGATGGAGAGGGTTTACCAAGTGATTCCGTTTACCCGGTGTTACTGGAATTCTAGTATGGCGGCAATAAAAAATGGGCCAAAATTAGGAACGCTGATCGTTGAAACTATCTCCGACAAGAATTTCCACCTAAATGAATTCCAGTGGTGGCTAATTACTCAAGAGCTTGCTCATTGATACATCAACAGTGTTAATGATACTGGCTTCAAAACCATTCGTTGGTGGAGACAGTTTTCCAAGATTGAGAATGCTACCTTTAATAACATTGGCGATGACGGCACTGTACTCTTTAAGAAAGTAATTAAGTTTTTTGTTGTTATTCCTCAAAACGAATTCAACAAGATTGCTCTAATCGCTGCTATCTTTCTCTTCTCTGGGAAGCCCAAAGAAGACTGATTATAAATCTATCTAAGATCTTGAGAGCCTCTTTATGTAAAACTTTTGTATTCCATAGACGTTCTTGAAAGCTTGAAATGTGATATTCTTTCTTTTGGCGTTCAATTTCTTAGAAAATCCCTTTAATTCTTTGGCCTAAAACTTCGGTCGTCATATGTAGCTACATTTCATCGATCTAGTTCGATTTATGAATTTATATGTGCAAAATACTGGTGGATAGATCAACGGGTTATATTGTAAAAATGTAGCTACATGCTTGTTTACCCTAATTTTAACTTGTTAACAATTAATTATAATAAGAAAATGAGGAATTTTCTATAGATCGATTAATTGAGAGGCTTGCTTAATAATATTTTATTATTGCGTTTGATTTTGAATAATTGAGTCACATTTTCGTATAGTAAAACCGTAGTAAAACCATTTCAGTAGATCATTAATAAATATAATCTGCTGCCACTTTGTTCTCCACAACTTACTTCCTGCTTCTCTTATTGTCTCTTAACTTAGTATCCTTTTTTCTTTTTCTTTTTTTCATCTTAAAAATTGCAAACATTGCTGCAAGAAGATATGGGAGGGAACGGGAGGAGAGGTGATTCTCAGAGTAAGAGAAGGATGACTTTCATGACCACAGGAAACACAGTTATACTTAAGAAGCTGGATGAATATGCAAAAAGAAATTCTCATTTGCAACCACCGGAGCCTCCCAATCATCTGTTGAAGTCGGAGCTTACTCAACATCAAAAGGAATCCTTGGGATGGCTAGTTCGAAGGGATAATTCTGACGAGTTGCCTCCATTTTAGGAAGAAAAATACGGTCTGTTCGTAAGAGATTTGGACCGTCAGAAGACAGATCAGTGTCGAAAACCGATACGGGTTGGCATCTATGCTGCAAGTGGCGTGGGTAAAGTTGTTACCCTGATTTGAACACGATAAACAGGAATGCGGATTGAGGAGGAGACTCAGTGAGAAGATGACACTCATTCAGTGTCATGTTCATTCATTTCAAAATTGGGTAGAAAAGCTAGACGAAAACATTGTACCAAGATCATTAACTGTTTTCGAGTACAAAAACTAAATATGATCCCTACAGTTGACAACCTACAGAGTTTTCTAGCGAAGCTTGTGTTCTTAGAAACCAAGTGTGGAGACGTGTCATACTCTCTTTTTGGGTTTTCATTCAAAGACTGGAAAAGATGGCTTTATTGGGAGAATGCGACATGCATTATGCTGTCAAGTAGTATCATTGAGTTAGTCGTCCAGTCAATGTCCTTGAGAGCCTTATAGAAGGAACTCTTGGGTGGTGTCAATTTTCTTTTTCGTGTAAATTCCATGATCATTCTCAAAAAACGACAAAATTAAGATCATGCACAAACCACATGAAACCTATCTGAGAGCATTGAACGGGCTCAAGAAAAATATTTATTTTCGTTCTTATGAAATTATCGAGGCCAATAAGAAAGTCAACAAATATATTCTTGTGCAATTTGAGTTAAGAGCATTTACTTTAGATTTCAAATGAAATTTATAAGGTGGATCATATTAAATTAGTCTTTGAGCTAATCAATCATGCTCTATTACAATGATTGTCCAATTAACAGGAAATATCTGAAGAGAAACAAAGTCTGAAATGAAGAATAATTAAAGTACTGAGGAAGAAAAGAAAAACGAAATTTTCTCTCAGCTTTTAAGATGGTTTTGGTAAGGCTTGTGATTGGGATCCCGTTTTTGATTTTTGAAAAGTTTGAAAGTACAGGGTTAACACTGAAGGAAATTATCAGAAATTGGTGTTGCGTCTCTATGGTACTCTCCTTTTGTAATACCACAACTTATGGTCCTGAACCTGATTCCCTTTCTTTTCAGCTATAGTTTGCTAGTTCGGGGGTTGTTGTCCTATCTTCTGAACAGATTTCTCCTACATTTGTGGCGCTTCAGCTTTTTCCTGGCCTTCCAGACTAAGGACTCTTTCTCAACTTTTTAACCTCATGTAGCTCGCTCTTCCATCATCTACTGGTCTCTATAGGAGGGCGAACTTCTAATGCATCCTATTCTGTATTCTGTATTAAGTGTTGAGCTTGAGCCTCCAATTTCGTTTGAACTTCGTTAGTTGGCTAGGTTTGATTAGGCCTAGTTTTATTGCCTGTACCACCCGCTTGGCTTCCTCAAACCGCGTCTGCAACCTTCTTCTCTTGGAGGAGTTCACAGGCATTATTTTCCCATGCTTTTTTGTATACCATTATTCTTCTTTTAAAAAGGGTTTCTGCAGAGGCGAAATGTATGGGGCACTGGATGGATCCAATTTCTTCGTCGGTTCCTTAAACGTTTTTTCTTCTACCTTCGCTACCCTGTTAAACACACTCAGTTCGCACCGTCTCTTAGTGGATACCTACGAGTGGGGTGACTCCCTAGGGCTATTTGGCTGATAACACTCAATAAGGACTAGAACTGAGTGGTAACCGTGACTGGTGGTTGAATCCAAACTGCAAGACCCTCTCCTGCTTCGCAACCATTGGCCGGTGACTTTTCTTTTTGCACAAAAAAATATTCGTTGTGAAAGTTTAAGGAAGATCCACCCAACATCTCATTTGCTGTATATCCATCAAATCAGAATATTGCACAAACCGCACCGGCCCTTATTTCAAAAAAATATTTCACAAATCGTGTGAACTAATACAGTTTTCAAATTTACTAAATTTTATTTTCTAACAAAAATTCTTTAATTAAAATATCTTTATTATCTATCAGAAAATCTCAATTCATTGGGGCAAAAAAAAAAAAGAGTGATACATGGAGGGAGAAGGGGGGCGAAAGTCAGCACCTCTCCGTGGCAAAAACATTGATCATCGGTAAGCGAAGATCCAATACACGCAAGAATAGATAGATCAAACAAAAGAACAAAATACAGTGTAAAGATCAAGTAGTCACTCAATCTGCAATAAGTAGAAGAACTTATTGACAACAAGGAAATTAAAACTCAAAAAACATAATGAATAACGTACAAAAGAGAACTGTGGCCCAGATCCAACTTCAAAACGCTGTGAAACATGCCCTTATCCAGCCTAACACAGGCGGGATTAGAAATAAAACAACGATCAGAGAAGTGAATCAACCAGAAAGAAGTGAACCATCATGTTAGTGCATTTGACACACGTTACGCAACCCAAAACCGAAAGAATAAGGGACTACAATTCTCAGGGCGCCCAGGAGCCTATCTAGGAAATCGACCAGTATGTGTATTCACAGCAATACAAGGGTCCCTAACTAAATTAGTGCAATTCATGAGAATACCATATGGGACACGATGAAAGTGTCTCTGCTTTATCATTTTCAGCAATACAACAGATGAAGACCTCAATGCAACTTCTACGTACGTACAAACAACTCAACTGTATTAGTTACAAGCCCTATGCCAAATGAATATTGAAGAAAAGTACCTGGTTCATTCGTAAGTTCCTGGCTATTCGTTCCACAACTCGATAGTAGTTTAGACTAAAGCTAGGCTCTCCACATAATTGACTAGTAGACCATAACCATAATAGTTCTTTTCTTCAGGTTTCTGAAGCAACTTTTCCCTTTCCTTGGTTATAGGGTCATACAGATAAAGCCCATTATTTCTTGAGTTATCTCTCCGAATTAGTACTTGATCCTTCCAAATTCCAAAGACCTCTTCACATCGTGATATGGAAAAATCAATGATAAATTGTTTGGTCCAAACGATTTTGTTATTGTCACCACTCTCATCAGAGTCATTAGTCCTCGCCGCCCAAACCTGATTCTTGCTCACGATTGCTAGTGAGTTTTTCCACAGAAGCAGTCGATGATTCCGGTCATTCCTGGATGGTAATTGTATGACATGAATTACGTCATCAAGCAGATTGAAAGACAAAGTAAAACGGCCCTTGGATCTATCGGTCCATGCCGACCAATAGAGCACTCCCTCCGTAAAAGTATTTGCATGATGGAAATCCTTTGCCTTCGTCTTCTCTCCAAGAATTTGTACTTCTGGTGAAGACTTGTACTTGCTTATGGAAAATATTGACTAATCTGTAATCATCAGTATTATCATCATTAAACCCAAAACCAAGAGTAGGACGATCAAGAGTCAAGACGATGGAAATTTTCCTCAAGTACAGGTTTAGGGAGACTTCGAAACTGTTTTGTTGCTGGGTTCCACATTATTATTTCTGCACTGTCCATAAACTTTCGTCTTTTCTTTTTCACCCTAGCTACAAGACATACTAAGCCATTACTAGATCCTACAACGTTTGTAAACTTGGAAGAGTTCGACAAGATAGGTAAATCTATACTCACAAGGTCTGCTGCTTCATCTCCAAGCATTGAGATTCCAAACTTTGGATCCAAAGTATTGAACCGCTTATCACGATCATATTCATGAGTGAGAAGCGAGAGATTCGAATCAGCGCGACGAAGGTGAATATTGATCACGTAAGAGTTTCTGGTGAGAGAATACCACTCTTTGGACACGCAGCTAAACCTCATCAGAGACTTCACAGGTAATCTGGACAGAAGTTGTACTATGAGATCTTCATCCAAAGAGTAGCAGCTTCTTTTGGTTCCCATGCTTCGACGAAAGAGATATGATAGATGACTATGTGTTAGGGATTACTGCTAGCTAGGGTTTGTGGTCTGTTTGAGAAATTTGGATCAAGAAAACCAAACCCTAATCGAGAATGTGGCTGGTTCAAAAGCTTGTATATATTGCCTCAGAGAACGTGATTTTTTTTTTTTTTTTTTTTTGAGAAAATAAGCTTTATTGACAGGATCAATACAGTACATAAGAGGATAGAGCCATCCTTACAACCATAGCTTTAAACGTGATTAATGGGGGTCGTTACTTATCCTAACTTATCCTGTATATAAGGACCCAAACTCCTTATCTTACCCAGATTTAGAACTCACGCTCTCACAGGGTTCGAAGTTGTTACACAAGACTAGTATATGCCACCTTATTTTATGCGATTGTCCTGGACTACCGTGGGGTTTTAGCTAGACTGATAGAATCATGTTTGTTCAATATTACATAGTGTCACTAGATACGAATGTCACTTTCGTGAATGAGAGATCATAAGTTCCACTCGTGGACACTCGTGGAAATATTACTGTACTAGTTATTATGGCTAGTTTTTATTTTTATTTTACCTATTGGCCTGATTATGGTGGCTACTCTACAAACACGTTTTTATTAATAGTAAACAAATAGGAATGAACAACATAATAGCACGTACTGGAGCAAAAGAATCACAGATATGCAATTGGGATGTAGTTCAACCATGCTTGGAGAAGGAACAATCAGACTAGAGAACACACAAAAGAACGTCGACCAGGAGTAGCTTATGAATATCATATTACAGTAAAAAGTAAAAACACATTCCTGTAACTGCAAAACGAGAGAAAACCCAAGACACTAGTCACTACCACCTTCGAATCCAAATGAAATAAGAAAATTTTACATTCTGATTTTTGCTGAAACTGAAACCCTCTAGGCGAACTCTGCCGCATAAACCGTCCGCTTCAAATAAAAAAAAAAAATCCTCCTGTTTCATTCCATCCACATTCACCACAGATTGCTATTTTTGCTCTCCTCTCCTTCCAAATGCTTCCCAACAACAATAAAAGTCAAATTTTTGCTTTTCTCCCCTTCCAAAATCAAAATGCTTCTCCACAGATTCTGATCACTTGTATCAATGAGCTTCTGAGGCTTGTGCCGAAGCTTTAGAGGGTAATGGTATATTATGTATACATTAACCACAAAATGGCCATCGTAAGACCACACATATTTGCTCTTCTCCTTGGGAAAACCAAAAATGCTTTTCAACAGACAGAAATTTATAATTCCAGGATCACTCATATCAGATTCGCTTTCGAAAACAGTTTGTGCCAAAGTTTTAGAGTAATAAGGCGATGGAATAACATATGGTCTATAGTCTATACTGCTTGTTTCTTTGGTCTGAAGATGGTCTATACTTCAAGATCCCATTCAGCATGCTACACCGATGTGGTTATCAACTAACTTTAAGGCCTCCTTGTTTTGACTACGAATATTGGCTGGGCCACGGGCGATAAAACATCCCAAAATTAGTTTCCTGCACGGTACTTCTCTTTCAAATCGTCTGAAAACCTATGAAAAGGAGTAGGATGATCATCAATTTGACCGCAAAGGATACATTTACGCAAGAACATCAAAGATCTCCAGTTTTCAATACCAACTTGACTGTAAACATAAAATATCAAGTACTGATACATAAGAAAGTTTCCATAAAAAATAATCACCAATGGGATGCTATTTTCTTTTTCTTTTTATACCAAGAAATCACCACCCGCTTTGTGGATCAGGGCTTGAAACTCGGGCCCTCCTAGAATTCCTTAACATCTTTAGGAGACAGGAAATTTAGCAAATTGACCACATAGGAGTGCCAGTCGCAATAACCATTCATTGATTCCCCTTTTCACTATGAGAGCTGGAGAGTCTATAAAATATTTGTTAAAAAAAATGCACACAACGACGACTTCCCTATCCACACTTCCTCCCAAAACCTATATTTTACTCCCAGTGACCATTCCCCAAAGCTAAACAAAGATAAAGAAGGAACAAATCAATAACTCGTGATATTTCTATGAAAAGGGCATCGACTTGAGTCTCGGATCATACAATTGGATTGGGGAATACCCATAACATTTAGCCCAAATATGCTTTCAACATATCCTAATGATTCTTTGAAGAACCTCCAGAAAAAAAAACTAAAAAAGACTGCCTTAGGAACTAGAAACAACTTCAACCAACACCAACCAATATCATTTATCTCCAACTCACTCCCACAAAAAAATTTCCTTTCACTCTTTTCTTGGACCTAGCATAGGATGAAAAGACCATATCATCTCTAATCTAGATTACAGAATATGGAACAGATATGAAAGTTGCTCAAGATGCAGAAAAAAATTATAATATCAGCTATGCATAGGATCTTTTATCATTAAAGGTAATAATTCATCATGTTCCAATCAGATCAGCAGCAGAAACTAATAGCCAAATAAGCAAGAGAAGAGGATGAGATCTTATGATTACCTTCTTTAAAAGTTGACAACGGACAAGCTATCGAAAATTTGTCCAAGTTTTGACCATTTTGGAAGTTCGCATTTGCTTATTTGAAGATAGTTCTTCAACACTATGAAGATACTAGAATCCAATCAACCTTGTGCCTGAGAACACAGTTGTTCATGAAGGAGCATTTAATACGGGAAAGCATCGATTAAATGGTAAGCCATAGTAATAGTAGCAACAATATGAACTTTCAGAAGACACAAACTAGATAGTCTTGGCCGCCTCCACAAGACCAAACAGAAAATAGTTCTTTCATATATGAATCTTCTAGCTCAATTATTACTAAATAATAAAGTACAGCTGCTAGCTAGGATATCCCCTAACCATTCATATTTACATATATAAATGCTAGCTGAGTAGGCACCAATCAAATTAGCGTTAACAACTTATTTTCTGAACTCCCTTATTTTAGTAAGTAGAAATGTTTACTCCCACCTCATTTGAGGATTGACTAGAGAAATATAATAACTTCATCAGTACAAATATAACTAGTTGCAGGAGAATTCCAAAGACCAAAGCAATTGACAGAAGTCAGAACAAGGAAAAGGCATTTTTAGATACCTGAATTGTCATTGGTGGTAATCATCCTGTTTTTTAAATCTTCGGCAGCCGCAGTCATGCCTAGTGCATTGCAGGCTTGGATCATGGTAGCAAAGGTGATATGATCAGGAACACACTTTTTCTCTTCCATGGTCAAAAATAATTCACCCATCTTATTTATATCACCAGCCCGACCATAAGCACTAATAATACAGTTGAAAAAAGCTGTATCTAGTATAACATCTGAATTCTCCACTTGCCTCAAAATGGAATCAACTTTATTTATATTCCCAGCTTTGCTGTACGCACTAACGAGGGAGCAATAAGTAATAGAGCTAGGCTTCATTCCTTGGTGCTTCATTTTTCTGAAGTATTCCTCCATCTTCACAATATTTCCAGCTTTCCCAAATACCTCAATTACAATGTTATAAGTAACAATAGTTGGGGTGAAATACCTTTTCTCCATAAACTCCATAACCGATCCCATCTTTTCATACATTCTTGCTTTCCCATATGATTTAATCAGGACATTAAATGTCTTAAGGTCTGGCTTTATTCCCATTAGCTGAAATTCATCATACCACTTCTCCATCTTGTCTATCTGCCCACTTTTCCCATAAGCGCCAAGAAAAGAATTGAATGTGAAAACATCAGGAAGGCAGCTGCCACTTTCAATCATATCTGTCAATGAATCCTCCATTAGTTCAAACATCTCAGCTTTACCATAACCATCGATAAGAGTATTGTATATGACTGTGTTACATCCAATTCCCAGATATGACATCTCAGCCAGAACTTGCTCAATCAGATCATAGCGAAGGAATTTGGTGCAGCAATTTATAAGAATTGAATATGTATACGCATCTGGTTTGCAGTCGGAAATTGACTTCATATCATCAACAGTAGAGAATGCCCTGTCAAAGAGGCCACTTTTGCCATAAACACTAACAAGAGCTGTGTAGACGTCAACAGTTGGTTTGAGCCCATCAGTTAACATGAGCTCAAAAAGTAAGCCAGCCTGCTCAGGTTGCTTGCACTTTCCAAGCATCATGAACAATTTAGCGTAAGTTTGGCATCTTGGCTCATACCATTGTTGCTTACGCAGTAGTCCAAATATCTAAAGAGAGCAACCGGAGTCTCATATCAGAAACATTTCAAATACTGAACAAAAGGCACAAATGAAGACGCAGAAGAAATTCAACAGTAATATGGGCAGGATACCAAACCAAACTGCTATAATAGCTGTGAAATGGTACCTGGGAAACTTTACATAATTAATCAATCAACAAAAAGAATTGTTAACTCAGGAACATTAAGCATGAAAGCACTGAATCATCAAGAATTTGGGATACAAACAAATTGCAGCTATTATCTGATATTCCCTGAGATGCACCTAACTACAAACAAAACCTTCAACAAAGATAAACTTGACTTTCATTATTCTCAGCAACCAAACCAAGAAAATTGAACATCTAATAGACCCAGAAGCCTCTCTTTTTCTTTTCTTTTTTCACAAACAGTATACTCCACAAGGCTAAAGATCATTACTTTTCACCACAAAGCCTCCTGATCCTACTCCCCTGAATCAAAGTTATCAACTTTCCATTTCCAAAAGGATATCATCCTCAATATACCAAACATATAAACCAAGAACTTAAACAAGGAAAATGCAAACAACCCAACAAGCCAAAATCCACAGAAAGTAGCAAGCCCACAAAGAAGATGAAACAAACAGAAAACAACCTTAAGAGCAGTCTTCCAGAGATTGTTTGCAACAGCCTCATCCAAGGCCTCCAAGACAGCCTTAGGCCAAAGGTTATTGTACTTGTTGGAGTTTGCTTTCCTCTCAATGTTTTTAACAGCGGCCTCGGTTCTCAGAATCCGAGAGAGTTCCTTCGGGCCGGAGCTCCGTTTCGATGAACGGAGACACTGGATTGGTGGGTTTGGCTTGTGGGTGCGGTCAGGGTACAGAGTTCGGGTGGAAACAGTGCAGCGGAGGAGGTGGAGCTCCATTTACTAAGTGGGTAGTGAAAATGAGGTGGTGGAAGACGGCGAGTGTAGCTCACTCCATCGGCAGCTACCCCGTGTGTTTAATTGTATGGATTGGAAATACACCCCAAGAATATCTTAAGATTTTGTTTTTCAATTTTATTGCCATATGTTACCTTTTTGTTTTTTTCAAAAAAGTTATAAACTAAATCCTCTAATACAATCACGTTCTAAATTATCAAAGAAGAAGGCATAACTTGCTAATAAAGGGAGATAATGACGCCAGCATAAATAGTGGAACTATGAACCATGTTTGCAATTGCATCAGCTAATAAATTTGCTTCACGCGTGACATGTTTGAATATGATCCAGATAAGAAGCTAAAGTCTTTATGTCATTCACAATAAATTTGATCTTTCGGGAAGTGTTAATGGCACCTACTTGTTACCTTATTGTATAGTTTTAGGCTCTAGAGTTTTGATTTTTTAATGGAATGAGGCACAGTTTTTGAAGAAATAAATTGTATTATTAAGTAATTACATCGGATATTATTTAGGATAATATTCTATAAGTCTAATTCTACCAATTTTTTTTTAAAAAAAAAACACTAGAAGTTGAATATCTTAGATTAATCATCATAAAACGGCTAGAGAATACCAACACTTGAGAATAGAGAGATTGGCGGAGATACAATCAATTCTCTATCCAAGTACCACAACGTACTCATTACAGTCTAAGGAAAACTCGCTTAAGCAAACAGTACACACAAAAATAGGCTCATCTCCTAAGGAAAAAATCATTCATCTATGTCTCACTTGTCTAACGCAATTGTGGTACACATGACACATAGAAACATCTTAGGAAGCTCCTAGAAGCTACATCCGCACACACCAGACTTGTGAAAAAAAAAAAAACTCATAAATTAAAAAATAACCAACTCCTTCCCCTTGGGGTTAAAGTCATCATCACCAACCAAAGTCTCATTCATTTGGGCTAGCAAATTCTTTCTTGCCTTTGGTTTCTTTTTCTTCTCACCTCCTGCTTCCTTGCCTTTCTTACCTTCCCAGCAGTGCCAGACCACATTTTGTTTTGGCTGCCGACAGGATTGTCTCTCTTCCTCTTGCCTTTAGGGCAACTCCAACCATGGGTTCTATTTGGGGGTGCTATACTCATTTTAGCACTCCTTTGTTGCACTACTCATTCTTATCTCCAACAATGAGGTGCTATATTGGGGAGTGTTATTTTCACTATTCTTGATTAAAATAGTATATGAGTATATTGTTTATGAATATTATATTAAAAATATGTTAATTTAATGAACAGTGCACGGGTCTTGGAACTGAATAAGTCTCAAATATGAGACTTGGGATGAGCCCAAGTCCTATTAAACCAGTTTTAGCACCCCCTAAAAAGCCTTGTTGGAGAACAAAAGTCCTATAATTGTCCAAGTTCTAATATAGGGCCTCATAGTTGGAGTTGCCCTAAATGAACCACAGTTGGCTCTAATGGGTTCAAACCCATGGTTGCAGCATCAATGTTCCACTTTCCAATTGCCAAGCCTTTTTGGTGATACGGACACATCCCCATACCTCTTCCTTCTCTTACCTGTAATGGGTGAAGCATCTGGAGCTTGCTTTTCAATCTCTCTAATAATAACCTAGCTAGGACCGGCCCTAGGTATAGGCCTAGCAGGCCTGTGCCTATGGCCCCCAAGTTTCACGGGCCCCCGAAATCAAATTAAGTTTTATATATGTTAAAAAAAAATGGAGATATATTATTATATCATATCAATATACTGTCATTCTTTACTTCTTCTTTGACTCCCATAGTCGCGTCTTGTTCTTTGCCAACAATCATCATCATCTCATTCATCCGCAATCATCATCATATTACCCATCTCCACTTTTTTAGATTCCAAAATCCCAAATTCTCCCATCTCAAATCTAACAGATAATTCATCATCAAAGTCTCAATTTCTCCCCCTTCTATTTCATCATCTGCAATCATTATCAAAGTCTCAATTTCTTGTTCTTCGTATGTTCGTTGTTTTTTATTGATTTTTCTGAATTTCTGGCAGATTTGGGAATTAGCAAGAGCCAAGAAGAATTTTGAGTCTAACACAACAATTTCGTTGGGTAAGTCTGTAATTATTCTTTGAAAATTCAAATAATTATCAATGAATCAATGATTAAGATTTTAGCTCTGTTTTCTTTACTTTTTTTTTTTCCTTATTTGATTCGTCTGAACTAATAAAGTTATAGAGATCAAAACTGATTATGATATAAGTTCATCCTTGATTCCTTGTTAATTGTAAATGGAATGATGGGTAACTGGTACTAGTGCTACCGTAGTGGTATCAATGATGCAAGCTAGCACTCTTCTTATTTTACATATATC
This sequence comes from Rosa persica, assembly GCA_025331145.1. Taxonomy (NCBI): domain Eukaryota; kingdom Viridiplantae; phylum Streptophyta; class Magnoliopsida; order Rosales; family Rosaceae; genus Rosa; species Rosa persica. The sequence goes on along the minus strand of WFKR01000001.1, from coordinate 2,498,513 downwards.
ATGAATATATGATCAGCTTTCTTGGGTATAAAGTCATCATATTTTAGTCCTATATACTAAATTTTGAAGCTTTTTGGGGACCAAGATAAGTTGTTTAGCATGCAGAGATATTCTTCTGGGCTAAGTTTTTGTCTTTCACTCTTTTTGCAAGTTATAATATGATTAATATCATGGCTCCAATTAGAAAATATCCTTCTGGTGCTCAAAAGAGAAAAGAGAAGCAAAAGAGAGATGCATTAGTTAAGTTTCAAGCCGGATCTCTTAGTAAGTACTTCAACACAAATAATAAACAAGCACAGACTTCAGCTGATGCAAGTATACTTGAGAATGAGAAGGATGTTGAAAAACAAGATCAGTTAATGACTAAAAATGAGAGTGTATAACTGAGTCAAGGTCTTAATGCCAATGAAAAGGATTTAGTCAGCCTATAAATGAAAGTGGTGGTACAGACGAACCAAATCTTCCAATGAATGAGGAAGAAAATATCATTGCTGAAGATGATCGAAATAAAGATTAAGTGCAGAATTTGAATTAATATAAAATTTTAGTAAATGATATTAGGATTGCTGTATTGTTATGTTACAATGGGGAGCCCCATTTTTGCTTTGGGCCTAGAGCCCCTAAAAACTCAAGGCCGGCCCTGAACCTAGCGCTTAGCTTTCCGAGGAAGAAAGGAACCTGTAGACTCTGAGGCTAACGTTTCCACCACAGCCTCAGGGATCTAAGATTTGAAAATCAACGTCTTTCAATCTCTCTAATAATAACCTAGCGCTTAGCTTTCCGAGGAAGAAAGGAACCTGTAGACTCTGAGGCTAACGTTTGCACCACACCCTCAGGGATCTAAGATTTGAAAATCAACGTCGGGACACCATTAGAAACTCTAACTCTAGATGGGCTTGCCACCAATGCCGCAACTTCAGAACCTGCACCATTCTCAATTGGAGATACCACAGGTTGCCGGTCGTTTGGGTCAAACTATTGAACAAGGCACTAAACGGGGGCTCTTCCTATGTTCCCAAACGTACTCCGCCAGCCTCTGTCACCTCCTCCAATGGCGGGCCCGAACACGGCAGCCTCACATGAGTAACAAAGCCATAGTGCCATACCTGCCAAAATTTGTCATATTTGAATCGCACCAGTGCCTCAACCTTGTCTTCCAAGAAAAACGAACGCTGCAGGAGGAGGGGCTGCATGAAATCAATATTAACCCGGATATGCAGTACCCTTCGCCGGAACGCTGGCCTGTCCTATTCCCTCATAACCATGAACGTGCTGCCGATCATTCTAAGACCCAAATGCCGGCGACATTTTGAGCGGTGTGATCCAATACAACGATCGTTGCAGAGACACTTGATTGATCGAAGTAACACCATCATAGTCTACCAGCGCAATTGGGGCACGATTAAAACCCCACGTACACTGCGTCACACCTGAGTTCTGTCCACCGGATCAGAGAAATTGAAAAGAACTCGATCTCCTTCTGCAGGCTCAACCCTAAAATCTCAATTGATATTCCATGCATATCAGAACATCCCCAAGAACGACCTCTTCTAATAATCCCGAGCCGTGAGAAGCTTGCCTACCATAAAGATCTCCGGCTGTCGGAAACCTTTGCCTTTAGAAGGCCTCAAATCCACGGCCTTCTTCCCCTCCGCCAAAGCCAGAGAGGGTGCCAGTCACACTGCCATTGCATCATGGGACCATCTCGCTGGAACTTGTGGAATTACTTGCTGAAATTCTCACCCACAGAACGAAATCCTAACCCTATACTATTAACCCTAGAGAGAGGGAGAGAGGGGGGGGAGAGGAGAATACGGCGCTAGTTCGTTGTACATTACACATATCTATTACACGTCAATTCTACCAAAATTATTTATCATACGTTTTAGAAAAATAGGATTTCCAAAAAGTATTTTTTCTTTTTTTTTAGTGTTTTTGTCCATTTTTTATTACCTTTTTGCCCTTTATATCTTTACCCGTGTAAAACCTATGTTGCTAATGCATAGCATTTGAGCACGAGGGGAGAGAGAGAGCTCCACATGGTTCCACGTACCAAAGCGACCTTCTCCTTCTCCAAATTAATTGAAAAAGTTTCGCGAGTTATCTTTGTTATGAAAAGTAATGAAGCGCATATCGACATGTGCCCATTAGGTCGATATATCCCTAAATAGTAGACAACTTTACTGACCCTCAATAAACACATGCATTACTGACGTACCTCGATAAAAAAAAAAATTTGACCCTCAATAATAATTTTATAAGGGTCAGTAACAATTTTACTAACCCACAATAACTCTTTATTCAACCAACAAGAAACATTGTGTCAACCCGGACGGCAATCGACCATGTCAGAAAGAAGAGGAAAATCAAGAAAGACGGAAGCGTGACGCACGCGTGGAGGCCGCGGAAGTCAGCATGTTGTCATAGAAGAAGAACTCCAGATGCAATGCAGCGAGACTGGTGGTCATCCCAGATCATGACCTTGTTGGCGGAGTAGAGAGGGTCGAGTCCAGCCCGATGATGGTGAGAGTGTTGCCGTGAAAGAGCATCTGGAGCAATCAGACGTTGCCTAGTGAATGGAAGTCATGGCCGAAGATCTCGCGTAAGGGTTTGCATTTGTAAATGCGGAAGCCGACGTCGGGTGCTAGCTAAGAAACAGTCATGGACCCAGTTAAATGAGAGCTTAAGGAGTTGGGCCGGATTAGAGCTCGGGGAAAAGTCGAGTTTTAGGCGGGGATAGAGAGTAGAAGTTGTCAGGAAAGAGGCTGTGATCACCCACACACAGAGAGAGAGAGAGAGAGAGAGAGAGAGAGAGAGAGAGAGAGAGAGAGAGAGAATCTTAGGGGATAAAATTGTGATTTTGATTCATCTCATGCAGATGAATCCACTTTCTTGCCTTCTAATTTCGGTGATATTAGCCGCGGGGCAAGCTTGGGGAGTGTTTTTTGGGTTTGTCGATTTCTTCTGATTTCACGTTTGTTCAAATACTACTGATTATCCATTCTACTTCAAACTTGTTCCTTAATTTGGTTGCAAGTTCTAAGAAAACAAATCTCTCAGGGACAAAGAATGGAGGAAAAGGTCTCTACTCACTCAAGGGGAATGGGCTGCACCCGAAGTTGATATTCCCCTTCCGCGTCCTTTCCACAAACTCTCTCTCTCATGAGATCGATGTTGATGTGATTTGTCGTAAGCATTTCGAAATCATCTTTTCTGTTTCATAGACCGATAGAGTAAGACTTAGCACTTAGGGGATAAAGTTTAAAATAAAAAATAATGTAAGTTTAATGGACTGGTGACGCACTCCTTTTTGGAGGTAGAGTAATTTTTTCCTTATTGCATGGAATTTTTTTTTTTTTTTAGCACTTTTGTCCTTATGGGTAAAGTACCCATGTTCTTTTTCTAATACGTAAAAATTCTGAAAAATGAAAAAGGAGGGTATGATTGTCTTGAAAAAAAAAAGAATGTCAATTTCACTTCTCTTTATTATTTTGGTAAAAAAAAAAAAATCACTCCATTTCTTTTTCTGAGATGGCATCTGGGAAGAAAAAGAAATCACCCAGCCATTAATTGCTACCAGCATCTCACCAAATTCTTTCCTTCTCCTTTTATTTGTTTTTTCTTGGAATAACTACTCCTCTCCCCTATACACTCATTTTGGATTATCCTTCCTCTAGAACTATTATCTCTTCCTATAAATCGTGGCACCCTTATCTCATGGCGTTGTACATTTATCTCTATTACCCGACTCCAACCCTCCTAGATTCTCACATTCGGCCCACTTCTTCATTGATTCCAAGTAAGTTTTGTTTTCCCTCAAATTTAGATTTGATTCTTCTTCATGACTAGAAAATCCCAAGCCTCCAAGTACTCACGAGCTCTGAAGTGGGGTCATGAGCCTTGGAATCCCAAGGAATTTCAAATCAAGAAGCCTAAGCCGGCGTTTCCGTCAATCCTTAACCGGAAGACTTGGGTTACTTCATGGGGGAGGAGATTCTAGATGGCACTCTCATTCTCACCTCCTCCCACATTGAGTTAATATTATTTCCTCTTCATACTCTCTTTCATGTCGTATCGAACATTATGGGCGTTCAAATTTTTTTTTAAAACCAAACTAATGTTTTAAACACAATTTCAAACAAATCTGACAATCCCACAATACTAGTTTTGGTGAAACTGAAAACACTAGATGGAACAGGTATAAAGGGTTGATAGCAGATACAATCCTAAAATGACAAACACATAGTATGACACAAGAATTTGTTGACGCAATGTAAATCTCACCACTGTGGAAACTTCACTTCAAGGCTTGTAATGTGGCCCACACATGAATCAAATCCAATATGAATCAATAAGTAAATAGTTTACAATTAAGTAGTGGCATTCAACACAACCATATTGACTAGCAGCAAAGCTAACTTGTTTACAACTGAAAAACCTATACTACTCAAATCTTGAATCGATCTTTGTTGCTAGCAGAAACTTGAATGAGCTTTCTGAGACAACCTTGTCTTGTAGCCTCACTGATCTCAAACACTATGCAAGTGATGAATGTAATGAGCAAGCAATGCATACAATGAACAATAAAAGAGAGTTTTATAAAATAGTTTGTGAAGACTATGCAACACACATAAATTTCTTAATTAATCAAAAACTCTAGCAAATAAAATGCAGTTTCAAAACCTTTTATAGAAGTATAAGACTCCCCCTCAATCCGATCACATTGATCATAGATTGTGATAAACTTGGGAAAGTTTTTCAAACAAGTCGTGAGACTCAATCAATCCTAACTAATAATATGTAATTGTGATCTCTAAAGATAGCTATCTGATATGCATTCAAAACAATTCTAAATGCAGATAAGATTTTCTAAACTTCTTTCCTAAAATTCCGATAAGACTGCAAATAGTTTAGATTCACAAATTAAGCAACAATCACATGCACAATGATATGAAATGCAGACTACCTCAGATTGAGAGCAGTAAGCTTGTTTCGAGCACAAGACATGACAGCAACTGCTCCTTTATTGCTTGATCCTTCAATCTCCTAGGATCACCGAGAAAGTAGGAGAGAAAGGCTATCCTCAATCTTTGGTACTCAAGTCTCCTAGTACCCTTAGGAGAATTTGTGTTGAACGGGAACAACCCAAAATATTTACAGAAACATCAAACTATATGTATCAAACATTCAAGAGAGCATAAGGGGAACAACAAAAACGTTCAGGCCTAAACCAAACTGAAGTTTTAAACATGTTCATCCAGCAAAAAACTAAATAAATTCATCAATCAATCATTTCCAGAAGCTGCCGTTTCTTTAGGGCAAAAATTTGTTGGACCATCATGGTTCGTAAATGTGTATGCAATATACTACACCAAAACTGGTTTTTTACGGCGCACAAAAACACGCTGTAAAAGCTCGTGCCGTAAAAGACCCCATGTCTTTTACAGCCCACAAAAATACGTCATAAAAGAACAATTAACGCGCCTTAAAAGTGGTTCTACAAATGTTATTGAGGTCATTTACGGCCCACGTTGCACGCCGTAAAAGACCTCCTATTTAAGGCATACCTCTGCATGCCGTAAAAGAGTGACTGAGTTCCTATTTAAGGCACACTTTGCGCGCCGTAAATGAGGTCTTTTCAAACAAACAAAAAATTATATTGCTCAAATGTCATGTTCATATTACCCTCGTGTCACATATATAAGAAGCTGATGTAAAAGAAACACTTCATAAAATTTTCATCCCTAAAAGATGTCATTACATATATCTCTTACACTTAACTTGATAAGATGAGTACAAAATCAAATCTGTAAGACTTAGTATCACACCACTGAAGCCATTCATTTATCAATGCTTTCAGCAAAGGGTTGAAGGTAAAGCTGCCAACAAGCTCATCCTGTAAAGAAAAAATGGTGAGCAAGTATTTCAGCTATCATATTCAAAGATCTTATGAGTACAAGTTCACATTCAATAAACTGAAGTTCATGTTCCATTTTTATAAATTTTAACTACCAGTATCCAATAAAGGAAGACACTCAGACAAATCTGGGACAAGTATGACAATAATCTCTTTATGGCTAAAGAATCCATCTTTCCCAATCCTATCGTAGTGTGTTTGCACATGCCAAATATAATGAAAACCTAGTCATAAATTAAACCTGCAAAATCAAACTGACTTGCAACTACTTAACCATCGCAATAATTATAAGGGAAAAGTTATACCTTAAGAAAACGATTCCAGTTCTTGCAGTTCTGCAGATCATGTTTCGCAACATCCTTTCCATATCTACAAAGATAACATCATTCAATATAATACCAAAAGTAGTATTGTCTTTGCCACCAAATAATAGATAGCAAGCAGCACAAACCTTATTGCAGTTTGAATTAAAGTGCTATCATCAACTGATGGATCACCACCATCAGTGGAATTCCATGAACCACTGATTGTCATGAATGAGCAGTGTTTTTAAGGATGGCAAACCTAATGATATTGCAGATAAAGCTAAACAACATGGTTACTCCAATCTAAACAACAATAACATATTGTCACACCGCAACCACAGAAAAAGCTAAGAAATAAAGCCAAAGATTGCAGAACAGAAGCTTGAATGACAGTGGTATAGTACGTACAAAGAATCAAACAGCAAGTTGCTAGTCTAGTCAGTACACTCGGTTGCTTTTCCTATGAGACCAAGGTAAAGCTCTTTGATAAGTAAGACACTGAAAGACTAGTACTATTAAAACCTCAAATTTCCGGACTTATTCGCTACAAATAATGTAATCCAAGGGGTTTTTTTTTTAGTTGAACATTGCTAGAGTTAAAAAATTAAGAATGTTCCTAAGGTCTTGGATTACAAACTTCCCTAATTCCTAGACAGAAAACGGCAAACTTCATAACCAAACTACTATGTCTAGCAAGCGACCTATTATTCAAGTACTCCGATTCGAGTACATCAACTTCGATTGAAGCACATTCCACAACAACAAGTAAGAAATAGACAAATTGCACAAGAATATAGCCGAAAATGATACAAATCAAACGCACACAAACCCCAAATTAGATCATAGGTTCAAAATCTCAATTAGCTCCAACACATTGTAAACCACATACAATTTGATTGTTCCTTGACCACGAATCATGTAATATATTAAGCTGTTATCTGAAACAACCCAATGAATAGATAAAAAGACCAGTTAGTACATTCTAATAATTCCGGCAAACTGGCTTTAGTTAGATGCTACATGAATATTTAAGACTATAATTTTGGAAAAAGCACGTATTAAGTTCTTCCTAACCTGTTTACTGCAAAAGAATGACACCACAAGCCATTATTGTAAAACACCACAACAGATTTTTGGGCTGGAAGTTCCAACTTAAAGGAGATTCACACTAGACATGCAGATGCCCTTTTTTTTTGTGGTTTGACCCAAAGAAGTTGACTGACGTAGGCATAGAAAGCTATGCATTTGTATTGATACATGACTCCAAAAGTTGTAATGCCAATCAGATAATTACAAAAAATTATTATCATGTTTATATCTAATATCTGTATAGCTTTTCAAAAAGTTTTATGCTTTATACTTGCTTCATATATGTCAATAACGTATCAATCCATGGAAGGGATAACTTTGATTCAAATTCAAAAAATATAATAAAAATTACAAAGGAGAGAGAGATATTCAGTTTTTTTATTCACTTAAAGTGAATATATAGAAACAAACACTCCAGTTTTTTATTAAAAGTCAGCATAAGCTGGTATATAATTTATTGAGGACATGTAGTTGTTGGACAACAAAGTAGTTGTTGGCCAACAAAGTAAAGCTGAAAAACTGCAAGCTCTAAAAAGTGTCAAGGCCTACAGTATCATGGGACAAATCATAAATTCTTGTAATAAAACGATCAACCTGCATTTGAGACCTACAATCTCCCTAACTATTGTTGAACAAAATTTAAATTCCACAATATCCTGTACGCAAAAGACCATCTCTAAAACTTGCAGCCTTGGGATTATATGACAAGGTTAAAGGATGCCTGGCATAATACAGAAAAGGAAATGTATATTAATGAACATGAAAGTAGCAGATTCTAGTATTCATATATGAATTTCTTGTGTTATATGCTACTTCATTGGAGTTCGAATGCAGTGGACAATGCAAAATTGTGGGATTTACTGAGCGATAAATGGGACAATGCAGTGGCCTAAATCTGAGAAAAACGAGGGTTGTATTCTTGGGCCATCTTGAATGGTGCTAGATTAGTCCTTAAAGAGGTGAACAAATGTCATTACAAAAATAATGAATGAGTTGGGGTTAGAGGAGTCTGCAATTGTTTTTTCGTTTTTGGAGTCCCAAAAGGTTGTTTCTTAGGTAATCCTAGAAGAATTGTCACAAACAAAAAATCTCTAGCATTGATCAAATATAGGAGCCTTAAAAAATGGATAAGAGTTTATAAAAGTAAACCACGTGAGCTGAATGTGTGGTAAGAACAACTTGGTACTGTCTCTGGTCGGAAGCAAAGGCCGCCATGCCGAATCCAAGTAGGGGACCATGGTGATGGACTCGCCCTTCTTGTGCTACCTTACTAAGGAGCCAAAAGCAAAATCGGATTTTCTTGTCGATTCACCTTAGATCTGATGTTTGGGAGAGAGAGAGAGAGAGAGAGAGAGGTATTCACCCAGACAACTGGATGATTGGATTAGTTTGAGCAAGGATTGAGAGAAACAGGGGGAGAGATATGAGAGAGGAAAGGATAGCTGATAGAGTTCGGCGTTTGTTCGGTCTAAAGTGTGAAATTTTTTTAGTAAGAGATTGGGTGGGAGATTAGAATTTAGCGAAAAAAACGTGAGCGGGATCTCAAAATTTAGGCGCATTTATAATGCTTCCCCACCTTATTTACAGCACATTATAATAGAACGCCGTAAATGTATAGTAACCAATAAGGAAAAGTCTTTTACGGCGCTCATTCAAAGCACGCCGTGAAAGACCAACAAGGGAGAGTATTTTATGACGTGCATTAAAAGCACGCCGTAAATGACTAATATGGGGAGTCTTTTACAGCACGCTGTAAATTGCATGCCTTAAAAGCCCAGATTTCATGTAATGATATATATGAATGATGTGGCCAACAAGTTTTTAGCTCCGTTGCCGAGGATTGAGGTAAAACTCAATCTCTATTAGGTTGCCGTCTCAATCCCTATTAAGTTGTCGTGGGACTAGAGAACCCTTTTTTTTAGTTTATCTTTACTTTAGATATTTTCTTTGATAGTTTTTGTGTGGTAGTTTAATTTTTGAAATTTCTTTTAAGTACTTTGGGTAAGTTAGTTGGTAAATTATGGTAAGAAAAAGATAAAAAGAAAAAAAAATTGAGCATGTTGAAAATGATAAAAGTTTTCTTGCCTATTTACTAAATTTCTTATTACTTATTGTGACTTCACTTTTTAGCTTGTTTATTTATAATTTCTTTGAATTTTTCAAGTCTTTTAATTTTGTGTCTTCTAGATTTGAATTTAATTAGACTTGTAAGTGGGTAAAGTAAAAGAAAAAAATGATTTCTAATTTGGTGTAATTCCAAATTAAGTGTAATGAATTTGGCATATTTCCAAATTAAGTTTGGCATAATTCCAAACTAGATGCAAGGTTCGACGCTCAACCGTTCGGTAACTCTTTCCGAATTACGACCAGGTAAGACTAGATGCAGCTTTGGTAGAGCGAGGTTCACTTAGTACACGGCACAACACCCGGGATAAATCCCTAGCCTCTTACCTTGACATCATATTCTACTAAGGTGCGTCTAGTAGTGAAGAGTGATAAACCAATTCGTCATAGAATAAAATCCCAATCCAATTCACTTAAGGAGAGAAGAGGAATCCAACTTTGGGTGTTGTCTAACACTCTACCGTTCGGTAACTCGTCGTGAAACATGATGATGAGCCTAATTGTGAAGAGTGAATAAACTCGACGTTACAAAGTTGTAATCCAAATCTATATCCACAAGTTTTAATTGATTCAACTCTAGAAGAAACAAAATTAAAAGAGCTTGACAAATTCACCAATTGTGTACTACTTCTCCAGGAAGCTACACACAAAGGCAACAAGTTGAAGGATGCGGAGAAGAGTGATCGCATGATCTTGGCTCTTTCTCAGGCGATCCCTGCATGAAACAACACCATAGCTAATCATGGTCTCTGGATGAACCAACATTCCATCTAGATAAACCGACTTTCTTACCTTCTGATTTTGGCGTTTTGGCCGCAAGGTAAGCTTGAAAAGTGTTCTTGGAGTTTGCCGATTTCTTCTATTTTAACATTTGTTTAAATACTATTGATTATCCATTCTACTTCAAATTTGTTTCTCGATCTAGTTGCACGTTCTTTGAAGACAAACTTCCCAGCGACGAAAAATAGAGAAAAGATCTTTACTCATTCGAGAGGAATGGGCCGCACCCGAAGTTGATATTCTCCTTTCGCGTACTTTCCACAAGAAAAGTGGTATGTCTGATCTCTGTTTCTCTTATGATATCGATGTCGATGTGATTTGTAGTAAACGTTTCATAATCTATTGTTTATGTTTCATAGACTGATAGAGAAAGACCTACGGGATAAAATTGTAATTTGAAATTAATTTTGAGTTTAATGGACTGAAAAGACGCCTGTTTTTGGAGGTAGAGTGATGGGAAAACGTTTGTGTACTTTTGTCCTTATGGCTCAAGGGCCCTTAATACGTGAAAATAATGAAAAATGAAAAAGGAGGGTATGATTGATTTGACAAAAAAAAAAAAAAGTTAAATTTCACTTCTCTTTACTCTTATTGTTAAAAAAAAAAAAATTCACTCCGTTTCTTTTCTTTTCCCGAGAAGGCATCCGGGAAGGGAAAAAAAATCACCCATTAATTTCTACTAGCGTCTCACCTAATTCCCCTCCCTTACACACTCATTTGGATTCTCCTTCCTCTAGAACTTTTATCTCTTCCTATAAATTGCGGCACCCTAATCTAATCACGCTGCACATTGGTTCAAATACTACTGATTATCCATTCTACTCAAACTTGTCCCTCGATTCGGTTGCAAGTTCTTTGAAGACAAATTGCAAGTTCCTTGAAGACAAACCTCCCAACAATAAGGAATAAAGGAAAAGGTCTTTGCTGATTCGAGGGGAATGAGCCACACCTGAAGTTGATCTTCCCCTTCTGCGTGCTTTTCACAAGAAAAATTGTATACCTAATATCTCTCTCTCATGAGATAGATGTTGATATGATTTTCCATAAACCTATGATAATCCATCTTTCCGTTTCATAGACCGATAGAATAAGACTTAGGGTATAAACTATAACTTTACGTTAATTTTGAGTTTAATGGACCGATAAGTAACCTATTTTCGGAGGTACAATGATGGGGAAAACTTTGTGCACTTTTGTCTATGGGTCAAAGACCCTTATTCTTTTTCTCATATGTAAAATTTTTGAAAAAATGAAAAAGGAGGGTGTGATTGATTTGAAAACAAAAAAATTGTTAATTTCACTTCTCTTTATTCTTTTGGTAAGAAAAAAAAAATATCACCCAATTTCTTAGCCAAGAATAACTAATTTACATATAACAAGGGTGCGGCTATTGCCACCTACTATTTTCTTAGTTCATCCTTTAAACATTTAAATTATTGGAAGACTACATTATCCAAGTGCAAAATGATTAATAAGTATACTAATTTTCTAAAATCCAAATATGTAAGGAAAAAAATAAATATATAAGTAATTAATTAAGTACAAAGACTACTTAATTTCTCGTTGAATAACATTAATCTTCATCTTCTCAACCCAAATTTGAATTTATTACTATTTTTTTGTCTTTTTGTTGCCTCCTCGTCTTTAATTCGTTATTTAATTCACAAAACTATTACTTTTAACTTCATCAAAATCTTTGGAATAGTCTTTTTGAACACGAAGAAATAAAAATAATCTCTTCTTCATTGATCATGGTTGTAAATTTACTAATCTTTTTACATAGATTGAAATAGAGAACATCGAAATGAAAATTGAAAGAAAAAATTAAAAAAATGGGAGTAAATCAGATTTTGATTTTATTAGGAAACTTTAATAATTTTTTTTATCAGTATAAATAAAATGATGTTCACGGAAATCCAGATTATGTGTCTGGCCCAAACTCTAGGTTACTTGACCTAGTGGTAATAGAGTTATAGAAGGATTTAGAATCCTATTCAATGTAGAATTACTTTCCTTGTACGTTCAGATTCTATGCATTGTAACCCTCTATATAAAAAGGCTCCTATTATCAAAGAGATACACACAGCGAATTTCTCTCAATTTCTGATTCCCTAAAACATGTTATCAGCACGACACTCTAACCCTGAAACCTAAATTCGTAGCCTTCAAATCTCAGAAACCACCGCTGCCTACCTTGAAGATCTCAACCTTAGGAGTCCAGAACCGGCGGCCCCACCCCCAGAACCGACCGGAAAACCACCAAACCGGCCCCCAGAAGTGACGCAACTCTCTTTGCCCGGTTCAGTGTCTTCCCTACCGCTTCCGGCAGCCATACTCCACCATCTGCAGCTTCTCGATCCCAGAGACCCGGAACCAAAAATTTAACCACCGGAACCGGCCTAAAAGTCCTTGAACCGCTCACCAGAAGCCACCCTACCCTGAACCGCCGCCTGACCTTCATCCTTGCTTCAATCAACCCAAAAGCAGACGAAGTCCAACCCAGCAGCAGGCGAAGCCCAACCCCAAAGGCAGAAGCGGATCCACCAGCAGCCCACGTGCAGCAGCCAAACCGCCAGTCGCGAAGCCGCTGAGCCGCTTCCCACGTGCACCTGCCAAACAAAAAAAAAAGAAAAGGGAAAGACAGAGGTGGGCTGGAAAGAAGAAAGAGAAGGAAAAAAGGGGGGGGGGGGGGGGGGGGGGAGGGGGAAGGCCTGCAGCCCGGAAAGATGAAAGAGAAAAAGAAAAAAAAAGGAGAGGAAGCCCACACCCACATTCGAGGTATTATTATTATTATTTTTATTTAATTTCTTTTGCTTCCGTAATTTCAATTTCTTTTCTTTTTCTCGGGGACTTGCAACATCCCTTTCTTCTACCCCCCTTTTCTTCTTCATAGAGGAGACCTAAAGCCAAACTGTGGAGGTTCGTGCTCACTCCAAGCTTGGAGCTTGTAGAGTCCTCTAAACTTAGAGTTTGTTGAGAAAAAAAACGATCGACCACATACATCATTATTTCGATCTAATCCAAAACCCCTCTTGGAATCGGATTTTCTTGGGAGCGACTACGCTCAGAAATCCCTAATTTCTTGGAAGCGACTACGCTTAAAATTTTTTATCGTTTTCGTGGTAACCTTTTATGCTCCGAAACTAACCCAAATCTTGTGTTGTTTTTCAGGATGAGTTACCTGAATAAGTTGAACTTTGTTCCACTAGAGACAACTGGCGCAGGATACCATAGGTGGGTCCGAGATGTGTGCCAACATCTTAAGGCTGATGGACTTCTGGAAACCATCCAAGAGCCTAGTCAGAACGTGCTTTCTGTAGAGCAACTTCGTGCTTTCGAAGCAAAGAAAGCCAAGGCCGTAATTCTCATGACAAGACACATGAATGATGCTTTCCAAAGTGAATACCTCAATGAGGAAGACCCCAGAAAACTATGGGTGGAAATTGAGCAGCGATTTGGCAACGTTCGTGACTCCCTGCTTCCTGATTTAAAAGTGAGATGGCATAGCTCCGCTTCTGTGACTTCAAGTCCGTGCTTGATTATAACTCGGAAGCCCTTCGTATCAAGTCCTTGATGGAATTCTGTGGACAAACCATAACTGATACGATGTTGATCGAGAAGACTCTCTCTACCTTCCCCGTCTCTGTCCTGATGATTTCGAAGAATTATCGGATTGATGTGAATGCAGGACGTATCATAAGGTTTCATGAGCTCATTGGCGCCATGAACGTAGCTGAGAAGCACGACAATATCCTTGTGAAAAACTATAATGCTAGACCTGTGGGAACTAAGTCTATTCCGGAGTCTAATTATAGTCGCGCCCCCAAGGGAGGACGCAAGGAGCGAAACCCTAAGAGTAGGGACATAGGCAATTATTAAACCCTAAAAGTTGAGTTCCTTTCTTTATGACTCCTTTTTAATTATGAGCTTTTCTTTTAGGAATGGATGAACTACAATGTATCACGGATAGTGCGACTACGCACACTATTCTACGATATAGGCAATTATTCTTAGAGTGTTGCCTACATATTCCTCTGTGACTATTTTGGCTGGGCCATCAGGTTTAGTTCAAGGACATGGAATGACCCAATTCCTTTTGCCAAATGACACCTTGATTAAAGTCACTGAAACTCTCTACGCTCCTAAGGCAAATCGAACTTTATTGAGTTTTAACGATATAAGAGCCAACGGATTCCATGCGGAAACGCATAATGAGAACGGAATAGAATTCCTTTGCATTACCTCTAATGATTGCGGTAGAAATCGCATCTTAGAGAAGCTTACGTGTCAATCTAGTGGACTTTATGTCACTACAATTCGACCAATTGAATCCAATAATATCATAAGAGAAGATCTCTTGGATTCAGACACATATTGGCTTTGGCATGATCGAATAGGACATCCCGGTCGTGATATGATGCTCTGTATACTAAAGACTTCACACGGGCATCCATTCTTCAGAATGAGAAGAAGCAAGAATCAAACATTGAATCCCGGACTTAGCAAGACCGTAAAAACTATAGCTTCAGGTGCTGCTGCTGTCTTGGGTCACTGCAAGGCCGCTCTTGTCCCTTGTGATGGCACCACAAATGGTGCCAACCATGAGCATGACGCCATGGTAATTCCTCTTAGTGGCAATGACGCTACACACACCAATTTACATGGCTCTAACGCCATCATGGGAGATGTAGTCACACATTTTGCTTCTAAAAGCGTTACAGACGCTCCGACCCAACCAAAATCCTTATTGGTTGCTTCTAAGGCCCCTTGCTCATTCTGCAAAGCCTATTCATTCAGGAAATTAGGACCGAGACCGTCCTGCACAAAGGACCCCATAATACTTATTCCGTTCTTACAGAGAATCCAAGGGGATATCTGTGGACCAATTCAACCATCATGCGAACCTTTTAAATACTTTATGGTATTGGTTGAGGCGTCGAACGCTGGTCACATGTCGCGCTGTTGTCCACTCGCAATGCTGCTTATACTAAACTCCTTGCCCAGATTATCCGTCTACGGGCTCACTACCCCGACCATCCAATTAAGTCAATTCAACTTGATAATGCTGGGGAGTTTATATCGAAAACATTCGATGACTATTGCATGTCATTGGGGATTGATGTTGAGCATCTAATTCCCCATGTTCATACCCAAAATGGTCTCGTAGAAGCTGCTATCAAACGACTACAAATGATAGCTCGGACATTGGTAATGCGCACCAGTCTTCCTGTTTCTGCTTGGGGATATGCAATATTGCATGCAGCGACGCTCATTCGTCTATGACCTACTGTAACTCAATCTTATTATGCGTTACAGCTAGTGACTGGGTACGAGCCTGATATCTCGCACTTACGCATTTTTTGGGTGTGCTATTTATGTGCCTATTATGCCGCCACAACTTACAAAGATGGGTTCACAACGACGAATGGGCATTTATGTTGGCTATGAATCTCCAACTATCGTCCGCTATCTTGAACCTTTGACAAGCGATCTCTTTACCACTAGATTTGCAGATTGTCACTTTGATGAGACAGTCTTCCCATCCTTAAGGGGAGATAAGAACACAGATGTTCAACAGGAACGACAGGAATTGTCGTGGTCTGTCCCCACTATGTCTCATCTCGATCCCCGTACCGCACAGTCCGAACTTGAAGTGCGAAGAATAATAGAGCTCCAGAACGTAGCAGACACTCTGCCTGATGCGTTTTCTGATGTTGCCAAAGTGACGAGATCACACATACCTGCTGCAAACGTGCCTGCAAGGATTGATGTCCCTAATAATGGATATAACGCCACTCCCGTGACACCAGGAGATGGCCCCATTGCCCAGCATGGCAATGATGTGGCATCTATGGTCGCAGGTCCCGCAAGAAAGGGCGGTAGACCAATTGGTTGGAAGGATACTCGCCCTAGAAAAAGAGCGAATGAGGCACAAATAAATCCTTTGATCATCGATACTCAAAATCAGTCCCATGAGAATGTTCCAGATTATGGTTATGTCCAAGAGACATCATTCGGGGATGCCTCAATGTCAGAACCTATCCCTGAGAACGTAGAGATCTCTGTGAATTACACTAGTGCACATGGGACGTGGGAAAGACGCTCCATCATCATTGATGATGTATTCGCGTATTCAGTAGCGCGTGAGATTATTGAGACCGATGATATCGAACCACGCTCCGCTGATGAATGCCAACGTAGAGCTGATTGGCCAAAATGGAAAGATGCGATCCAGGCAGAACTTGTTTCTCTAACAAAAAGAAAGATATTTGGCAAAATTATACCAATATTGCCTAACACCAAACCAGTTGGTCATAAATGGGTATTCGTTAGAAAGCGTAATGAGAAAAACGAGATTGTAAGGTACAAAGCTCGCCTTGTGGCGCAAGGCTTCTCACAACGCCCTGGAATCGACTACGAGGAGACCTATTCTCCCATAATGGACGTCATTAAGTTCCGTTACCTTATCAGTTTGGTAGTTTCTGAAAAACTGAACATGCAGCTTATGGACGTGGTTACAGCGTATCTATATGGGGATCTAGATACGGAAATATACATGAAAGTTCCAGATGGAATTCAGTTACCCAAATCAAGTGTCTTTAAACCACGGAGCGCATTGACCATAAGATTAAAACGCTCACTATATGGATTGAAACAATCAGGACGGATGTGGTATAACCGTCTGAGTGACAACTTAATTGGGAAGGGATATGTCAATAATGAACTATGCCCATGTGTGTTCATAAAAAGGACAAGTTCCGGATTTACAATAGTAGCGGTCTATGTCGATGACATGAATATAATTGGCACCCTTAAAGAGTTAAGGGAACCGCTAAACACTTGAAATCCGAGTTTGAGATGAAAGATCTTGGGAAAACACAGTTTTACCTCGGTTTGGAACTTGAGCACCGTGAAGATGGTATTCTGATTCATCAATCAGCGTATACCCAAAAGATGCTTAGGCATTTCAATACTGATAAGATTAAGCCTTCAAGCACCCCAATGGTCGTCCGTAGTCTTGATCCAAAGAAAGATCCATTTCATCCAAAAGATGACGACGAAGAAGTGCTAGAGGCAGAAGTGCCATATCTAAGTGCGATAGATGCATTATTGTACTTAACACAATGCACGAGACCGGACATCTCATTCGCTGTGAACTTGTTAGCTAGATATAGCTCCACGCCAACACGATGCCATTGGACTGGTGTTAAAGATATCTTTCGATACCTAAGTGGTACGATCAATATGGGCTTATTCTATCCCTATAGAGAGTTGATGTATTCAGACCCATCAAATAACCGGAACACCACACATGGTGGATTGCGTTCCCTCTCCCCATCCCAAAACGATATAAGTGTTTTGGAAGGTTTTGCTGATGCTGGGTATCTCTCTGACCCACACAAAGGTCGTTCCCAAACTGGTTATGTATTCACCATGGGAAACACTGCGATATCTTGGAGGTCTACAAAGCATACCTTAGTCACTACCTCTTCGAATCATGCAGAGATTATTGCTCTTCACGAAGCAGTTCGTGAATGTATATGGTTACAATCCATAGTTATGCATGTTCGAAGTAATTGTGGTTTGAAGTCTACCACAGATGAGTCAACAAGCATTTATGAGGATAATGCTGCTTGCATTGAACAAATGAAGCAAGGCTACATCAAAGGTGACAACACCAAGCATATATCGCCCAAATTCTTCTACAATCAGCAATAATAGAAGCTCCTCAAGATCAAAGTAAACTAGGTTCGATATGAGGATAATGTGGCAGACTTGTTTACTAAGTCATTGCCTAAATCCACGTTCGAGAAACATGTGGCAAGAATTGGCTTGCGAAAACTATTTGAACTCCCATGATTGTAATCATTAGGGGAAGGTGCAGACATCAGGGGGAGATGTATACATGTATGGTCTCGAAACGTGAAGGGTGTGTTGTACTCTTTTTCCCATTCAACCTAGGTTATTTTTGTCCCATTGGGTTTTTGTTACTCGGTAAGGTTTTTAATGAGGCAACGAGGGAAGCACCACGTTTGGACGACACAAGGGGGAGTGTTCAAGGAAATCCAGATTATGTGTCTGGCCCAAACTCTAGGTTACTTGACCTAGTGGTAATAGGGTTATAGAAAGATTTAAAATCCTATTCAATGTAGAATTACTTTCCTTGTACGTTCAGATTCTCTGCATTGTAACCCTCTATATAAAGAGGCCCCTATTATCAATGAGATACACACAGCGAATTTCTCTCAATTTCTGATTCCCTAAAACAAATGAGAGATTTTCATTAAAAAATTTTATTTTCTAATTGAATATGTCATATAAGGATATTCTTGGAATGATAAATGGGTTAAATAAGTAAATTTAATAATTAAAGTTAAAATGTAGGGTGTAATGACCAAGTAGGGTGAACAAAAAAAATGGTAGGGTGGCAATAGCCGCACCCTATAAACAATTAAGGGGTCTGATGCTAATACTTGGGCGGTGTAAATCAAATCAAGTGAACGGTTCTTAGTTAATTGACCGTGTTTTGTGACGATATGCATGCATGGGAGTTTCACTAATTGATTTTGCAGATTATCCTGATATTGTTCACTTAATTCAAATGCAATGGCAGGCTACTGTAGGACCATGTAACACACCAGAGCCGAATGCTTGGAATGTAGTAGAGTAAAGCAAATGGAGCAGGTATGCTTACATACGAGAGCCTATTTCGCGCTGCTTGTGCCAAACAACATGTTTGTGAATTTATTTTGATTGATATTTCCTCGTTTCATTGACTTGGTGATTAGTAGTTGTTGTTTAGATGGTTGAAGTAGTCAGGGAATAGCAAAGGGTTTTTAGTCATTAAGTCTGGGAGCAAGAGGGAGTATATGTATAAAGATTAAATTCTGCTTACTACCTTATACTTTCAAGAGTTCATCAGTTCAGTCCTTGCATTTCTAATTTAATCAGAAAAGTCCTTGCACTCTCTAATTTCATCAAATCGATCAAATCTGTCACTATTCTATCAATTTTCGCTATTAAAATGCTGACGTGTGACTTTCTCACAAGGAATTTCTAAAGTACCTATTGCTAGGCAACCCCCCAATGCATCAGTGTTGTGAATGCATATGGGTAGTTTGGAAATTTTTCCCAAAAATTGACGGAGTGGTGACAGATTTGATCGATTTGATGAAACTGGAAAGCGCAAGGACTTTTTTCTAATTAAATTAGAAGTGCAGGGACTGAACTGATGAACCCTTAAAAGTACAAGGTAGTAAGCGAATTTAGTCCTATGCATAATTAATCAAATAATATAAATCTGTATAGTGATCTATGGACGTTTCGACCATATGTATAATTAATCAAATAATGTTTGACGCTCATGATCCCCTGGTCAGCTACTGACCATGGATCATTTGGTCAGTCACCGTCCGATTTCAATCGGACGGTTGGCAGATAAGTGATGAAATCTGGGATGAGTTCTGTCAGCCGTCCGATTTCAATCAGACGGTGACTGACCAAATGATCCCTGGTCAGTAGCTGACCAGGGGAACGGGACTCTAGTGTTTGATTGGTTTGTTTTATTTTTTATGTCAATGCCACCGTTTGTGGTCTGGACCATGTTCATATATATAGACATATAAGATTCATTTAATGGCTCCATTTCAACTTTCTTCACCTCTTGTTGCTAGCTCGTTCAAGGCACTCCACTAGGGCATGCTAATATGCGCGGTTCTATTTATGCCGCACTTGAGGAGAAAGCAAAAGTGTCATTTCCTGTGAAAGATGAAATTGAAACAGTAAAGCAGGCTTTGAGGAGTTAGGTAGCATGGCCTAAACAATTGGTCATAAAATCACATGTCAAGGTTAGAATTCAGTATAATTCAACCTAGCTACTTTGATAAAAGTTCATTTGTTTGAAGATATTTACTCTTTAGATATATAGCATATATTTATGATATATACCTTCCATAGGGCGCCCACTACCTAGGGTCAAGGTCTTGGATTAGAGTCACCATGAAGGTAAGAGTGAAATCATTTGATCCTTTTTATAAAATAGGTATGATATATACCTTCCATTTATTTTCTTATTCTAGAAACCTGCTGATGATAATGTTGAGAAGAAGAAGAAAAGGAAAGAGATAGGTAGGAGAGGTAGCAGCCAATACACCCAAGCGGATACTGATCAAGTGCGAAATGAGTGGGGGAAGTTTGTTGTCAACACATATGTGCATGAGCCATGAAGTAGCGCGCTTGTTGTTGGTCCATTTTTGCTAAGAAAAGCATATTTTTTTTGTGCTTCTCTGCTGGTACATTGTCATGCACCATGTGTTGCATGTTTTGGAACAACAGATGTATGTGTATAAGCCTTTTGATGTCCCAAGTAGATGGGCATGCACTAGAATGTTTTTCTTGTTTAAAATGTTGGGTTCAATGATTAGTGGTTTGGAATATTTATATTTGATGGTTTGCAAGATTTATATTTGGTATGTAAATGGATCAAATGCACAATTTAATTCAGGAATGGGATATTTAAATAATCAGAAAACATAATAGATATAATGATAACTGCCCGTTGTCTGAATGGCAAAAAATGGGGACAAATCACACTGCAATAATTCATATATCACATCAGTTTTTAACAAATCATTGTCTTCTAATCTGCACTCATACAACAGAAGCAATTAAACTCTGTTGTCGTAATTTTAATTAGACAATAGAAGAAATTGAATTTTGTTATCCCAAAGTTAATCAGACAATAGATATAGTCCAAGAACTGAAGTTTGATTATTAGTCAGACAACACACAAAATAAAAGTCTGTTGTCTGAGAAGCTCAACATACAACAACTTCAAAACTAGCACTGTTGTTTGAAGGCAGTGCCGAGTATCATGTAGCACGTTTAAAACATAAACATTGTCTATATGTTTTTCAGACAACTGTGTTCCACCATTTTCTGAATTTTCATTAGACAGTGGCTCGGTCTACAACGGTGACTCTCCATATCCCACAACGGTTTTCTGCCATCGTCTGATAATGTTTTTGGCATAATGTCTTGCTAAATAAAGTTTAGGGTCAACCACTGATTTAATCATATGGTATATTACTCCTAGAAGTAACTAAAACATAAGGAATAATTGAGCTTATTTCTTACATCTTAAACATTGCTTGCAGTACCATGGAGGAGATCGAACTAATTTCGAAAGAACTGTTGGAGGCCCTTTTCATTACGACTACCATGCCCCCATTGATGAATATGGTGAGAAATTTGAATTCATGATAAATATGTGTAAGCGTTTCTTCAGATGTATATTATAAGGTGTGAAAAATTACCAGCTTGCAATCATCTAACTTGTAACTAATTTGATAGGCTTGATCAGGCAACCCAAGTATGGTCACTTAAGGGAACTCCATAAAGCTGTTATGTGAGCAAGTTTTGCTAAATACTGAACTGACTGTTACATCCTTAGGGAGATATCAACAGGTATGTCAGCCTCTTTAAAGGGTTGGGGAGGGGGATATCAACAGGTTTAAGTAAAAAATGATCTCGCTTTGACTTTTTTACAAAGAAAATCAGCATACTTTACGATAGAAAACTCTATCAGCTTACCTATTACTTACCTATGAAAAATAAGAATGGTATCAGAAGGTTGGAAAAATTACTCTTTTAAATTATTCCCTAACCTATCATCTAGCACCATCTTGAAAAAAGAATTCATATTCATCCTTGAAGTTCCTGTTGATATCCAATTAAAATAAATTAGTGCTTTAATTTCCGGGCACATGTATTCTCTTCAAAACCAGGAGGTTGTGCAGCGTTTCTCTCAAACTACAATGCAATCTCAGCTGCAACGGTGACTTTCAATGACTGAAACTGTGAGCTCCCTGCTTGCTCCATCAGCGTCCTTCCAGACTGCGAATGTTGTATTCAACACTGCCAAAGTAAATGAAATAAACAATGGTCTCTCTGCAATGCTTATTTACTATTTTCCAAAAAATTTGTCTGACATCAAAGTGAGGCCAGATAGGTTTTTCCCCAATGAATTAGCTAAATCATAGGAAACTCTTACAGCTCCGGTGTATTTTCTTTATATATATATGTGTGTGTGTCTATACTATTATTAAGAGAAGAGGCTTTGTTAACCAAAATCTAAAATTTTGATAGAATTGACCCCAGAAGATTAATAAACTTTGAGAATCAATTCAATCACAAGGATAATTAAGACATTTACAAAATGTATTTTTATTAAATAAATTTTAAAAAACGTATCCACAACCCACTTTTCTCTCTCCCATTTTCTTTTCTCTGCAATAACCTACTCTTTTCTTTTTTATTTTCTAAAAAAAAAAAAAAATTTGCACATGCAGAGCATGTGTGGAGAAATGCTAGTATATATGTATATATATATATATCGATCTTATATGCAGACATGATGCTCATTGTGCACTTTATTTCAGGTGGAACTTCAGACATCTCAAAAATAATTTTTTCCCACTAACTCTGAGTTGTGGTCATGGGAACCCTTCAGTGAAGACATTTCTTCATGGACAGGTGATACAACTCTCTCAGTCATTGGTTTCTTAGATCAGTTGAACATCAGTAGAGGCTCCAATGATTATCTATGGAACACCACCAGGTGAGATTAAGTAACTAAACTTCTTTTTCCATTCAATGTATCTGTGAAAAATGTATATCCAATTATATAAGAGAATTTTGCAGAATTTGATGTTTTTGGTGTCGATGTAAGTCCATCTGAATCATTTCTGCGTGGTGGTAATCATCCAATTTTCACCATGTTGTTAGCTGGGAACGCTATGCATGTCTTTGTCAATGACCAGCTCTCAGGTATGTAAATTGTTTATATATTTGTGTTGTCAGAAATTAGACCAGCTACTTTTGATTTGGAAGGTAAATGGTCACCTAGGTCTACCTAAGAAAACTATGCCCCTATATCTAAATGTCAATTATGTTCCGTAATGATAGGATCAACTTATGGGACTCTGCAAGACCAGACATTCAGTTTTACAGGAGATGTAAGCATGCATGCTGCGGTGAATAAAATTTTGCTTCTTATTGTAGCTGTTGGATTACCGGTTAGTTCTTTGATTTGCATTTTTCACTAACTTTCAATATTTGATATACTAATACAAATTTCGTGCTGATAACTTGATATTATACTGCAGGTCCCTATAATTTGACTTGGTTAATTTGGTAAAGTTTGTATTTGAGTAAATTACATGAGTTAAATATAAGAACTTTCAATATCTGATATACCAATACAAATTCGTGTTGATAACTTGATATTATACTGCAAGTCCCTATAATTTCGTTAATTTGACTTGGTTAATTTGGTATAGTTTGCATTTGAGTAAATTACATGAGTTAAAAATAAGAATTCAATGTAATAAGAAACTTCTTGTGGTGTCTTTATACATATGACTAAATCAGAATCTGGATATGTGATTTGGAAGACTATATGAATATAGGTTCACTGTTATGATGTAAAATAAAGTGAAGGATACACTAGGGAGCATTTAGACCAGACTTATCCCAGGACTGTTAGAAGCTTTTGCGATTTGGATTAGAATTTTTGATATTTATATGAAAATGTGGATACTTGGCTTAGATTTAAGTTTTTGATTTGGTGTTCACGTTAGTATATCTTCGCAAAACTCCGAAGTCGTCACATTCTTGGTCATATTTCATGTGTTTAGTGACTTTAGTCCAATGGTAATGGACTACTTCCGGTTGATTTTGTTGCATAACAATGGTCCTCACTTTGAGACATGGAACTTGGGGAGTACTGGGACCAGTTATTCTACAAGGATTAGATCAAGGAAGTAGAGATTTATCAGGGCAGATATGGTCATACAAGGTCTATAAAGTTTAATTTTGCTGAATTACTTGTGTACTCGAGGAATGCCTCAACTTAGGTATGTTTCTCTTTACAGGTTGGGTTAAATGGAGAATCCATGAATTTCGGTTCTCCAACTTCCACCTCTGTAGTGAATTGGACGAGGGTGTCTATAAGGACACAGAATCAACAACCATTGACTTGGTATAAGGTATGAAATAAGAACTACAAATATTGGCCACTACTAAACATTTTCATTCTGCTTGTTCCTTTAGTACCATTGAGCAATTTTGGATACCGGTGCTACTCGATCAGCTCAGGGAGGCTACTGTGTTCTCAAAGATTGATTTGAGATCTGGATATCACCAGTTAAGGGTGAAGGATGAAGATATTCCAAAGACGGCGTTCAGGACCAGGTATGGACATTTTAAGTTTCTTGTCATGCCTTTTGGTCTCACGAATGCACCTGCAGCATTTATGGACTTGATGAACCGCACGTTCAGTCCCTACTTGGATCAGTTTGTGGTGGTGTTCATTGATGACATCTTGATTTATTCAAGGTCGTTAGGTGAGCACGAGAAGCATCTGCGGATCGTGCTACAGACGTTGAGAGAGCAGAAACTATTTGCCAAGTTTGAGAAGTGCGATTTCTGGCAGAGTGAAGTCAAGTTCCTTGGTCATGTGGTCTCAAAGAATGGAGTTTATGTGGATCCTTCTAAGGTTGAAGTAGTGATGAGTTGGAGTGGCCCTACTACAGTTACAGAAATCCGTAGCTTCCTTGGATTGGCAGGGTATTACAGGCGTTTCATTAAACGGTTTTCTGGTATTGCTTCGAAATTGACCAGGAAAGACACTCAGTTTGTATGGTCAGATGAGTGTGAGAAGGCTTTCAATGAGCTGAAGACTAGATTGACTACAGCTCCGGTGTTGACTATTCCTACTAGTGATGGTGGATTAGTCATTTACAGCGATGCATCTCATCAGGGTTTAGGGTGTGTGTTGATGCAGAATGGTAGCGTTGTTGCTTATGGTTCTAGACAGTTGAAGGTACATGAGCGGAATTACCCCACTCATGATCTAGAGCTAGCAGCAATGGTGTTTGCCTTGAAGATTTGGAGGCACTATCTTTATGGTGAGAAATTTGAACTCTTTTCTGACCATAAGAGTTTGAAGTATTTATTCTCCCAGAAGGAATTGAACATGAGGTAGAGAAGATGGATGGAACTCATTAAGGACTATGATTTCACCTTGGAGTATCATCCCGGAAAGGCGAATGTAGTGGCGGATGCTTTGAGTAGGAAACCTCGAGTGATCATGGCAGCTATTATGGTGCGAGAGTGGCACATGTTAGAGGCTGCATCAGAGTTTGACCTTATACCCCCAGGAGCAGGACAGGGAATCTTTCTCGGTAGTATCACCTTACAGCCCACCTTGATCTCCAGGATCATTCAGGGTCAGACATTTGATGAGTTTGCTCAGGCAAGGATGGCTGAGATGACTGCTGACCAGAATGTGGAGGGCCCTTATGAGTGGATGATTGGGATATATGGAGGGTTGAGATTTCGAGGGAGATTGTATGTACCGAGTGTTGATAACCTCAGAGAGGAGATCATGCGGGAAGCACATAGGTCTCGATACACTATACATCCAGGAGGTACAAAAATGTATATGGATCTACGAAGGCAGTTTTGGTGGTATGGTATGAAGAGGGATGTGGCAGAACATGAGTCGAAGTGTCTTACCTGTCAACAGGTGAAGGCAGAGCACCAGAGACATGCGGGGATGTTGAATCCCTTACCGATCCCTGTTTGGAAGTGGGAAGATATCTCCATGGACTTTGTGACTGGATTGCCTAGGTCCAGACAAAGTTATGACTCGATTTGGGTGATTGTTGACCGGTTGACTAAGTCAGCACACTTTATTCTAGTGGCAAAAACTTACTCAGGGGATGCGTTGTGTAGGTTGTATGTGAAGGAAATAGTGAGGCTTCATGGAGTGTCAGTGACGATTGTCTCTGATCGTGACACTCGTTTCACTTCAGAATTCTGGCGTAGGTTCCATAAGGCATTTGGTACATCTCTGGCTATGAGCACTGCATTTCACCCACAGACAGATGGGCAAACCGAGAGAGTGAATCAGATGGAGGATATGCTTAGAGCTTGTGTTCTGGATTTTAAGGGAAGTTGGGCGGATCATCTACCATTGGTAGAGTTTGCCTACAACAACAGCTATCACTCCAGTATCGGTATGGCTCCATATGAGGCTCTTTATGGTAGGCTATGTAAGACTCCTATCTGTTGGGCGGAAGCAGGGGATAAGGGGTTCATTGGTCTTGAGATTGTATAAGAGACTATAGAGAAGGTCACTACTATTCAGGACAGAATCCGAACCGCTCAGTGCAGACAGAAGAGTTATGCTGACTTGAGGAGGAGACCTTTAGAGTTTGAGACAGGCGATCATGTGTTCTTAAAGGTCTCACCTATGAAATGTGTGGTGAGATTTGGCGAGAAGAGAAAACTCGCACCGAGGTATGTTGGACCCTTTGAGATTCTGGAAAGGGTTGGAAACTTGGCATATCGACTTGCTTTACCTGTTAGCATGTCGGGTGTACACGATGTCTTCCATGTGTCTATGCTCAGGAAGTATGTTCGAGATGAGTCTCACGTGATTGATCATGGTGTGATTGAAGTAAACATTGATGTGACGTTTGTAGTTGAACATGTTAGTATCATAGATAGGTCTACGAAGAAGCTTCATAGGAAGGAGGTTGACCTTGTGAAGGTGTTGTGGAGCCATCATGATGAGGGTGATGCATCATGTGAATTAGAGTCTGACATGAGGATGAGGTATCCTCAGTTTTTTGTGGACGAGCATGCTTGAATTTCGGGACGAAATTCTTTTAAAGAGGGCAGACTGTGAAGACCCAGATTTTCATACAATAAATTTATGTAATTGAATAATTGGTATATTAATTGAATTATGATATTTGGGATTATTTGGATTGTCGTGGGTTGAGAAATTTGGTTTCGAATGATTTTATTTTCGAAAACGAACGTTATTTAGGGGGTCGTGAAAATCAATTTTTTATACGTTCAAATTTTAGAAAAACTTCCTTCATGGAAGTTGTAGAGCTCGTCGATACGAGTCCGCGCATATGTGGAACGTATTATTCGGAGTTCGTATGAATAAGTTATAAATATTTGAAAATCGGAATTTTTCTATAAATAGTGGAAAAAAATCTGAGTTTGTTATTAAGGACGAAAAAATTCATTTTTTGCACAAACGCCCCCTCTCTCTCGCGCACGACTGTGCCTCATACCCTGCCGATCCGGCTTCGACCCGACTGGAAGTCGGCCTTCCCGACCGCGCCGTCGCCGGACCCGGCACCCAACCGCTTCGCCTCCTCACGCTCGGTCGATCCCCGCCGTCGCTTCACCCAACCACCGCCCCTAGGCTTGGATCGGAACCACTTTCAGAAGCTCAAACCCGACCCGGCAGGAAAACCAATTTTCCGGCAGTGCACGGGCCAATCCTCCCCATTTTCGTGACGTGCTCTTTCTCCTGATCATCCCCATATGTGGCTTGCATCACGATTTTGAGTGTAGAGTGGTAGATTAAGAGTTGAAGGTTTCGACGTCCCTGATTCAATCTGGAGACTGATTTCAGAGGGCCGAGATTAATCTAACTTCAAAGCCTGATCTAGAACGATCTAGACCTCATCTCCGAAAAAGTCAGGTATTAAAGTTGTTCACAATTTCATTTTGAAGAAGTTTGTAGTTGACGACTTTTGCATCGGAGGTGGTTGACCGGCGTTGACCGTCGTCTGACTAAATTTTGAGTTTTTATTATCTGGACGATGATCTATACATCCATATGAGCGTTTTGATATATAACTTGGTCATGTTAGAAAAAGTTGATAAATAATCAATTTCTTTTTTGACGTTACTATTTACGGTTTTACAATTTACCTTCAGTTTGAGATTTACAGAGATCAGACCATCGGTTTTACTTCAAATTTTAATATAATGTTCATATGACTGTCCCGATGACGTTTTGTGGTCACGGGTGAAGATCCGACCGTTGGATCTTCGTATAATTGTAAAATAGTGATTCGGAAGGCGATTAGTGAAGATCCGTCCATCGGATTTTCGTATAATTTTGATAGGATGTTTCTAAGGGCGATCCGTGAGGACTAACCATTGGATCATGATTTAAATTCGATCCGACCGTCGGATTGTCTTTATTTTAGAATCCGACCATTGGATTATCGTTATTTTGAAATCCGACCGTTGGATCATCATTTAAGTTTATTTCATGCTTCATTGCTAAGTAAAGACCGTACTTGATTAGGTACTTGAAGACTTGAGTTGACGAGCATTTGGATTATTGTGAGTTATATTTATTGAAGACGCAGCAGGAATTTCGAGGTGAGTAAATCTCACGTGGTTCATATTACGAACCGAGTACTTAAATTATTTATTTTTGTAATTGTGTGGAAAATATTTTTGGATTAAAGATTTTTTTTTAAAATCATATGGACTTGATCAACTACGGTTCATAGGTAAGTAAAATGAATTTAATTATACAAATGAATTTCCCTATTTCCTTGTGTGAACTATATATGGTATTAGTAGTCATTCCTGACTGGATGATTACGTATATATATATTTACGTGGAATATATATATATATTGATTTGCGTGATTTTGAATGACGATATGATTGAGATAGAATGATGATTTGGATTATATTCAAACGCTTTAATTTCATGATAATATCATATATGTTGATTGAGTTGATTTAATTATGTGAAAACATACAGTTGTACATATTGTAGATTTAGGGTCAACGTAGTGACCAGTATAGGGTAATCGGACGCTCTAATCTAAGGTGGATGATGGGATACGATTGGTTGAGTATGTACAATTATCGGACGTTCTAAATATGTATATAAGTATACATATTGATGAAATACGATAAAGATAAATATGTCGGATGCCATAACCTAGGCCAGGTGACGGGCTACGATTCAGTTAGAGCTCTAGTCTGTCGAATACCGTATTTTTATAAATACGATGATGGGGTATTGTGGACAAAGATGTGAGTAAGGGTTTGGTGTTGAGTTGTTGATTGATTGTGATTGTTGGTTTTTGTGGTTGTAGAATTGTTGCATGTTGACTTAGGTAGAAATAAATGTGATTAAATTAAGCAACCGTTCTTTCTTTTACTCATACGAGCTTTCATAAGCTTACCGGGTTTTGTATTGTTGCAATCCTGGTACACTATTCAAATGGTGTAGCGGATATTCCTGCAGGTCAGGATAACCAGGGAGGTGACCGAACTGCTTAGGTGTTACAGCAGTTATATTTTATTTCTTGAGTTGTGAAGTGTGTATGCTCATTTAGAGCGTTACAAATCATAGTGTGTTTGTATTGTAATAATTTACCGAGACTAAATTCGGTTTCGATTTTATTTCGTGTGGTGAGGTTGTTAAGAAAAGAAATTTTTAGGATGATTATTTTGAGTTGTGGTAATTTTCATGTTTCGGATTTTGAATTTTATTCTAAAATTCGGGACGTGACAAGAGGCCTATAGGAGTTCATGAAATACTTATTCTGTGTCTCAGTGTCTCTTTATTCATTCACTCATATGCATTGGTTCTCACGGGATTAGTAGAGAAACTGTGGATGCAAGAAGAGCGATAATTAAAGATCAAGAAGGCAGTCAAGGTTCAAGACAAACACCTCATCAGTTAGTCTGATGATTGTAGCCAAGAATGGTGCTAATTGTGTTTGTAAAGAAACGTATCCTTCACCATTAGTGAATTGATTTTGTTTTGGGTTCTCAAGAATAAAAGCCCTGCAGTGTTTTTAATTTCAAATTGAAATTTTCACTGCGTCATCAAAGTTGTGTTGTTCTGTGTGATTTTTTAGTTTCTCAAATTGAGATTTTCACTGCGTAACCAAAGTTGTGTTGTTCTGTTTAATTTTTCAATTTTCTACACAGTAAGGATCACAACGTATCTATCAATTCCCGATACCCAGAAACACGTTCGTCCTAGAATTTTCACTTGGCATTAGAGCAAGTTCTTAAAGTTTTTTTAGTAGATTTAAGGACATGATGGAACATGACAGAGCCTCTAGTTCGATAAGTTGCCCTCTTTGTTCGATGGTGAACATTATTCACAATGGATCATGATGAGGGCATTTCTCTATTCTCAGATGAAAATATGTGGAATATCATTGAGACTAGATGGGAACACCGAACTAAGGCAGTGGACTCAAAGAAAGAAGAAGGGACATCTGCAAAAGTTCTTAAGTCTAGGCAGGAATGGACAGAAGAGGAGGTTCATGATAAAAATTGTGATTTCCAAGGCACTGAATTCACTATACACAGATTTATCCAAGAAGGAGAGGGTAAGAATTAGCCACTATGACATGACCAAACAAGCATGGATCTTCTTCGGATCACTTATGAAGGCAATAAAAAGGTCAGAAGCCAAAAGCTTCAAAGACTTGTCTTAGAATTTGAAAACAGGTAAAAAGTGCTGCTTCCTCTTTTGTTAAAAAGAAGGATGTTGATGATGATTATGTGGATTTAGCGTTGTTAACAAAAGAGTTCAAAAACTTTATAAGACCAGAAACTCTTCGAAAAAAATTTCTAACAAATCTAAATGCTTTGAGTGTGGTGGTGTGGGACATCTTGTTGCCGATTGTGGCAATGATAAGTATAACTCACGAGGTAACAAGGGTTTAAAATTCCACATGAATTGATAGTGATGAAGGCTCTCAATCTGATAATGAAGAGGTAAATCTTGCTCTTATTTTCTCTCTTAATATTGATTTATCTGTTGATTCTGACTTGGAAGATGAAGCTCTTGATGAAGAAACAAATGAAAAATGTAAGCAATTGTTTAATGCTTTGAAAATTGTGCTTCGAAAAAATTTCAAGCTCGAGGAAGAAATTAAGTCATTAAGAGTAGAAAAAGAAAAATTGGGCAAAAGTTTGAAACTTGTTTGAAAGAGTGGGAAGAAGAGCGTATTAACGTTGTTGATCATATTAAGGTCTTGTAGGATGAGGACAAGTCTCAAGACTGGGGCAATGAGCATGATGGTCTTATTAACAAAATTACAGGTTGAAATCAAGGCTCAATCCACATTGAATATTTCACTAACCATTGAGAATGAGAAATTGCAGGATGAGCTAATTAGAGTCAAAGAAAGCTTCAACAAGTTCTCAATCATGTCTGAAAAGGTCTCTAAGATTATTGGCTTTGGTAAAGCTCATAGCAACAAAGAAGGATTAGGCTATAAAGATGAAACTTGCAGTCCCCCAACCTTTGTAAAAGGCGTGGAATGTGATTATTCTTTGGGCTCAACTCAATCGTTAAATGACAATGATTCTGTTCCCAAGTTGCCTAAAAGATTAGAACCAAATTTGAACTTCCAAACACATCATAAAGTTGTTCAGGTAAGTTCTGACAAGTACACCTCTGTGTGTCAGCCCAGGTATATTCATGACTCTAAATGTTTCACTCTCACTTGTCATTATTGTGGAAAATTAGGACACATACATCCGAGGTGTAATATGCTTCGCATGGTCACTTAAATCAGAGGAAAGCATAAAAAATAAGTTGAACTGCATCGCTGCAAGCTGAGTTGATTGCAAAGCTAGCTGAAATACCCGTGGGTCTGGAAACAAAATCAAAGCAAATCTAACAAATGTTCTAATAATTGTTCATCTACTCATATGGATAATCTTGATAATATGCTTGAGCTTGCTTTTGTTCCCACTGAACACCAATTGGCTAATTCATTTACTAAGCCCTTAGACACAGCTCGATTTGAATCACTTAGTAGTGTCATTGGTGGGTGCTCTAAGTATTGGTACTCTCACTTCACTTGATCAATTCTGCATGCATTCATAATATTGTATGATCGCATGGTAGAATAAGTGCTTTACTCTTATTATTTATGCATTTTTTATTTTTTGCTTTCTAGAGAATCAGGATTGCATATGAGGTTTGTATCCCAACGAGTGTGACATATCAAATTGAACTTAGATTGACAAAGTGTTATGATATTTTCCTTAAATCTGATCGTGATAAGTTGAATAACATGTTTTAAAATGGTTCTTGCGTCTCTCTGTAATCTTGAGCATGAACTACATATTCCTCATCACTTTGTATTCTTACATGTACACATACTCCTTTGTGGTGGTACATACCTTCTTGGTTGATTTGATTTTAGTTCACATATACTAAGTGAGTGATTATTGTTGTTGCTCTCTGTTAAAAAGGTATAAATATTTGGAGCAGGGTCAGGCTATTCCCAAAGTAAACACGCCTTGGTCGTGGTGAACGATATGAGGTTTGAGAAGAAAAGAGAATGGTTTGGTCACCCTGGTGGATTGTGGACTATTTACTCAAGTTGATGTGTCCTTTAGGATGTCCTTGTTACATCTAGTACCCTAAAGTCAACTGACTTGGGAGTTGCTGGCATAAAATTTGTTACATGAGTCTCAGGTTTCTTGTGAAAAAAAAAAAGTGAAAATTTCATAATGTGTGAAAGGCAAAAAGAAAAAATATTGTGCCCACTCGGTGTCATAAAGGGAGATTTGAGTTAATTGTAATTATTTTGTCACTTCTTATGTGTGTTCTATTTTCTCTAATTCTAAGATTCTTACACACCCTACTTTGAGCTATGTTCACTTACACAACAAAGGTACATAATACTTGATCATTTTCTTGCTTACTTTGTTTGTCAAAAACTCTTCACTCATGTGACCTTATCTTTTTGCATTCATGTTTGAGGATTGGTGCTAACACTCTTGTCTAAAAGGCTATGCTTTTGTCTCTGTCAATTGTACAAGGATATAAACCCACTCATTGTGTGTTTGCATTTCATTCTTGCATCTTTCATAACATGATCACACTTAGGGGGAGTATTGATGTTTGGACTACCTTCCTCTGATTGATTCTTCTTGGGCTGGTTTCTATTGAGCAACATCTGCTTTCGCTACTTGTTTTCAGTTGCCTTTCTCATCCCTATTCAAAAAAAAGGAGAATGATGTGATGTGTTGTTGTTTCTAGTTCCTTATTAGGATATGAACTTGTGCTTTATTTTGGTTCAGACTTCTTGTTATCTATTGGATTTCGATGCTTTGGTAAAATTATCTTATCTTGTGTTTTCACTAATGTATGTGATAAGTGTTTCAGGAAAAGTATGGATGATGAATTGTGATGTCTCTCCTATACTTGCTGAGGGATAGTTTGAGTCGATTAGATGTGTTTTGTATAGGAATGCCAAAGCGGCAGATTGTAAATACAAGAATTTGTATGTAGTAAGTGTTGGCATTCCCATACAAAAACAAGTGAAGCTTTGTATACCAATTCATTCCTAGAAGATAGAACAAGAACCTCAATACTGATCTTGGAGAAGTCTCAGGTAATTGCTTTTCATGCATATACAATTGGTTGCAATCGCCGATTCAGTCCTACGTTTTAGGCAATTCGATTTTGGAAAGTATATATGGATTCTTTAACTATTTTCTAACTGTTAAAATCGTACCTTTGCAGTCCTACTTGATTTAGGATCTATTTATTTTAATAGGATATCTTTTATTAAAAGACCTTTCTTATCAGGAGTCAAATTAGAGTAAAGACTTGATTGTTGAGTATTTGTTTTCTCCTTAATATATTTAGAAAAGCAGCGTTCATTTGAAGATGACTTTGACGAAAGAATAATCGTGTATCTTGCTTGCTTAGAAAGAGTCCTATAGGAGTTCATGAAATACTTGTTCTCGAGATCAATAGAGAAGCTGTGGATGCAAGAAGAGCGATAATTGAAGATCGTTCAAGTGAAGAAGGTAGTTAATTAAGGTTCAAGACAAACACCTCATTAATTAGTCTAGTGATTGTAGCGGAGAATAGTGATAACTGTGTTTGTAAAGAAACGTGTCCTTCACCATTAGTGAATTGATTTTATTTTGGGTTCTCAAGAATAAGAGCCCCGAAGTATTTTTAATCTCAAATTGAGATTTTCACTGTGCAACCAAAGTTGTGTTGTTCTGTGTGATTTTTTGGTTTTCTGTCAAGTAAAGATTGCAACATATCTATCAATCCCTGATACCCGGAAACATGTATCCTAGTAAGGCAGCAAGAATAGACTGCCCTATGGTAGCAAGTAAAATTGTGTCATCTAAGAGTAATGAAAACAACACAGATTTATCTATATATGTTGTCCTTATGTGATGTTGAATGTGTCGTTTTAATTTGTTTCAGACAACATACAGTCCCTAATTTTTCAAAATTAGGAACTTCATGCGACAGTTCCTTATACTAAATCAGTTGTGTGAAGTTAATCCAACCACGGTGATTCTCCATCATTTGAGTGTCTAAGAGACGACAGCCACCTAGACAACAGATTTTTGACAAATTAGACGACAGACATTATCCGTCATCTGAAGCATTTTTTTTTACAACAGATTATAGCCAATTTCTCTTTATGAATGAATAATGTTGTCTCGTCTTTGTATTTTTTTTACCCTGAAGAGTCGTCAAAGGAAACATATTCTCAGACAATGGTTTAATTATTAGAGGAAAATAATTAGTTTTCCAACTAGAGTGGATTCCAAATCCCGGGGTATCATAGAAAGAAACAAAAAAAAAAAATTGTGTATTAGAGTCAATCAGCAGTAGGTGAAGATAATGCATGGAACCCAGATTTATATTCTTGAACAAAAGCTATTATATAAAAGGTAATCAACGACATAGCCAAGCGCGCCAGGAACCACATTTGTAGTAACTGCAATACTCAACTCCTGACTCGGTACTTTGACTACTTTTCAAATGAGTCCCCAAATCCTTCGGCAAATAGCGAAGCGAAAGCTTCCATACAATCTTTTTCAAAACCACCCCAATCTCTATACCTCCACCACCATTCTTGGAATCCGAGAAAGAAATCGCTCCGGTCCTATCTATAGAAACCAGCTCAACTTTTTTCGGCCTACCCCATCCAAAGTTCGTATCGTAAATCTGAAATCGGTGCGAACCAGCAGTAGAATATATCCCCTCAGCGTGAAACAAGTCCTTGTTTTTTGAAAAGTAAACCTCGTGGGCCCCTTCCAAAACCCCATTCTTGTCCCAACCCTTTATAGTTTCACTAAATGCTGTGACCGCCACAACCAACCCATCTTCACCCAATAACTCCTTTGCTTCCGCAAACAGCATCACAGCCATCATGCAGTTCCCAAAATAGTTTTCAGGTACCGGAGGGTCCAAGCGAGACCTACAGTCCACGCTAAAGACCTGTATTGAAACTTTGCCGGCTACTATTTCTTGTGCCTTGACTAAACAAACCCAAGTGTAAGCACAAGCTAGAGAAAATGTTGACAAATGAAGATTTACTGGATCAGAAACTGTTTCTAGTACCATCTGCCTTAGGGCTTGTATCTGTGCGCGTGTGAACTCAAAGATGCTTCGAACTGAGTCATCTGGAGGAGCTTTCAATTCTCAAACCTTTACGCTTCTGTTGTTGGGGCCATCCAAGTTTTGCCAATCGTTTAAGTAGATGGATTCCAGTCCAAGCCCAGTCGGATCATAGATGACTGCTCTATCATATAATGGCTTGAGCTGCTCTGGTAACCGAATATCTGATCCAATTGACAAGCCACTTTCAATTTGCTTGCTGCATGAATGAGCCCACGACTTAACGAACGAGATTGATGTTTTGCCATCGAGGATTGCATGGTGCATGGCTGTTCCGATGGCGAAGCCACGGCCAGGAAATAGGGTTATTTGCAATGCAATGGCTGCAGCTCGTTCATGAGACGACTCCAACTGGGGAAACAAGTGGATGGTAAGCTTTGGATTTGAGAAAGACGTCGTTGCTCGAAAGGCGGTCAAAATTATCAGCATCGGACTCAGCTACTGTGAGTGAAACGGCGTCCCCTTGGACATAGCTGAGAAGGGGTGTGTGGGAGTCTTGAGGCCAAGTTAGGTTTCCGGCGAGAGGTACAAAGTGTTTGAGAGTAAGAGAGAGCGAGATTTTGAGATAGGCAAGTACTACAGAATCAGTACTAGTGGAAGAAGAAGAGGAACAAGATGTTAATTCATAGAAGTAAAGGCGTTGTACGGGTGGAAACCTTAGCCAGAGCGAGTCAAATTAGGTCAGTGGAAGGGACAACAGATCTGGTGCGCCTGGTTTTGGAGCCACCCTGCAAATCTCCACCATTTTCACCGAGTTTGGTTGCGCCATTGGCGAAGAAGAAGCTTAATGCTTACAGCTAGCTTTTGAATCTGACCATACACCGAAACATCGGTGTGCTATTCTTCCTTGGAGTAATTATATTTCCACTATTGAACACAATTTTTGTGGATACCATTCATCCTAAATTCCCATTCTATTCCACCAAACAAACTAACACAGCATAGAATGGCAGACACACTCATAGTAAAAAGACAAAGCCACCAGAAAAAGAAGCCCCGAATGGGTCCTGCACCACAATGGGCCACCACCTATTTGTGTTGATCAAAGTTTCCATCATTTATTTTTTTTTTCAGTTTTGCTCATCCATTGACTTTCTCTTGCTTCTAGAAGAGCATACCATTCCAGCCCCTCATCAGAGACGATACTCAGAAAATCACTAGTGGGTTGGGAAATTAGAATATAAATAATGTTCGTTTGGTTACTTTTCATATGATATATATAAAAGTAATATTACATCAACATACATCTTTTATATGTAAGGCGTAGGGTTTTTTATACGTAAGACTTACATCTTACGTCTATGGCTCAAGGCGAACACTTTATTGAGGCTCACCCAAAAACACCTCGGCTGATGCCTCAGCATTTTAAAACATTGTTTCAGGCAGAGTATGATTTAGTTAGATCGCACTTTTGTTTTCTATATTTCATTGGGAATGGATAGACCTCATTGGTTATCTGATGTACCTATATTTGGTATACTTATCTAAATTTCTTATTAATGTGCAATTTCTTCTTCCCATAAAAAAGTTTAAATAGAAAAAAATAATGGGTCATGCACCAACTTAAAGCTGATGTACGTATGTACTCTTACCAGTGAAGTGAGCAAAAGAATGAAATAAATAAGCAGAATGGATCGACAGTAATAAAGATATGTCTAGAATACGCAGGCTGTAAAACGAAGCCGTTATCAGTAAAAACTTACAGCCGTTATGGTAAAAATAGGAGGTTTTTAAGATATTTTCCACAAACCGACAAAAGTCAGTGTTGTAGTAGAGAATGGAACCTGCCTTTTACCTTGTCATGGACTAGCTTGTTCTTCTTTTTTTTTTTTTTTGGATAAGTAGCTTGTTCTAGTTTTGAAGCATTCAGTTCATGTAGGCGTGAAGCAGAATAACTCAAGGATCTGATCATTCAGTTCATGTAGATGTGAAGAGGCGTTGGTGAAACGGAGTCCGGCAAGACTATTTGCTGGTCAACGACGAGATGAAACAGCTTTACGTATTAAATCTGAACCAATCTGGGCTCTGAGTAGTTATAAACTTTGTGCTGCTCAAAGTTTCATATGGTAAAATGGAATTTGGGATTCCAGTGATGCCAATCTTTCATATTCTAATTTTATTTAATTCAATTCCCAGAATCTGCAACTCTGCAAGTTAGTTTATTTGAATGAAAGAGAGAAAAGATTGGTAATATATCGTAAATGGTGTCCACACCTGACACATTAGTTGTTTTGATGCTTACATGATCATAATTTCGGTTCCATGATGCTATTAAATATAGATATTTGAGTTGGAAGCAAATATAATGATGTAGTAGAACATTCAAATTAATTATGATGAGTGTGAAACGAAGACTTGAGGGGTCAGCCTTTGATTGCATGAAAAGTGTTGTGACCAAAAATAGTATTTTAATGAAAAGTCCAATTCGTGAGCTTCCACGAATAGGTAGGTCGGTGTGGTCATTCTATAAAAGTTAATACATATCGGAGAAATTATAACATGGTCCAGGATTTTTGAAAATGTTTGGTAATTGATATAATATTTTATAAAAGTTTAGGTAGAGTTTGTTGTGCTATGATTTTCTAGACACTCTTTTTTTGACACCTAACTAGATCTCCGTCAAAATCGTCTCACTCTTTCTTAGTGTCACGGGCCGAATTTTGCAATGCGCAAAGCGGACCGTGCAACACTTGCTATCAAGCAAGTCAGCCAAGTGAGTACCTTGCAAGAAACAATGAAACCACACGATATTAAAATAGGGCTAGCGACAAGCAAGAACACAATGATATAAATGTTGGGCAACCACGAAGAACAAATGAGTAATTGAAAGGAAAGATCAAGGAGCAATCTCACGGGATACAGATGATTGAATAATTCCTCTTTTATTGATGGTAAGACGGTAAGGGATACAAAAGTACATGTGCTTACCTATACTAGTTCCGTAGTCCAAACTATGCCGACTAGGAACCCCTCCCTATAGAGCATATCGGGCTTACATGAAAGGGCCAGGGGAATACATGAAAAAGGCCGAGGAGAATAACTGCTATATAAAATAAATTACATAATTTGTAAATTACCAAAACACCCCAAGCATACAAGCAACCAACCAAAGGCTTAACTAATGACCCTGGACAAGGTTGCTTGTGGCATTACAAGTGCGGCCCCTAACATCCTCCCCCACTTAAGCTGTCGGCTCTCTCGACGACGGCCTTGGTCTTGAAATCTTCAGTCTTCTGGTTGAACTTCTTCTTCAGATCTTCAGCATTCTCCCAACTTGTTTCTTCGTCTCCAAGACCCTTCCACTTGACAAGAAACTGTTGGCGTGAGCGCTCTGACGCTCGGATCACTCTTTCTGCCAAGATCTCCTCCACTTCTTTTGGCTTTGGTGGGCGGATGTCGACGTGCGCTCGAACAAGCTGGTTGCGCGCTGGATCTTCAAGGTCTTGCTGGTGTGGCTTGAGGTTGCTGACATGGAAGACGGGGTGAACTGTCATCCAAGTTGGGATGTCAACTTTATAGGAACACTTCCCTACTTTAGAAATGATAGGGAGTGGTCCTTCATACTTCCTGAATAGCCGCTTGTCCCTGGAGCGTAGGAACCTGAGTTGTTCCGGGAGCAACTTGACAAGGACCATGTCTCCTGCTTTGAACTCTCTGGGCTTGCGGCCTTGATCCGCCCACTTCTTCATTCGCCTTGCTGCTTTCTCCAGATACGCTTGTGCAATCTCCACATTGGTCTTCCACTCTTTTGTGAAGTTAAAAGCACGTGGGTTTTTCCCTCTGTACACTTCTTGAATTGTATGAGGCAAGAGAGGTTGTTGACCAGTGACCACTTCAAAAGCACTCTTGTTGGTGGATGAGCTTTTCTTCGAGTTGAAACAAAATTGTGCAACATCTAACAACTGCGCCCAATTCTGCTGATTGGCATGAACAAAATGGCGTAAATACTCCTCCAACATCCCGTTGAACCTTTCTGTTTGTCCATTGGTTTGCGGGTGATAACTCGAAGATATGTTGAGCTCGGAACCAAGTAGCTTAAATAGCTCGGTCCAGAACGTTCCTGTGAACCTGGTGTCTCGATCACTGACAATGTTCTTAGGCACGCCCCAGTACTTCACAACATGCTTGAAGAAGAGGCTTGCCGTATCTTCAGCCGAGCAATACTTTGGAGTCGGCACAAAGGTGGCATATTTTGAGAACCTGTCGACTATAACAAGGATTCCTGATACGTCTCCGACCTTTGGGAGATTAGTAATGAAGTCGAGGGAGACACTTTGCCACGGGTGAGTCGGAATGGACAATGGTTCTAGTAACCCAAGAGCCTTCTGTAGCTCGATCTTGTCCTGCTGGCAGGTTAGGCAGGTCTTGGTGTATTCTATGACATCGTCCCGCATTTGGGGCCAGTAGTAACCCTGCTTGAGTAGTGTGTGGGTTCTCTGCCATCCAGGGTGACCGGCCCATAAGGTATTATGACACTCCCTCATGAGCATCCTACGTAACCCATCAGCCCGCGGAACAAACACTCGTCCCCCTTTTGTCATCAATATGCCATCCTCCATCCAAAACCGACGGCTTTTCCCCTCCTTCACCATTTTGATGAGTGATTGGGCCACGGGATCCTTCTCCAAACTCTCCTTGATACGTTGCTTGATGTCGGTGGCAATGACACTACTCGATAGAGCCGTCAACATCTTGAGGGTGGCAAGGTCGGCCTTGCGGCTTAGGGCATCCGCAACTTGATTAGTGTGACCAGCCTTGTGTTCGAACTGGAAATCGAACTCTGCGAGAAACTCCTGCCATCTAGCTTGCTTTGGGGTTAACTTTGGCTGAGTCAAGAAGTGGCTGACAGCGGAATTATCTGTCTTTACAAGGAACTTCGACCCCAATAGATAGTGTCGCCAAGTTCTTAAACAATGAATCACGGCTAGCAACTCCTGCTCTTGAGCCGTGTATTTCCTCTCAGTTTCCGAGAGTTTATGACTTTCATAAGCAACAGGGTGTCCCTTTTGTAGGAGGACTCCTCCTAAAGCAAAGTCTGAAGCATCTGTCTGAACTTCAAATGGTTGATTCAGGTCGGGTAAGGCGAGGACCGGATCTTCCATTACAGCCTTCTTCAACTCTTGGAAGGCCTTCTCACAATCACTACTCCAATCCCATGTCGCTCCCTTCTTCAAGAGCTCAGTTAAGGGGGTTGTCTTCTTCGAGTAGTTCTCAATGAAACGTCTATAGTAATTAGCCAACCCAAGAAAAGAGCGCAGCTCCTTCACATTCTTGGGGTTTTGCCACTCCTTTATGGCTTCCACTTTCTCCATGTCCATCCTAATTCGACCCCTCTCGATAACATGACCCAAAAACTTGATGGTCACCTGCGCGAAGGAACATTTCTCGCGCTTAACATACAATTGGTTATCTCGTAACCGTTGGAATACCAGCTTCAGATGCTCTATGTGCTCTCCCAAAGTAGAGCTGTACACTACAATGTCATCCAGATACACCACCACAAACTTATCCAAGTACTCATGGAAGACTTGGTTCATCAAGGTGCAGAATGTCGCCGGCGCATTGGTCAACCCAAATGGCATTACCAAGAATTCAAAGGCGCCGTAGCGAGTGACGCAGGCAGTCTTAGGCTCATCACCCTCGGAAATTTGGACTTGATAGTACCCCGAACGGAGATCAAGCTTGGTGAAATACTTGGCACCACTAAGCTGATCAAACAGATCTGCTATCAGGGGGATCAGGTACTTGTTGCGCACTGTAACTTTGTTAAGGGCCCGGTAGTCCACACATAGTCTCCAACTTCCATCGTGCTTCTTTTGGAACAACACCGGCACACCAAAGGGGGCTTTAGATGGTCTAATGAACCCAGCCTTGAGTAGGTCTTCGAGCTGCTTCCTAAGTTCTGCCAGTTCAGGAGGAGCCATTCTATAAGGTACTTTTACAGGTGGCTGGGCTCCTGGAAGCAGTTCGATTTCATGGTCCACACTCCTCCTTGGGGGTAGTTCCTTTTCG
This sequence comes from Rosa persica, assembly GCA_025331145.1. NCBI lineage: Eukaryota > Viridiplantae > Streptophyta > Magnoliopsida > Rosales > Rosaceae > Rosa > Rosa persica. The sequence continues at coordinate 2,456,962 of WFKR01000001.1, read as the reverse complement.
GAAGTTCGGGGGGCATCACATCTGCATAACTCTCCAATACCCCCTCGATTTCCCTCGGAACCATTTCCCTCTTGCTATCATCCTTCATTAGAGGAAGTGCTACATATGTAGGCTCATGGCGCTTCACACCTTTCTTAAATTAGAGGGCAGATAAGAGACGAGGTTCACTTGGTTGTGTGATTCTTGCTGGAACTACACATGGCTTTTCCCCCATAATGAGCAAGTGTTGGGTGCTAGGGATGGGGATAGCTTTGTTCGCCAACATGAACTTCATTCCCAATATGACATCAAAGTCATCCATTCAGACAACTATAACGTTTAGTTTTCCCTCCCAATGGCCCAACTTGAGTGGTACCCCTTGGGAGAGTCCAGTTGTGGGCGAGGCCTCAGAATTCACAGCTTTCATGCGACCAACATCCTTCTCCAACTTTAACCCCAACCTTCGTGCTTCTGTCTCCGACACAAAGTTGTGTGTGGCCCCTGTGTCAACCATCACATTCTTGGCAACCTTCCCATTGACATAACCATCCACGAACATTAGGCCCTTGGCCTGATCCTTCTTGGGTGGTTGTGGTTGTTTCTTAACTGCACTCAAGAATCTCAAAGCTCCCATGTGGCTATGTTTCTCCTCGGACTCCTGCTGGTCTTCTACTTCTTTTGATTGAATGTGGGCTTGTAGGGCCGATAAGGCTGTCTTGTGACGGCACTCATTTACTCTGTGAGGTCCTTTGCATAAGAAGCAAGACACTGACCTTGGGGTGTACCCTGAAGGATTGAAGGGTCGAGGGGTGAAGACTCCAGTTGAGGCACCCGGCTTGGAAGTTGCCGTGTCCCTCGCATAAGTGGCCCTCCTATCCCCTCCTCCGGAATTGGAGAATTTGGACTCCGCTCCCCCACTTTTACTCGGCCCCGCCCTCGAAGATCTATTGGCATTCGTATTCAAGAAGGACTGAGTCTTCTTGCTGGAGTTCTCCTCAAATGTGTAATCAGTCAGTCTCTCAGCAGCGGCCTGAGCGGAGGCCAAATCTTGAACCCTCTGCCGCTGAAGCTCAGTTCTTGCCCATGGTTTTATGCCCTCAAGGAAATAGGACAACCGATCTTTCTCTGACATGTCTGGGATGTCGAGCATGAGTATAGAGAACTTGTTCACAAAGTCCCTGATGTTGTTGGTGTGCTTGAGCTCTCTTAGTTACCGTCTGGCAATGTATTCAAAATTCTCGGGGAAGAATTGAGTTTTAAGCTCTTTCTTTAGATCCTCCCATGTATCGATAGTGCACACTCCTCTTTGAATGTCATTGTATTTGGTTCTCCACCAAAGTTTAGCATCTCCTGACAAATACATTGTCGCCATATTCACCTTCACCTCTTTCGAGTCTGGCTTCACTGCTCGGAAGTATTGCTCCATATCAAATAGGAAGTTCTCAAGCTCCTTGGAGTCTCGCGCCCCTCTAAAAGCTTGAGGTTCTGGTATCTTTACCTTCCTCTAGTCCGTCACAGGTTGGTTTCCCATCGCACGGATGGTCAAGTTGAGCTTGGTGTTCATCTCCATCAGCTCATTCTTGAAGGCATCAATGGTGGCTCGGACATCGTCAGCCATATTGTCCACAGTCACCTGGAGTGTATCAAGGGCATCACTCATCTACCCCATTTGCTCGTTCGAAACGGGAGCTTCTTCTACATTTCTCTCCCTTTCATCCCCTCGAGCTTTACATCTTTCAAGGGCCATAACTCGGTCCCTGAGGCTCTCCACCTCTGTCATCCGCGCCACCAAACCATCTAGGTCGGCGCGGTCCAACACACTAGTTATATCCATCACTCTATCGGGCACCCCCGCAAGTTCTCCCAATTGTTGGTCATACCAATCAAATCTTTGTTGGTTTGTCATTTTGCCTGTCATCGTAGCGAGCGTCTTGAGCCGAGTTGGCTCTGATACCAACTATCACGGGCCGAACTTTGCAATGCGCAAAGTGGACCGTGCGGCACTTGCTATCAAGCAAGTCAGCCAAGTGAGTACCTTGCAAGGAACAATGAAACCACACGATATTAAAATAGGGCTAGCGACAAGCAAGAACACAATGATATAAATGTTGGGCAACTACGAAGAACAAATGAGTAATTGAAAGGAAAGATCAAGGAGCAATCTCACGGGACACAGATGATTGAATAATTCCTCTTTTATTGATGGTAAGACGGTAAGGGATGCAAAAGTACATATGCTTACCTATACTAGTTCCGTAGTCCAAACTATGCCGACTAGGAACCCCTCCCTATAAAGCATATCGGGCTTACATGAAAGGGCTAGGGAAATACATGGAAAATGCCGAGGAGAATAACTGCTAAATAAAATAAATTACATAATTTGTAAATTACCAAAACACCCCAAGCACACAAGCAACCAACTAAAGGTTTAACTAATGACCCTGGACAAGATTGCTTGTGGCATTACAAGTGCGGCCCCTAACACTTAGCTTAAGGGTTGAGATCTTTTGCCCTAGAGGTTGTTATATGAAATTCAAGCCGGGTATAAAATTTATTTTCGTTGAAATACGCGTAAGCTGCAACTCATATAAGGCAATTGAATTATGTATTAATCCCCCGACCTCCGATTTCCTAGGAAAAACCATTCAAAATCTTTCCTACCATTTCTACTTTCTCAAAAATGGTTGGCTACCTTTTGTGGTAAATGTTATAAGCATGATCGAGCAATTTTAGGTCTTGACGCTCTTTAGGTTTAATGTTTAGACATAATGTACATATATATTTATGACATTCAGTTCTCAATATAGGTCGTAAATACTAATACATATCAGCGAATCGCCCTTACTAACTCGTTAGCTAGAGCTTCCGATCAATAGCATATGCATGTGTCTGGCAATGGAATGAAGCCCAATTTGCCTTTCCTACGCCTCTTGATTTGCAGCCTCCCCCACCAGTACTCCATGCATGTGTTTGGAAACGGAATGAAATTCAATCTCATGGGAATCTTGTTCGTATTGGCATTATTGTGGTCACCCAACAACAACACCAAAACAATTCATTTTGGTTAGAATATTTATGGCCATGATGGACAAAATGTTGCTCATGCTTGATTGATGAAGAATACGTGGAAGCTCAATGGTGGAAACTAGTACTGCAAGATACTCATGGTTTAGTTAGGATTTTATTGGATTGATTTCCTGTATTTGAATGCTCGAAATAGACGTCAAGCAAGCCATTCGAGTCTGGCAGAATGGCAGTTGACCTACTTATTCCGGTACTGGTTAATTTTCAGGCACCTTTCCTTCCAGCCATTGAATTTCTATATAGGAAACTTCCAGAACCTGATGAGCTTTTCTCAACATCATCATCACTTATTAGTCGATCATACTGAGACGGATCTTATATCTATATATATATATATATATATACACACACACACACACACACACAGCACTTCTCCGGTGCGGACATCCGCACTTTTTGCTTAGGTGCGGATTTCCGGTTTTGACCCACTTTCCGATCACATTTTCACATCTTAGCCGTTCAGTTTTTAGGTCATAATGTATAGATCATCTCTGTAAATTTCAGCCAAATTGATGATCGTTAAGGCATTCAAAATACAATTTACAACAATTAACACGAACGATTCCGGTTCGAAAGATTCGGTTCGTTCGTGTAAATTGCAGTTTTGAATGCCTTAACGATCATCAAATTGGCTGAAATTTTGTAGAGATGATCTATACATTAGGATCTAAAAACTGAACGGCTAAGATGTGAAAATGTGATCGGAAAGTGTGTCAAAACTGGAAATCCACACCTTTTTCTTAGGTGCGGATATCAGCACTTGAGCAAAGTTATATATATATAAAGGGCCCTTCTAGTGAGGGATCCTTTTTTTGGGTCTTTTATAGGGATAGAGCATTAGACCAACTTTTCGATCATATTTTCATATCTCAACCGTTCAATTTTTAGGTCCTAATGTATAGATTAGTTCTGCAAATTTTTAGCCAATTTGATGATCGTTAAGGCATCCAAAACTGCAATTTACCATTATAAACACGAACTGTTCCGGTTCGACAGATTCGGTCTGTTCTTGCAAATTACAGTTTTGGATGCCTTTACAATCACCGATTTGGCTGAAATTTTGCATAAATGATCTACACATTAAGACCTAAAAACTGAACGGTTGAGATGCCGAAATATAATCGAAAAGTTTATCTAATGTCTATCCCTATAAAAGACCAAAAAAGGGGATCCCTTAGTGGAAGTGTCCTATATATATATATATATATATATATATATATATATATATATATATATATATATATATATATATATCGGTTACATTATCAAGGAATGAAGTGGGTTTTTAATTGCCTACCTTCAGATTTTTTAATTATCTTATTTTTGGTGCGTAAATGTTCATATAATCTCCCATCTTCAATTTTCAAGAAGTCTTCGGCGCATCCATCTTGCAATTGATCACGACAAGAAGGGACCTGCAAAATAGAAAAACATTTCAATGCCCAAGTCATTGTCTATTTAAGAATAATATAAAAGAAATTAGATCGATACCTGTCACCATTTGTTACCCATGATTTCCCCTAATATCTTCATATATAACAAGCTTGAGGATTTATAGTCGTTCATTCCTTGGTCCTCACTTCATGGTTCTTGGCCCTTACTCCATGTTATAGTGGGAGGAGTCGTGTTTGCACGTTCTCCACCTCGATCATGTTTTACTGTCCTTTTTATCTAATTGTTAGTCACTTTAGGACTTTGATCATCGGACTTGGTTTAATGGGTGGGGGGTCCAAAGACAAAATTTACACCCCCAAATGCCCCATGTTTCCTTTCCGTACGAGCTTTGACTGCGGGAATGAAAAACGATCAGTTACTAGATATGCACATAGAAATTAATTATTAATCCATAACAGTAAATAAATAGCAACACCAATTCCATGCCTCAAGTAAAAAATTAAACAAGATTTATCAAACATATGCTGGAATAGTTACGTCAAAATTAAGATTATGGGTGAGAGTTCAAACCGCATATTTAAAGGCACCGGTTTTATGTCCGAACTAACAGTTTAATGTCGTGAAAACTAACTGTTTCATGTCGCAAGGACACGCCATTTAATGTCTCGAAGACTCACTATTTAATGTCGTGAGAACATACCATTTAATGTCTCGGGGACTCACTATTTTAATGTCTCGGGGACTCACTTGTTTAATGTCACGGGTGCACAGATGGTGACACCAGCATCTCATACTGGAACGCAGCAGCCGGGTAGGGTTTCGATGGCATCGAGCTCTAGTATTATAAGCTGCTGCAGAGTCAACGCAGCTATAAGGGCTAGGGTTTCGGTCAAGGGCCAAACATCTAGTCTTCCGCACTCCTATTCCTAATTAGATACAATAACAATTGAATAATCCGGCCTTTATGCTGCATAAACCACGTTGGCCTATGGTTGTACGTGAACTACTGGCGGCAGTAATGACATCGGAAAGGCTCACCGGCAAACGCAGGACTCTGGGAGGATGGAGTGACCATTTCTCTAGAAAAGTTGAAGCTAAATTTGGCGGTGGGTAACATGAATTTGAACTTGGAGCCTGAGAGTTTAGGCTTCCTTTTGGTGGCACAAGATGAGGCTAGTACTGGCCCTGTGAAGAGAAAGTGAGGCAGACTAGCTGGCAGCAAGAACAGACTACCCTATGGCAGCAATAAAATTGTGTCATCTAAGAGTAATGAAAACGACATAGATTTATCTATATATGTTATCCATATGTGATATTGAACTATGTTCATCTGTTTTCTATTTTGTTTCAGACAACACACAGTCTCTAATTCTTCAAAATTAGGAACTTCAGACAACATACTGAATCAGTTGTGTGAAGCTAATCCAATGACAGTGATTCTCCATCATTTCAGTGTCTAAGAGACAACAACCACCTACACAACATATTTTTGACATATCAAACGACATACATTATTTGTATCTGAAGAATTTTTTGACAACAGATTCTAACCAATTTCTCTTTATGAATGAATAATGTTGTCTCATCCTTGAGTTTTTTTTGCCTTGAAGAGTCAGCAAAGAAAACATATTCTCAAACAATGGTTTAATTATTAAAGGAAATTAATTAGTTCTCCAACTAGAGTGGATTCAAATCCCGGGCCCCCGCGGTATCATAGAAAGAAAACAAAAAAAAATTGTAAAAATACAAAGAGTCAATCAGCAGTAGGTGAAGATAATGAATGGAAGCCCAGATTTACACTCTTGAACAAAAGCTATTATATAATAGGTATTGAATGACATAACCACATTTGTTGTAACTGCAATACTCAACCCCTGACTCGGGGCTTTCCAAATGAGTCCCCAAATCCTTCGACAAATAGAGAAGCAAAAGCTTTCATACAATCTTTTTTCAAAACCACCTCAATCTCTACACCTCCGCTACCATTCTTGGAATCCGAGAAAGAAATCGCTCCAGTCCTATCTATAAACCACGTCAACTTTCTTCGACCTACCCCATCCAAAGTGGGTATCATAAATCTGAAATCGGTGCGAACCATCAGTAGAATATATCCCCTCTGATAGGCAGTCCCTCCTTAATGGAGGAGGAAATCCATGTGATGATTTACCACATGAGGAAAGCATGGGTTGGAAAATTCAAAGAAGGTAGATAGTAAGCCATCTTGGAAGGTAGGTAGCAAGCCATCTTTGAAGTTAGGCATGCCAAACTTGGAAGAAAACTTGACTTTGCTTCCAATTGCATGTCATATTCATGAACCCAATTGCCTATAAATAGGCATGAAAGGTTGTAGGAAAAACAACCAAGGCAAAAGTCATTCCAAACTAATAGAGTTTGAGATAGTAGTGAGATCCTCACTTGAGAAATAAGTGAGAAGAAAATTCCTCTTGAGAGATAGAGTGTGTGTTACCACTTTGGTGAAGTTTAGTCACAAAGTGAGATCGCCTTGTAATCCCATTATTTATATAGTGGAAGAGAGTATTACTACTGCCCCGAAGACGTAGGCATATTTGCTGAACCTCGTTAAATATTGTGTCTTCTTTTGTTTATTTGTTGTTATTCCGCAAATCACACGAGAGATGGGCAAAGTTAGATCCTGGGATAACCAATTATCCATTGGTCTTGTATTAAGGCAGCCATTCTTTCGCAACAAGTGGTATCAGAGCCCGACGCTCATTGTTCGTGGCATCTCGTGGTGATCAAGATGGTGGAGTCGTCGTCATCGGCAGCAACAATGGTAAAGTTGACATCATCGAATTACTCCATTTGGAAGCCCAGAATGGAAGACATCCTTTACTGCAAGGATATGTATGAGCCTCTTCAAAATGGTGGAGAGAAGCCAGCAGGCAAGACTGACAAAAACTAAAGCATCCTGAACAGAAAAACTGTTGCAGGAATTCGTCAATGGGTTGATGAAAGTGTTTTTCATCATGTGGCACAGGAAACCAAGGCCTACTCAATGTGGACAAAGTTGGAGTCCATGTACGAGAGAAATACCGCACAAAACAAAGCCTTGTTCATTCGACGGTTGGTGAACACAAAGTACAGGGATGGTCAAAGTGTTTCGGAACACTTAAGCGACTTCCAAGGCATGGTGAATCAATTGACGAATATGAAGATAGTGCTTGATGATGAGTTGCAAGCACTATTGTTACTAAGCTCGTTGCCAGATAGCTGGGACACGTTGGTGGTGTCATTAAGCAACTCAGATCCTCAAGGCGTTCTCACACTAAACACTGTAAAAGACAGCATGTTCAATGAAGAAGCAAGGAGGAAGGAGCAAGGAATATTGATCGAGTCAGAAGCCCTCATCACCAACAACTGTGGAAGCAGTAGAAAATTCCACAATCGAGGCAAAGGGAAGGATCAGTCAAAAGGCAAGTTCAGGCTAAAGAAGGACATCGAATGTTTTCATTGTGGTGGAAAAGGCCACATAAAGAAAGATTGCAGGAGGCTCAAGAGAGAGCAGGCTGAGAAAGGTGGTGCCAGAGACACAGATTTTACTCCCTCATACGAAGAAGAGGTACTCATCATTTATAGAGAGGGTCATGTTAATTAGACATCTCAAGATACATGTTGGATCATCGATTCTGGTGCATCATTTCATGTAACCTCACGAAGGGAGTTCTTTACATCCAACAATACTGGAAATTTCGGTAATGTCAGGATGAGAAATGATAAGAGGTCCAAGATCGTGGGAAGGGGAGATATTTCCCTTGAAACCAACACATGCCACTGCTTGGTTCTCAAGGATGTGAGACACGTTCCAGACATGCGTCTCAACCTGATCTCCACAGGATTACTTGATGATGAAGGCTGCACAAGTGTCTTTGGTGGTGGAAAGTGGAGGCTCAGTAATGGTCCATAAATTCTAGCCCGAGGGAGGAAAGAGAACACTCTCTACATGACTTATGCAAAAATATGTAGTGGGTATGCAGTTACACTCGGAGAAGATTCGCCAGTCGAGCTATGACATAAGCGGCTCGGTCACATCAGCGAGAAGGGACTTACTGTTTTAGCCAAAAGAGAGGTATTAACTGGTGTCAATGTTAAAGATATGCCTTTAAAACCATGTACACATTGCTTAGCTGGAAAGCAACATAAAGCTTCATTCCATCGTTCTCCTGCACCAAGGAAATCCAATGTTTTGGATATTGTACATTCTGATGTGTGTGGTCCCATGACCACCAGTACTCTAGGAGGTGCAAGATACTTCGTCACCTTCATTGATGATCATTCCAGGAAGGTATGGGTTTATGCACTAAAAACTAAAGATCAAGTGCTCGAAGTATTTAAGTAATTTCATGCCAAAGTTGAACGAGAAATAGGCAGGAGATTGAAATGCATTCGCACCGACAACGGGGGAGAGTACATGGGGGCGTTCAGACACTATTGCAAAAGTAATGGAATCAGGCATGAATGATTTGTTCCAAAGACTCCTCAGCACAACGGAGTGGCCGAGAAGATGAACAGAACTATTGTTGAAAGAATCAGAACAATGTTATCTTATGCTAAGCTGCCTAAGAGCTTTTGGGGTGAAGCTCTAATGACTGCAGTTGATGTGATCAACCTTTCTCCCTCAGCTCCATTAAATGGTGACGTGCCAAACAGGTTTTGGACCGGAAAGGAGGTCTCATACAATCATTTGAAGGTATTTGGCTGCAAAACATTTGTTCATATTCCCAAAGATGAAAGATCAAAAATTGATAGCAAGTCGAAAGAATTCATATTTATGGGATATGAAAATGAAGAATATGGGTATAGGCTGTGGGATCCTGTCAATAAGAAGATTGTTAGAAGCAGAGATGTTGTCTTCTTAGAAGATCTGAACATTGAAGATACTCAGAAGACCGAGAAGCCTAAACAACCCAGAGAATATCCGATGAACCCGGATAAAGTTCCTCCGCCAACAAACCACGATGGCCGGAGAGATACCGAAGATGTCGGTGATGCAGTAAATGACCCGATGATTAATGATCCAGTTGACGATGTAACTAATGATGAGGAAGAGGTACCGACCCCTCGAAGATCAGTCAGGGAACGCAGACCCTCAAACAGATACCCTCTACATGAGTTCGTTACTCTCACAGATGGAGGTGAGCCAGAGTCTTATGAAGAAGCTCTGACAGATAACCACAAAGAGGAGTGGTTGGAAGCCATGCAAGAAGAAATTAAGTCCTTGCATGAGAACCAGACTTATGAGCTGGTGGAGTTACCAAAAGGCAAGAGAGCACTCAGAAACAAATGGGTGTATAGATTAAAGATTGAGGAGAATAACTCACAACCCAGATTCAAGGCAAGACTGGTCGTTAAAGGTTTCAATCAGAAAAAGGGAATTGACTTTGAAGAAATTTTCTCGCCCGTGGTGAAGATGACATCTATCCGGGTGGTACTTGATTTGGCTGCAAGTTTAAATCTGGAGATTGAACAGCTTGATGTGAAGACAGGTTTCCTTCACGGTGACCTTGAAGAGGAAATCTACATGGAGCAACCAGAAGGATTCAAAGTAAAAGCAAGGAAGATCTAGTCTGCAAACTGAAAAAGAGTTTGTATGGACTAAAGCAGGCGCCGCGACAATGGTACAAGAAGTTAGATTCCTTTATGATTGAGCAAGGATATCAGAGGACAACTTCAGACCATTGCGTATTTGTGAAGAATTTCTCAGGAGGTGACTTCATCATACTACTCTTGTATGTTGATGACATGTTGATCGTAGGACAAGATGGTGACAAGATTAGCAAACTGAAGAAAGAGCTCAGTAAATCTGTTGCTATGAAGGAATTAGGACCAGCAAAGCAGATTCTTGGTATGAATATTACCCGCTATAGACAGAATGGGAAGCTGTGGTTATCACAAGAAAAATATATCAAGGTATTAGAGCGGTTCCACATGGAGAAAGCAAAGCCTGTTGCTACTCCACTTGCTAGACACTTTAAGCTTAGCTCGAAGCAGAGTCCTACAAGTGAGAAAGAGGAGGAAGAAATGGCAAAGGTGCCATATGCCTCAGCGGTAGGAAGCCTGATGTATGCAATGGTGTGTACAAGACCAGACATAACACACGCGGTTAGTGTTGTTAGCAGATTTCTATCTAATCTAGGCAAAGAGCATTGGAATGCTGTGAAGTGGATTCTTAAATATCTCAAAGGTACTTCCAAAATGGGTTTATGCTTTGGAAGTGGGAAGCCTGAACTAATAGGCTATATAGATGCAGATATGAACTAAGATGTTGACTCAAGAAAGTCTACATCAGGATACCAGATTACATTTTCAGGGGGAGCTGTCATGGAAATCAAAGCTACAATAATGTGTTGCTTTGTCAACTACAGAAGCGGAGTTCATAGCAGCTACGGAAGCCTGCAAAGAAATTTTGTGGATGAAGAAATTACTTCAGGAATTGGGCCATAAGCAACAAAAGTATGTTCTGCATTGTGATAGTCAAAGCGCAATTCATCTGAGTAAGAATTCGAGTTTTCACTCGAAATCAAAGCACATTGATGTGAGGTATCACTGGATACGTGATGTGCTAAAAGCCAAGCAACTACAGCTTGAGAAGATTCACACAAATGATAATGGTTCAGATATGATGACGAAGTCCTTACCAAAGGACAAGTTTGAATTTTGCAGAAGCGCGTCAGGATTGGCGCATCCCTCCATCTAAGTTGGGAGGGGGAGATTGATAGGCAGTCCCTCCTTAATGGATGAGGAAATCTATGTGATGATTTACCACATGAGGAAAGCATGGGTTGGAAAATTCAAAGAAGGTAGATAGTAAGCCATCTTAGAAGGTAGGTAGCAAGCCATCTTTGAAGTTAGGCATGCCAAACTTGGAAGAAAACTTGACTTTGCTTCCAATTGCATGTCATATTCATGAACCCAATTGCCTATAAATAGGCATGAAAGGTTGTAGGAAAAACAACCAAGGCAAAAGTCATTCCAAACTAATAGAGTTTGAGATAGTAGTGAGATCCTCACTTGAGAAATTAGTGAGAAGAAAATTCCTCTTGAGAGATAGAGTGTGTGTTACCACTTTAGTGAAGTTTAGTCACAAAGTGAGATCGCCTTGTAATCCCATTATTTATATAGTGGAAGAGAGTATTACTACTGCCCCGAAGACGTAGGCATATTTGCTGAACCTCGTTAAATATTGTGTCTTCTTTTGTTTATTTGTTGTTATTCCGCAAATCACACGAGAGATGGGAAAAGTTAGATCCTGGGATAAATAATTATCCATTGGTATTGTATTAAGGCAGCCCTTCTTTCCCAACACCCTCAGCCTGAAGCAAGTCCTTGATTTTCGAACAGTAAAGCTCGTGGGCCCCTTTCAAAACCCCATTCTTGTCCAAACCCTTTATAGTTTCACTAATTGCTGTGACCGCCACAACCAACCCATCTTCACCCAATAACTCCTTTGCTTCCGCAAACCCCATGACACCCATCACGCAATTTCCAAAATAGTTTTCAGGTACCGGAGGATCCAAGCGAGACCTACAGTCCACGGTAAAGGCTTGAACTGAAACTTTGTCGGCTTCTATTTCTTGTGCCTTGACTAAACAAACCCAAGTGTAAGCACAAGCTAGAGAAAACGTTGACAAATGAAGATGTACTGGATCAGAAACCTTTTCTAGTACCATCTGCCTTAGGGTTTGTATCTGTGGTTGTGTGAACTCAAAGATGCTTCGAACTGAGTCATCTGGTGGAGCTTTCACTTCCCAAACCTTTACGCTTCTGTTGTTCGCGCCATCCGAGTTTTGCCAATCATTTAAGTAGATGGATTCGAGTCCGAGCCCAGTCGGATCATAGATGACCGTTCTTTCATATAATGGCTGAAGCTGCTCTGGTAACGAAATATCTGACCCAATGGACAAGCCACTTCCAATTTGTTTGCTGCATGCTTGAGCCCACGACTTAACGAACGAGATTGATGTTTTGCCATCGAGGATTGCATGGTGCATGGCTGTTCCAATGGCGAAGCCACGGCCAGGAAATAGGGTTATTTGCAATGCAATGGCTGCAGCTCGTTCATGAGACGACTCCAACTGGGGAACAAGTGGATGGTAAGCTTTGGATTTGAGAAAGACGTCGTTGCTCGAAAGGTGGTCAAAATTATCAGCATCGGACTCAGCTACTGTGAGTGAAACGGCGTCACCTTGGACATAGCTGAGAAGGGGTGTGTGGGAGTCTTGCGGCAAAGTTCGGTTTCCGGCGAGAGGTACAAAGTGTTTGAGAGTGAGAGAGAGAGCGAGGTTTTGAGATAGGCAAGTACTACAGAATCAGTACTAGTGGAAGGAGAAGAGGAAGAAGATGTTAATTCATAGAAGTAAAGGCGTTGTACGGGTGGAAACCTCAGCCAGAGCGAGTCAAAGTAGGTCAGAGGAAGGGACAACAGATCTGGTGCGCCTGGTTTTGGAGCCACCCTACAAATCTCCACCATTTTCACCGAGTTTGGTTGCGCCATTGGGGAAGAAGAAGCTTAATGCTTACAGCTAGCTTCTGAATCTGACCATATACCAAAGCGTCGCTGTGCTATATATTCCTTTTTATAGTAATTTTATTTCACTATTGATCACACTTTTTGTGAATATCGTTCATCATCTCCAACGGAATGGTCAAATCTACGTGAAGAGCTCACCGGTAACAAATGACTGACGAAACACTCTTCAACTCATATGTTATATACACGTGGATTTGACATAGAGCCATCCAGTGTCAAATTTGATCGTTGCAGCTCTCTCTGTGTTTTATTTTTTTATTGTTTCTTCTCCTCACCTCACTCTCTTCCCTTTTGCGTTCTCATCTCTCTCTCTCTCTCTTTCTATTTGTCCAACTATGCATGAAACTAGAGATCAGTTCTTATTTCCTTTCTAGATCCGATCTTATTTCCTTTCTATAATTCTGGGCTTCTAAGCCTTTACGCTGTTTCTAATAAAAGATGGAAACAACGATGAGAAGATAGATGTTTGTTTTTGATAATGGGATTCCTTGATTAAAAAAAAAAAAGGTAATGGGATTTGTGTTTCTGAAAAGTGCAGCGAATACGGAAATTGTTGGGTATTAAATGGTCTCTGAAAAGAGAACTAAGTGGATCATAAACCTTATTACACCTAAGTAATACGTCTATGGCTAGGTCGCTAGGATGATTGATGAGTAATTGGAAAAAAAAAAGTGAAGAACATGAAGAGAAACGATCCAAACCGGTGAGGAAGATTGAGACACATAGAGAAAATTGGGGAAATTCTACAGTACATATATGTATGTGATACACTTATTTACAGATCTAACAATAATTTTGTTGTCATTGTGGTAAATAGAGTTATTTTTTAGGTAATTTTAGTTCTATTACACGTAATTACTTCACCTACGATATTTTTACAAGTTTATGAACAAATTGTTGTCGATGTCATAACTTGGTTCAATTATATGTAAATGTGTAAAAAAAAATGTGATAACTTTATTGTTAATGTTGTAAATTTGGTTCAACTAAATTATAATTTTGGATCAATTAGATGTAAATGAGTGTATGATAAACATCCAAGTACTATAGACAACCCCGAGAAAATTGATTTTCAAAGAGAAATACATAACGTTCACCGTCTTTGATCTAGCTTATCCCAAGTTTACCTGATTTTCAAGTCCTTGATCTGCCTTTATCCCAAGCTTTGATTTTCAGAAAGAACAGAAGAAAATAGAGAAAGAGGAGAGAGAAAGGGACATGGAAGAGAGAGAGAAAGTAATAAAAAAAATATTTATTTGACTAATGCGTTGGTGTAGAATTTCAGTAAATGTCAAATTTCCATGGCAGCCTCCAAATTTGAATTTGGCCCAAGGAATTTGACTCTAAATTCACATTCAATTCCACTAAACAAATTAACACCCATAGAATTTGACTCACTCGTTGTAAAAAGACAAGGCCATTAGATAAAGGAGCCCCGAATGGGTCCTGTACCTTAGTTTTCTCTTGTTGTTACAACTACACTGTTGACATTGCTCGTTCTTCACCATCAAGTTCATATCATGTGTTGAATTGCAATTGTTGTAGTAGAAGAAGCGATGACCTTTTTCCGCTTGTTCCTTATAGTTATTTGTACATATGCTCTAAGAATGTATTCAGGCAACTTATGATTTAGTTAAGTCGCGCTTTTGTTGCTTGCATTTCATTGGGGTAATGGATAGACCTCATTGACTATCTGATGTACTTATATCTGTTGTACTTATCTAAATTGCTTATTAATGTACAATTTCATCTTCTCAAAAAAAAAAAAAAAATGGTTCCTGCACCCGCTTAAAGCTGATGTACGTACTCTTACCAAAGAACTGAGCAAGTGAACAAAATAAATGAGCAGAATGGATCGACAGTAATAAAGTTCTAAAAAGTGTTGTGGGAGATGTCTAGAATACGCAAGTTGTAAGACAGAGCCGTTATCAGTAAAAACTTAGAGCCGTTATGGTAAAAATAAGAGGGTTTTATGATATTTTCCACAAACCGACAAAAGTCAGTGTCGTAGTCGAGAATGGAATTTGCCTTTACCTCGTCTTGTACTATCTTTTTTTTTTTTTTTTTTTTGATAAGTGCCTTTTTCTAGTTTTGAAGCATTAAGTTCATGTAGGCGTGAAGCAGAATAACTCAAGGATCTGATCATTCAGTTCATGTAGACGTGAAGCATTCAAGGCGTTGATGAAACGGAGCCCGGCGAGATCATTTGCCGGTCGACGACAAGATGAAACGGCTCTATGTATTTTTTTTTTTTTTAAAGGACGGCTCTACATATTAAATCTGTTCATGTAGGCTCTAAGTAGTTGTAAACTTTGTGCTGCTCTGAGTTTCATCTAGTAAAATGGAATTTGGGAATCTAGTGATGCCAATATTTCATATTCTAATTTTCTTTAATTCAATTCCCAGAATTTGCAGGTTAATTGGTTTATTTGAATGAAAGAGAGAAAAGATTGGTAATAGATCGTAAATGGTGGCCACAGCTTAGTTGTTTTGATGCTTACATGATCATAATTTCGGAACCATGATGCTATTAAATATAGAAATTAAATTTGAGTTGGAAGCAAATGAGAATATAATGATCCAGTAGAACATTCAAATTGATTAATTATAATGAGTTTTAAACGAAGACTTGAGGGTTCAGGCCTTTGATCGCTACATTCAACAAACTAGCCAAGACAAATCGACTCAACCCACAATTTAGAGATGAAGGGCAATTGGAATGGCAAACATTGCGCTTTGAAGTTTAGGGAAATTACCTTATGCAGAAACCAATATTCTGAACTGATGATGAGTAGATGAGTAATTGAAGAATGAAGACAATCGATTGTTTGGCACCTACCTACCTTGTTAACGTTCTCTGTCCTTCAGCGCCATTGAAATGTCCAAATCGACCCGAACATTAACGTCTGTCTAGGCTGTAACTTACAGCTTGCATATCAGTGTTGTGACCAAAAACAGTTTTAATGAAAAGTCCAATCGGTAAGCTTCCACAAATAAGTAGGTAGGTGTGGTCCTTCTATAAAAGTTATACATATTGGGGAAATTGTAACATTGTCCCGGATTTGAGAAAATTTTTGGTAATTGATATAACATTTTATAAAAGTTTTGGTAGAGTTTGCCGCGCTACAATTTTGTATACACTCTTGTTTTAATACCCAACTAGATCTCCCTCAAATTGTCTCACTCTTTCTTAGCTAAAGGGTTGAGATCTTTTGCCCTAAAGGTTGTAGAGCTTGTTATATGGAATTCTAGCCCGGGACAAAATTCATTTTCGTTGAAATATGCGTAAGCTGCAACTCATATAAGGCAATTGAATTATGTATTAATTGTCGAAAATCTATCCCCGACCTCCGATTTCCTAGGAAGAACCATTCAGATTCTTTCTTACCTTTTTTTTTTTTTTGAAAGGGTCTTTCTTACCATTTCTACTTTCTCAAAAATGTTTGGCTACCTTTTGTGGTAAATATTATAAGCATGATCGAGCAATTTTAGATCTTGACGCTCTTTAGGTGTAATGTTTATACATGATCACGTGCATATTTCTGACACTCAGTTCTCAATATAGTTCGTAGATTATTTACCATAATAGCACATGCATGTGTTTGGTAAAGGAATGAAGCTCAATTTGCCTTTCTTAATTAAGCCTCTTAATTTGCAGCCTCCCCCAACAGTACTCCATATATGCATGTGCTTGGTAATGGAATGAAATTCGATCTCTAGGGAATCTTGTTCATATTGGTATTATTGTGGTCACCCTACAACCAAAAACAATTAATTTTAGTTAAATGGCCCTTACGGACAAAATGTTGCTGATGCTTGATTGATGAAGAATACATGGAAGCTCAACGGTGGAAACTAGTACTGCAAGATATGCATGGTTTAGTTAGGATTTTATTGGATTGATTTCCTGTACTTGAATGCTCGAAATCGATATTTAACCTACGTACATCAAGCTAGCCATTCGAGTTTGGCAGAATGGCAGTTGACCTGCTTATTCCGGTACTGGTTATCTTCAGGCACCTTTCCTTTCTGTCATTCAATTTCTATATAGGAAACTTCCAAATCCTGATGAGCTTTTGCATTTCTCAACATCATCATAACACGCAGTTGGAAAGATCACCTAGGTTTACAAGTAATAAACCTAAAACAAAAGTTCTGGAGTCCACCAGAGATAAAGAGAAAATTATCAATTTGATTGATAATTAGACAAAAGATAGGTTCTGCAACCGTTTAAGGTTGCTTATATAGGAGCAAAGAAACCCTAGAGTGACTAACAATAGATCTCTAAAGCCCACGGGTAAAAATAATAAAACAAATCCAAAACAAACTAAGAAACAGAAAATTCTGGAAAAAAAAAATGCAGTTTTGAGGTCCTAAACGACCCCAAAAGCCCGAAAACACCCCCACGTCATGGCGTAGAGAGGAGTTTTGCCCTTTCCGGAAAGCTATAGCAATCACAAATCGGACACCGAATGCCAAAGTTGCAATAGTAACTTTGGTTTGC
This sequence comes from Rosa persica, assembly GCA_025331145.1. Classification (NCBI taxonomy): domain Eukaryota; kingdom Viridiplantae; phylum Streptophyta; class Magnoliopsida; order Rosales; family Rosaceae; genus Rosa; species Rosa persica. Next base: position 2,439,452 of record WFKR01000001.1, on the reverse strand, counting down.
CTCCTTTTGCACGATCAAGCTGTTCTTCAACTCGGACTGTCATCCGTTCTACATCAGTCTCCTCCATCTCCAAAGAACTTGACCCTGAGTTCTCTTCAGGATAAAGAACCTCATCTTAACGAAACTCATGCAGATCAGCCACATTAAAGGTGTTAGAAATGCCCATGGAATCAGGAAGAGCAACAGCATAAGCATTGTCGTTGATCTTCCTCAGCACCTTAAAAGGACCATATTTTCTTGGCTTTAGTTTGTTGTAGGTACCAGCACGAAACCTCTCCTTGCTTAGAAACACCATCACGTTGTCACCCTCTTAGAACACTTTAACTCTTCGATGTTTGTCAGCTGTAGCTTTATATTTAGCATTAGTTTCTTCCAACTTGGTCTGAACTCCTTCTCTAACAGTTTGCACATCCTTAGCCATGCCTTCAGCAGCAACACTAACACCAGGAACTTTAGGAAGCTTCACTAAGTCAACCACATGTCAAGGAACAGCAGTATAAACTAACGAGAATGGTGACTTCCCTGTTGCACTTTGCACAGCACTGTTATAAGCAAACTCCACTTGTGGTAAGGCATAGTCCCACTGTTTCGGCCTATCTCCACAAACACTCCGAACCATGTTACCCAAAGTTCTGTTAGTAACCTCTGTTTGCCCATTAGTTTAAGGATGAGCTGTGTTGCTACGATTCAAAGTTGTTCCAAACATTCTCCACAACGTAATCCAAAAGTGGCTAAGGAACTTCGTGTCTCTATCAGAAGTAATGGACTTGGGCACTCCATGCAAACGAACCACCTCCCTGAAAAATAGTTGGCTATATTAGAAGCATCAACAGTCTTCTTACAAGCTATAAAGTGCGCCATCTTGGAGAACCTGTCAACTACCACAAACACAGAATCCACACCCCTTTGGGTACGGGGTAATCCCAACACAAAGTCCATAGCAAGATCCTGCCAAATATCTTCAGGAATAGGTAGAGGTAAATAAAGGCCAGTGTTTTGGGACTGACCCTTAGAAACTTGGCAGGTGTAGCACTTCCTCACAATAGCTCCTATATCCTTCTTCAGTTGTGGCCAAAAATACCTCTCCTCAAGACAAGCAATAGTTTTGTCTCGGCCTAAGTGTCCACTCAAACCCCCTCCATGCAAATCTCTAATCAGCTTCTCCCTCAATGATGAACTAGGAATACATAGCTGATTGCCCTTGAATAAATAACCATCATTCACATGGAAATCTGCAACTGCATGATTGTTACTGCACTTGGTCCAAATCTACTTAAAATCAGTGTCTTCAGTCAAATATAACAAGATTGAGAATGAATTTTCTGATGATATTATTCATCTCACAGCGGAGGTATATAAAGAAGTTTACAGGGATATAACATGTAAGTACTAACTACGAAATAATTACAATATATTACAATATATTCTACTCCTAACGTTAAACTATGACTCACGCTAACACTCCCCCTCAAGTTGGCGCATACACATCAATCATACCCAACTTGCTTAGTGAGTCATAAAATACCTTCCTGCAAACTCCTTTGGTAAGTATATCTGCAAGTTGCTCTTCAGATGGAACAAAAGGAAAGCTAATAATTTTGGCATCTAGCTTCTTCTTTATAAAGTGACGATCAACCTCCACATGCTTAGTACGATCATGTTGTACTGGATTCTGTGATATATCAATGGCTGCCTTGTTGTCACAATACAACTGCATAGTACTTTTGAGTTTGAAACCCAGATCACGTAACAGATTTCTCAGCCACAACAATTCACACACTCCGTGAGCCATACCTCTATACTCAGCCTCAGCACTAGATCGTGCCACAACTTTCTGTTTCTTACTCTTCCATGTAACCAAATTACCTCCCACAAATGTAAAGTAACCTGATGTTGACTTCCTGTTTGTAATATTTCCAGCCCAATCTGCATCTGTAAAGCCACAAACCTCAAGGATGTTGTTGTGTTTAGAAAACAACACTCCCCTTCCTGGAGCTGACTTCAGGTACTTTAAAATTCTCATAACAGCATCCATGTGACTCTCACTCGGGTTATGCATGAACTGACTCACCACACTCACTGCATATGCAACATCTGGTCTAGTATGAGCTAGATAAATTAAGCGCCCAACTAACCTCTGATAGCGAGCTCGATCAGTAGGTACCTGATCTGGATACTCAGCTAAACAATAATTCTGCTCAATAGGAGTATCAATAGGTCTACAATCCAACAAACCTGTCTCTGTCAGCAAGTCAAGAACGTACTTCCTCTGGCATAGGTAGATCCCTTCTCTCCCCCTGGCTACCTCAATTCCTAAGAAGTACTTAAGTTCACCCAAGTCCTTCATCTCAAACTCAGAGGCTAGCTGTCTCTGCAGTCTATCCATCTCAACAGTATCATTACCAGTGATTACCATATCATCCACATAAATAATTAGAGCTGTTACCTTCCCTTGTTGGTGCTTGAGGAATAAGGTATGATCTGAGTTGCTCTGTTTGTAACCAACATTCCGCATGAATTGTGAAAATCTTCCAAACCAAGCACGAGGAGACTGTTTGAGACCATACAGTGACTTTCTCAATTTGCATACAAAATCACTAGGAGAAGCAACGACATACCCAGGTGGAAGGCTCATGTACACTTCCTCGGCTAACTCTCCATGAAGAAATGCATTCTTGACATCAAACTGTCGGAGTGGCCAGTTTAAACTAGCGGCAAATGAGAGCAGAACCCGAATAGTGTTCATCTTGGCCACAGGAGCAAATGTTTCATCGTAGTCTATACCATATGTCTAAGTAAACCCCTTTGCTACAAGGCGTGCTTTGTACCGATTCACTGATCCATCTGCATTATGTTTCACAGTAAACACCCAACGATAACCTACAGCCTTCTTGCCTTGTGGTGGAGACACAAGTTGCCAAGTACTGTTCTTCTGCAACGCCTCCATCTCTTCCTTCATTGCCTTCCTCCACTTTGGATCCCCCAAGGCATCTTGCACTCTGTTAGGTACTGATACAGCAGATATTTGATTCACAAATGATTCATATGACTTAGACAACCTCCTAGTGGACATATAATTGGCTACGGGGTATTTTGATTTGGCTGTAAGAGTAGGTTCATATCTTTTGGCTGATTGACCGCGAGTGGTCCTATTTGGTAACATATATTGCTCAACATTAGACTCACTATTACTAGTACCAGTGGATGGACATACCTCAAATGAGTGATCTTCAGGACCAGGAAGTTGTGGGTCAGGGGTAGAAGTGATGGTAGGAGGGGCAGTTGTGTCTTCAACTGCATTCTCAATGATTGAAACTGGTGTCTGGATGTCTGGAGCTTCTACTTCTGGAGATGATGAGCTGATGCTTTCAACTGGATCCGTCAAAATACCTCCTGCTTGTGTGACTTCACTCCTCCTTCTGATTCCTCCCCCTCTCCATAATACAGCTCTTCAAAATATAAATTCTCCCCCTGAAGAGCTGTATCCGAAGAGGAAAAATAACTCATGTCCTCAAAGAAAGTAACATCCATAGTGACATAGTACCTTCTGGTAGGTGGATGATAACATTTGTACCCTTTTTGATAGCCTCCGTAACCAAAAAACACACACTTAAGTGCCCGGGCATCCAACTTAGACCTTTGGTTTTTAGGGACATGGACAAAAGCAACACAACCAAAGACACGAGCTGGAAGATTATGAAATAAAGGTAAGGAGACATGAGATGCAAGAACCTCAAATGGAATTTTTCCCTGAAGGACACTAGATGGAAGACGATTGATAAGATGAGAGGAAGCATGGACGGCATCGCCTCAAAGATACTTAGGCATATGAGCACTAAAGAGAAGGGCACGAGCCATATCAAGTAAATGACGGTTTTTCCTTTCAGACACACCATTTTGTTCTGGTGTTTGTGGACATGTAGTTTGGTGAACAATCCCATGGGTTTTGAAAAACTCTTGGAAAACATGATTAATATACTCTCCCCCATTGTCAGAACGAAGGACTTTAATTGTGCTATGATATTGTGTTTGAACAAGAGTGCGAAAGGTTTGATAAGCTGGAAATACTTCATCTTTGGTTTTAAGAAGAGCAACCCATGACAATCTCGTACAATCATCAATAAACAACACAAAGTATCTCATACCCAATACCGTGGGTTCTCTAGAAGGTCCCCAAACATCAGAATGAATCAACTCAAAAGGAGTAACACTTTTATTGGAAATACTAGGAGAATAAGTAGCACGATGACTCTTTGCCAAAACACATGTTTCACAATGTAAAATAGACTCATCCACACCAATAAACAAAGTAGGCATGGTTTTTCTCATAAGACTAAAAGAGGGATGCCCTAAACGGCGATGCCACAACCAAATTTCACTTAGCTTTTCAGAACTCGAAGTCAAAGCGGTGCGAGACTGTGCTCCTGGTTTCTCTCCTGCGTATGTCGGATCCAGATGGAACAACCTGCCCCTCAGATACCCCCGACCAATTATCTCCCTGGTGAGAAGATCCTGAAAAATCACATACATAGGATAAAAGGTTATGGAGCATTTAGACTCAGTATTCAACTGGGGAACAGATATCAAATGGTGAGACAAGTCAGGCACATATAGCACATTATGAAGTTCTAAGGTGGGAGTAATACGAACTGACCCTGACCCTAACATAGGAAAGGCCTCACCATTGGCATTGGTTACATAGGACACGGGTGGGGAAGATAATTCAGTAAAATACGATTTGTCATAAGTCATATGATCGGAGGCACCAGAATCAATAATCCATGTATCAGAACCAACAAAGTTAGAAACCTTTAAAGCCATACCAATTTTACCTCGACCAGCTATAGAGGCTGTAGGAGTAGCTCCACCAGCCGTATGATGATCTTGGCCAGTCACTCCATAGAAATCTGGTTCTTGGACCAGTTGAACGGCATCTGCTTTCCCTTTGGGACGAAAACCTTGATTTTTAGGTTTAAGGTGTGGATGCAACTTCCAACAAGTCTCCCGAACATGCCCAAGATCAGTGCAATAAGAACATTGAGGACGAGGGCGGTTAGTAGAGGCTTGTGGGAAACCTTGCTGATGAAGTGGGGCTGAACTCTGCTGCTGAAGGAAAGGTGCCCGTGACTTGGCCTGAACGGCTAGGCTAGATACTTCAACCTGTGCATGTTTGACACTTTCCTGCTGAGACTCATCTTTGCGGATGTATGTAAAAGCTGTGTTCAAACTAGGAGGGTCTGTCATTCTAAGCAATTCTCCCTTCGCACTGCTATGCTTCTCATCAAGCCCTCTCAGGAATACATGAACCCTTTCTAGTTCCTTCTCCTTCTGGTACCATACAAGATCTTCCTGATTCTTGATCTTGCAAGGACGCTTCTGATCGATTTCAGCCCATACATTCTTCAGCTTGGTGAAATACACAGCTACTGGTTGCCCGTTCTGTTGCATACTAGCAGCCTTACACATCAATTCATGAACCTGTATAAAATCAGGCTCATTGGTATACAGATCCCCCAATGTCTTCCATATTGTTTCAGCAGTATCACACTCTTCCACCAACTGTAAAACATCTTCAGTCATGGCTTTGAAGAGGAGAGCCATCATAGATCCATCATCATCCTCCCACTTAGCAAAGGCATCCACATCTGCCTCACTAGGAGCTTTGGTTGTTCCATTCACATGCCCCATCTTGTGTATGCCACGAACATGGACAGACATAATCTTCTTCCATGTTCGAAAATTGGTACCATTGAGCTTCGGACCACCAAAGAACCACCATCTGAACTTCGAACAGAAACCTCAATCTTTTGGACCTCATTGATCTTAGAACTCTGTCCTTCACTATCATCACCACCCATTGCAACAATACAACAGTAAAATTATACAATCACAGAATATGCAGCGGAATGAAAGAGACAGAACTAAAAAACAGTATAACGTGCATATTTTCCTTTTCCTTTTTCCTTTTTTTTTTTTTTGGAACCTGTTGCACGGGTCGGTTTGACTTGTTACACGGGATGGCCGGGTTCGACTTGTTGCACGGGTCAGGTCGCTTTGACTGCAGACGCTTTGATTGCAGACGCTGATCTGGATAGAAAAACCGGCGCAGATCTGGATAGAGAACGTTGTCGCCGGTCTGGTAATCAAGGAGGAGGAACGATTCTGGGCTGGTAACCAAGAATGACGCCGGGCTGGATCAAGAAAGGATGACGCCGATCTGGGTTGATGAGAGATAGCGGCGGCGGTCTCAGGCTGAAGACGAAGCAGACTAGGCAAGATGAGCGTCGACGGTCTTGGGCTGAACGAGCGACTAGACTAGAGGAGCAACGGCGGCCTTGGGGTGAAGGCGAAGCCAAACTGTGAGATGAGGAAGTTGACGTGAAGAATGATGACGTCTGCCAACAGTTGGAGAACGACGTCGTCTAACCCACAGAGGGTTCTAAGTCAAATGTCTTCCTCTAATTGAGAGAAGACTAAAGAACAAGAAAAAAGGAGACAAAGTCCTTTGCTCTGATACCAAGTCAAATATAACAAGATTGAGAATGAATTTTCTGATGATATTATTCATCTCACAGCGGAGGTATATAAAGAAGTTTACAGGGATATAACAGGTAAGTACTAACTACGAAATAATTACAATATATTACAATATATTCTACTCCTAACGTTAAACTATGACTCACGCTAACATCTTCCTCATACAATTCCTTCAAGAGTTCACAACCCACAATCTCCTGGGCTAAAGTGACCAGCAAGGACGCCCTCCTACTCAAAGCATCTAATCTGGTAAGAAGATAAAATACCAAATCACGAATTCATGTGAAATCCTTGTTTTTTTTGTTTGATTTCTTCTTTCTTTCCCCTTTTTTTTATTTCTATGGAATCGCACAAATTCAAAAAATGAAAGAATTCCTTTCCTTGGGTTATTGGCTCTGCTACCCTATGAAGAGTACCAGATTTATGTTGAATTACAAAAGGAAATTTTTGCAAAAAACTCACCCATCTTGCATGCATTTTGTTCACAGTTTTCTGGCTATTAAAGTACTTCAAGGCCTGATGATCAGTGAACAATACAAATTCTCTCTGGATTAGGTAGTGCTCTCATTGCTTCAATGCTCGGAACACTGCATAAAATTCCTGATCATAAGTACTCCACTTCTGGCAGGCTTCACTAAATTTTTCACTAAAGAACGCTACTGGTCTCTTCTCTTGTGACAACATAGCACCTACTCCCGCACCACTAGCATCACATTCCACCTCAAACACCTTATTGAAATTGGGAAGAGCAAGAACTGGTGCAGTACAAAATTTTTCCTTGATTAAAGTAAAACTCTTTTCTTGTTCTTCTCCCCACTGGAAGTTGCCTTTCTTCAAACATTCAGTAATAGGAGCAGTAAAGGTACTTAAATTTCTTACAAATCTCCTGTAGAAGGCAGCCAAACCACAGAAGCTTCGCACCACAGAAACTATTTTTGGGGCTGGCCATTCTCTTATAGCTCGTATCTTTTCTTCATCAACCTGAATGCCTTCTTCTCCAACCACAAAACCCAGAAACAAGAGTTTGCTAGTGCAGAAGGTACACTTTTTTCAAGTTAATGTACAATTTATTTTCCTGTAGAGCTCCCAAAACCTGCCTCAAATGTACCAAATGTTCTTCTTTGGTCCTGCTATATATCAATATATCATCAAAATATACCATGACAAAAGAACCAATAAAAGGACGAAGAACCTGGTTCATAAGCCTCATAAAGGTGTTAGGTGCATTAGACAACCGAATGGCATCACCATCCATTCACACATCCCATCCTTGCTCTTAAAGGCTGTGTTCCACTCATCCCCTGGCTTTATTCGAATCTGGTGGTAACCACTTCGAAGATCTATCTTTGTAAACACCTTGGAACCCTCCAGCTCATCAAGCATGTCCTCCAAACGAGGAATAGAAAACCTGTACTTCACAGTGATCTTATTTATAGCCCTGTTATCAACACACATTCGCCATTGATTGCCCTTCTTAGGAACAAGGAGGACTGGAACTGCACAAGGACTCATACTTTCACGAATGAACCCTTTCTTCAGTAAATCCTCAATCTGCTCCCTCAAAATCTCTTTCTCCTTAGGATTCATACGGTAATGGGGCAGATTTGGCAAACTAGCTCTAGGAACCAAATCAATCTGATGTTGAATGTCCCTCATAGGTGGTAACTCATTGGGCAGCTCATCCGATATTAACTCCTTAAACTCTCTCAACATATTCTGCATTCCTTAGGGATCACTATATCTTCCTTTTCTGCAGTCAACAGCCCTTTAATCACCACTGGAAAAATAACCTCAGATTCTTTAAAGGCTTCATCCATCTCAAATTCACTGCTAGACAAGGTCAAAAAACTCTCCCCTTTCTTTACACCCGATCTCTCAAATTGAGAAACAGGAGCCATGGCAATTACATGACTATTCCACATAAACATCATCACATTATCTCTACCTTTGTAAGTCACATCCACATCATATTGCCAGGGTCGCCCAAATAAAATATGACAAGCACCCATATCAATAATATCACACAGATCTTCATTTTTATAATGCTTACCAATGGATACCGGTACTTTGCAGGACTCAGCAACTCGAACTTGTGGACCTTTCTCCACCCATCCCAAAGAATAAGGTTTTTCATGAGGTTGTGTAGGTAACTGCAAATACTCCACCAATTTTCTAGCTGTGAAATTTTCGCAACTCCCATTATCCACAATTAGATTGCATACTTTGTTATTAATGGAACAAAGTGATCTAAAAATATTGCGCTGCTGCCCATCTTCCTTAGGAGTTAATAAGGTCCTCTGCAACATAATATTAATCTTCTCAGGAGACTCCTCCACCGCAAACTCAACCCCTTCATATTCATCACCCCTTCCAGCTTCCTCATCATCTTCATCATCATAATCTTCTATAAGGGCAGATTATCTCCTCTCAGGACACACATTAAACCTAGGTCCAGGCTTGTTGCATCTATAGCAGAGTTTTGTTGTAGACCTCGCATAAGGATTATTAGGCTTCTGATTTGGAACCCTATTTTGAGCACCACTTGAACTGCTTGAACTGTTAGCCCCTTTAAAAGGAGGATTGGAAACCCTAGGAGCACCCTCTGTATTTTGTTGCGTAGCTTTTCCCTTGCCAGCTGATGAGTTCACCAACTTTGTGCTCCTTTGATAGGGATACCTTTGGAAAGAAGAAGCTCGTGAAGGCTTCTCTAATAGTTCTGCTTTCAATGCTAGGCTTGTAGCTTCTGTCACAGTCCACACAGTTTGCAATCCAATTTTCTCCTGAATGGCTGGCTTCAGCCCACTGATATAGTGAGCCACCTTCTGACCTTCAGTTTCTCCTGGATCATTGTGCTCTAAATAGCGTAAGAACTCGGTAGTGTACTCAGCCACGGTCCTCATACCTTGGACACATTCAATATACAACCTGTACAGAATCTGCTCATAATCATCCGGCAAGAATCTCTCCATCATAAGCTGTTTCATTCTTCGCCATGTTTTAACCCCTTGCTTCCTCTGCTTCTTCCGAGTATTCTGTAACTTATCCCACCAAACTGCAGCAATACTCTTCAATAGCCAAGCAACATGCTTAACCAGCTTGTGTTCAGGCACCTCCATAATCTCAAAGAATCTGTCCACTTGAAGCTGCCAATCCAGATAATCTTCCACACCTAAGTTGCCCAAAAAGAGACAAATATGGAGGTCCTAATAGAAAAACTCTTCCTTTAAATCATTAATCTCGATTTAAGCCAAAGAAAGGAATGAAAATATTAAATTTTTTAAAATGGTCTTGACTAATTTGGCAAATAAATAGTGAGGTGTATAAAATGAAATTGCCAAATCGAAAGGCATATCAGGTATTATTTTTTGTTTTTAAAGAAATCGGAATGCATATCATTTAGACACAAGAAATTGTGTGTTTGAATGAGAGACATGATCCTTTCTGTTCTAACAACCTGTGTCACCCATAAATTTATGAAAACTTTAACGGGTCTTTCTGAGAGTAAAGTATCTCATATTATGCATTTTTGTCGCACGTAACTCCATGTATTGCCCATTAGTTATGGTTTGGATTTTCAACTTTATATGATATGAAAATAGACAATTCATCTAAACGTGTCAGGTTGCATTCTAAGAACTTTCGCAGCTAGCGTTCCGACCTTGAATTTCCTGCGAGGTTCGTTTTTTCAGAAAAATAATGAGAAAAAAAAAAATCATGTATTGAGTCTTGTATTGACTGATGTTGCATGTAGAAAATAACACAACTGAGGAAGGTTTTATTCTATCACTGACTATGCACCTATAAATCCACTTTGAACATGTAGTAGTGTTTTGTACCTTCTGTGTCACCTTCTTGGCGTTAAGGTTATTTTGTAGCAGTCAGATTTCTGAAGCACTGCTGAGATATTATCCATTGTTTAAAATTGAAATTGACCTATCTCAGCCTTGACTTTGTAATCCTGATCAGCTTGTACTGGTTGTTCAGGTTGCACAATTTCTTCCTCAAAATCAGATTCTGAATTATTCTCAACAACATCACAACATGGAGCCCTAATTCGCTTACCTCCTTCCCCGCCTCTATTCTTATTGTTGTTGTTGTTGTTGTTATTGTTATTCCTCTCTCCCAACATCCCATGAAGTTCTCCAATCTGAGTATTCACAGTGTTGAAGGTGGCGGTAAACATTGTCGTGAGAGCATCAAGATCTGCTTTTCTAACTTCACCCATTGCTACTAAGGTAAATAAGAGAGACATGGAAAACCTGGCTCTGATACCACCTGACGCAGTCAGAAAGATCACCTAGTTTTACAAGCAATAAACATAAAACAAAGGTTCTGGAGTCCATCAGAGATAAAGAGAAAATTCTCAATCTGATTGATAATTAGACAAAAGATAAGTTCTGCAGCCGTTTAAGGTTGCTTATATAGGAGAAAAGAAACCCTAGGGTGACTAACAATGGATCCCTAAAGCCCACATGTAAAAATAAAACAAATCCAAAACAAACTAGGAAACCGAAAATTTCTGGAAAAATAGAAAAATACAGTTTTGAGGCCCTAAAAGACCCGAAAGCCCGAAAACACCCCCACGTCAAGGCATAGCAACGAGTTTTGCTCCTGGCGCGATTCCCTTTCCAAAAAGCTATAGCAATCACATATCGGACACCGAGTGCCACAGTTGCAATAGTAACTTTGGTTTGCCTTCTGTTGCACGATCGATATGTTCTTCAATTCGACTGCCATCCGTTCTACATCACATCATCACTTATTAGTCAATCATACTAAGATGGATCTTATATCAATATATATATATATATATATGTCGGTTACATTATAATGGAATGAAGGGGATTTTAATTGCCTACTTTCAGATTTTTGAATTAGCTAGATTGATGATCAATTATTGTTGGTGAGCAAAATTTCAGGAGAGAGATTACCCAACAAATAATTTCTTATCTTTAATCTCTGAGAAGTCCTTGACACATCCATCTTGGATTGATCATGGGGAGAAGGGATCTGCAAAACATAAAACACTCCAACGCTCAAGTCATTGTCTATTTAAGAAGAATATAAAAAGAAATCAGATCAATACTTGTTACCATTTGTTACCCATGATTTCCTCCATAAGCTTGAGGATTTATAGTCATTCATTCCTTGGTACTCACTTAATGATTCTTTGCCTTACTCCATGCTGTAGTGGTAGGTGTGAAGACCTGAAATTTAATTTAAATAAATTAAATATAATTAAATATTTGTTTAATAATATGAATTATGAATTTTGGGCTTGCTTTGTATGTCGTTGTGTGAGGAAAGAGGTTACGAACGAATTTTATTTTCGAAACGAAAGTTATTTAGGGGGTCGTGAAAATTGACTTTTTATATGTTCGAAATTCGGAAAACTTCCTTCATGAAAGTTGTAGAGCTCGTCGATACGATCTCGTGCATATATAGAACGCATTATTCGGAGTTCGTATGAATAAGTTATGAATATTTGAAAATTGAAATTTTTCAATAAATATCATGAAAATCAGATTTTTTCATGAATCTCTTGCCGATTCCTGTTTGGAAATGGGAAGATATCTCCATGGACTTTGTGACTGGATTGCCTAGCTCCAGGCAAAGTTATGACTCGATTTGGGTGATTGTTGACCAGCTGACTAAGTCAGCACATTTAGGTGATTGTTCAATAATATGAATTATGAATTTTGGGCTTGCTTCGTATGTCGTTGTGTGAGGAAAGGGACGAAAAAATCACATTTTCGCATTTCAGTCCCCTTCTCCTCTCTCTATCTCTCTCGCGCGCAGCCCCAACCCCCCCCCCCCCCCCCCCCCCCCCCCCCCCGCCCCCGCCCCCGCGTCTGACCCGGTCCCGACCCGACCAGGGTGGAAACAGCCCTCCCGACAGCCGCCGTCACGGGACTGGGCCCTCCCCAGGCTCGCGATACTGAGCCCAGCCTCGCCCTGAGGTCGGCTCGCCCCGCCGTTGCTTCCAGGTCCGGATCGAAGCAACCCCACCCACCGATCGATGACCCGGCCAGATTTTCCATTTTCCGGCACCACCTCGGCCGATCCTCCCCATTTTCAGGATGTTCTCTTCCTCCTGATCATCCTCCTATAAGCCTTGCACCACGGTTTTGTGTGTGGAGCGAAAGATCAAGGATTGAAGTTTTCGATGACTGAGATTCAATCTGGAAACTGATCAGAGGGCTGAGATTAATCCAACTTCAAAGCTCGATCTAGCACGATCTAGACCTTATCTCGGAAATAAAGTTGTTCATAATTTCATTTTGAAAAAGTTTGTAGTTGACAACTTTTGCATCTGAGGTGATTGACCGGCGTTGACCGTCGCGCTGACCTCCATCTGACCGCTGCATGTGGCGGCGCGTCAGACCATATTTTGAGTTTATATTATCTGCACGATGATCTATGCATCCATACGAGCGTTTTGATATAAAACATAGTCATGTTAGAAAAAGTTGATAAATAGTGGATTTACGTTTTGACGAAACTATTTACGGTTTTTACATTTTATTTTTGGTTTACAATTTACGGAGATCAGACCATCGGTTTTACTTCAAATTTTAATATGATGATCATATGACTGTCCCGATGACATTGTATGGTCACGGGTGAAGATCCGGCCGCTGGATCTTCGTATAATTGTAAAACAGTGATTCGGGAGGCGATTCGTGAAGATCGTCCGTCAGATTTTCGTATAATTTTGATAGAATGTTTCCAAGGGCGATCCATGAATATCTAACCGTTGGATCATCGTTTAAATTCGATTTGACCGTTGGATCGTCTTTATTTTAGAATCCGACTGTTTGATCATCTTTATTTTAGAATCCGACCGTTTGATGATCATTTAAGTTTATATCGTGCTTCGTTTGCTAAGTACAGACCGTTCTTGATTAGGTACTTGACGGCTTGAGTTGACGAGCATTTGGATTATTGTGATTTGTATTTTAAGTGAAGACGCAGCGGGAGTTTCGAGGTAAGTAAAACTCACGTGGTTCATATTACAAACCGAGTGCTTTAATTTATTTATATTTGTAATTGTGTGAAAAATATTGATAGATTAAATATTTGTTTTTAAAATCACATGGACTTGATCAACTACGGTCCATAGGTAAGTAAAATGAATTTCACGTTTTTCTTGTGTGAACTATAGATAGTATTAGTGGTCATCCCTGAGTGGATTATTACGTGTGTGTGTGTATATATATATATATATATTTACGTGGAATATATATATTGGGTGGTGTTGTTTGGACCCAAAATGAGCATTTTTGGCGTGTCTTGGAGAAATTGAGCCAAAGACAGTAGCTCAAGCTATATATTGTCGACAAGTTTGAAATATATTATTTAAATGCTAAATAAAGCTTACTATGGAATATTATGCGAGCTACAAGAAAAGGAAATGATGGAAGCATGGAAATGAAAAGTCAACTTTAGCACATTTTCCTACTTCTGCTAGGAGAAACCAAGCTAAACAAGGAATGAGGGGCGGCAAACTAACCAAATGAAATCTAAATGAGCTAAACCTTTCCAGACTAATTCTAGACATCCCAAGAATCATTTCTTATGAAGAGTTCCAGAGCTATTTATTAGTGGAAAGCCTTCAAACAATCAGTCCAATTTTCTGCATAAGCAAAAACTGAAAAATTTGACCTGTAAGGAGTCCAGTAGCATTTCCGACCCAACCACACAGAAATAAATTCTGAAATTTTACCACAATAATCTACATTCATTGTGGACCATTTCATATGAAGAAGTCGAAGGCTACATATGAGTTCATAGTAGAGATAAAAATTAAAGGAATAAAGGAGCAGAAAGTGCTCAAACCACTCCAAAATTCATTAAGTGTTTAAGTGCTCTCACCTAACAAATCCATTAAGTGTTTAAGTGCTCAACGGTAGTCGACTGTAGTACCACGACCACAACGGTTACAGAACCAGCCAAGCAAGGGTAACGCCCTCGCAAACTAGCCAAGCTAAAGTCACGCTTTAGCAAGGTCTCCTCACTTCCTAGTGGTTTTCGCTCTGCTCGATCTATAACATCGAGTATCGATTATTATTTTGAAGAAGCTCAGTAAAAGTCCTCACCACGAGGCATAAAGAATCTCACGACGAGGTTGGTGCTCTCCTCATCCACAATCGCTCAGAAGAAGTTATGTCAAGGGACACCCCCGACAACCACACCCAAACAGTGCTGGCACGCCCACGCAAAAAAGAGACTGTTGACCAGCTCAAGAAAAACTGGTCTGTAGCTTTGTAAGGGGTTGTGAATCATAACGGAATAGGTGAAGCCTCTTTTGCTAATATTGGCCTAAACTTCTTATACCTGCCTAGTTCAGGTTCCTTAAGGTTAAGGGCGGCTTTTATTAACACTTGTTGAACTGTCTTCACACTTATGACCTTTCTCATCTTAATAAATATAGCCTATGTGAAATGGTGGCTAGAAAGGGGACAACATTCATGACAGGTTCTTGAATCCAGAAGTGCGTGCAAATGGGCCTAAACCACTAAGTGGAAGTAGCTCATGCCAAAATAGATCCTGCCTTTCTTGTTCGCCCTCCCCCACCTGGCCATTTCAGTAAGGTTGCCCAAAGGATTTGAAAGAAAATTTGTGTCTAGGCGACTATACTTGGGCCGCATGTCTAAACCTTGATTCACAATGTCTTATTGAATTCAGCTACTTTTTCAATTCAGACATACAATACAGCATACTGCCAGATATTCACCATTCGGAAGTCAGACAAGAACCCTTACGTCAACTACCTGAAACACAAGACCTCCAGTTACAGACCGCACTCGCGTGCAGACTAATTTGGTCTTTCGGAAGAATTAGTAATTCATAGATTTTCTCTCCACACGCCATCAACAGAGATGACAACCGAACGGGGAGAAAGTCAACTGCCCGCTACTGAGGGCGAGGCAGTTCTCACCGCCCAGCCTAATGAGGCCGGAGGAGCGTCTGATACCACTAGGGTAACGGAGGATGAGGTAAAAACATATGTTTTTATACCCATCCCTATCCCAGAAAACACCAGTCTGGAAGTGCAACTTAACATCCTGCGAAAAAATAATAGTACATTCTGGACAAAGACGGCTAAAAGATTTGAGGAGCAGCGACGGATGTCCAACAATCTGATAATGAAAGTCAGACTGGAGATGGAGCGCAATACGGAGCTGTTGCAAGGGCATATAGACCACACATCACGACAAGCGCAGGAGCAACATGAGCAGCTCGTGACCTTGATAAATGCCCAAGCTACACAAACTAAGGTCGTTCTCACAGAAGTCGCGGCTATTCGCAGTGATGGATCTAATACCGCGATCCAAGTTGCCATGCAAAAAGCTGAGATGGATCAGGCAAGAGAGGTCCTGAATAAGGTGTTAGGGGACCCCAATGCTATTCTAGGGTCCCTCGGCCAGCCTGCAGGGTCAGCCAAGTACATACCGCCAAATGCTCGAGAAAAAGCCAGCGGCAGCACGGCCACAGCCACTCTAAGGGACCAGGAGCTTGAAAATCAATAAGGGAGCCCTTGTTGACAATATCTCGTCTCCCCAGTACGACAGCGACGGAGTTGAATACGTGCATCATGACCAGCCTCCAATGTGCCAACAAGCTGGAAGTCCAACAAAGATGACCGCAGGCATGAAGGGTCAGCCAACAGTGGGTCCAACAAAGATGACCTCAGGAGAAGAGGTCGAAAATGCAACGGCCCATTTGGTCAGGTTTCGAGTACAATGTGGCCAGTACCAGAATGATGACAATCTGAAGTGTAACATCTTCGCCACTTCTTTGTCAAGGTCTGCCTTCACCTGGTTTACTAAGCTGCAACCAGGATCTGTCGCGAGTTGGCCAGCGATGGAAAAACTGTTCAAGGAAACCTTCGGGACTATCGAGCCGGAGGTAGATCTGGCTTCACTTACTCCGATGGCTCATCAGCCAAATGAATCCGTTGTTGCATACCTTCAACGTTTCCAGATCTAAAAAAGGGAAGCTGAACGTGATTCTTCCGGAGAAAGAGCTAGTGAAGTTGGCAATCAAAGGCTTAGAGCCTCATTAACGCAAGAAGCAACATGGAAGGGGGAACTGATCACAAAAGTAGGAAGCTTTGAGCATTTGCTTAGAGAAATGGACGCTGTGAAGAACTCCTCCAAAGGAACATACATTCCGGGGAAACGGAGGACTGTGGCAGCAGTGAACCACTACTCAGGTTCCTTTGATCCTTACTATAGGAGTGAGGAATCTGGCCTGGCAGAAGCTGAAGAGTCAGAAGAGGATGAGGTAGCAGCGCTTGAGCTTACCGGGAAGAAGGCGTCAACGGTAAAACAGCTGAAGCTGTGTAAAGAGCCAATGAAACTCAAGTTAGTGGTCTTCACCAAACCTGAATTCACAAGTTCCACCTATGATGCTAATAAAGCTCATGAGATCTTAGATGAGATGATAGCTGCGAAGATGGTGAAGACCGACTTCGGACCATTCACCAAACCGGAACAGTTAAGGGGGAAGAAATACTGTAAGCTCCATAATTTATGGAATCACAACACAGTTGATTGTGTCAGGTTGAAGGATCAGATTCAGATCTGGTTGAATAATGGTAGCTTACAAGTTGAAGCGCCAGCAACAGCGGCGTCGTTGGTAGATTTGGATCATTTCCCAAACACTGGAGTCAACATTGTTGACGTAGTTTAGGACACGAAGGATTAACAGAGGCTGAGCCCAAATCATACCACTGGGGGCTTAGAAAAAGTGATGGAGCAGTCCGTGAAGCGGAGATCAAATTCGGCTTCACCAGTCATGCTATGTTCAAAGTGCAACTGGGAATGTGATATCCAGGCGTTGCACGAAGAAGAAGAACATACCGTTCGCTTTGATACTTTACCACCAATAAATTTATCAGCACATTCTAGAAGCTTCCAACCATGTAGTCCGAGAATGCACGCTGGGTCAGGAACTTCTTCTCCAAGGGACTCTAATTTGTTCAAGAAATTGAAGGTTGCGAGGGAAGAAGAAAGAAAAAATGAGCAGCCAAACGTTATAACCAGACCATATATTCCTCCAGCACCGACATCCACTATGAAGGAAGGGAGATGGTATACCCAAAAGAATGGCAAGGCAGTGGAATGAGCTCTTCAAGGAAGAGAAAACTCCAACGGAGGTTTGGAGAAGCAAAGTGAACCTTGGAAGCGCTGGATCAGGGGTTGATTAAACCATCGCAGTTGGTGAGATCTCCAGAAGAATACCAGAGATAGGTGGAGGCACTGACCTCCAAATGGTTCATCGCCCCGCGGGTTCTCCTGCGGCGTCCTAAGATGTCGCAATAGGCTTCAAAAACCAGCGTTCGCCGAAAGGACAGTCAGGAGAAGTCTCTAGCTCCAACAAAGCAAGAATCACCGCTAACCCACAAACCTAGCGTTTGGTAGAGAATATCTCTCAAAGGAAGAGAGAGCGAGCCTTCAATATTTGACAGGCTGGGGAGTAAAGACAATCGGTCCACGACTGTGCAGGGAAGGCCTAAGAAAGTTCAAAACATAGTGGTTGTGATTTCCGAAGAGGCTTTATCAGCGAAGCAGAGGCCACCGAAGAGGGGATGTCCTTTCATAGCGAATCAGCAGGAGCAAGTCATGGTCAAAGAAGAAGGATCGCTCGCGGCTTATGCCGCAAGCAAGTTCACAGAGGAAGGTGACATGAGCTCTTCAGCGGCGGAATCAGAAGAGGCGGACATGTCGGGCATTGCTTGTAACATGGTATATGTCCTGCCATCAAGATATGCCTTACCGGTGGCAGCTCAGGAATGTCAAGAGGGGGAAGACGAATCATCTGACAAACTGTCGCTCGAGATCACCTCAGCAGCATCATCCCTCAAGAAGAAACCTACCCCGAAGGAGGCTGAAGTAGCAGAGGTTGTAGACACCGATGCGAGAGATCAGGACATGGGTTTCAGCAAGCCAACACCAAAAATGGCGCAACATATGAGGCCATTATATATCACCGTCGATATGAACGGCACCAAGGTTGGAAAAATCATGGTAGACACGGGCGCCGCAGTCAACGTCTTGACCACCAGAACCATGAAATTGCTAGGAATCAAGAAAGAGAAGATCCAATCCACGTCCCTGACACTGAAGAACTTCATAGGGACTGTGACCAAAACATTGGGTTTGATCTTCCTACAAGTCACGGTGGGTCCGGCAGAAGGGGTTTACGCCTTCTTCGTCACAGACTATCATGCGGCATATAGCACAATTCTGGGCTGTGACTGGATCCACCGGAGTTATTGTGTCACATCCAGCCTTCATCAGGAGCTGATCATATAGGATAGAGTCACGGATAAGGCGGTAATAGTCAAAGCAGATCCGCGACCTTTCTCAGTCTTCGCAGTCTACATAGATGCAAGGTATTATTTAGAACCTATCTCTCCGCTACGGGCCTGTGGAATTGACAACAAGGGCCGCCCCACGGGGGTGACAGCCTCCGAACTGGCATAATGGGGGCTCGCATTCACGAAAGGCGACCTCGAAAGGCCCGGACATGCTGTGCCAACTCCAGGTCCTAATTGATGGATCAAGACCTCTCAAAGGAAGAGGTACATGCCTTTCGTTCTTTATATGATAGATTATCCTCATATTTAATCGAAAAAGAGGCCTACGCACAAGTGGCAACATTAGAATATGTTGATGAGGCTCTCTCCGATCATGAGAAGGAAGAAGAGCCCATTCAACGGGCCCCAGCATCGTTAGATGATACTCATCCAAAGGTTAGGGATCCTATAGAGAAGGTGAACTTGGGGACTGAAAACGAGCCAATGGAAGTGGTAATCAGTGCAAACTTAGAGCACAAAGAAAAACAGGGGCTCATCGACTTACTACAGGAGTATAAAGACTGTTTCGCTAAGAGATATGAAGATATGCCAGGTTTATCTCCTGACTTGGTCTGCCATAAACTGCCGACTATCCCAGATCAAATTCTGGTGAGACAGGAATCTAGGAGGATGAATTCGGAAACTCAGGCTTTGGTTAAGGAAGAAGTCGAGAAGATGCATAAGTTAGGAATCATCAGGGTCACCAAGTACAATCGGTGGCTATCTAATGTCGTCCCAGCTCGAAAGAAGAATGGCACAATAAGGGTGTGCGTTGATTACTGCGACCTCAATAATGCCACTCCCAAAGATGTTTGCCCCATGCCGATTGAGGATATGTTGGTAGATGCAGTAGCCGGTCATGAACGCTTATCCTTCATGGATGGAACCACCGGTTATCATCAGATTCTAGTGGCAGAAGAGGATAGACACAAAACTGGGTTCAGATGCCCAGGCTTCACGGGAATTTTTGAATACGTGGTCATGCCTTTCGGTTTGAAAAATGCCGAGGCCACATACCAGCGAGCAATGAACCTAATCTTCCATGATATCCTGAGAAAGATTTTAGAGGTTTACATTGATGATGTGGTCGTCAAATCTAGGCAGCGGGGAAACCACATTGCAGATCTGCGAAAGGTTTTCGAGAGCATACGAATACACAAGCTGAAGATGAACCCTTCGAAATGTGTATTTGGAGTCCAAGCAGGCGACTTCCTAGGATTTTTTGTATATCAGAGGGGCAGCGAAATATCGGAGGATAAAGCTAAAGCAATGATCAATGCTTCACCCCCGAGGACGAAGAAGGAGCTACAAAGGCTATTAGGAAAAATCAATTTCTTGCGGCGGTTTATCTCCAACTCCGCCGGCAAGATTCAGCCTTTCTCCTCCCTCTTGAAGCTACAAGGGCAGACAGAACTTGTGTGGGAGACAAAACATCAAGAGGCCTTTAACAGCATAAAGGCATATCTAGCAAATCCACCGGTTCTTGTTCCTCCAAAGCACGATTACCCACTGAAGCTCTACATTTCAGATGCAAAGGATTCAATTGGTAGCTTATTAGCACAGAACGACGAAGCAGGAGTGGAACATGCCATTTTCTACCTAAGTAGAACGTTAACGGATTGCAAAACGAGGTACACACCAAAGGAAAATCTTTGCCTAACATTGTATTTCTCTGCATGTAAACTTCACCACTACATGTTGTCGTTCACTACATGCATAATTGCCCAGACAGACCTGGTCAAATACATGTTGTCGCGGCCCATTCTTAGGGGCCGGATTGGCAAATGGGTTTTGACTCTTTCAGAGTTCTCTTTGCAGTATGTTCCCCAAAACGCTGTGAAGGGCCAAGCCATCACAGACTTTCGAGCGCATCATCCAATGCTGGATACTAGCGAAATTCGTGAACTTGAAGTCGCCGTGAGTTCTTTGGAAGACTTGTATGGAACACCCAGCCGGGAGATCTATGAGAATTCATTGGCAGCTGTTATGCTGCAACCTTGGATATTGTACTTCGATGGTTCAAGGACAGATACCCTTGCCAGAGCAGGCATTGCGCTGGAAAACCCGTCCGAAGATCATTTTTCATACTCTTTTCAGTTAGAGTATCAATGCACCAATAACCAAGCGAAGTATGAGGCCTTAATCATTGGCCTAGAAGTGCTCTTAGAAATGGGAGTCACGGTGGTACAAGTCCTTGGAGATTAAGTTCTTGTAATCAATCAGCTGCACGAAAAGTTTAAATGCTCAAGTTTCTCGCTAGCCCCATACTGGGATAGAACTCTGGAGTTGTGGGACCAATTTGATGACGTGGACCTTGAGCATATTCCGCGCGAATGAAATTTCGCCGCAAACGTGTTGGCTCAGTTTGCAATGGGGATAACTTTAAAGTATGGCATTCGTGAGCGAATTTTGAAAGTGGAACGCCGAACAGTCCCTTCCTGGATGGCAAGAAAAGATCAACTAGAGGACGCCACGGTAGCAACCTTAGATTCCATTGATTTGGATTGGCGGGTCTCCTTGATCAACTATCTCAAAAATCCTGATCAGCCCAGTGACAAGAGGATCTGCTACCTTGCTCTCAATTATTTCCTCAGGAACAATGAACTTCATAGGCGAGGGGAAGATGGCATAGATTTCAAATGTGTATATGGCAGTGAAGCAAAATAGCTCATGAGGGAAGCACATGCCGGTATCTGCGGGGCTTACCAAGCAGGTCTAAAAATGCGTTGGTCGCTCAGGAGACATGGATATTTCTGGCCAAGTATTTTGAAAGATTGCATCACATTCGCGAAGGGTTGCTTGGATTGCCAAGCTCATGGGCCGGTCTAGCATATCCCCAATGTCCCAATGCAGCCCATTATAAAACCTTGGCCAGCAAGAGGATGGGCGCTGGACTTAATTGGGATGATTCACCCGCATTCATCGCTTCAGCACAAGTTTATCATCGTCGCTACCGATTTCTTTACAAAATCGATCGAAGCAGAACCTTTGAAGGAAGCATATGGTGATACGTTGAGACAATTCCTATTCAGGAACATCATCTGTAGATTTGGTATTTCAGAAGTTTTCGTTTCAGACCGGGGGGTAGCTTTCACGGGTGGTGAAGTTAATAAATTGGCAAAGGAATGAGGAATACAGTTCGTCCATTCCAGTCCTTACTATGCGTAGTCTAACGGTCAAGCAGAGGCCAGCAACAAAATCATCATCACTTTGCTGAAGAAAATGCTAGAAGCTAATCCGCGATAATGGCACGAAACCCTTTATGAGACTCTTTGGGCCTACCGCACATCGAAGCGGAATCCCACCGCTACAACACCTTATGCTTTGATGTTTGGCCATGATGCAGTCCTGCTTTGGAAGTCAACGTCCAATCATTACGAGTTCAAGAGCAGCATCATCTCATTGGAGAAGACTACGTTCAGGCTATGTGGCAGGAACATGAAGACCTCGGCGAAAAGCGCTTGGAGGCTTTAGATAGTTTGGTCATGGAAAAGCAGCGAGTAGCTCGCGCCTATGACAAGCGGACGTGGGGAAAGAGTTATAACGAAGGAGAGTTAGTTTGGAAAGCAGTTCTCTCACTTGGTGAAAAGTTAGATGGTCGCGGCAAATGGACTCCCAGATGGGAAGGCCCATACATCATTTATAAGATTTTGGAGAAAGGAGCATTTCATCTCAAAGACTTAGATGGGGATGTCCATCACAACCCTATTAATGGCCGATACTTGAAGAAATACTTTCCCAGTGTCTGGGACTCGGAGGAGTCATAGACAAATCCGTCGCATAAGACAATGGGACAATTCTAGTGTTCCTACACTCGCGAAGCCTATTCATGAATGCCTTTTTTTTTAGGCCCATCATCGTTTCGTCGCATCACCTAGCAACACTAGGGGCAACACTACACTAAGCCCGAGGACGAGTCAGCGGCCATGAAATTTTTTGACCAAGGTCTCTTCTCTCGTAGAGAAAACACCTTCGCGGGAAAATAGGATCGAGGTGTGGATTTTCTCAAAAACCTTCGCCACAAGGATCTTTTTAACACAGAGCATATTTTAAAGTTCATATTATTTTCAAAGCTCCTGAATATACAACTATGGGGGCCTATATTTGGGGCCTTGAAAGATATAATTTTTAGCTCCTCACAGATATTTGAATATCAGGATAAGAAAATATTATTGTATTCATAAAGTGGCTTTGCAGTCAAAAGCAGTACATTCATTACAAGGCTAAACGTGGCTAAAATACAAACAAGAATCTTCAGATATCTTCTGAATCTTTTTTCAAATGGAAGCAGTTGAGGAAGCAAGCACCGGTTTGAGTCACGCCATTATCCCAAGGAAGGGAAGACTTCAGGGAAGGAAAAAGAAGAGGAAAAAGAAGAGGAACGGAGCACCCACGCCACCTTCAATTGGAGGTAGCTATGGAATCCAACGTCGGCTTAAGCCGCGCCATTATCTCCAAGAGGGGCAGAGTGCAAAGGAACTGAATATAGGCTTGAGACTTCGCGCCCTCTTCACCCTTGGCAGCCACCATTCTCTTAGCGTGAAGTTAGGGAACTTGCTTGGCTGGATCATACCCATTACTTCCCTAAATCCACGCTCTCCCTCCAAGACTCTGCCAATGTTTGGAAGAAAGAGCATGAGTAGAGAGCGACTACCAAAGCCCTTCTCATCTGAAGGACTCGGTGTGGTCCGACTCCAAAAGGAAGGGGTTCCAGGAAGGGTCTTTGGCCTCAGAGTGGCCTTCCTCCCTTCCCCGTTTCGCTCCCAGTGTGGGATTCTAACAAAGATGATCTCGTATGACCGGAGATCCCACACTAGGAGCCTCCTCGTGTTTCTAAACCAATTTGAAACCTGGCACATTCCATCCAGACTTTCAGCTGGCCAAAACAAGGGGTTGCCTGAGATTAAGCCATCAAGCCTAGTCCAGGCTTGAGATTTCGCCATAACGCCTAAAGTTTAGAGGCTGAGAATGGTTTCATGAGGCGAAATTTTGTGAAGATGGAGAAAGAGAAGCAAAGATTGAAAAGCCATTGTTGAGGATCTGAAACTCAGAGGAAGGTTTTGTATAAGCATACTCATCCCTAGAATGCACCTATTTATAGGAGCAGCGCATACAAATCTCCACCCTTGGATGGACAGTCAAAGAGAAGAGACAGATTAAGTGTCACTAAGCCTTGATTAAGTTGCTTTAAATATAGCAAAAGCATCTCCACCCCTTGGATGGACAGTCGAAGAGTCAAAACTAACTGTCAATAAATCTTGATTAAAGTTGCCCTAAATCTTGAAAAAGAATGAATTATTGGCGCGTGGGGGAACCGAACGGTTTTCGAGGAGGTAACTGTTCCATTTTCAATATTATCTTCTCACATCTGTTTTCAACATTTAGTTAATGCGAAGATAAGACTCATTAGGAAGATAAAACCATGAGTTTTGAGTTGGACCAGCAAGTGGATCCAAAAGATAGATATTAGTTAAGAAATAAAGATGTCATCGGTATTACAAGAAGAATATATATGTATATATATATATATATATATATATATTATATACTACAATTGAGCCTAAGGAAATCACTACTATAAGTCATAAGGGGCCTAAAGTGGTCGGCCAGCAAAATCAAGCTTCACACAAAGCACTTCAACTTGGAGGCCTGGAGCAAGGGCCCCATTTTCAATCAACAAGGCCCGTTCTTCAGCTTGGGCCACGCTGCGAGTCAATTCTTCTGAGGCAGCCAATGGAGCTTCCATTTGGGCTTCCTCTGCACATAGCTTATTGTTCACATGGGCCAAACAAGCTTGGAGATGTTGGATCTGGGATTCTAAGTCTAACTTCAGGAGCCTTAGCTCCCTCATGCGAGTGGCCCGATCATTCAAGATGTCGCGAAGAGTCTCCATCTGACTTGCAAGGTTATTTTATACCACGCGGGCCGCATGAGCTTGAGCCTCAACGACAGATTGGCGAATGCGCGCCATGTCAAGATCTTTCAACAGCTTCTCTATGGTGTCGAGTTGAGTTAGATTGACCGCACGCTTTCGACGAAGAAGTGCAATGGCTTCCCAGATCCTGGGGAGTTCTTCAGGCCCCACCCGCAGCTGTCCTAGAAGGTTTCGAAGCTCCGCTCTCGCTAGTTCAGCGGCAGTAAGGAGCTTCCTCAAGGATTCGAGCCAACCTTTCAAGCCTAGTGGAAGGAGGTGGTGGAGGATTCGTAGCACGATCATAAGTCACCAACGCTAGAGGGCCGACGGGTTCCTCAACTCTTGCATCTTCGTCAACATCATCAGCAACAACCTCTTGAGCCAGGTCTGACATCTCAACCTCAGGGGACTCAGGAAATTCAATGCGAGGTTCATCAGTAGAGTGTTGGAAACGAGCAGCTCCAAAAGCAGAACCTTCGGCCTCAACGCTCGCCTCATCTATTTCCGAAATCAAGAGACCACCACTGCTCGCCTCATCCTCCAAACCTGGGATGTAAGTCCCAACGGCCAGAGATTCGGTGTCAAGGACCACCTCCGCCATACAAACAGAATCCTGATCATGTTCAGAAATGTCAGAAAGCGGGTTTGGATCTACAGGGAAATGGAAAGCATTGGCCAACAGTGGCTTACCTCTCGAGCTGTCTGGACGATATCTGGTACATGGTCACCCATAGGGAAAGGCCCCGCCTCATTAACCTCTTGAGCCTTTAGTACCACAGGAATCTCTATCGTATTAGTTCCTGATAAGCTACAGAAATCTCCTAGTGGCTTTCCACGCTTTCATGCTCCAGGGAGTCATCATCAGAAATCATTATTAGAATGGCAGGACCTTGCGGATGCTCTATAGATGTGGGAGAGGGAAGAGGCACCACAGGCCTAGTTGGTGCTTGAACTAACGAGAAAGTTGGCGCTTCTGCAGCTGCTGAGGATTCAACCTCTTTAATGCGAGAGGGATCAGTGGTCTTCTGACGGACCTAGCAAAAGATACATAGTGAAGATCTTGCCTAGATTCTAAAATCTAAATAGGATAAGACAGAGCCAAAGTTTACCAATCGCATTCCCAGAGGTTCGTCATTTTCAAAACTCTCTTCAACAAATTGTGCACGATCGCATTTGCGAGTGAAGACAGCAGTGGCATGTACAAGAAAAGAATCACAACTCAAAAAGGAGGGAAGCACCAAATATACATGTTGGTGATCCTTCTTAACCAAATTACCTCAGCGGGATCTTCATCATCAGAAGGCTCTTCCTCAGGAGTCTGCTCTGCTATTGCTTTTTGTTTCCCGGCCTGAATAGAGGTTGTCCTGCTCTGGGTGGTGAGCTGCAAAATACACTCAAGAATAAGAGCGGAGAATTGAATGAAGGAAAAGAAGTGGTGAAAAAGATGAAAACTTACTGTTGTCCCATGCTCGCGGATCTGTATCCCCGGAAGTGATGAGCGAGGATTTGGAACAGGTCGCGGGGGTTGTGCTGCAGGTTTGGAGAAGCGCTCAAGAATTTCCCTATCCTCCGGACCAGGACTACTCATGCCATGAAAGATCAGGACAAAAAATTCGTCATATGGCAGGTCCCAACAATTCACGGACACTTCGTTCCACCAATCAGCATAATCATCGCCGACATCGTTAAGGGCGTACAGCACTCTAACCCGAGGGGGAATCACTATCAAAGTAAACTAACTCTCAAATGGGGCAGACCCAGGCGGGGCTAATCTCCCCCAAGAAGTGTAGTAATTGGCAGAATCAACCAGAGGCCAGGGTACCAACTGGTCCAACCCAAATTGGCGAGCAAAGTGGTTAGGGGCATAGAGCTCGTACCTTACGCGGTCGGTGGCAAGATGAATATCCAAGCAGGAGATGGCTCGACGAAAGGCTAGGAGAGCTCTTTTGCTATGATCGCGTCCACTGGGCAGAAAGCCATCATCAAGGGGAGGAGGGAATCGCCTAGAAAGGACTATTTTTGGGTCCGGCACCTCTCGCAGCAAGTACAAGTAAATAAAACACTCAGAGTAGGGTGGAACTTGATACCTTACGTTGCGACAAAGCCAGTTCCCCAAAAGGGAATCGACTGGAGGATCCTTTGGAATATCACCGCGACGGAAGCGAGGGAAATAAATCTGCAACCAAAAGGCAAGGATCCAAAATGGACCACTAATGTTGGTATCAATGGGGCACATTATAACTCTATAAAGGGAGTGACATAACGCACCCAATATAGGTAGCCCAAGGCCAACGCAAATACCATTGTAGAAAGCAGTGGCCAGAGAATTCCAGCGCCCAGTAGGTTTGTTAGAAGAGCTGCACAAGATAAATTTGCAAAGCCAGAATTCCAGGAATGCGATACCTCCTGTATGGTCACACTGGGTGCGGTAATAGTCACGCCAGATAGGGTAGGATTTACTGTGATGCCCCCGACCAGTCGTATCCATTCTCAAAGGAAATTGAATACCATCAAACTGACCATGCACATAGGGGTCAAAATCAATGGGCAACCCCGTGATGGTAAGAACATCCAGCAAAGTTATGCTCATCTGCCCAAACCGGAAATAGAATGTATTGCTGGAGGTGTTCCAGAAGCAAAGAGCGGTGGCAAGCGGTGCAGGGCTAGTATTATAGGGAAGACAGAAGCATAGATCGATGGTTTGGGAGATACCTACCGCATCCTATCGGGCCAAATCTCTCACTCGGACCTCTTGATACCAAACATTTTCCTCGGGAGCGATGGTAGGCCAGAAGCCCACTTTCCTCCTTGGTCCCCAACTGCTAAAATCACCGGGCACCTGCCGAAAAGCCTCTATGGGATGGCGGATGGGAAGCCCATAATAGGCCATAGCATCATCTGGCAAACGATCGCGAGGTGTGGGACCCAAACCCGCTTGACTATCACCTCTACCAAAGCTCATCAGTCGACTTCACTCCTCTCTGGTCTGACTTTTGCATCAAACACCCATGTTAGTCCGCCAGGTGAATGCGGCTATCTCAATGATTTCATCTGCCTGATCGATAATGAATGGTTTCTTGGATGCCATTTCTAAGTCGCAAGGAACACTTCTCCATTACACCTTCATACATAGCTCAGATATTCTTGGAAATTAATTTATTGGCTAGGCCAGTGAGTGGCTCTAGTTGATAATTAATTAATCATTATTCCATCTTGAGAAATGGCATCGGAGGCGGCAGTAAAGGGATGGCATTGCACCTTTCCCTACAACAGCAGGGCCAGCGTAGTGGCCTGATTTTTTTTTTTTAATTAAACATGATTAAAACTCATGCGGTTTTAGTTGTTAAAGTTTCAGCAAGTATGGTGGGTTCACTTGGTCACATGTCATGATGACGATAGCCATGATTCAATCATCCTCTTCAGCATAAGATTCGTGAAGGATTAAATGGCAGCAAACAGTTTGCGATTCAGCATCTTATTTCTCCAAGTACTGTAGGCCTTGATCAAACTGGATCTAGCTAGCAAAGAGGCTCCAAACACCTACATTTGAGAAAATCAACAGAGAGCTAGTGATCGAGACAGATACTTGCTGCTATACACATGGCGAAGCTACCACCAAGGAAGAGAAGGATCCTCATTCGCAATCAAAAGCAGTCTCCTTCGCATGGGGGGCACGCTAAAGTTATGATCTCCTACAACCTGCCTAAGTTTCGCCAATTCACTGCAAACCAGACATCAGATACGGGGGGCAATAAAGTTTGCAAAGAAAGCATCAGTTGATGACAAAGGCAATTCAGATTATGGCATCCAAGCTTTATGGCCTATTTAGAGGCCTATATGGAATCAATCAAGTAATTTCAATCAAGCCAATACAAGTGGCTTCGGAGCAACGATATTATAAGACTAGAACTAATTCAAGACCTCTTCAATCAAGACGAAGACCTTTGACTTCGAGGTCTGGGGGGCAATGTTTGGACCCAAAATGAGCATTTTTGGCTTGTCTTGCAGAAATTGAGCCAAAGATAGTGGCTCAAGCTATATATTGTCGACAAGTTCGAAATATATTATCTAGAGGCTAAATAAAGCCTACTATGGAAGATTATGCGAGCTACAAGAAAAGGAAATGATGGAAGCATGGAAATGAAAAGTCTACTTCAGCACATTTTCCTACTTCTACTAGGAGAAATCGAGCTAAACAAGGAAGTATGGGCAGCAGACTAACCAAATGAAATCTAAATGAGCTAAAACTTTCCAGACTAATTCTAGACATCCCAAGGATCATTTCTTATGAGTGGAAAGCCTTCAAACAATCAGTCCAATTTTTTGCAGAAGCAAAAACTGGAAAATTGGACCTGTAAGGAGTCCAGCAGCATTTCTGGCCCAAACATAGGGAAATAAATTCTGAAATTTTACCACAATAATCTACATTCATGGTGGATCATTTCATATGAAGAAGTCGAAGGCTAAATATGAGTTCTTAGTGGAGATAAAAATTAAAGGAATAAAGGAGCAGAAAGTGCTCAAACCACTCCAAAATCCATTAAGTGTTTAAGTGCTCTCACCTAACAAATCCATTAAGTGTTTAAGTGCTCAAACCTAACCCACTATGATTTGTTTAAAGGTCAAATAGTGTTGCTTGGAAGCCTATATATAGAGGCTACAACAAGTATCATCTGACCAATTCATCCATCAAAACATCTATAAGATGATCTAAGTTCTCTCTAGAGCAACCTCTCTAAAAGCAACTCCTCTCCTTCTCTTTCTCTTATCGGTGATCACACTCCAAGTTCTAGTCTCTTTAGAAGCCAACTTTCAGTACCACCAAACCCTCTGTCAAAGTGCTTTTGGTCCTAGTCTCCTCGGGAGCCGACTGTAGTATCACGACCACAAAGGTTACGGAACCAGCCAAGTAAGGGTAACGCCCTCGCAAACCAGCCAAGCTAAAGTCACGCTTTAGCAAGTTCTCTTCACTTCCCAGTGGTTTGCGCTCTGCTCGATCTACAACATCGAGTATCGACTGTGATTTTGAAGAAGCTCAGCAGAAGTCCTCGCCACGAGTCACAAAGAATCCCCTGACGAGGTTGGTGCTCTCCTCGTCCACAATCGCTCAGATGAAGTCAGGTCAAGGGACACCCCCGACGACCGCACCCGAACAGTGCTGGCACGCCCACACAAGAAAATAGACTATTGACCAGCTCAAGAAAAACTGGAGCCAAATAGGTGTGTTGATGAGTGATAATGTGATTGAGTTGGAATGATGATATAGATTATATTTCGAATGCTTAAATTTCATAATAATATTGTGTATCTTGGATGAGTTGATTTCATTGTGTGAAAATATATTGTTGTGCTCATTTATGGATTTAGGGTCAACATAATGACCGGTATGGGGAAACCGGACACTCTAATCCTAGGTGGATGATGGGATACGATTAGTTGAGTGAGTTGGAAGCCACAACCCTTGTCGGATAATGAGGCTTGATTAAGTACGAGTATCAGACGTTCTAAATATGTATATATGTATACATATTGATGAAATACGATAAAGATAAATTTGTCGGATGCCATAACCTGGGCCAGGTGAAGGGCTACGATTCAGTTAGAGCTCTAGCCTGTCAAAACCGTATTTTTATAAATACGATTTCGGGGTTTTGAGAAGAAAGATATGAGTTAGGGTTTTGTGTCGATTTGTTGATTTGGTGATTGATTTGAGATTATTGGTTTCTTGTGAACGTGGAAATTGTTGAGTGTTGACTTGGGTGAAAATAAATATGATTTAATTAAACAACCGTTCTTTCTTTTTACTCATACGAGCTTTCAAAAGCTTATCGGGTTTTGTGTTGTTGCAACCCGGTACACTATTCAAATGGTGTAGGGGATATTCCTGCAGGTCAGGATAACCAGGGAGGTGACCGTGCTGTTTAAGAGTTACAACATTTATTTGATTTCATTTAAGTTTGTGAGGTTTGTTATACTCATTTAGAGATTTACAATTTAAGTTGTGAGTGAGTTGTAATAATTACCCTAGACTAAATTCAGGTTTTGAACTTAAATTGTGTGGTGAGGTTATTGAGAAAAAAGAAATTTTCAGGATGATTATTTTAAGTTATAGTAATTCATGTTTCGGATTTTGAATTTTTATTCTAAAATTCGGGGCGTGACAGTTTGGTATCAAAACGTAAGGTACATATTTGGTGATATGTCAATACTCTCCAAGTGATGGCCCGTCGGCAGCGGATCCCCATCGTGTGCTCTTCGGTATTGACAATGTCATTAGGTATGTGAGAGCGTTAGGTTGGCTAGGAACGTTAGCATGTCATAAGAACTTTAGGCGTTGCCTTGTATGCTTAGTTACTTGGTTAATATGGACTTGCATTTGACTTATGCCATGTTTAAGTGTTATGCGTGTATTAACCAAGTATGCCCTACTTATTAGGTAATGGAGATTGAGGGAGACGAAGCTAGAGGTCGAGGTAGAGGCAGACCTCGTGGTAGGGGTAGAGGTCGAGGTAGGGGTAGGGCCCCTCCGGTCGATGATGCATATGAGGTGGAGGTAGAGACACCTTATGATGATCAGCATATTCCTCCTGTGAGCATGGTTGATGATCCTGCTCGCTTGTTAGTGCTAGCAAAAGAAATTATCCGCTTAGGAGCAACCAAGTTTGGAGGAGGCACTGATCATATGGTTGCGGATCGATGGATTGTGGATTTGCAGACCTACTTTGATCTGTTTGATTGCAGTGAGATTGATAAAAGGAAGCTAGTCGCATTCATGCTGAAGGATGAGGTTAAAGTGTGGTCGAACGTCACACAGAGGAGTATTGAGGTATCTACCTTGACATGGGATGGCTTAGAGAGGCTGTTCAGAGAGAAGTACTTTCCAGCAGCTTTGAAGGAAAGGTTAGAACAGGAATTCCTCGCACTTGTACAGGGGAAGTTGACCGTGATCGAGTACGATACGGAGTTTTGCAGGTTGTATAAGTATGTGAAGTAGATGGATGATGAAGACTTGGTTAAGATGTTTCAGCGAGGGTTGAGCCCTTCGATTAAGAGTGATGTGGCTATCTTAGAGCTGAAGATGAAGATAGAGATCTTGGCTAAGGCACAAATCATTGAGCAGTAGAACCTGATTCGTAGAGAGAATGAGTCTCTGAGATAGACTTCCAAGGCAAGGGAAAGGTCATGGCAGGAAGTAGTAGGTCCAGAGACTTCAGAGGCGGTTTCTGGAAGAAACAGAGAACTCAGTTCAAGCATCATGCCCTAGCTAGGGCAGCAGTAGCTCTTCCCATTCAGGCTATGCCTATTAGGCAGATAGCACCAATAGCTCCAGTGCAGTGCTTTAACTGTGGCGAGTCGGGCCACATCTCTCATGCGTGCATGAAACCACGGAGTAGGATATGCTATAGCTGTGGACAGACAGGGTACCAGGCTAGGGAGTGTCCCTGAAATCAAGGTAGATTGCAGGGAAACCAGCAGAGTCAGCTACCGCCTGCACCTACTAGAGTCTTTGCCATTAGTCAGGCAGGCACGGGAGTGGAAGGTACTTTATCTGTTTATCACTATCTCACTATCTAGTTCGGTTGTGGATGTGTTGTGTTTGACTGCTATGCCTCTTACTAGATCATTATGTGTTACATCACCTCTCGGGGTGTCTCTTGAGCTTAGCATGTTTTGTGATGATTGCCCTATTGGGATTGGTGGTAGAGAGTTCTCTACATCTTTGATTGTGATTCTGGATCACACGTATGATGTGATTTTGGGTATGGATTGGTTGAGCCCGAACCATGCAGTGATTGATTGCTTTAGGATGATTGTGTCCTTCCATTTTCCTGGACAACCAGTGTTTCATTACCGTTGTCTGAAGTCTGACATCGCTATGAGGGCAGGGATTTTGGCCCATATTGAATTGGGGAGTAATACTTCAAGGATTACAGGGATTCCTATAGTTTCAGAGTATGCTGACGTGTTTCAGGAGATACCTGGGTTACCTCCGAAAATGGTAATGGACTTCTCCATTGATGTGATACCAGGTACTTCACATGTATCGAAGGCACCCTATCGAATGGCACCAGCTGAACTTTAGGAGTTGAATGTTCAGATTGAGGGATTACTTGAGCAAGGGTTCATTCAAGCTAGTGTATCTCCTTGGGGTGCACCAGTGTTGTTCGTGAAGAAGAAGGATAATTCACTTCGGTTATGTGTGGATTATTGACAGCTGAACAAGGTGACCATCAAGAACATGTACCATTTACCTAGGATTGATGACTTGTTCGATCAGCTTAGGGAGGCTACTGTGTTCTCAAAGATTAATTTGAGATCTGGATATCACCAGTTAAGGGTGATGATATTCCAAAGACGGCGTTCAGGACCAGGTATGGACATTTTGAGTTCCTTGTCATGCCTTTTGGTCTCACGAATGCACCTACAGCATTCATGGACTTGATGAACCGCACGTTCAGTCCCTACTTAGATCAATTTATGGTAGTGTTCATTGACGACATCTTGATTTATTCAAGGTCGTCAAATAAGCATGATAAGCATTTACGGATTGTGATATAGACGTTGAGAGATAAGAAATTATTTGCCAAGTTTGAGAAGTGCGATTTCTGGCAGAGTGAAGTCAAGTTCATGGTCATATGGTCTCGAAGGATGGAGTTTATGTGGATCCTTCAAAGGTTGAAGCAGTGATGAGTTGGAGTCGCGCTACTACGGTTACAGAAATCTGTAGCTTCCTTAGATTGGCAGGGTATCACAGGCATTTCATTGAACGGTTTTCTTGTATTGCTTCGGCTTTGACCAAATTGACAAGGAAAGACACTCAGTTCGTATGGTCGGATGAGTGTGAGAAGGCTTTCAATGAGCTGAAGACTAGATTGACTACAGCTTCGTGTTGACTATTCCTACTAGTGGTGGTGGGTTAGTCATTTACAGCGATGCATCTCATCAGGGTTTGGGGTGTGTGTTGATGCAGAATGGTAGCGTTGTTGCATATGTTTCTAGACAGTTGAAGGTACATGAGCGGAATTAGCCCACTCATGATCTAGAGCTAGCAGCAGTGGTGTTTGCCTTGAAGATTTGGAGGCACTATCTTTATGGTGAGAAATTTGAACTCTTTTCTGATCATAAGAGTTTGAAGTATCTATTCTCCCAGAAAGAATTGAACATGAGGCAGAGAAGATGGATGGAGCTCATCAAGGACTATGATTTCACCTTGGAGTACCATACCGTAACAGTTGCACAATCCGGCCTTTCTGCTGCATAAACCACGTTGGTCTGTGGTTGTATATGAACTGCAAAAGGCGGTAATGACACAGGAAATGCTTACCGGCAAACACAAGACTCTGGCAGAGGATGGAGTGAGCATTTCTCTGGAAATGGGTAAGAGGAACTTGAACTTAGAGCCTGAGAGTTTAGGCTCCGTTCCGGTGGCACAAGATGAGGCTAGTATTGGCCTTGTGAAGAGAAAGCGAGGCAGACTAGCTGGCAGCAAGAACAGACTGCCCTATGGTACCAAGTAAAATTGTGTCATCTAAGAGTAATGAAAATGACAGAGATTTATCTATATATGTTGTTCAAATGTGATACTAAACTACGTTCATTTTTCGTTCTGTTTTGTTTCAGACAACATATAGTCCCTAATCCTTCAAAATTAGGAACTTCAGACGACAGTTC
Organism: Rosa persica; assembly: GCA_025331145.1. Classification (NCBI taxonomy): domain Eukaryota; kingdom Viridiplantae; phylum Streptophyta; class Magnoliopsida; order Rosales; family Rosaceae; genus Rosa; species Rosa persica. The sequence goes on along the minus strand of WFKR01000001.1, from coordinate 2,404,962 downwards.
CTTATAATGAATCAGTTGGGTAAAGCTAATCCAACGACGTTGATTCTCCGTCATTTGAGTGTCTAAGAGACGGCAACCACCTAAACAATAGATTGTTGACATATCAAACGACAAATATTATCCGTGGTCTGAAGCATTTTTTGACAACAGATTTTAGCCAATTTCTCTTTATGAATGAATAATGTTATCTCGTCCTTAGAGTTTTTTTTACCGAGAAAAGTCATCAAACAAAAAATATTCTCAAACAATGGTTTAACTATTAAAGGAAATTAGTAAGTTTTCTAACTGGATTCCAAATCCCGGGTAGGGGTCGTCAACGGGCCGGGTCGGGCCTTGCTATATTTTTAAATAATGGCGGGCTGGGCCGGGCCGGACTTTATTAAAAATCGAAGGATCCAAACCCGTTCATATAAAGCGGGCCTTGCGGGCTTTTTGGGCCAGGCCTTACGGGCTTTATTTATAAATAAATATTTAAAGACGTAAATATTTTCTTTTTTAATCAACCTTTGGAAATTCATTGGATAATGATCAAATACAACCAAAGATAACATATCTATATTGTATCCAGAAAAATCTATATTTATATATAGATATTAATTTATTGATAAATAAATTTTTAAAGACACTAATTTTTTATAAATCTATATTTATACATCATATACTCCAAAGAGCAACATATAGCAATTCAAAGAAAATGAGAAAACCAACCGTTGGATGTGATTATTACAATAAATTATACGTGTGTTTAAAAATTTAGTCAATTTTACCGTAGTTTCGTACCCAATCGGATTAATCAACCGTAGTCACTTGCATATTTTTTTGGTTGACCGATGGCGTGATGACCACAAAATTTGCTTATTTTTTTACATCACGTCTGTAAATATTTCATCGATGGATGTGCGTGGACATAAGATAAAAATTTCAATTTTTAATTACAAATACATTGGCCAATACCAATTTGCCTCTTAAAGTTGTATGACTTGTACATTGCATTTAAATTGTTGAGGTTCATTCTAAAGCAAACATGAAGTGGAAAATGAATTTGAAAAAACCCACCATTTGATGGAGAGATTGTAATATTTTATGGTGGTCGTAAAAAATCCAGCCAATTTGGTTTTCGTTTAGAATTCGATCATCTAAGTCAAGCCTAGTTACTCTTATAAACTGATATTTATATATCACACACTCCAAAGAGCAACCTCTATCAATTCAAAGAAAATGGGAAAACCGACCGTTGGATGTGATTATTACAATAAATTATGAGTGTGGTTAAAAATTTAGGCAATTTCACCATAGTTTCAAACCCGATCGGGTTGATCAACTGTAGTCATTTGCATGTTTTCTTGGTTGACCGATGGCATGATGACCGCAAAACTTGCTTATTTTTTTACATCACGTTTGTAAAAATTCCATCGATGGATGTGCGTAGATATAAGATACAAATTTCAATTTTAATTACAAATATATTGACCTATACCAATTTTCTTCTTAAAGTTGTATGGCTTATACATTATATTTAAATTGTTGAGGTTCATTCTAAAGCAACCATAAAGTGAAAAATGAATTTGAAAAAATCAACCGTTTGATAGAGAGATTGTAATATTTTATGGTGGTTGTAAAAGTTCTTGTTTCGAATTCGATCATCTAGGTCAAACCTAGTTACTCTTATAAATCTATATTTATATATCATACACTCCAAAGAACAACCTCTATCAATTCAAAGAAAATGGGAAAACCGGCCGTTGAATGTGATTATTACAATAAATTATGAGTGTGGTTAAAAATTTAGTCAATTTTACCATAGTTTCAAACCCGATCAGATTACTCAACAGTAGTCGCTTGTATGCTTTCTTGATTGACCCGTGGCGTGATGACCGCAAAACTTGTTTATTTTTTATATCACGTTTGTAAATATTTCATATATGGATGTGCGTAAACATAAGATAAAAATTTCAATTTTAATTACAAATATATTTGTGTATTCCAATTTATCTCTTTAAAGTTGTATGACTTATACATTACATTTAAATTGTTGAGGTTCATTCTAAAGTAACCATGAACTGGAAAATGAATTTGGAAAAACCAACCGTTTGATAGAGAGATTGTAATATTTTATGGTGGTTGCAAAAAATCCAACCAATTTGGTTCTCGTTTCGAATTCGATCAACTAAGTCAAACCTAGTTACTCTTATAAACCTATATTTATATTTACACACTCCAAAAAGTAACTTCTATCAATTCAAAAAAAAATGGGAAAAGCGGCCGTTGGATGTGATTATTACAATAAATTATGAGTGTGGTTAAAAATTTAGGCAATTTCACCATAGTTTCAAACCCGATCGGATTGATCAACGGTAGTCACTTGCATGTTTTCTTGGTTGACCGATGGCGTGATGACCGCAAAACTTGCTTATTTTTTTACATCACGTTTGTAAAAATTTCATCGATGGATGTGCGTAGATATAAGATACAAATTTCAATTTTAATTACAAATACATTGACCTATACCAATTTGCCTCTTTAAAGTTGCAGAATCGCCTTCACTTAAATTGCTATAAATCCTTCTAGAAAAGTCGGAATCTCAAACCGTAAATTTTTTCAGAAATTAGACATATGGGGCTTTCCGTGCACATATGGTACAGCTCTTATTTCCATCCGAGCAGTTTCCAATAATTTAGCGAAGTTAGATGTTCTGCACAACAATTTATGTGTTGCAGATTCTCATTCAAGCTGAACTTCCTTCACTTAAATTGCCATAACTCATTCTAGAAAAGTCGGAATCACAATCTGTAAAATTCCTCAGAAACTAGACACATGGGGCTTTCCATTCATATAGGGTACAACTCTTAATTCCATCCAAGCAGTTCTCAATAATTCAGCAAAGTTAGATGTTCTACACAATAGTTTATGTATTGAAGATTCTCGTTCAAGCTGAACTACCTTCACTTAAATTGCCATAACTCCTTCTAGAAAAGTCGGAATCATAAACCGTAAAATTCTTTAAAAACTAGACACATGGGGCTTTCCGTGTTAGGGTACAGCTCCTAATTCCATCCGAGTAGTTCCCAATAATTAAACGAATTTAGGTGTTCTGCACAAGAGTTTTTGTGTTATTTATATAATCATTTTTGTTTGCGGACTTTTACAGGCCGGGTCTAACGGGCTTTTGGCGGGCCTGGCAGGGTTTCAAACACCTAAACCAAGCTCGGCCCTCTACCCACCGGGCCGGGCCTATGACGGGCTTTTTGGCGGGCCAGACCGGACTTTTGGCCCTATGGGCCTCCATCGGCCCACGAGGTCCACGGACTAAATGATGACTCCTATCCCAGGTATCATAGAAATTAAAGAAAACATAAAAAAATTGTAAAAATACAAAGAGTCAATCAGCAGTAGGTGAAGATAATGCATGGAAACCCAGATTTATATTCTTGAACGTACAGAAGCTATTATATAATAGGGAATCAACAACATAGCCAAGCGCGCTATGAACAACATTTGTAGTAACTGCAATACTCAACCCCTGACTCGGTGCTTTCCAAATGAGTCCCCAAATCCTTCGGCAAATAGAGAAGCAAAAGCTTCCATACAATCTTTTTTCAAAACCACCCCAATCTCTACACCTCCACCACCATTCTTGGAATCCGAGAAAGAAATCGCTCCGGTCCTATCTATAGAAACCACCTCAACTTTTTTCGGCCTACCCCATCCAAAGTTCGTATCGTAAATCTGAAATCGGTGCGAACCAGCAGTAGAATATATCCCCTCAGCCTGAAGCAAGTCCTTGATTTTCGAAGAGTAAACCTCGTGGGCCTCTTTCAAAACCCCATTCTTGTCTAAACCCTTTATAGTTTCACTAATTGCTGTGACCGCCACAACCAACCAATCTTCACCCAATAACTCCTTTGCTTCCGCAAACCCCATGACACCCATCGTGCAATTTCCAAAATAGTTTTCAGGTACCGGAGGATCCAAGCGAGGTCTACAGTCCACGGTAAAGGCTTGAACTGAAACTTTGTCGGCTTCTATTTCTTGTGCCTTGACTAAACAAACCCAAGTGTAAACACAAGCTAGAGAAAACGTTGACAAATGAAGATGTACTGGATCAGAAACCTTTTCTAGTACCATCTGCCTTAGGGTTTGTATCTGTGCTTGTGTGAACTCAAAGATGCTTCGAACTGAGTCATCTGGTGGAACTTTCACTTCCCAAACCTTTACGCTTCTGTTGTTGGGGCCATCCGAGTTTTGCCAATCATTTAAGTAGATGGATTCGAGTCCGAGCCCAGTCGGGTCATAGATGACCGTTCTGTCATATAACGGCTTGAGCTGCTCCGGTAACGAAATATCTGATTCAATGGAAAAGCCATTCTCAATTTGTTTGCTGCATGCATGAGCCCACGACTTAACAAACGAGTTTGATGTTTTGCCATCGAGGATGGCATGGTGCATGGCTGTTCCAATGGCAAAGCCACGGCCAGGAAATAGGGTTATTTGCAATGCTATGGCTGCAGCTCGTTCATGAGACGTCTCCAACTGGGGAACAAGCGGATGGTAAGCTTTGGATTCAAGAAAAACGTCGTTGCTCGAAAGGTGGTCGAAATTATCAGCATCGGACTCAGCTACTGTGAGTGAAATGGCGTCGCCTTGGGCGTAGCTGAGAATGGGTGTGTGGGAGTCTTGAGGCCAAGTTAGGTTTCCGGCGAGAGGTACAAAGTGTTTGAGAGTGAGAGAGAGCGAGGTTTTGAGATAGGCAAGTACTACAGAATCAGTACTAGTGGAAGGAGAAGAGGAAGAAGATGTTAATTCATAGAAGTAAAGGCGTTGTACAGGTGGAAACCTTAGCCAAAGCGAGTCAAAGTATGTCAGAGGAAGGGACAACAGATCTGGTGCGCCTGGTTTTGGAGCCACCCTGCAAATCTCCACCATTTTCACCGAGTTTGGTTGCGCCATTGGGGAAGAAGAAGAAGCTTAATGGTTACAGCGAACTTTTGAATGTAACCATATACCAAAACCTCGGTGTGCTTCTTTTTTCGTGCAATTTTATCATTATTGACCACTTTTTTTGTGAATCATTCATCCATTGAAGTTGAATTATTTATCCAATCCATTTTATTCTGCCAAACAAATTAACACCACATGGAATTGCAGACTGAGGTACTATTTAATAAAGACAGAGCCATTATAAAAGAAGGGCGGCCCTGAATGGGTCCTGCCACTTAAAGCTGATGTGCTCTCTTACTGACTAGACACTTACCAGAGAAAACCGCAATAAATATGCAAAATATACAGAGAATCGACAGTGATATGCCTGAAAAGAGATATAGACTTTATGCTTTCGATAAACATAGTTTTTTTTTTTTTTTTTTTATGCAATAAACATAGTTAGGTACAGTGCATGTACAGCAAAAGAGTAATGTTAAATGAACTGTCTTTTTAGGTACTACATGCATTCTATCTTATGTAACAGCTAATGTAGTAGAAAGTCTGATCTATATATCACAGAATTTCATTAAATGACGTGACTATACCATATCAGTGTTGTCACATAATTAAGATAAGATGCAACTAGTATCCAAATAAATAGTTCATCTAGCATTATTCATAACTGAATTTCTCACCCGTTTCTATAAGCATATATATGAATTATGAAGCCAATAATGAGGAACATGAAGCCAAATAGAAGACACAGATGTACATGCATGTGTATGTCGTGTTTGATATATACTAGTAAATTGACCAGTGCGATGCTGCGATTTTTTCTTCTTTTAAGTTTCATATATAATAGATGAATACTTACAATCTAAAAAACATCAGAGCTACTTAGAGTATGATTTGTTTTGTTATTAATAATAGATTAGCAACAAATGAAATACAACAAAAAAATAAACTTTTTCATGATCTGTAGAAATTTACAAATACAAAACAAAATTGTTCTTCTTTAAAAAAAAGTAAATAAATAAATAAAAGGGTATGGCAGAATTATAAAAAAAAAATTGTATGGCTGAATTGTAATTTCAGTCAAAAACCGGGGCAAAACAGTCTTTTCTGTCATTAGTATGCGTTATTGAAAAAATAATAAGTAGTGTTCATATGCATAGAAATGTGTATTATAAACTCATTCATATGCCGATAAAAGGCTTGAATACTTTAATAAGAATTAATTTGAAAAAATAGAAATTTGATCTTGATGTCTCACAATAGGCATCAAAATCCACCGTAAGAATACATATCTCTTTCTTAGCAAAATATTTGTTGAAAATTTTGGTGAAAGACAACATCATCTTATATCTAAAACAACCCATATAAACCAAAACATGTCAGAAAGACAGAGACCTATTCTTTTCCAACAAAGGTCCCGTACATCACTACTCACAAATAAATATTACATCCATGGAATACAAATCTAAGTAGTATTAACGAATCAACAACTTTATTATTATTTTTTTTCTCGATACGAACTTATTTTTTACTATGAAGAAAATGAAAACAAAACTTTTTATATGCATTGTACATTTTTTTGATGATTATATGCATTATACAGTTACTTTAGATTTATATATATATATATAATAAATAATGTTCATGGCAATATAGTAAATATCTAAAAGATAGAAGGGTCAAAGAATCACGGAACTATTTATTCAATAGTAACTTACATTTTCCAACACAATAACACTGTATTTATGAACAGTGTTCCAGTTTTTTGTCTTTGAATTATAGTATTATATATATATATATATATATATATATTGTTGGGACATGATATGTCATGTTTGATTGAGCTTGCTTTGCATAAGTTCCTTCTGCACTTACAGAACAAAGAAAGCAATTATATGCTTGCTAGATATAATCGCGTTTAATACCCGTAATTAACCTCGTTGAAAACTTTTGGTAGGTAAATTGATATAAAATCTCATATTTATTTAAGATAATTCTTAGGATTTGCACGGTTTTCTAGCCACTCTTTTTTTGACACCCAATTGGACCTTCCGTCAAACTCGTCTCCCTCTTGCCTAGCTTTCGGGTTTAGATCTTTCTCCTAGGGGTTTTAGGGATTGTTATTGTTGCTCAAAATTCAAGCATGGGATAAAATTCAACTTCGTTGAAAATGAGTATCCTGGGACTCATACAAAGCAATTGAATTATGTATTAATTGTTGAAATTCTATCCCGAATTATGATTTCCTAGAAGAACCGTTCAAATTTTTTCCTACCATTTCTACTTCATTTCTACATGGACTTTTACAAATATGTTTAGACGTCATGTACATATCTATGACTTTCAATTCTCAATATAGGTCATAATGTCATATATAATAATGCAACTTGCCCACTGGCGAACCCAAGTGGGGCAGTGGCTCTCGTCAATTTTTTTAAATGAGGCTTCCTTTTTGTGATATATCTTCATTTTCCCCCAATTAAATTTTTGTTTTTTGTTAAATGGGGCTTCATCTTGATGTCATTTCTTTGTTTGGCTTTTAGACTCATACACCACACTAGGCCTAGGCTCAGTTCGGATTGGCCCGGTTTGTGCCAGAAACCACAACCAAACCGTTTATTTTGGTTGGGCCTTTTTCCCAACTGCAATCACATTTCCAAGCATCTGGGCTGCATTTTCGATGTTACCGTTTTTCCGGTTCGGGCTAGTGCGGTGTCAGCCTGCACTGAATTGTAAAATGGGTGGAAAAAAAAAAAAAAAAACTAAGTATGGATGACTTTGAACATTGTTGACACTCAAAAATCTTACTAACAAGCCCAATTCATATTTCAAGGCGAATTACACTAGCAACCATCAAGCCACGAATGTGGACCCAAGCCACATTCACACACTTTGGGCTTACAAGAATGGGTGTGGTGTGGAAGGTTACGGAAAAGTATGAACCCATCGTTAGTTTTAGACACCGGTAATTTTGGACTTAGGAACAAAAGTTCAAGCCCAGTAGTCTAATCCTAACATGGGTAAGTGAAGAAGAGAGAAAGAGCCAAAAAGCCCAAGTCTAAATCATTTAGAACCAAACCAAAGAGTAAATGCTAAACATAGGATTCTTTATCCCTGTCGCATAACAGAATCTCGTAGAGGAACATAATCCTAGCTACACAGCAGAAATTCTGGGATTGCAATCTCATGAGCAGATTTAAGCAGCGGGAATCCTGCAATAGCAATCCCAATAGCAGAATTCACTACAGAATCTTGGATAGCAATCCTAACAGTAGATACGCTTAAGGCAGCAAGAGTAATGACGCATCATGGCTCAACTCCTATAAATTTAGAGTTCTTGCTGCTGCAAAGGGGTATTCAGAAACAACCCAAAAAAACTCATATGCAATGCAAACCCAAGCAATTCCCCATACTCATCCCAAAAACCCATCCAAACCCAACCTAGAAACACATATGCAAGCCAAGAAACAAAACCAAGAAATTTCCCTAACACCTAACCCAAAAACTCATCAACCAATCCCAATCCAAGATTTCATGTTGCTGTAAATCTCTCATCTTCACTACAAATCATGCTTTTCTAGCTCCCACACCACATGCATCTTGCCAAGCTTCTTTTGGAATATTCAATTCACTGCCCTGAATGTGCAAGGAGCTGTCGGGAAGAACACAACAGCAAGCTTCCTTGGATTCTCATATTCTTTAAAGTTTGTTGGGCCTAGTCTTCGCTAACTCAGACAAAGGGGACAAGATTTTGGGCTCGGTCATGGTGATTTCACTGCTGTACAACCCCGATCAAAAGTGCCCCTACAGACCTGTATGACTGAAATCCATTACTCCAACTGTCCAAGTACCATATTGAAATGCCAAACTAACAAATGTTCAAAAAGCAATCTAGCAAAGTCCAAATAGCCAAATACCAAATTGAACTTCAAACATTAAAATTATCAAATGCAATCTGCCAAAATACCAATTTGAAATGACTGAAATCCAAGGTCTGAAATATATTACAAAACTATTGCCAAAGCACTATACCACAAAGTTAATCAGACGATAGTTCATTAACTGTCGTCTGAATGAAAAAGCTGCTGTTGTCTAGTAGCCTGTTGTCTGATTGACCTCATTCAGACGACAGTTAAAAATCATTGTCTATTTAATATTCACACAACATATATAGCTAAGTATGTGTCGTCTGAATATTTCTTAGGTTAAACTATTGTCTGTTACAAACTCACACAATAGTTCATTTATTGACTGTTGAGAAACAGTATAGTACGCCAACAGTTTTAGGAAAACTGTGTTGTGTGTGATAAATGTCAGACAACAGCAACACAACTACATGATGTCTGAAATGTATTTCACACCACACAGTTATAATGAAACTGTTGTCTGAAATGAATCTCCAACAAGCGTCATTGTTGTTTTAGTTGTCTTATGCAAATAAAACATCAGAAGATGTAGGAATTTATCGTCTGATAGGAACTCAGACAACAGTTAGTAATTTGTTTGTGTTGTAGGATTTGCATAAGGTATAACAGTCCACTGATGGGATGGGATATGTCGTCTAACAGGAACTCAGACCACAGTTTTTATTATATTTAGTTATGGTTTATGAATCTTAATCAACATATTATTATTATACCAGTTGTCTGATTTCAATATCAGACGACAATAACTTTATTATACATGTTACCAGAATGGAGATCACCCAACATCAATTTGTTATTTCTGTTATCTGAAATGACGTTCAGATAACATGTATTATTTGTTGTTTTTAGATGTGATATGTAAGTGGACCTCAGACAATGGTTTTGTGAACCCTTCTGTTGCGTGATACCTTTGGAAACTACAGTTATCTTTGCACAATTGTTGCAAATATGAATGTTCAATCATATCCCAAATAAATCCAAAATAAAACACTGTCATATATCAATTACATCAGCTTCTTACATTGTCAATCCAAAACATTTCCAAAAGTATATATCCATATCCAGATATGATCAAATCCAGCAATCCTAACCAAAAGCAACCTTAATGTAGCAAGTAATAATATTGTCTATCTTGTAAAATCAAGGTTACCAAAATAAGTCACCAACCACTAACTAGATGAGATACTACTGCTTACATATATATGTTTTAACAATAAATTTTGCCTACTCGTTTCCGACTTCATCAATGTGTTGATCGGTATATGCTGCTTTCCCTCTTTTCTCCCACTAAAACAAATTGATTTGCTCTTAGCGTTTAGAAAACTATCCAATAACTCAGAACTACAAACTTATATATAGCATCCAATACATACAGCAAGCCTACTAGGATGAATAGTCTTTAATAACAAATTAAGAATAGAACTATGAGACAAAAGCTTGAGAATCATAAGGGAAGCATATTCAAGAAGTATTGTTTTACCTTGAAAGGGCATTCAATGTTATTCCCATATTGTATTTGTAACTTCTTGGCTTCAAGAGCAAGTTCAAGGTCTTCAAACAAACTAAAAGCTGGATGTGGATGACTGAACACATGAGAAATGGAAAGAGGGTATCATATGAGAGATGTAAAGAGCAATGTATTTTCTAACTTTTACGTAAAGAGCAAGTTCAAGATTAAGAGAAAGATTAACTACGACTGAGACCAGAAACCAAAATGAGAAGAAAAACCTAACCTAAACTACTCCGATTTCAGTGAATTGTTATACACACTAAGATAACACATTAAACTAGATACTAATAAATTTTTAGGGAATTTGGAGATCATTTGCTATGCAAATTAATTCAAAGAAAACAGAGCACAGAAACCTACAAAAACATAAACAAAAGAGAGTGTGAAACTTGGTGTATCAGAAGTCTTGGACGGCTGATGTGCCTTGGACGCATTATAGAATCCTGCAAAAGATAATTAGAGGATTTCAGTAATAAACTGGTTAGAAGACGAAGCATATTAACATACAATTTTGCAGTGGACAAAACAGTCATAACCTATCAATAACACCATAAGCTTAACAATTCTAACCATAAATCTCAAGTACTAAAAGCATTTCACATAAGCTTACCTTTTCTCTGTTATATGTCGTTCTATTCTGCTTTGGACCTCTTGTCCACATTAACTATATCATGTTCTGCGCAGATTAGTAGTTGGCTCTGTGGCTTTTTCTTCATTTTCTTGAACCACCTTTCTTCTGGCACAAATTTGGCTATTTTCACCCTGCAACATACCAGTTCATTCTGAAATGTACAGCAAAAAGAAAACGTTAGAATGACATTGTTTTTGTATATAGGTGAAGTAAAGATAATAGCTCTATTGTCTAGTAATTAATACCTCAATTTATATGAAGTCAGGGAAGGCATGCTCCTATAAAATTTTAGCCATCGTTACTGAAGACTTACTCTTCATCAATAGCACGCTAGATTACATCATTGTCTTCAAACGAACTTCATAACTAATCATTAGCCTTCATATAAATTGTCCAAAAGTTAGCAGCTAAATCACAATATGAAATTGCCTAATTAAAAAATTGAAAGAATGAAACCAATTAGTGACAAAATATACTCATTAGTTACTGTGAACAACATACTTTGTGTGTGAGCCTGCAACTTGGTGGCCTAAATAGCAAGTGACATAGCATTTCTTGAAGTAATTGTATGAAACCAATATATACAATTTTCTCTGAATAATGCATTATACATTAGCAAACATTCTATTCACTTTAGTACTTTAAAAAAAAATCATTTTTGCAAAGAAAGCTACTCATCATATCAAAGAATTATTTTGATTATCATTACAAACATTGTCATCGTCATTACTATTGCAAGTTCCAGTACCTGAGTAGATACATCTTTGGTATATGGTAGACTATATTCAATCTTCCCATTTTGGTCAGATTACAAATACAATAGACAGAACTAAGACTTTGCTTACTGGGCTAATAGAGATTTCAGTAACATAATCAACTAACAGAGGATTATGTAGAAAATAATAGGTATGGCAAGGATCAAGAGGCACATTACATTGTGATATCAGTGATATGATATGATTTTACACTTACCATGTTCTGAGAAGGTTGAGAGATTCTCTATTTACATTCAACTGAATACCTTCTCTTCTATGGGTAGAAAATAAATGGCAGCTGTAAAATCCATGTGTCATGCTTACTCTAACAGCATAACCTCAATAACATACTCACTTCCGAGTTTACATTCATGTCAAACCTGTCAGTTTTCCAATTATCTACAAGGAAATAGTAGACCTATATATGAATTTCAAGTCCCAAATTCCAAACAGAAGCTAACATTATCCCAAACCCCACTTTGTGTTCCATTTAATTCAGCCAAGCACATTTCACAGAAAGAACTCCTTTAGATATCACTTTCCTTCACTTTTGACAACTACTAACTAACAAATAACTGCAATTTTATTTTCAATATATTATGAGAATAATATCATACCCACAAACGTACTCTACCAGAAAAAATAGAACATTCCTTTGCAATTGTTAAGGTCAGTATATTAGTAGATGCCAAAGAAATTTAAATATGGATACTACTCACATTCTTTGGAGCAGAATAGAGGTAAGAGATGCTTAGTTCCCCTAGAAAAAGCCCCTTATCCTCAGCCACAATCGTTCTTGCAGTAGCTATTGACATAGCCTCAGCAACAGAAGCTATAGCTCCTCTAGGGAATCCACCAAAAAAGTTCTGCAGATTCAAGAAACAAAACGTCATTCCCTTGCTTCTGTTTCCAAGCCAATACATAGAAACAAACCAAATTGAACCCAGAGTTCCCTACCCTTTTCTTTTCTCACGAATGAAAGACTTGAAACCAAGATTCAAGTTCAATTAGAGTAACACATAGTGAGCAAAATGGGTGAAATTCCAATATAAAAAAAAAATCAAACCTTTAGTCTAGTCTAACAAAGTATCCTACTTTGCCTCAGATTAAGTAATACCCAGGTTAGAAATCAACTAAAAGGAATTGAATCTAAGCAAAAAAGAGTCCTAATTTTCACTTCCAATTTTCCCCTGTAGAGAGCCTAGTTCATAACCTTTTTTTTCTTTTTACCAAACAAACACAAACCAATGAAAAAGCTTACAAATTGAAACAGAAACAGAGAGAAGAAGCATGGAAAACTTTACAATAAAAGCAGGTTTACCAGGTGACACAATCTCGTTGAATGTTGAGGGGCTTAAGGATGTGACGAACGAGGTAGGAGTAGAAGTCCTTGGTCTCGCAGTGATCTGGAACAGGGCTACAGATGTACTCACTAAATTACGATTACCTCAATTTGTTGCAGATGATGAAGAAAAGCTCCGCTCACCAAGCTCGCTGACCGCGTCTTCAATCTTCCTCTAGCAAACGATTGTGAGCTCCGGTCTAAGTACACGCAGAGAGTAAGTGAGAGCTGAGCCTTAACTCATCGAATAAGGGCAGAGAGTGAGAGATTTGTACGGGAATGGAATTCAGGGGAGAGGCGAAGGGCGAGGGAGGTTTGTGCGGGAATGGAATTAAGGCTCAGAGCGAGGGAGTCTGTGCGGCAGGAATATTGGAAAGAGGTTTATGCGGGACTGACCTAGGAAAAAAGCCAAGGCATTTGACTATTTGAGTGTGTGTTTTGGTTTCGGACAATTTAAAATAAATGTATATTAATTTTTTTTTTTTTTTTGTGGGGGGAAGGGGGGTGTTTCCAGACAACAGATGTAGTTGTTGCTGTTGTCCAGAATTTAGCAATTTCATTAAAAAGATGGAATCAGACCATATATTGGCTAAGAAGAGAACAGACGACCGGTTTAACAAATCTGTCGTCTGATTAACTCAGACAATAGAAAAAACTGATGTGTTGTCTGATAAGTGTCGTGTGATTCACTTATTCTAGTAGTGAAGTCTCAAATGAAATCAAATTAAACAAGTGCAGATGTTCAAGTTCAACAGACCAACAAATTTGAAAAAAAAAAAAAGAGAAAAAAAAAAGAAAGAACATACAACAAGCAAGCTGCAGGAGGTCCAAAAAAATGCAGCTCTAATCTGTCGATTCAGCCCCATTCATCGAGTCACTAACAGCAACCCCTAACATCAACCCTTTGAGCTTTCATTCAATTTCCTCCGAGTCACTAACAACAGCGCCTCCATCTAGCCATTAAAGTCCCAAAACATATTTAAAATAGATTCAAACACTATCCCAAACAGATTTAAAGTAGTAAGATAATGCTAGAATGAAGAAAACAGTAAAATGAAGATATGAACAAGTTTACAACAGGAAAGTCCATTACCAAGTTCAAGTTTTTCCAACTCTTTATATAGTTGCAGCTCCTCTTTAGTTGGTTCTTTATATGCATTGAATTCAAATACTTTCAGCCAATCACTCAAGCAAACCAACTCTTCAACCATCTTAGGGGTGAGTGAAGCTCGGAAAGGGTCCACCACTCTCTTTCCTAGGCTAAATGCATATTCCAAAGCAGTTGAAGTAGGTACCGCAAAGTCATCTTTAGCAAGCTTTGAAAGAATAGGAAACTTTGGAGCATTCTCCTTCCACCAGTTCAAAAGCTCAAATTTTTCGTTGGAAAGGTCTTCAGCAGCCTCTAGAAGATATTTGTCTATCTCATTCTTGATCACTACTACATCCGTCTCCTGCCTAAACAACTTGAACTGATGAAGGTTCACTGCAAGGCTATCCTCATCAACTCGCACAGATGCAGACTCAATCCTTGGCAAAGTGATACTTCTTGAAGCTACTGCAGCCTCTGGATCAGAATCTACATAGCAAACAAAACCAGTGCAATTAGTGTACCAACAGTTCAAAAAACAAGTTAAAATGACTAAAAAAAATAAAAACAGCGAAGTTGTTACCTGCATATTCATCAAAGAGCTTGCTCAATGAATTCTTCACTTCCTGAATCATTAATGCAACTAATCCTTGGTCGGATTGCAGCTTTGGGAAGAAGAACTCAAGATACAACAGTTTGTATCTTGGATCAAGAACTACGACAATTAGCAAAATCTTGTTTAAATCTTCAAGAGAAAGCCAATACTTGTCGAATTTCCTTTTCATATATCGAGGTCTCATTGCTAACAAGAAGAGGATCATTGTTGATAATGTATTTATCCAGCTCACCAATAATAGTGCACATCCAAAGGAGAGGTTCATTGGCTGTTACATGGTTAGTGGCACTAAACTTCAAGGTGGCTTCATAAAAAATTTTAAGAAACTTAATAAGTCTTGCTGCCTTATCCCAATCGGCAGCTGTATGAGGCCCTTCTCCTTGTTTCCACCCACCCTCTCTTGGAAATACCCCTCAAACTGCTGGTCCTAAAGCCTAGCAAATGTCTTCTTGTACTTTTCAGCAAAATCCAACATAAGGTATGTTGTGTGCACACATCCAAAGAAACAATTCCTCCCTTGTGCTTGATCTTTTCTTGAGCTGCACACTTCTTAAACTTCTCAAGCCTTGTTGGCAAAGACCTAATATACTTCACACAATTTTGTATGCCATCAATCGAGGAGTCTAGCTTCTCCATTCCACCCCTGATAATGAGGTTCAGAATATGGCAGCAGCAACACAAATGCAGAAACGATCCTCCTAACACCAACTTATCCCAATTTCCTATCTTCTCCCTCATGTAATCTAAAGCCACCTGATTTGGACTTTCATTATCGACAACTATTGTAAAAACCTTATCAATCCCCCATTTAATCAAACAAGATTCAACCAGCTTGCCTATTGTTTTACCCTTGTGATTTGGAATCACACAAAAGTTTAAAATCCTCTTGTGCAGCTTCCAACTAGAATCTACGAAATGAGTAGTCAACACCATGTAATTAATGTTTTGGATACTTGTCCAAGTATCCATTGTGAGTGAAACCCTTTGCTAATTAACAGCTAAACACCCCTTAATCCTCTCCCTCTCAACCTCATAAAGCTTCCAAATATCTCTAGCTATTGTTCTCCTAGAAGGTGGCTTAAATTGAGGCTGAGTCACCTTCATGAAATCCTTAAACCCTTCATTCTCAACAAACGAAAATGGTAGTTCATCACGGACCACCATTTTCGTACAAGCTAGCCTAGAAGTCATATTATCATAAGCAACAATGATTAATTTACCTCCACTTTCGGCCGAATCAAAGGTCAAGTACTTCTGCTTCTTATTTGGGGCATAGATTGGCGATTTCCTACACTGGTACAGCACGTGTGTCCTCATTGTTGTTGTGCCATTGTTTCTGGAGTTGCTTGCGTAGGTTTGGGGGTAGTACTTGCACCTTGAACATGGTGGCTTCATCAAACTCCTATCTAGATTCTTCAACTTCTCGAAATGCTGCCACAATCGAGTTGTTCTTCCTCTTTCTTAATCCATCTTGTTCTTCAGGAAGTGGTGGAAGCGGTGGAAGTGCTACTGCTGGAGCAGGACTTTGAACAACTGCAGTAGTAAGACTTGGTGTGGGGGTCATCCTGAGTCTAGAGTTTATAGATCCAGTCGGTGTAGAAGTTGAAGTTGAGGAAATCCCTTCCATAATCTACACCAACAATCAACTACAAACAGAACAAAAGGATCAAAACAAGCAATGAAATCAAACAGAACCATTTTACAAAACACCAATTTACATCAACAAAACAAAACCAAAATGAAATCAAAGCAACCAATCATCTTGATATCGACAGAAACCATAATCAAGTAAACCCAGTAACCCACCAACCAATCATCTTCTCTCATTTGATGCCCAGTAACCCTAAACACCAAACCAGCTTGCACTTTTCAAAATCCTTCAAAAAATGAAAAACCAATCATATATAGGTGAAATCGAGAAGAGAAGAGAAGAGAAATAGAGAAATCGAGGATCTGAACCTAAATAGTGAGAGGATATGGTCGAAGACTTCAGCTGGGCTTGAAGGAAATCCACACTTGAAGTTCTCAATCTCCTTCAAAAACATGAAAAAACGAAGATGCTAAGTTGAGGAGAAGAGAAGATGAAATCGAGTGCAGAAATAGAGAAGAGAAGATGCTAAGTTGAGGATCCAGACCTGAGTAGTGAGACAAAGCACCGGCACCGGTGCTGTCAACGGTCAGTAGTCGAAGGCTTTGGCTGGCCTCGAAGGAGAAAGTTAGAGGAGTGAGTGAGAGAACAGGTCGAATGTGGCCACTTTGGGGTGTTTCCCTCTTTAGGGTTTCCACCAGATCAAGTGCGGCCAAGTCTAGGTAAGCTTGGTCTTAGGGCCAATTAGATATAGACATGTATTAAAAATAATTGAATTCAGGTTGGTCAGTTTTAGTCCGGTTGGTTCGACACCTGGACCCGATTCCGACCCGAAATGGAGCAGTTCGGTTCGGTGTGATCTCAGAACGGAGTCGTTTTGGATGCGAATTGGTTACCGCACTGAAATTTGCGGTTCGGTCAGGTTGGTAACTTGATTTCCAGTGCCAAATGCCCAGTGCTACACCACACACCGAATGAATTTTTATTTTGTGAAATGAGGCTTCATTTTGATGCTATTTCTTTGTTTTGTCCCTAAACTAATACTCCATACACACTTATCTTGACCCTTGTAAAAAAAGAAAAAGAAAAACCGCAACCCCCATCACTTAACCAAAATCGTAAGCCCATAACCTAATTACAAGAAACTTTTACTTTGTCGATCATTTCTATAGATTGAAATAATGAAGAGTAAGCCACATCTTTATAGAATTTCTAGTTTATTTATGTTTGATGCTTGTTTTTCTAGGGAAATTATATGTTTTCTTATAACTTATTGCAACAAGTTTTACGTATTGAGAAATGCATTGATTGAAAAATATTTTTTTTTGTTAGGAAATATACAGATTGAAGCTCTGTCATATCATTGAAATTTATTTTGTTATTCAATTTTTTTTCGCCCCCTGTAGAAAAAATTATGCATCCACCATTGAACTTGCACATACTATTTCGTTAGAGCTTCCAATCAATATGACATAAAATAAATATAAAGAATCAATAGCACACCTCAAAGAAAATTTCTGGCATGGGCAAGATGAAGCTCAATTTGCCTTTCGATCCCAACCTCTTTTCAGCCTCCCCGACCACTCCATGCATCGATCTGTTTGGTAATGGAATGGTATTCTCTAGGGAATCTTGTTCGTATTGGTATAATTGTGGTCACCGCACAATAACATAACAACTTTAGTTTGGATAATCATACCACGGCTGGACGTACAGAAAATGTTGCTGATGCTTAATTGATGAAGAATACGTGGAACGCTCAATGGTGGAAAACTAGTACTGCAAGATATTCATGGTTTAGTTAGGATTTTATCGGATTGATTTCCTCCGTTTGAATGCTCGAAATCAATATATATTTTTTGTACGTACATCTAACCCAAGCTAGCTAGCCCAGTTTGGCAGTTGACCTACTTATTCCGGCACTGGTTAATTTAGGATCAGGCACCTTTCCTTTCTGTCATTGATTTTCTCTATAGGAAAATTCCAGAACCTGATGATGAGCTCTTCTCAACCTCATCATCCCTCAATATTAGTGGACCATACTTATATCTGTATAATCTCTCGGTTTCATTATATTGGAATGAACTGGATTTTTAATTGCCTACTTTCAGATTTTTGAATTAGATTCATGATCAATTATTGATGAATAATTTCCAGTAAAATGTACGTGTCTTGCATGCTCATTCTCCCGCTCATCTTGAGCAAACATTATTGTGCTCAGTACAATGCAATTCAATATTTTCATCGGACAAATCTCAACTAGAATGTAGAAAAATAGATATTACTTTTTCGAGCATCAACTGCTTTCCACCTTATATGTCAGCTAATCTAACATAGACACATCATTTGATGAAATTTTCTAACATGTTGTTAACCTAGTATTACTCTTTAGTTTAGGATTATAATCATCATGATATGCATGTATCATTATAAGTTGAAGCATCCTATATTGGTTAACAATTAATCTAGCAAGAGATGAGATTTTTGAGAGATTCATATCTTATAACTCTTAGGAATATTTCATTTCACTAACGAGTACCAGACATTAATTCTTTATTGTACAGTTAATTATCTTAATTTGTGCATATTCATAATTTCATAAGAACCTCGACTCCTATAAGGCTACGATGTTGATAGATAGATAACCATTTTTGTAGTTTTTCGTTGCCGGAGGGGGTGGATCATAGATTCATATGAAAGGAAAAAAAAAGGAATAGATTATTTGAAAACCAATTCAGCGGTGTAGCGTGTGTAAATAATCTAGTATAGTATTTGCCATAATCATACAGAGAAATAAAGAAATCCATTATTAAATCCTAATGGGCTAATGGTGGTGCAAATTGGGTTAATTAATTGAGCTATTTACCAAAAAGGTTATATTAGCTGGTCAAAGCTCCATGCGGAGTGGTCCACTTTATTTGGACCGTGCAGACAGTAGAAAAACACGGAGCACGGGTCATTACCAAAACAAACAGTATAATTGTTAGTTATTATGAAATTGCCACCGTTTATATTAAACGGTCTTCAACTGTATATCTTTCGTAAGTCAATCTTAAACCAAATTACCAATTAGTATTATTCTTATTTTTTTTATATAGAAAATGATTGAACTCTGACTCCTCATTTCTCACTTCTCACTATGTTAAAATCTCAGTAGCAATAAGATATGACTACTGACCTCAATAGCAAATAAGACATACATATTGAAACTCAGTAGCAAATAAAATATGACTACAAACCATAAATAGAAGATTAGGTATAACTTACAGGCTCACAAAAAAAAAATATGATATGCCTATTGACCCTTTTTTAGCAAACATATATAACATGACTACTGACTATCAATAACAAATATGACATAGCTTACTAGCTCACAAAAGCAAACATATATGACAAGACTACTGACCATCAGTGGCAAATATGACATAGCTTACTAGCTCACAAAAAAGAAAACGATATGGCTATGGACCCTCAAAAACACACATGACATGCATATTGGCTATTGACCCTCAATAGCACACATGACATGCATATTGAACGTCAGTAGCCTTAGTAGTAAATAGAATAGAACTACTGACCCTCAATAGCAAATAAGGTAGATTCACTATTGCTACTGATCTTCAGTAACAAACAGTTGGTGAAATCAAACTCCATAAAAATATTAATTTCATAATGAATGGATGGATTTAAAATGAGTTTGCTATCAATACCTATCTAATACAATTAGTAAACTAAAACATAAATACCATGAAAAACACAAATGCAAGGCTGTATTGCTTCATGAGTTGACAACTAGGGCTACTGTGAATGGTGATAGTACATCGCAACTGTAATCAAGTATGATTCTCAATAGCATTCAACCAATTCTGAAACATTCAACCAATTTTAGCTTTCAATTATTAAGAACAACTCTCAGAAAGCTACTGATTCTCAATAGCATTTCAAAAAGAGATCTATTTTGTTAATATTTTGCTGAATTCTATTTCAACTCATTTCTCCCAATACAAAAATAATAGTTACAGAATATTTGGTTCAACTAGACTAAGAAAACACTAGTAATATCATATGAGTACAGAACACGAGATTCTAAAGCTGTACGTTCGATCTTCTTATTTCTACACCTTTTTTTGATCAGCTTTCTTCCTCAATTTCAATGACTGAAATCTGTACCAAAACTAACAATTATAAGTAACAGGAAATTACCTGAATGAATAGTAAATATATATTGTTATTGACCCTCAGTAACAAATAGATATCTCTACTGAATCTTAGTAGCAAATAGATATTGAATTCAATGATAGTTAATACCACACCTTTAGATATTTGCATCCTCACTGACATAACAGGAATATCTTTTATTGCAAAGTTGCAAACAAAGATTGCTATTGACCCTCAATAACAAATATGTATCGTTACTGACCCTCAGTATGTTACTGATCCTCAGTATCAAACAGATGTTGCTACTGAATCTTAGTAGCAAATAAATAATTCAATGATAGTCAACAACACAAAGGTATTTGCACCATCACTTAAAAAACAGGAACATCTGTTAGTGCAAAAGAAGATTGCTATTAACCCTCAGTAACAAATAGATATCATGCTAACCCTCAGTAGCAAATAGATATCCGCTATAGAATCTTATTAGCTAATAGATATGTCAGAACTCATCCCGAAAATTTTCTCTAATTCCCAAGATGGACTCTGTGGGGCCCACTTTTAGGAAAAATTCGACAGAACTTCCCCTAAAAGTGGACAACCCAACCTGTTAAAAAACAACAAAAGTAAATTCTTCTAAATCTAAGATCCCACAACATGAAGTCATCCTACATTTCACAACCACCACAAGTTACCAAGCTAAAAACCAAGCGTAAAGGCAGTAAAATTTATACAATACAACCTGGGGGTTCTAATCTTCAACTCCATAAATAAAACACATCTCTGACAACGAAATTAATACACAATAATACTAAGCCTCTCAAGGTTATCAGGGCGATCTACGGTAACATCAAATATATTACATGAGGTAGGTTAATATTAACCTACGAAAGTCAAGTGGCAGGACTGGTGCTAAG
The DNA here is from genome assembly GCA_025331145.1 of Rosa persica. NCBI lineage: Eukaryota > Viridiplantae > Streptophyta > Magnoliopsida > Rosales > Rosaceae > Rosa > Rosa persica. The sequence goes on along the minus strand of WFKR01000001.1, from coordinate 2,383,500 downwards.
CCTCGATCCTACGCCGAACAGCAGCACTGCGAACTGGGCAAAGGAAACCGAAAAGCCCAGGGGAAAGTAAGCAATAAAACGTTAGTGTGAGTGGACAAAAATATTTAATTAAGAAAGAAATGTTTCTTACTTTCCCGCGTTTATTGTTTAGAACGTTCTTATGCATGCAATAGGGAACTAAAAATTTCAAATCACACTCATGACTAAGCCAGCCCCGCTGGTTTGAGGGAAGTTCGACTGGCCCCGTTAGTCGAACGAATAAATAAATAAATAATTTAAAAGGTATGGTGAGCCGCTAAGGCTCGGGTCGGAGTGTCCCACACTCAAGAGCATCCCATGCTCGGCTCTACTCACCCACAAACACAAAGTAAGCAGGGAGGAGTACTAATAGGCTAGCTAGCAATAAAATATATCGACCCAGGTATGGTGGGTAAAAACCATATGAAAATCGAGAATTAGTAAGACTTCCTCGAAGTCTCACAAGAAAAGAACTTAGTCCAACGACGTGACCCCGCACGCCAACATAACTCAAAATCATAAACCAATATACGAAAATAAAGTGAGTTCATAATCTCGAAGAAATCTCCCATTTCCGAAGATTCCTCGGAAAGCTCAAATCTACTAATAAATAATAATACTTTCATTTCCGGAAATAATCTCGTCGAAGATTATTTCTGATAACAAATTCAAAGTGGAACATAACAACTTCTAATTGGCAATTCGAACGATAAATAATTCCACAATTAAAAATCGAATAATATGCTCATTAAATAAAAGATAATTTAAATAATTTCGTAACTTAGAAAATTTAATTGCATGCATGAATTAAAATCAAACGTCCACTCACAGTATACGGCTAAGCTTTCCGTCGATCCGAACCCTCCTCGTGAGAATCCTCCTCACGTCCTATACAATGTAACGTTCGTAAACCAATAATTACAGGACGGATAAAAATTAAATTCACCAAAAACACAACCATATCCCAATTTGTTCTTAATTACTTAAAAATCTCCAAATTCACTTTTCTAACTTCATTTCTTTACTTTGAGCTTCCGATTAAGGAATTCCGATACACGGATTATCCGTAAATTAATTAACGAATTTCACACCATAACGAAAACCATATCTACACTTCACGAAATTAATTCGAGATTACCAATATGGAAACTACATTATGCCAATGATTAAATAGCTAAATTACGACAGTTGGAAACTTGCCCTACACCACCTCACGCGCCGCCCACAGTGGCGGCGAGTGGTGGTTACTCACCGGAATCAACCTCCTCCTATAGCCACCAAATTTCATGTACAACATCAATTCTACCCACTGGTCATTTCATTCAACTACAACACATCCAAATAACAATTAAAAATAGCCGAAATCAATTGATGAACACAAACCCAGAAATTTCCAAGAACCCTAGAATTTCATTTCGTCAATTCGGCTTCTACACAACAAATCGTGATACAAGGCCATAGGGGAAATGATCAGTGATGAAAACCGAACCTTCGACGCCGGTTTGGCGGCCGGTGACGGCCGGAATCGTCGGAAATCGTCAAAAGACCGAAACTGCTACAGTGATCTTCTTGGTTCAATTCCGAGCTCCTCCGGTCGAGACACCGTGAAATACGACCATGGGCATGACGAGGAGGAGGAGGTGAGCCTAGGTGTGTCTGTGTTTCGTCGTGGGGTGGCCAGAAACGAAGAAATTCGGAGGAGGAAGAATCGGGCCGAACGGGAGGAGGAAGGATCGGGGGAGAAGAGAGAGAAGAAGCCGGGTAAGTTTCCAAATTTGGAAACTTACCACAGTAACTCACTATTTAAAGAAACTTACTATGAACATTAACCAGGAATAGTAAATTTAGTTTTTCGCTTATAACTTTCGCATACTAGCTCCGATTTTTACGAACCACATATGCATGTTCTCGGTTTAACATCCTCTATGACTTTCATGAAGAACATTTTCTCAAATTATGACCCGAACAAAAAGTCAACTTTTAGGGCCACTAAAATCGTATAACGGAGTAAAAATTAAAAGTAATTGACATTTACCGTCAAATTAATTAGAAAATTGAAAATTCTAGGTTCGGGACGTAACAAGATATTTCATTGACATTCAATAACACTAAGATATTTGCATTATCACTAACACAACAGCAACATTGCTTTGATATATAGTAAAATTATAAAAATTGCTATTAACACTCAATAGAAAATGTACAATTGCATCTTCAAAAACACAATAGAAACATATACAAACTAAATTATACAAAAACTCAGGAATTGAGTTTACTGTCAAAATATATCATATACAAACTAAATTAGAACACAATTACCTTGAACTTTGTATCAATTCTTCCATGAGATGGTGACTGAAGACCCGATAAAAGACAACTTTAACTCACAAGAATAATCACAGATGCTAGAGCCTAAGATGTGCAATTGAAAGGACTTCGATTCCCAAATTTCACAGAGAGAGAGAGAGAGAGATCTATCTCTTTAGTTGAAACAAACATGCACAAGAAATCGATTCCAATCAAATAATTGCTTAACAAATCGTTATAATTGCATAACTAATCTCAATCGAACTAGGATTCAGAAATCCTAATCTCTCTCTCTTTCTCTCTCTCTCTCTCTGAATGAAGCAAGTGACAGATCTCGATCTGTTGAAGATCGTAGAGGGGTGGTTCTATCAATTGTTATCTAACAGAAAAATTAATAAAAAAATAAAGAAAAAGCCCGCATGGGCTTTAATGGTCCGAATGGGCCTTATGGCCACTCCGCATGGGAAAACAGCCATTGGGCTTTGCGGATGGTAAATAATTGATTAAAATTATAGTTATAGGTAATTTGTTGACATTATATTGGTCGGTAGGTTGGTACCAATCCGCATCCTAGTACGGCCAATGAAAATGAGATTAATATTTTCCTTATTTGTTTTAATCACGATGTAATTGTGTTAATTTGTTATGGCGGTGCCGGAGCATGTGGACATCAATTCTATTGGAGCTAAATTACTTCTCTTCTCTTGATTCTTTGAATGTGTTTGCTTGCCTGTAGTATCTTTTTTTTTCATCACATTAATTACTCAATGCATCATGCAGCTCTAACCTCTTATTTAACTGTCTTGATGCATCCACAATAGACAAATTTATATTTCGACTATGAATTCGAATTCACAAGTGGAGTGGAAGAAACTGCACATATACGGAGTTTTTTTTTTTTGTTTTAATAATCGAAAAGTTCGATCCAAAAAAGCACTATTTTTCAATAAAATTGAAACGAAGGGTCGTTTGGGCGGGCAGCATCCAGAGAGGGACGACTAGTCGTTGATCTTTGGAGCAAGTCAAAAAGGAACAGTTCAAAGTCCGAAAGGAATATCACGTCATTTGACTTAAATCCAGGGGTATAAGTGGAATGAATGGCATTAATTACCTAAGTCGCAACGCGGCGAACATGCTACGCATTTTCAGACGTCCCGACGCGTTTCCGTTCCCATGAAATTCAGGTATTTGCGGTTCACAACTCCACGCGCTTTTCTATTTCTTGCACCAAGACTCCCCATACTTTCTCATATTTTCACTTCCCCCCCTCTTCTACTTATTAAATTGTACGCTTGTCTTTTTTATTCTGTTTAGTCTTAGTCCATCCCTTGGATTTAGGCAGAGTGTAAGGAATTGAATTTTCTTTTTCTTTTATGAAAAATCAAAGATGCTATTACAATATTAAAAAACACTAGAAACAAAACTAACATAAATTTCTCAGATGAGCCATAAAGATAGTGTAGCTATCGACGTAATGCTGAAATTGTCTAATAATGGTGTGCAATAAACTAAAAGAAATCGATTCTACTCTCACCAAACATAAAAAATAACACACTTCTTTATTCTCAAGCCACTAGCCATGAAACAAACATATCCTCAGACTATTTGAGTATGGTTTACTTCATAATATATTCCCCCATATTAAAATGTATTCCTTGCTTGTTGGACTTTCAATAGGAGTAGGTGCTTTTTGGGACAGAATATCCATCAATTCATTTCTCTTTAAAAAATAAAGTCAAATACACAAAAATTAAATGACGTGATTACAAATACGTCACCCAAGACAACTTAGTATTCAGTAGATAGCATGATAATACTTGGCTCACCAACTATAACAAGAGAACACATGTTAACTAACCAGCTAAAAGCGCTCGACAAGAATGTGAAGAAGATTTCACCGCAATAAACTATGAGCATTATCCTTATTAAAAAAACACGTATCCTCTTATTATTGGCTACGGTTACCCCATAATTAGTTAGCCAAGTATTATCCCAGGTAAAATGTGAAAAACAAGACCAACGAAGCACCTAAAATTTAAAACATAGGGGCCAAAAGTGGGAAGAAAGAACAACGAAGCCCCCCAAAATAAAATCATAAAAAATAGGAATTAGGGGAAAACGTGAAGCAAAGACAGCTATATAAACAACTCAAAGGCTCCAACTCTGCCGTCATCGTCCTCGCAAATCCCTCTGTTCCAATTTTCATGGGCTCTTGTTTCTCCATAGACCACCTCTGGGACGTGTTCTAAACAAACCCCATTTTCCCAACTCCTCCTCTTTTGCCTTCACCTCTTCTCGTTTCGTCTCTCCGACCCTTTTTCTCCGGCGAAGATGGGCATGAAGTTTGTGGAGCTTTTGGATCAGGGAGTCAGAGTGGCCGCCAGGTTTCACTCCAATTGCCCCCAGACCAGTCGCAAGTACTACCATCCTCCGGCGCCCAACCACCATGACGACAACCACCACCACCACCACCACCACGACAACAACAACAACAACACCCACCACGCTTTAGCCGGCGGCGAGGCGATGGCGACGGCGGGGATGCATTTTAAGGATGCTGAGAGCAGCAATGAGTTTATTCTTTTCTCTGTTTGATTATTGGCAAATGTATACACACCAAATTTTTTGGTCATGCTCATAATTATTGATTATGGGAAATGAAAATTGTTATACTTTTCTGCAATTATGTGGTTCTATCTTTCTCATATTCTCATTGCAATGGTGGTTTATGGGTTATTAGAGAGTTGAGGATATTATGGAGTTTTGGGAAATACACAGCTTGTGTCTGTGAAATTCCAAAACAAGCATCTTTTTGGGAAATTGACAGATCTGGTTTTTTGTGTTTTTTGCCGATTACAGATCTGACTCATGATCTTTTGGTCATGTGTCGACAAACTGGCTCCACAATTGGCTCGATACCCTGTTTTTTCGTCCTGACAAATTGGATCGACAATTGGCTTGATACCCTTTTTCCGTCCACCAGTTGGTATATGGACAATTTGACAAGATTGTCCCGTGAGATATCAAGAAATTAACTTTTTATCATGTGCAGATGATTCTGTGCCCTAAAATATGAACCAACGCATGAAATAAGTCGAAGAAAGAGGAACTATAAACAATTTTGGAGTTGGTCTTTTTCTTTTATGTAAGAAAAGACTACAACAATAGTTGGGAGTTTGTCATCCCAAAAGCTACTTAAGTTAAACGAGCAGTTGAAATTTACTAAAACATCAGCTGTAAAGTTTGCTTTTTGAGAAAACAAAATAGTCAAAAGATGCAACAAGAAACGCCTGCTCCAATTTTATTTCAGCTTCCAAGAAATGTTGCAAACATTATTGACGAGTTGGGAGTCCCCTCCCACAATGATCTTTCTAAAATTAAGCTTTTTAGCAATGATGAGGCTATTACGAAGAGCTAAAGTTGTAGTAGTTTGGACAATAGCAACACCAATTTTTCTCGAACCCACACATGAATAGATTGAAAAAAAACGAAAAAAAAAAAAAAAGAGGAATTATACAACAATTTTGGAGTTTTATGGTTATGAAACAATCTTGTGATATTTTTCCTGTCTAGGACAATTGAAGTTGTTGACATCTACTACTCTAGGTTGGCTGGTGGGTTCAAGTTGTGAACGAGGTCACTTTCAAGAAGGCTAAAATCTGAACCAACCAATTCGAGTGGCTTAGGGTTAGGTTTTCTTTCAATACAGAAATAAGTCAAACAGCCGAAGCACCCAATACCAGCATAGTCCAAAATACCAAACTGGACCAAATCAATTTGAGTAGCTTGAAGGAGACTGTGTCATAAACTCAGCGAAGACGTTACCCATCTTCGAAAATTTGACATGAGGGATGTTCCAATGGCGTAATTGGCGATTATTCTCACTGCCTGGCCATTTTTAGCTACAAATAGAGCAATGTTTTGAAAATCTTGGTAGTGACTAATTGCTGGCTAGAACTTGTTCATTGAATGTTACAAAATTCTTCTGTGAGTTCTGTCACATTCATTGAGTTTTTGGACTCAAGAATTTTCATATAAGACCGATATGACCAGATGCCTGCTCTCATTTCATAGTGAAGCAACATGCATCAAAACACTGGCAATATTTACTTATATCCTTTTGAGGGCAGAGTCATGCTTATTAATATCAAAGTGGGAGAAGAAAAAACATATAGAACAAAACGACTTTCGGTGAGTTGAAATGGAGCCATCGCCTCTTCAATCCCAACACATGAATCTAGTTTTCCCATCTCCACTAGAATATAAAAACAAATGATGGAGGATTGTAGACTAATTATTAAAGGGTTGACAGGGTTTCATCTTGCAAACCATCAACATCAAGATTGTTTCGTTTTTTCTTTTTTTGACTTTGGCTTCCTATGTAAACAAGTAAATGAGCTACTAGTTCTTCACCGGCCTGAGTTTTGCGTTAGCCTTAAGTTTGGATCAGACACTAACTTTACTCAAAAATAAAGAGGTTTTACTCATGCCTAATAACATTTGATCTAGAGTCGTGTTTACTTTGTAAGTGAAAAGTTCTGAATTCAATTTACAAATTAGTTGTCATATATTGAGATTTATAGTAAGAAAGAAAAAAGAAAAAAAAGGAAGGGTTTTACTCCTTTTTGAAACTAACTTCTCACAACTGGAGAAAGCTTAAAAATACAGAGAGACAACAAAGATAACTTTGACTGACTTTTCTTTGATTCCAGTTTCATACTTCCATCTGAATGTTCATGTATTTTAATAAAATATAAAATACTTCCGTATTTCGAAAACGTTTTAAAGCTTCCAAACATAATGTGTACATTTGAATCAAAACATAAATGATGAATTACGTGTTTCATTACTTTCATCCCTCTTTGGCTCTTTCAGGTCTTATCTACGTATCATACGTGCCATCGATCCCATAGCCATAATAAGGGATGTATTATACTATGACAAAACTTCTTACCATATTCTACTTTTTGAATAGAAATGATCGAATATGAACTCATTGATTTTTAAGTTCAATCCTTTGATGAGCTGTTGTTTAAAACTTTACTAATAATCATCTCACGATTAAAATCTAAAGTACTTGATGAGTCTAGTTTTGAGAGACTATGACCAAATAATACATGTTCTCTCCCGCCGTCATGAGTCATGACCTTCATATAAGCGGGCAACATGAGATGTCTCTTTTTTTTTTTTTCCCCCTTTCATATTGGGTATCTTTTAGGTGATTTTTTGGTCCCTTGGTTTTTCACATCTCAATTACTTCTGCAGTATCATGCTGAAAGTCTAATTATGTGTGCTATCGAGATCATTAGTCACAAGTCACAAATAACGAATAATTACAACTATAGTTTGAACGCAGAAAAAACTGTGTCAACTCATTCCATGTAAACAGGTTGAACATTGATTTCCAGCGTGACCTTATATGCCTTCTTTTGACAAAATAAATGAAATAACCTTATTGAGAAAACGATGCATTCTGTCAGATGATGTAAATCAAAGCATGAAAATAGGACCAACTGAAGAAAAGTAGCTAAAAGAATAAATTGAAGGCAGCATATTCTGGACAATACAAATAGAAATCTCAAAACAAACTAGAATAAAAAGAAAAATGACAGAAAATTCAATCAATGAGAGACAAACCTACAGTTATCAACCGGCTAGTTTGATACTAAGTTATGTCTACTTGTGCACATGTTGGTGAACAAGTCTAGATTTCCACATGGAGACGCGGGGGAATAATAATACATGAATAAAGAAAGAAACAAACAAACAATACATGAACAGACAAACAAACCAGCTGAAGCAGGGTCGAAATTTCGTTCTCTCATTGTCTGGACAAGGTTGACAAGTACAAATACAGATGCTAGTAATAAATAAACACACATGATAAAACACAAACAAGCAGCTTAGACAACTTCCATGTCACGTAAGCATGATCACAGATCAATTCTAACGTACACCGTCTTCTCCATGAGTTTGAATCCCTGGGAAGATTCTGAAACCACAGCGGCAGGTTAACTAGTCTGCACTACTGATTTACTGACTATCTGCAGCTGAAAGTGGCTTCTGGGCCACAAAGAAATACATTGGCGTGAAGATCTCTTTTCTGAAAATCATTAATCAAGAACATAATTGTCAGTATGGCCAGTATATGCAAATCTCTCGACTGATTAGAGACAGAATATAATCTACTCCACAAGGGGAAAATTTGAAATGTCACTCTAGTCCAATTCAATTCTTGTACTCCAATTTAGAAGCTGAGAATCTATATGGCTCTGTTTTCCAATATTGTCAGTGAACAATGAGAAGAGAGAAAAAAAATTTGTTCAGCTTTAAAAACCAGTAATGTGACTGCAAATAATTATGAAGTCATGCTGTATAAATCTTGTTTGAGGCAAAGAACTCCAGACAAAATACTACATTTTCAGCAAATTTACTATTCCCATACACTGGTCAGGATGAAGGTTCAATCTATGAAGCAGTATGCATGTAGAAAAGAATACTTACTTTCCACCTTCGACTAGCCCTTCAGCAGCTTTCTCTAGAAAATCTTGAACTCTTTGGCTTCCTTGTGGAGCAAGTCCAACATATTCTAAAGCCTTGACCTACATGAATAGTAGCAGAGAAATATTTACGATGCTGCATAAAATCAACGGAAGAAAGTGGTCTTCCAAATCTTTTGAATAACCATAATATCAAAGAATCGTACCATGTTTTTAGTAAAAAAGCGGCCAACAGCTGTTAGACGGAAACTACTAAGAGAAATGCGACTTTTGTCCAAAGGCAAGTACCAAGGAAGAGGTGACTCCTTTACGTCCCTTGCAAGATCTTTCTCCCATACGACCTTTGGTCACAAGCAAAAACAAGCAAATAAAATTAAATAAAATATTTGCTCATATGTTATATGATTTCAGAAAGAAAGAAAAACCTCCCAACTGACCTCAAAACCTGCTTGTTTCAAAGCTTCAAGGCACTTTCCTGTCAATCTGATGTCCGGGAGGCCATCACCAATCTCAATCTCTGCCTGTATCAATAAAATAGTGCTCATGTGTGTGTACTCACATTCTAAAACCCATTGAGAAGTAATTTAATGTTTATATCAATATCTAGATTTATGCATCCAGTCCATACCTTAATTTTTTGATGTTCTGCGTTATTGGGATCAAATGAATCAGTCATGCACCACTCATATGCAGCAAAACATTGACCAGGTTTTAGTACTCTATAAATCTCTTTGTAACATCCATACTGCACAGAAAAAACCAAACATTAAGCCAACACACGCGTCTGGATGTACCGCTGAGTATTTGCTTTTGATATTTAAATGAGTTGGAAGCCTCCTAGCCAAAAACTGAAAAGGCAACTTACTGCATCTGGTGCATGGCAGGTAGCTTCAATTGCATATACAGCATCAAACGTATTTTCAGGAAATGGTATTTTCATGAAGTCAGCCTGCATCATTTAGAAACAAGTACAAAGTATAAATTATTAACTCATCGCTGTTGAAAATTAAGAAGGGAGGCTACTTCATAAAGGAACCTCCTAGAACAAGAACTTAATATACTGGACTACCAACCTTAACAAAGTCACAGGTCTTGTCAATTCCAACAATGCGGTTCAGTTCCTATGGAGCAAAAAAACAAAAGCTTGAAAATTAAGCCAGCTGGAAACAGAATCATCCCAGTGGTAATTTCAAAGATGAAAAAAAACATCTTCTAGATTTCATACTTCCATTGAAGAAAATTGAGAAACATTCCAGACTAGCTATTGAAAGTATATCAAAGCATGTTGTTCAATATGCACCAACCTTTCCTCTTGTTATCTGATATTCATTGTTGTTCAACCCGGTAATTGACGTTGAGCTGCATAACCACCATATACAAAATTATTGACAAGAATTTCCAGATTTTTCTTCTTGAACAATTAAATTATCTTATACTAAATCAGAACATTGCAAATGGCCTAATAATCAATGTTAATTGTATGTAATATTATTAGGCAATAGTAGTACAGAATCAAAATTTATAAAGAAACAATGCAGATAAGGGAGCTAAAAGCACATTGGAAAGCATAGTCTGGCCTCTAAATGTGTGCAACTTTGTAATCAAAATATCATAGCCACAACAAGGCAGGCCACACCAACCAAAGTAAAAATAATTTAATGGCATTCCACCTGAAGCGTGCTATTTCTCTAAGTGGTCCGCCAATTCCACAACCTACATCCAAAACCTAGCACCAAAAGATACCAAAAGCAAGTCAACATATTGCACCAAATACTAAAGTATCTCTCCGGCTTAATAATCTGTGTTACATTAACTCTACTTGGGGAGGCAAACCTTCTGTCCAGGTTTCAGTCCTAGTTGTAAGGCAAGGAAGTGTTCATGCCTCTTGATGCTCTCTCGAAGAGACTCTCCTTTCCATCTGCAATAGAAAGGTTCATCATTCAGAAACTCTTGTAAAAGAGATGATACTTCATTGGTTTTTTGTTTTGACAGAAAAATTTCATGGTTTCATGTGGAGATAGGACAAAGGAGGAACCTGGGTGCAAAATGGAAGGACTCTCCCCAGCCATACTCATAAAAGCTGGTAACCAGATCATAATATTTATTAACCTGAAATCCAACGAAAAGGGTAACCATTTTAATTAGTACAAAGAATCATTCATCCTTAAAAATCAATAGACACATCGAAAGGCCAACCTTGCCCCCTATGCACAACATAATCCATCAAGTTAATATCTGTAAAATCCTCACCCCATAGCTTGTCATACTCGAGTCACATTACCGATGATATTAACAAATTTATATCTTTTAAATTGCTATGCCTTATCTATGAGGACAAGGATAGCTTATTAGGAGCATGTACAATGTAAAACAGCACTCATTTCCAGGGAAAGTGTTACTATAAATAGATATACAAGTTTGCTGCGTCTCTCATGAATCTGACATATAAGCTGAATAATATCCCCAAGAAAGAGAAGCACAATCCCAATCAGGAACATATAGCTTATAAAAAAAAAGGGAGTTAAAACAGGTTCTTCGAATCAGACAGATATAATTGACCATGCAACAGACGAGGGTTAAAAACAGAGCTTCTCTTACCATATCAGTATAGTTTGATTTTCTCGCTTCCTCTTCACCTCCATAACAGACATGATACTTCTCATACCTGAACCATTGTTCAATTAACTGATATTAAAACCACATATCCCACGACATAAAAAAATAAAAAAATAAAAAAAATAAAAGGTTATGAGGATATATTATGTCTGGTTATTTTTTCTTGGAACTTTACATTACAAGAGGGTCAAGAATTGGTTCCCAGCTGCATTTAATGGTTTGATAAAAATGAACAACTGCTTTGAAGTCCTTATTGTGTCACAACCCATACAACAGGTAGCTAAGTTCAATATTTAACATGAAGAGACTATATGAATTAAACATTGTGGTGTATAACATCAAATTGAAAAAGTTGAACAAATGTTAGGTCCTTATCTACAATGTTATAGCACTTGAAAGAAAATTGCAGTTTACAAAGTATAGTAACCTAGCTGCATCGAAGAACTCAGAACTAACAAATAAAAGAATAAAAAAACCTTTATTTTGTAAATTGAGGGAAAATCATAGCCCTCTAAATGCTCCCAAATCGAACAATTGTTAATTAAACTTGTTTGATATTTTTTTTTCCAAGAATTCCTAGGCTTTAATCCTCAATACACACATAAATAACCCATGAATACGTGAAATCGAGAGTAACTAATTACTTATTTCAAAGGATAACACCCACTAAACCTTGTATTAGAACATAAGAAAAACGTAATTCAGTTCCAAAAGCGTAAAAGGCAAATAAAAATTCAACATAACAATTAAAAGAAACTCATAGTGAAAAGTTCTGGTGTAATTTGCCTTTTGGCAAGATTTCATGGCAGCTTATTAATAGCCTAAAGCTACATTCCAAAAAATAGAGCTTCACCCCATTTAAGTTAGGTAGATCTGACAAGAAATCACCTAGAAAAGGAAATAAAACACGACCCAACTACCATTCAGACTTTCATTAATAGTGTAATTGCAAAACAATTCCCCAGTACCAAATCAAAGTAAGCACAATTTTCCCAGAACTCAATTTATTTCCCCTACTTATTTCTGGATACCAAAAAAAAAAAAAAAAGGGGTTGTAGAGGACCACACTAGAAATTAGGACCTATAAAACCTTGAGGCAGAGCCATACGTTTGTGAATGGGCGGCCATCAAGCATCACATATTACACATCAGACTCACGTGACTTGTCCAAACATTCCCTAAACCCATAATAGATCACCCAACAAAACCTCTGTGTTTTCCATGATTTCAAGTCTCATAATTTACAGATTAGCTTTGATCATCTTGACTCTGCTTACTACTCAAACCAACATTGTAAGTAAAGATTATAGTAAAATCAACTAAGATCCCCCTAAGCTTAATCTGGAGAGAGAGAGAGAGAGAGACATTGATTTAGAATGGGAGAACATACTTGTCAACAGCAGAAAGAACATCACTTTTGTCGATCTTGCCACCGAGGCCAGATGCGAGATCAAATGCTCCAGCTTTCGACATCTCCTTAAAATCCCAGAAACAACCGAGTTACGGAGATCTACACCAAATTCCCACAACATCATTATCATCATCAAAGAGAGAATTATTAAGAAAGAAGAGAAAACGTGAGTGTGTGTGTGTGTGTTGGGAGGGTTTGGAGGGGTTTGGTAGATAATGTGAGTATGAATGTAGTGGTTTTTTACATCGAAAAGGAGGATCCGAGACAGCCCGAGAAAAACGAGAGACCTTTTCTGACGGAGGCTCAAGACTAGAAAGATACTTCGGGAGAGAGATTCGGTGGTGAAAAGCTATATTTGGTTAAATATATAGAGAGGCAAAGGAAAGAGAGAGAGAGAGAGAGACAGAGACAGAGACGGAAGGATGGCGAAGTTAAACACGGAGGGGTGTTCACGTTTTAGATCACATCCATCCATCAATCTCGATTTCCAACCTTGTCCACCTCATATCATTGCTCTTCTTTTTATCTTCTTTTTCTTTTTCCAACTGCTTTATTTGATTCCTATTTGATTAAGTGGTGAAGAAAACAAATTTGGATCACCAAAACTATCTTTATTTCTGTAACCAAAAAAAAAAAACTATTTTTATTTCACAAATGTGATTTCTATATATGAGATCCTCCAACTCACATGATGTTCATTTAAAAAAAAAAAAAAAAAAAACTCACATGATGTTCATTACATTAAATCAATAATTCTTTTATTTGGTTATGGATGGATTTGGATTTGGATTTGTTGAAGTGTGTATTGATATGGTGATGTGATGTGTTATTTTAGTGAGGTACACTCTTTTCTAGTGCATTTTCAGCCTCATGGCTATATGATTTCTACCCAAGAATTAAACTGTTGATACTCGTTGTGCACCGAGTAGAAACACCACAAGTACTTGGTCATTAGACGTTACCAATTTTAGTAACCCACATTTAGTCCTACATTAAAAGAGAGACGAAAAGTCAAACTTTCACTATATATACATGTTTCTCCTCTTATTTTTGTTTAGCAACTACTCTCTCCCTACTCCTACTTTGTCAATACTCTTACAAATATCTGACTTCGGCATCGGAGAGTCGTAAGCCGGAACCCCGGTTTACCCTCTGACCTTTGTTCACGATTGACAGGTGTTTGAGCCCAAAAGTATTTTTGGTAAGATCCTTTAGTGGGTTTAGCATAGAGGGCTGATACCTGCGGCCCAAAAATAAGTCTTATTGGATTTGGATTACAGCTTTGCCCATTCAATAATCCTTTTGTAGCAAGAAACAGTCGAAACCCTAGGTATAAGTACCAGGTTTCAAGGACGGAAAACACACTAATCTCTTAGATTATCAAAGCTTCTCCGGAGCAAATCTACCTGCAACCTGCTTGCAAACCAGCGAAGCAAGGGTAACGCCCTCGCAACCCAGGAAGCTAAAGTCACGCTTTAGCAACCATGTGCTTTCTCCTCAACTTTCCGGTGCTTGCTCTGCTCAATCTACAACGTTGAGTATCGATTCGGTTTCGCGAAGAGATCATAACCAAAGTTCTTACCCGTAAGGTAAATAAGTCCTTTTTCAGAAGACAGAAGAAAGAACCTTGTGTCGAGGTTGGTGCTCTCCTCGTCCACAGCGTTTGATTCAAGAAGTCAGGTCAAGGGACACCCCGACGATTGCACCCCACGGTGCTGGCACGCCTGCGCACACGCTCAAAAGAGACAGTTTGCAATCCAACTGGTTTTGGAGCCAAACAACAGGTAATGGAGTTTGAAGATACTTGTTCTCTCGATGATCCTCAGTTCCCTCGCTGGAATCCACACAAACAAAGGCAAGGAGACCCGTTATCTCCCTCTTTATCCAGCTTTATTGCAACAAAAACAAGCTGCAGGTTTGCTTCCAAGTATTGAGATTGTAGGGATGCTCCCCTAGTCATTCACTTAATTTTTGCTGATGATAGTATGTTATATGCTCAAGCTTGTTTGGAAAATTGTTATAAGCTTCAAGAGCTTATTGAAACCTATGGGAAACACTCAGGTGAATTGGTAAACTTTAATAAGAGCCAAGTCGTTTTCAGCAAAAAAGTTTCTAAGTACATGCAGTAGGAAGATTCAAGTCTCTTGAGGGTGGAGATTGTTGATTCTCATGAAAAGTATCGGGGCCTCTCGACTTTTGTTGGTAAAAAAAATTTTAAAAAAACAACTACTTTCTAGTATGTCAAAGATAATTTGGCCAAGCAGTTGAAAAATTGGCAAGACAAATTGTTAAGTGGAGTAGGCAAGGACATTTTGATTAAGGTGTTGAGTCAAGCTTTGCCAACACATGGTATGAGTGATTTAGCTTACAAAAAGTTTTTGTGAGGACGTGGAGCAAATGTTGCAAGAATTTGATGGAGTAGTACATTGGACAAGACAAAAATTCATTGGAAAACATGAGATGCATTGTATAACCCTAAGGAAGAAGGAGGGTCAGGGTTTCAAAGTTTAGCATAATTCAATTCAGCTATGTTAGCCAAGCAAGCTTGGCGAGTTACCAATAGTCTTTTATCTCTTATTGCTTGGATTTATGAGGCCAAGTATTTCATTCGAACACCTTATAAAACTGCATGCCTCTCCATTTTACTTCTTGAAGAAGTATTTTCTCTACAAGAGAATTACTTCAACGGGGTTTGATCTTATTAGCAAATAGGGAATGGTGACTTGTGAGCAAGTACGTGTTTGGGATGATTCTTGGATTTCAGGGTTTCATACTTACAAACCAGATGTACCTCTACCAGGTGTAAACGTGCCTACCAAGGTTAGTGAGCATTTACTTAACTCTAGTGCATGAAATGAGTTTGTTGTTAGGAACACGTTTCCTTTTTAGGCAGACCACTTTTGAATATCCCATTGAACTCCAGAATAGTTTAAGATAGATGTGTACGGAGACTAGAACGGAATGGCTTGTTTTCTATTAAAACTGCTTATAAATTTCTTTTGCTCATTCAAATTCTAGAAGAGCCTTATTACTCTTTCAGTTGGGGTGGATTTTTGGAAGAAGATTTGGAGGGTGGTGATACCTAATTCTGCTAAGGTACATGTGTGGAGAGTGTGTCATGATGCTCTTCCTTCTCTTAAAAGGTTAGATTCTAAAAGAGCTATTTTGGAGTTGCAATTTTAGTCTCTAGGCTGTGTGATTATAATTCCATAACGTTGAATCAATGAATACTGGATTGCGTGATACAAGGAACGTGAAGGGGGTACACCCTCCAGTTGATGCTGTGAAGGTCAACATTGATGGTTCATTTGATCATGGTATGAAGAATGGAGGTTTAGGGTTTGTGATAAGAGATTCATCTGGAATGATGATTGAGGGAGGGGACAGTCCTTTGCGCAACCTGTCTTCTCCATAGCATGCAGAGGTCCTGACGTGTAATGTAGCTATAAGTTTCGTGAAGGAACATAACCTACAACCTACTATAGTGAAGACTGATTCCAGTCTGTTGTAGTGCCAAATTGACTAGACCTGCAGGGTCGAATGCATATGTTGGGACGTATTTATCAAGATATAAGGGAGGTTTTAACTTCACAATCAACTACGAAAATTGTTCATAGTTTCATACTAGGAGGGGTGCCAATAAGGTTGCCCATTTATTGGAAGCTCATGCTAGCTTGTTACATCAGGAGAGCTTCTACTCTTCTACACCTAGGTTTTTGTTAGTTGCAGTTGCAAGTGAAATGTGCACAATGTAATCCCTCTACATTTCAATAAAGGCAGACTTCATTATCTCAAAAAGAAGATGAACAAATTTTTTATAAGTAAAAATTGGCCATACTCATATTAAAAAAATGTTTTAGAGAAATGAGAATTGAGAGGAATTTGATGTGTATTCTCATTGATAATAGAGTCTCTTTATATAGAGGATTACAATGCATAAAATCC
Source organism: Rosa persica (assembly GCA_025331145.1). Classification (NCBI taxonomy): domain Eukaryota; kingdom Viridiplantae; phylum Streptophyta; class Magnoliopsida; order Rosales; family Rosaceae; genus Rosa; species Rosa persica. The sequence goes on along the minus strand of WFKR01000001.1, from coordinate 2,366,703 downwards.
AAATCATACAAGGAGAGTAATCATACATTGAATATGAATTCTAGATTCTTCTAATGTAACCATATTACCATTAAATCAAGTAATCTAGAGTTTGGACTAAACACAAATAGAGATTTACTTGAAAAAAAAAATATTTCATTTCTTTTTTCCATTTCATTGGAACTTTTATTTAAAATTTTAAATTGTAATGAAGCGTGGTCCTAGTACTCATCCCTTTCCCATTTGTGACAGGGATTAATTAGGTCACTGTGCTCCTTGAATGGAAGTCTTTCAATGCGTGAATGAATTCTCTCACCAAAAAAAAAAAAAAAAACCAACAACAATAAATCGGTGGACTGACTGGACTCTACGGTTCTCAATTGTTAATATTAGTGGGATTTTTTTTTGTTTAAAAAAATTTATTGTCAATAAAATAAATCAGTGAATCAGGTCTCAGCACATCAATGCATTTGCTCTTAAAATAGATATTTTTTGTAATTTATATTTTAAAGTGCCAGATCCAATAAGTGAGTTGGGGAGATATGTTATAATAGCCATTACCCTTGGTTAACATTATCATTACCCTAATTGTAGTATTATACATACTTAGCGGACGTTGTCATTGGCCTACCAATCAAATCGGTCCAGACCAAAAGAGAAAAAAAAAAAAAAAACATGGGAGTGGGTCAAAAGGCGAAAGGAAAGGCAGTGTCTCAGTGCGTGTCGTTTTCTTTGACGACGAGTCGGAGGGCGCTGGATTCTCACGTGCCCCCAGCACTACACGTGACCTCAATATATGCAAATATATACTCCCAGTCCCATGGGGAGATTTGACAAATCTTGAGCCTGACTCGAAAAGATTAGATCCTACTGCCATTCTTTTCTTTTTCTTTTGGATCAATCTTCAGTTTATATTTACTCTCTTATATATGTGATTTTATATTATTATTTTTGGTTGATATTATTTCTATCTTTAAAGGCTGTATAAATACTTAAACATGAGTTTTAAGGTTTTTTGAATTTGACGCTCTAATGTCGAACTTGCACTACTTAAAAGTAAGATTTAAGTGTCAAAATATACAGCATCATGGAGTGTCAAAATCACTCCAAATTCTGAACTGAAGGCCTTTTTTTTTTTCCGTTAGTAGTAAGCTTTTGTGATGTGGTTACAATATATTATAGCATCACAGCTGTTTAGTTAGGTTGTTTTGAGTTGCAACTCCAAAGCCTCACATTCCAATGGCATCTTCCACATTCTTCGTATTTCAAACAGATACCAACTTATTATTTGCGGGAAACACTGGAGAATGGGATTACAATTCTTCATGTTTAATGGAACTATTTTTCTAACATAAAGCAAGTCTTTATGTGACAAAAAAGGGTGCAATGAACCACCAATAAAGCATGAGCTCTTTTATTAATAATGGGGGTATTCATTACTTCACTTAATTAGAAGATAAAGTGATCTGCACTTCTTTTTTGATGACAAAGTGATCTGCACTTTTGTGTGTGTGTGTGAAGAAAATTAAGGAATGGTATTTTCTTCTAGCTAGTTGGATAGAGACTGAAGGCCCTTTTCGAAAATGCCTCAAGTTAAATCTATCCCTACTATGAGAGTATTACTATTGCTTGTTAGGGACGGATTCTGAAGAGTCAAGGCTAGATTTACTTGGTTTTCTTCGCAAGGCCAAACAAAGGTGGAGTAGCATGCAGTGGTATCAAACTATCACAACATTAAGCAAACAAAGGATGATAGTGTTTTCTTATATTCTACATTTCATTTTCAGACTCGTTCCATGTAAGAATTGTCATCATTAACACGCATTACGATTATCATTCCTTTTCCTGGCATATGGTAAGGATATACAGTACATACTTTGCTTATAACACAATTTTTACCTTCTGCAACCTCTGAAATACTCCATTGACAGTAATTTTAGCTTCACTTATATCCCTAATCAACATAATGGCCGGCTAAAGGAGAATCCTCATCAACAGTACAAAAGGGAACACCGGAAGTCGTAGTTAATTCCTTGCTCTCAAAGAGATGGGATTGCTTTGCTGTGTCAAAGATGATCTCCAAAAGCTTGAGAAGCTAGTTGCCAAATCAACCTTGTTCTGCTTGAGGCAGAAAGAAGAAAGCCGACAATGAAGTCAAAGAGTGACTTCAAAGCCAAGAAGATGTGGTTTCTGATGTTGACAATTTGCTAGATGAATTCTACGAGAAGCAGTGAAGCTCAATGGAGACAATTGGTATCTGGAAACAAACTGTCACAAAAGGTCCGCATCTTTTCCTCAAGCTCAAGCCAGTTTGCTTTTTTTGCCAAGGATAGGTCATAACTTAAAAGAAATTAGGAAACACTGAAATATAGAGATTGCAAGTTTTTTATAATAATATCGGACTATCAGAAATATTGCACTTGCCTAGACTGCATACAGTAGCAAGTGGGTCAGAAAAAAAAACAATTGGAGATGAAAATAGGGATATGGATATGCATCTCGTTTGAGCTTTGAGTTCGATACACTTGTTAAGAAAAATCATTGAGTCGGCAAACTAATAAGCCACTCGAAAACCTTGAGATGAGTCAGCTCCAAAATGGCCTTCGATAAGAATTAGATGGGAAAACATACCTCCTTGTGTTAGATGGTGTCTGGAATGAGAATCAAATTACATAGTTTGAAAAACATGTTCATGGGCGGTGCACGAGTGGAATATTAGTAACTACACGTAGTGAAAAAGGTTGCAAATGTAAGTGTGTTAGAATTTAGACATAGGAAAGTGACACGAAATTCAAGAATAGGAGTTAAGATTTGGAAAATCTTGGTGTGGAAGCAGTTTTTTTTATATGAAAAGTAAGAAATAGATGCTGTAAAATGAGCTTGAGCAGTATTTTCACTTTACTACACGTAGTGAAAAAGGTTGCAAATGTAAGTGTGTTAGAATTTAGACATAGGAAAGTGACACGAAATTCAAGAATAGGAGTTAAGATTTGGAAAATCTTGGTGTGGAAGCAGTTTTTTTTATATGAAAAGTAAGAAATAGATGCTGTAAAATGAGCTTGAGCAGTATTTTCACTTTGTGCTGTACAGTGAGGGAAAAAGTAGCCACCCAAAAAATTCTTATGTTGCATATTACTCGGGTTAATACGTGCATCTTTGTTGAAATTCATTATAGATCCAATTCCTATAAAATCTAGTGAAAAAAAAACCCATCTATTTTTTTTTCAATCTACACCAAATTATACCAACTATGATAAAATATTGTGACAGGACTCGCCCCGGATTTCACCTTGAAACCCAAGAGGCCCTATGGGGCCCACCTTAAAAGGAATTCTACCAAGAATTTGATAGAACTTCCCCCGAAAGTGGACTACCCACAACCTGTAAAACACACAAAACACTTCAAGCAAACCAACCTTATACTCCTGGAGCCACCCTGCTCCCCATTTACCATCAACTCTATTTTCACAAAACACAAAACTCAACTTAACAATACTGATCTCAAAGGTTATCAGAGCAATACTAATACACAAGGATATAAAAAGAAGAGTAAAGGATCAAGGGATCCTATAATGCAGAAGTAGTGACAAAGTCAGAAAATACCTTGAAGTGCTCCAATTTTGCCGATGAACACAAACTCGAAATCTCCAAACCCACCAATTTGGAAATCCTTTTAATTCACATTCCAAACGTGGAAATTTCAACTAGAAGTCTTGAGGGAAAATGATCAGTGACTCGAGACGCTCCTAATAGAACCAATTTCACAGCCGCAGATAGCCGGAAACTGGAGAATTTCGCCGGAGAAGCAAACTGCTACAATACAACAATGATTGCATAAATTCGGGGTTTTCCGGCCAAATCACCGATACCCACTGGTACCACCGTGTAAAGGAGGAAGAGACGGTCCAAGGACAATTGGAATCACGTCAATCGGACGCCGGACAGCGAAGAAATCGGAAGAAGAAGAAGAAGAATGGAGGGCGACGCGGGGGAAGAGGGAGAGGAGAAAGAGAGGGTCAGAGGGTAAGTTCTGAAATGGGAACTTACCTCAGTAAGTTTCCTTATATATAGAGAGTTACCATGAACAGTAACTTCACCTTTTCACATACGAACTCCGATTTTTACGTACCACATATGCACGCGTTCAGTTTAACGTCCTCTACAACTTTTGTGAAGGAACTTTCTCAAGTTTTGATCCGATCAAAATGTCAACTTTTATGGCCATTAAAAGTACCGAAACGACAGTAAGAGTGAAGTAAAGGTCGTTTACCGTCTAAATGCCAGGTAAACCGGTAAATTTCAAGTTCAGGACGTTACATATTGCCTTTCATTTTTCTAAAAACTACACATATGCCACTATTTAAATCTGATAAACATAAGTCAACTAGCAAGAACGTCATATTTAAATACTTTAATTGTAGATTTTAAATAGCTTAATTGTAGATTTTTTTATTGGTCCCATTATTCCAAAAGTTTTCCTTCTACTCATCATTATGGCTAGAATTATGGAGTTTTTCTTTACACATTTTTTTTAATTCAAATGTTTTATAGATTCAAATGAATTTAGAATTTACTTTTTAGTAATTTAAACTTTCTATTTTAAAGGTAGATTTTGTGTTCTGAAACTCAACTACTTAGTATTAGTTGTTCTTATCTGTTGTGTTTTGCAACACAACTCTAGATTTATGTTTTTCGATCATCCTTGCATTTACTTGTAACTTGACTTAAAGGTAGAGTTTAAGTTTTAACCTAGCTAATAGATTTTTTCTTTCTTTCTAATTACAACCTAAAGATTAGACGCGTATGTTTAGCTAATCTCACTTCTAGGAATTTTCATATCGACCTATTTATTAGAATCATTTTTCACATCAACCTCTTTCTTAGGTATTCTATATATCATTGCTATTTGACCATATTTCTTAGGTTGAATCTCTAACTTATCGCTATATGCATATACCTATCTATTAGGTAACAATTGGGCATGAACAACCATCAAATTAATATGAGAATATACAAAAGGAAAAGTTCAAACTTAGAACAAGATACTTTACCATAAGATTCATGGTAGAATGATGAAAAAAGAAAAGATTTGAAAAAACTAAATCTAATGAATAACATACCTTATTAGTAGATACCACACTTTTGACAGCCAAAAATTAGAAAGAGAAAATGATCATGAATGCATAGGTGATACACAACAATAATTTGAAGTTTTTTTTTACTTCTTTCTTCTGGTCTTAAGAAACATGAACTAGTATCGCTATAGTTTAAAATCATGGTACTATATATAAAAGTTTTGAAAAAAAATTGAAATCAAAGCATGCCCGAATTAAGCCATATAATTAATTCTTTCCATATGACTTTCTACAAACTACTAAAGGGTACAATCACTACAATGGGAACACAAAAGTGAATAAAGATTGTATTAATTGAACAATCTACTCAGTAAGGAAAGTTTCATGATGTGAATTGGGTGTAGATTGAAAAGAAAAAGTGATTGGATTTAACCTAATAAATCATTGTAAAATTGGGTATAAAGCTAATTTTCTCTTGATCATATGCAGAAGTGCTCGAAGTCTATTTATGTTCCTCTACGATGGATTCGAGGAGATTGCTCATGGTCAATGCTCGATCAATAGGCAAAGATGGCGGAGTAATTTCCTTGTCTCCTCCAACATCTACACTACATTCTCATGAGATCGAGGTTTTCTCGGACTAATTAATCACTGGTCTTTTAGTCATAGTGTTTCGACCCTCGAGCATGAAGTCTGGAGAACGTGCCCTATACATTACATAGAGGCAGGCCTAAGGCTGTGTGTATATGTATATCTTAATCACCTGGTCTTCTGTCAGATGAATCAAGCATTAACCCGAACACTGGAAGATTCAGGATTTCATAGTAAGTAATAACTAGTTTCAGACCATATTGACAATACGATTCTTTATCGTATCATATGTGAGAAGTATCACTCTGTTTTGTTATTCTTAGCTGGGTTTAAGGGAAATTCTACAGTACCTGGATGTTTATCATACACTCATTTACAGATTTAACAACAATTTTGTTGTCATTGTGGTAAATAGAGTTATTTTTTTGAAAATTTTAGTTATATTAGAGGTAATTACTCCACCTATGATATTTTTACAAGTTTATGAACAAATTGTTGTCCATGTGGTAACTTTGTTCAATTATATGTATATGTGTATAACAAATGTGATAACTTTGTTGTCAATATTGTAAATTTAGTTCAATTAAACTATAATTTTGGTTCAATTAGATGTAAATGAGCGTATGGTAAACATTCAAGTATTGTAGAAAACCCCTTTACTTGGTTTTAATTGGTTCGTGCATATGTTCAAACGCATCTGTTCAACTTTGCAAGCTGGCTACTAGTAGAAGCTGAGGTTACAATGAATAGTGTATGTGTTCAGATTGATTTAAAGACTCTTTGGCAGTGTAGTTTCTCCTTTTCTTCTTATAAATAGAAGTATAACATAACGTTTGCACTTCCTTTCTCTTTATTGACTGAGATTTTCAACTGCCAATCCATATAAACATTAACAGTGAAAGAACCATAGAGCTGGTACATAAATCTGAGAACATTCAAGGCCGCAGCCACAACAATACTATGATATGGTTTCCAACTTGTGGTTCTTAGATATTACAATTAAGACTCCTAGATGAGCTTCTGATTGTGCAGTTCTTTATCTATGTTCCTTCTTGACAAGATTATGATGGGGCTCTATTTTTTTTTTTTTCTCTCACAGGCCATAGCACATATGGGTTTGAGAAGTACATATATGACTGCATGTTCCAGTTGTTTGGGAAGTACAGGGGCATGGCTTTGGCTGTTAAAAACTTAAAATCCTTGCTACTTTTCCATATTTAATGACTATGAAGAAGCATTGGACAATCGACAATGCAGTATTACAGGTAGATGCAATCAAGCATATTTGACTTCATATACTCAGCAGTGGTACTATTCATCCCTAGTTAATTAAGGTAATAGGATGTTGAATTATAGTAAGCTCCATTTGGGAACTGAAATACCAAAGTTGGAGTCTATACTAAAACAAACTCGTGTATCTAGTCAGAATGAAGTCTTCCAGGACTGAGTATGTCTGCAGTTCTGTCTTTTAATTTGTTGTTCCCCCCTGGTGTAGTTGTTATTTCCTGGTGTGGGGTGGTCTTTTCTTATCAGCTTGCTGGCATTTTTTGTTCTCACTTTCATTGTAAGCATTTTGCATCCAGGCTTATTAATTGGATTCATTTATTTACCCAAAAAAAAAAAAGGATTTCTTTTTCAGTTTCTACCAGGGTGCTGATCATTGCTAGCTGTTACAGCCATTGAATGTGCCATTATCAACTGCTTGAAAAATTGCACAAGTTCTGTTCTAGTTTCTGCCCGGATATTGAGCAGTGACAGTACCAACAGCGTCTCCAACAAAGTAGCAATGGACTTACGAACTGATCAATATTCAGTAGTTTGTGACTCACAAATTGAGTTTCCGACAATCAAGTAGTTCCTGAGCAACATGCCAGGAGTGAAGCCTATAACTTTTGCTGCTAAGAAAATTGCAGAACTCACACATAACTATAACTACCCCAACAATTTTAGGTTTAGGTGGTTTTGGAGTAGCATAAAAGAAGCTAGGCTTCTCAAAAATGGAATACAAGTGGTTGCCAAGGTCCTTAGCAACAACAATTGATAGGGCCAAGATATTTGGAAGCAGTTTATGGCAGAAGTTGGGACCTTGGGAACAACTTTCCATATATGATCTAGTTAGACTCTACTTTCACCCTGCAATTAAAGCCGTTTAAACTGCTACGATTCTATGAGTACATGAAGAATGATTCTCTTAATGAGTTCTTGGTCAGTGAGACTGGAGAAGTAGAATTAGGGAAGACATATGCATATGAATACATGTCAACATGAATTCAACAATTATTGGAAGAAAAAGACACTGGGACACTAGTACGGTAAGTGAGTCCATAGACTGGCTACCAAAATGGACATGCATGGAACATGTTTGACAAAAAAAAGACTTGGCAGTAATGTCATTTGCATCGTGTTATCGAAGAGGGAGATGGGAGAAGAAGAGAGGATGATGCTATTGGTAGCTCTGTGGTGCATTCAGCATTATTCACCAGAAGCAAGATCCCTCACGTAGTGCAGTTGTTGGGCGGCACAAGGAAATCACTCCACCACCCTTTCCATTTTGAACATTTGCAATCTCCAGCGCTCGGCAACAAAGTTCACTCAACATAGTGGAACAGATGGAGAAACTAGTACTTCTGCACACCAACGCCTTTTCTTATAGTTGGGCATGAAATTGAGCTAGCCGTTAAGTCTAATAGGTAAAGAGATTATTGTATTTCTATTAGTTCACATATTGTCTTCATATTACTGTCATAGAAGCTACTAAAATCCTGCTAAAATAGGGGAATTTCAGTACTATATTTATGTCCAATATATGAGATACAAAGCCCATATTATCTAAACAACATTAGGAATAACGCCCATAAAAAGCATTGACGACCAATCATATCCATAAGTTGTGATAACATTGTTGAACATGAGTAACAAGGTTAGTCCATCTAATTTTCGAGTGTCAATCTTGATTGCTTTACCTTATATTCCATTTATGTTTTTATGTTAATGCTATATTTGGGAGGAAATTTTACAATATTAACATATGACATACATACAACTACTACTTTTAGAACTTAATTACTCAAATGAGAACTTAATACTCTCACGAGGACCATATTTTTCTAGTTACCTACTTTGCTCTAATGAGCACCTTATTTACTTGAACGAGTACATTTTTTTCTAGTTACCACATGAGTCCTCAAAATGGTAACACGAGCCTTTAAAGTGATAAATATTACATGAAATAGAACATATATGAGAAATGTTAACATACCAGAACATGTATGAGAGATGTTAATATACCACAACTTTATTTTATTTTGAGGGGCCTTCCACTTGAAAAAATAAAAATATCTACAACCTTGTGTATCCTCGAAGTCATCTTTTGCTATTATTTGGGTTACTAGCAAGAAAGAACCGTCTCTGCTTAGAGTCACTTACTTATACGTAGATCATATCAAATAAATCTCCTAAAAATGAAAAGGACGTTATGATTGGTTTGTTGGCTTACTATTGAATATACTCTCTTTTTTTAGTGTTGTAATTGGCACACACTGTTAATTGTGATTAACACATCCTTAAAAAATTTTAATTTGAATATACTATACTAGTCTTTCTCCACACATTATGCAAGTTATTTTTTTTTTCTTCAGAAAATTAAAAAAAAAGTTGGTTATTGTAGAGAAAGATAATGGGGAGAGAAAAGTGAGTTGTGGTTATTTTATTATTGTTTTAGGGAATCAGAAACTGAGAGGAATTTGCTGTCTGTATCTCATTGATAATAGGGGTCTCTTTATATAGAGGGTTACAAATGCATAGAATCTGAACGTATAAGGAAAGTAATTCTATTTCGAATAGGATTCTAAATCATTCTATAAGTAACCTAGAGTTTAGGCCAGACACATAATCTGGATTTCCTTGAACACTCCCCCTTGTGTCGCCCAAACGTGGTGCTTCTCTCGTTGCCTCATTAAAAACCTTGCCGAGTAACAAAAACCCAATGGGACAAAAATAACCTCGGTCGAAAGGGAAAAAGAGTACAACACACCCTTCACGTTTCGAGATCATACATGTATACATCTCCCCCTGATGTCTGCACCTCCCCCCGATGATTACTATCATGGGAGTTCAGATAGTTTCCGCAAGACAATTCTTGCCACATGTTTCTCGAACGTGGATTTAGACAATGACTTAGTAAACAAGTCTGCCACATTATGCTCAGATCGAACCTGGTTTACTTTGATCTTGAGGAGCTTCTGTTGTTGCTGATTGTAGAAGAATTTGGGCGATATATGCTTGGTGTTGTCGCCTTTGATGTAGCCTTGCTTCATTTGTTCAATGCAAGCAGCATTATCCTCATAAATGCTTGTTGGCTCATCTGTGGTAGACTTCAAACCACAATTACTTCGAACAAGCATAACTATGGATCGTAACCATATACATTCACGAACTGCTTCGTGAAGAGCAATAATCTCTGCATGATTCGAAGAGGTAGCGACTAAGGTCTGCTTTGTAGACCTCCAAGATATCGCGGTGTTTCCCATGGTGAATACATAACCAGTTTGGGAACGACCTTTGTGTGGGTCAGAGAGATACCCAGCATCAGCAAAACATTCCAAAACACTTATATCGTTTTGGGATGGGGAGAGGGAACGCAATTCACCATGTGTGGTGTTCCGGTTATTTGATGGGTATGAATCCATCATCTCTATGTAGGGATAGAATAAGCCCATATCGATGGTACCACTTAGGTATCGAAAGATATCTTTAACACCAGTCCAATGGCGTCGTGTTGGTGCGGAGCTATATCTAGCTAACAAGTTCACAGCGAATGAGATGTCCGGTCTCGTGCATTGTGCTAAGTACAATAATGCGCCTATTGCACTTAGATATGGCACTTCTGCCTCTAGCACTTCTTCGTCGTCATCTTTTGGATGGAATGGATCTTTCTTTGGATCAAGACTACGGACGACCATGGGGGTGCTTGAAGGCTTAATCTTATCAGTATTGAAATGCCTAAGCATCTTTTAGGCATAAGCTGATTGATGAATCAGAATACCATCTTCACGGTGCTCAAGTTCCAAATCGAGGCAAAACCATGTTTTCCCAAGATCTTTCATCTCAAACTCGGATTTCAAGTGTTCAGCTGTTTTCCTTAACTCTTTAAGGGTGCCAATTATATTCATGTCATCGACATAGACCGCTACTATTGCAAATCCGGAACTTGTCCTTTTTATGAACACACATGGGCATAGTTCATTATTGACATATCCCTTCCCAATCAAGTAGTCACTCAGACGGTTATACCACATCCGTCCGGATTGTTTCAATCCATATAGTGAGCATTTTAATCTTATGGCCAACGCGCTCCGTGGTTTAGAGCCACTTGATTTGGGTAACTGAATTCCATCTGGAACTTTCATGTATATTTCCGTATCTAGATCCTCATATAGATACGCTGTAACCACGTCCATAAGCTGCATGTTCAGTTTTTCGGAAACTACCAAACTGATAAGGTAGCGGAACGTAATGACGTCTATTACAGGAGAATAGGTCTCCTCGTAGTCGATTCCAGGGCGTTGTGAGAAGCCTTGCGCCACAAGGCGAGCTTTGTACCTTACAATCTCTTTTTTCTCATTACGCCTTCTAACGAATACCCATTTATGACCAAGGTTTGGTGTTAGGCGGTATTGGTATAATTTTACCAAATACCTTTCTTTTCGTTAGAGAATCAAGTTCTGCCTGGATCGCATCTTTCCATTTTGGCCAATCAGCTCTACGTTGGCATTCATCAACGGAGCGTGGTTCGATGTCATCGGTCTCAATAATCTCACGCGCTACTGAATACGTGAATACATCATCAATGATGATGGAGCTTCCTTCCCACGTCCTATGTATACTAGTGTAATTCACAGAGATCTCTACGTTCTCAGGGATTGGTTCTGACATTGAGGCGTCCCCCAATGTTATCTCTTGGACATAACCATAATCCGGAACATTCTCATGGGACGGATTTTGATTATCGATGATCAAAGGATTTGTTTGTGCCTCATTCGCTCTTTTTCTAGGGCCAGTATCCTTCGAACCAATTGGTCTACCACGCTTCCTTGCGAGACCTGCGGCCATAAATGCCATATCATTGCCATGCTGGGCAATGGCGCCATCTCCTGGTGTCACGGGAGTGGCGTTATGTCCAGTATTAGGGACATCAATCCTTGCAGGCAAGTTTGCAGCAGGTATGTGTGATCTCGTCACTTTGGCAACATCAGAAAGCGCATCAGGCAGAGTGTCTGCTACGTTCTGGAGCTCGATTATTCTTTGCACTTCAAGTTCAGACTGTGCGGTACGGGGATCGAGATTAGACATAGTGGGGATAGACCACGACAATTCCTGTCATTCTTGTTGAACATCTATGTTCTTATCTCCCCCTAACGACGGAAAGACTGTCTTATCAAAGTGACAATCCGCAAATCTAGCGGTAAAGAGATCGCCTGTCAAGGGCTCAAGATAGCGGACGATAGTTGGAGATTCATAGCCAACATAAATGCTCATTCGTCGTTGTGGACCCATCTTTGTACGTTGTGGCGGCGTAATAGGCACATAAATAGCACACCCAAAAATGCGTAAGTGCGAGATATCAGGCTCGTACCCAGTCACTAGCTGTAACGCAGAATAAGATTGAGTTGCAGTAGGTCGTAGACGAATGAGCGTCGCTGCATGCAATATTGCATATCCCCAAGCAGAAACAGGAAGACTGGTGCGCATTACCAATGTCCGAGCTATCATTTGTAGTCGTTTGATAGCAGATTCTGCGAGACCATTTTGGGTATGAACATGGGGAACTGGATGCTTAGCATCAATCCCCAATGACATGCAATAGTCATCGAATGTTTTCGATGTAAACTCCCCAGCATTATCAAGTCGAATTGACTTAATTGGATGGTCGGGGTGGTGAGCCCGTAGACGGATAATCTGGGCAAGGAGTTTAGCATAAGCAGCATTGAGAGTGGACAACAGCGTGACATGTGACCAGCGTGTCGACGCATCAACCAATACCATAAAGTGTTTAAAAGGTCCGCATGATGGTTGAATTGGTCCACAGATATCCCCTTGGATTCTCTGTAAGAACAGAATAAGTATTTTGGGATCCTTTGTGTAGGACGGTCTCAGTCCTAATTTTCCGAATGAACAGGCTTTGCAGAATGAGCGAGGGGCCTTAGAAGCAACCAATGAGGATTTTGGTTGGGCGGAACGTCTGTAACGCTATTAGAAGCAAAATGTGTGACTACATCTCCCATGATGGCGTTAGAGCCATGTAAATTGGTGTGTGTGGCGTCATTGCCACTAAGAGGGATAACCATGGCGTCATGGTTGGCGCCATTTGTGGCATCATCACAAGGGACAAGAGCGGCCTTGCGGCGGCCCAAGACAGCAGCAGCGCCTGAGGCTGTAGTTTTTGCGGTCTTGGTAAGTCCGGGAATCAATGTTTGATTCTTGCTCCTTCTCATTCTGAAGAATGGATGTCCGTGTGAAGTCTTTAGTATACGGAGCATCATATCACGACCAGGATGTCCTAGTCGGTCATGCCAAAGCCAATATGTGTCTGAATCCAAGAGATCTTCTGTTACATTATTGGATTCAATTGGTCGAATTGTAGTGACATAAAGTCCACTAGATTGACACGTAAGCTTCTCTAAGATGTGCTTTCTGCCGCAATCATTAGAGGTAATGGAAAGGAATTCTATTCCGTTCTCATTATGCGTTTCCGCATGGAATCCGTTGGCTCTTATATCTTTAAAACTCAATAAGGTTCGATTTGTCTTAGGAGTGTAGAGAGCTTCAGTGACTTTAATCAAGGTGACATTTGGCAAAAGGAATTGGGCTATTCCATGTCCTTGAATAAACCTGATAGCCCAGCCATTGTAGTCACAGAGGAATATGTAGGAAACATCTCTAAGAATAATTGCCTATGTCGTAGAATGGTGTGCGTAGTCGCACTATCAGCGAGACATTGTAGTTCATCCATTCCTAAAAGAAAAGCTCATAATTAAAAAGGAGTCATAAATAAAAGAACTCAACTTTTATTGATAAGCCAAACGTAATTACATCATCGTTTAATCAAAGAAGATCTAATCCAAAAAGAAACTAGCTAATGCATACAATGGCAGTCATCTAACTTCTTTCGGTAATTTCAATGTAAATATGACCAGGTGAGTAGAGAGATGTCGGTGGAGCAAGGCTCGCTTAAGTACCACTTATCTCAAAACCTTCCTAGACATCACATTTACAAGGAGTACACCTACTTTGAAGTAAGATTAAACCATTGGCATCTACTACAAATAATATGGCAATTGCCTACATCTCTTGAAAAATAAAAAGATTTAATCAAAATCACCAGTTTCTGGGTCTTGATCTTTGTAGTCTTCCACCCTTAGATCGAGATTGCCATCTTGATCTTCTTGTTCCATGTAGTTGGCCTCCCTTGCTTCACGATACATTTTGTATACGTTCGCAACGTTCTGGGATGCACTACACTTCCTTGCCCAATGTCCACTTGATCCACATCGAAGACAAACATTTTTATGGTCAGGCTCCCTTGATCGAGGTGCATTTGATGCACGAGTTAGACGACCATTGTTCTTGGTGGTGTCACCACCGTGGCCGGAGGCTCCGCCTCTCTCTCTCTCTCTTCACACGTTGACCTCCACGGTTCCGTGCACGCATATCTTGGCGATTTCCTTCCTCTTTAGGGCGAGAATATAGACCAGAACGTCCAAAATTGTCCCTACTCTTAGGGTTTCACTCCTTGCGTCCTCCCTTGGGGGCGCGACTATAATTAGACTCCGGAATAGACTTAGTTCCCACAGGCCTAGCATATAGTTCTTCACAAGGATATTGTCGTGCTTCTCAGCTACATTCATGGCACCAATGAGCTCATGAAACCTTGTGATATGTCCTGCATTCACATCAATCCGATAATTCTTCGAAATCATCAGGGCAGAGACGGGGAAGGTAGAGAGAGTCTTCTCGATCAACATCGTATCAGTTATGGTTTGTCCACAGAATTCCATCAAGGACTTGATACGAAGGGCTTCCGAGTTATAATCAAGCATCCACTGGAAGTCACAGAAGCGGAGGCTATGCCATCTCACTTCTAAATCAGGAAGCAGGGAGTCGCGAACGTTGCCAAATCGCTGCTCAAGTTCCACCCATAGTTTTCTGGGGTCTTCCTCATTGAGGTATTCACTTTGGAGAGCATCATTCATGTGCCTTGTCATGAGAATTATGGCCTTGGCTTTATTTGCTTCGAAAGCACGAAGTTGCTCTACAGAAAGCATGTTCTGACTAAGCTCTTGGATGGTTTCCAAAAGTCCATCAGCCTTAAGATGTTGGCGCACATCTCGGACCCACCTATGGTATCCTGCACCAATTGTCTCTAGTTTCGGAGCATAAAAGGCTGCCAAGAAAATAAAATAAGAATTTCTGAGTGTAGTCACTTCCAAGAAATTAGGGATTTCTGAGCGTAGTCGCTCCCAAGAAAATCTGATTCCAAGAGGGGTTTTGGATTAAATCGAAACAATGATGTATTTGGTCGATCGTTTTTCTTCTCAACAAACTCTAAGTTTGGAGGACTCTACAAGCTCCAAGCTTGGAGTGAGCACGAACCCCCACAGTTCGGCTTTAGGTCTCCCCTATGAAGAAGAAAGGCGGTAGAAGAGGGGATGTTGCAAGTCCCCGAGAAAAAGAAAAGAAATTGAAATTACGGAAGCAAAAGAAATTAAATAAAAAATACCTCGAATGTGGGCGTGGGCTTCTTCTTTTTTTTCTTTTTCTTCTTTCCGGGCCGCAGGTCCTCTTCCTCCTTTTTTTTTTTTCTTCTTCTTCTTCTTTCCGGGCCGCAGGTCCCCTTCCTCCTTTTTTTTTGTTATTTCTTCTTTCCGGCCCACCTCTTTCTTTCTTTTTTTTTCTTTTTTTTTTCTTTCTCTGCAGCTGCACGTGGGCAGATGGCGTGACGGCTTGGCGGCTTGGCTGCTGCACGTGGGCTCGGGAGTGGGCCGCTGCAATTGTCTTCTGGGCCTGGGGCAGCGTTTGACTCTGGGCTGGGCTTCGCCTGCTGCTAGGTTGACTTCGTCTACTTCTGGGTTGACTGAAGCAAGGATGAAGGTCAGGCGGCGGTTCAGAGCAGGGTGGCTTCTGGTGAGCGGTTCAAGGACTTTTAGGCCGGTTTCGGCGGTTAAATTTCCGGTTCCGGATGTCTGGGATCGAGATGCTGCAGATGGTGGAGTATGGCTGCAGGAAGCGGTAGGGAAGCCACTGAACCGGGCAAAGAGAGTTGTGTCACTTCCGGGGGCCGGTTTGGTGGTTTTCCGGTCGGTTCTGGGGGTGGGGCCGCCGGTTCTGGACTCCTGGGGTTGAGATCTTCAAGGTAGGTGGCGGTGGTTTCTGAGATTTGAAGGCTACGAATTTAGGTTTTCAGGTTAGAGCTTCGTGCTGATAACGTGTTTTAGAGAATCAGAAACTAAGAGGAATTTGCTGTCTGTATCTCATTAATAATATTGGCCTCTTTATATAGAGGGGTACAATGCATAGAATCTGAACGTACAAGGAAAGTAATTCTGCATCGAATAGGATTCTAAATCCTTCTATAACCCTATTACCACTAGGTCAAGTAACCTAGAGTTTGAGCCAGACATATAATCTGGATTTCCTTGAACATTTATTTATTTATTTAATACAAATATATTTTATAAATGTCTGTATTATCCTTATGATCTAATTAATTCTCAAAATTTATTAATCTTTTAGGATTATTCTTGTCAAAATTTTAGATTTTTGGCTAACAAACTATCTTTTCTTAATAATAGAATAGATAACCTTTCAAAAAAAATAATAGAATAGATAAAACATCTATCAAAAATTTAAAAAATTTACACTTATTCAAAAAATATATATATAAAATAATTTTTTTCAATGCTAAAGTATGTTGATAATAATTTAACAACTTGGGGTGCGGATTATTAATTTCATACAAGTGGTGGGTTGATTCCGCATTGAATCATGCTTAACTGTTATTGGACCATGAAAAATATCGATAGTTTGAAACTTTGAATGAATTTATTATTTCATTTACATTACTATTCTCAATTCAAGAATTTAAATGAAAAATTTTAAAAATTGAGCACCAATGGGGGAAAGCCAGATTCCTAATTCAACCGGTGCTTCAAGTGTTGAACAGTTAAGAGACTTGTGTCGTTTGGTAACTGTGAAAAGACATATAAATAGGAAGCAAAATTACAAGTAGAAACTTGAAACAAAGACGTGGTGTAAATCATCTCCAGCTAAAAGCTAGCCGACTCGCTTCCGTGTTCCAATTTCAGGCCAATCTCCCCTCAAGCCCCTCTCCTAATCTCATCAAATTGTAAGCTATCTACTTCAATTAATTCGCTGATAATTTTAGGGTTAAACCCTGTTTTTAATTTCCTAGTTAAATTCAGGGTATTCTTACTGTTAAATTCATCTAATTTGCTCTTAGTTTGGTCTCAAAAGATGAATACTTGATGCCTTGCTTCTGGGCATCTGGCCTTATTTAATTAATCTTTAGTTCATTGAACCGGGGTCTAAAGCTCTAAACTTGATGTAAACCGGCGGTTGTTGTGATGTTTTGGTGGTTTGGCTTTAGTATAAACAGAATCAGGAATCAGTTTCATGTTGAATTAGCTTATAAGAATATTCATTCATGATTGCTAAGTCCTCCATTTCTAAGTATTAATGCTGAAAACCAGCACCCGGAAACCGTGATTCAGTAATCAAAGAGTTTCAAGTTTTTAGGGACTTGTAGAGTTGGATTTATTTTGTTTTCAAAAATGTTGTATTGACTGCATCCTCCTGACTAGGTGTATCTTTCTTTGAAATCAATAAATTTCTCTCGCACCGTAAAGGTTAATGTTTTTTTTTTTTTTTTTTAACTAAGAACTTTAGCTCACCCAGGTCTTCATTCCTGTAGTGTCACTGGTGAAAGCCCACAAAGGTCCATTCCTCCTCTGATCATCAATTTCAACTTGCATTTGAAGCAGGGATGAAGGCTGCTCTTCAAAATCAACCGTCGTACTACATGGCCCGACAAGCACTTCAGCAACCGGTATCCACAGTTTTCATTCATTTCCCGTTCATTTGAAAGAAACAAGGAAAAAAAAAAAAAACAGTTTCCCTCTTCTTGTTATTCTGTAATTTAAAAAAAAAAATCGTTTCTTTGCAGAGTTGGAGCTTATTATCAGGAGGCTCCCTTGTTTCATTCACTAGAGGGCATAATTTGGTGCGTCAGAGCTCACGGCTTCAATTACCTTCACCTTCACGTAATCCAGGTCGGTTTCTCTTAATTGAAATAGATTTAGAGTATTTTTTGTTATATTTACCCTCCGATGTAACCCAAAAGAAAAAAAAAAATTACATTTGCTGAAACTGATTGCTCTATCATTGATTTATTGATTTGAAAGCTTCATTTTGATGCAGTAATATTGAATAGTTTCATATTCAAATTTTTCTCGTCTATTATTGAATTCAAAGAGTATCAAGAGGAATCAGGAAACAGAATTTGTATGAAAATCTTCTACAACCATCAGATACCAAAAATTGGTTCTACTACTATATTTTTGGAGGACATACTTTGTATTTTCGTTGTACTTTTCACAACCATGAGAGTGTTTACCTTTCTTCACTATTTTCTAATAGTTATCTTCTAGAAATTTCTTTTGAGTCGGACAACTTCTCAAGCTGAAATTTGTGGTCTTAAAGGCTCTTAAATTTTGTGCCATCTGCTCTATGCTTTTATAACTTGTTGCTCTCTTATATGTGTATCTCCTCATTTCAGCATTAGTTCTGTTTATCCTTCATGTAAATTACGCAAGTATATATCTTACTGGTGTAAAGACTACCTAAGAGAAATTAGTGGAAACTCATATTATTATAATTTCATATTCCAAATTAACATGATCATACTCGCTAGTCCAGACAAAGGTTGTTTGAAAGCCATTTGCAGCCTTCATTACATCACAAGAGCAAGTCCTTTTGTGAAAAACTTACTATTCAATATAGAAATATTCTTTTTACTGTAAAGGGAATGATGTTATTCATGTAGGTGTGGGTTGAGTCTCTTTTTACTTTAGTTTGGATGATGATCTGATCTCTGAACTGTACAGTTGTTAAAGCGGTTGCTACTCCAAATTCAGCCGTGGAATTACCATTGACTGCAGAAAATGTGGAAAGTGTATTAGATGAAATCCGGCCATATCTCATTTCTGATGGGGGGAATGTGGCATTACATGAAATTGATGGCAATATAGTGCGGTTAAAGCTAGAAGGAGCATGTGGATCATGTCCGAGCTCTGTTATGACAATGAAAATGGGTATTGAGCGTCGTTTAATGGAAAAAATCCCTGAAATAGTAGCTGTGGAACCCATAGCAGATGAAGAAACAGGCCTTGAGTTGAATGAAGAAAATATAGAGAAGGTAATGTTTGCATTTGACTTATGAGGTGTTGGCTCCTGTATAACTATTAAATTAGATGTACTTTTCTTTCGATGGTGAATGGTCCATGTAGATACTAGATAGTATTGCATTAGTGCTACTAAAAAGATTCTAGTTTGGAATTTGGTTGCCTATGTTTTGATTTTGTTTCTAGTGCCTCTGATATCCTTGCATTTTGTGTTTAGTTGAAAGCTTACCTGGAGTTCAATCTATGTCCCCTGTTTGTGTTATCATTATTTCTCTCCCTCATCTGTTCTTAGGTGCCAAGCACTTTTTGTGTAGGTTGTTGCTAAGGTACAGTATTTTGGAATAAGTGTAATAGAATAATGCCAAGTGAACAGAAGTTATGAGAATTTAAGAGGGGATGAATTGCACAGCTTGTGGGGTGGAGTATGTTTTTGGGCTTCTCTATGGGCATTAATTTCTTCAGCTTTTAAAAATAGATTGTTATTTGCTATTTTTTTAGATTTGTCTGCCACTGTTACGTCTCTAGTTGGGGTTTCTTGTTGGTGATGGTGTGTGAGGAGCTTGGATATATTGTCCACAACAACAACAAAAAACACAAAACAAAATTATCTTATGTATGTACAAACTCTTCCAGGTACTTGAAGAAATTAGACCCTACTTAGTAGGGGCAGCAGGTGGATCTCTAGAACTTGTGGCAATTGATGAGCCTATAGTCAAAGTCCGGATCACAGGTCCTGCTGCCGGGGTGATGACTGTTAGAGTTGCTGTCACACAGAAATTGCGTGAGAAAATCCCTACTATCGCAGCAGTTCAACTACTGTAAAATAAGAATCACATTCAAATTCGCAAGCTGGCTACTTTTACAAGCTGGGGTTGTAATTAGTAGTGTCTGCAGTTTAGGTGATTAAACAAAGAATATTTTGCAATGTACTTATTTTTCTTCTTGATAAATAAAAATATTACATATCATCTGCATTTCCTTGCTTTTTGGTGACAATATTCAACTCTCAATCCATATATACCGGTGCATAAATCTACCAACGCTCAAGGCCTGCAGCCTTATAGGCCTCTATAAGGAGGAAAAACTGGTGAGGTGATTCAATGGTATGAATGGTTACCAACTTCTGATGCTTAGATATGACATTTATGGTCCTGGATGAGCTTCTGAGTTTTGCAGTGTTTTTGGTTTGCTT
Source organism: Rosa persica (assembly GCA_025331145.1). NCBI lineage: Eukaryota > Viridiplantae > Streptophyta > Magnoliopsida > Rosales > Rosaceae > Rosa > Rosa persica. The sequence goes on along the minus strand of WFKR01000001.1, from coordinate 2,346,388 downwards.
GGTGACAAAATTCTGGTGGGTTTTATTTTTATTTTTTTACTTCCTTTATTATTGTTATTTTATTTTTTCACAGGCCATAACATATATGGTGACTTCACGTTCGAGTTGTTTGGGAAGTACAAGGACATGGATTTGGCTGTTAAAATTCATGCTACCTCAACTTAACATGGTAGGATATCTGATAAAGCTCAATCACTATGAAGAAGCCATTGAACAATGCAGTATTGTATTGTAAGTAAAATCCTTCACAAGAAATTGTCAGCCGTTGTATTACACTTCCAGTTGCTAAGCAGCTAGGGAAGTAGAAGAGCATAGCTTCGACTGTGTTAAAATCCATGCCACCGGCCTCTCCCTTAACATGGCAGCATCTCAGTCGCTATATAGCCATCGGACAATGTAGTATTATTGTAAGTAGATGCAATCAAGAAATGTATTTCATTAGTTGTAGCGGGCAGTTGAATTATAGTAAGCTCATGTGGGAACTGAAACACCAAAGTTGGAGTTGGACTACAAACATGTCTATATTATCTTCTTGCCTTCTGGGAATGGAGTCTTCCTTACTGAGTGTATCACTCTAATTTAGTGTTTTCCTTTGCTTCACTCTGATTTAGTGAATGCCCCCCGAAACCAATACTTGTGCATCAGGCACAGTTACTTCTGATCAACTCCCTTTTCTTTAGTGATCTTCTGCAACATGTACAGATTGACGGGAAGTTCACCATCTTGTTAATTGAGTTGAGAAATACCTTGATGAGCACTTATCAAATCTCCATAATATTAGTAATTCCAAATAATTAACATGCCACAACTTATCGACACGAGAGAGAGAAAGTCGAACTTAGTGTCTGTTTTGGATTAAGGCCCTAAACTCGCAACTAAACCCTAAATCAACCTGTTAGGACCTATTATATATTGTCTTAGGCTAATGTGTTGATTTACCTAAATGACCGCTTATTAGACTAGGGGTCTGGTCATCTTGTAAATAGATATTTAGGGTTGGTTACATAGAGAACTATATAAGGTAATTTATCTCCAATGTAAGATCTATCAATAAAATGAATGAACAATTTATCTTTTAGTTTCTTTATTTTCTCTTGTAAGTTCCTCTTTTGCATTTGTAATCCTAACATTTGGTATCAGAGACCTCAATCCATATGGGTGAGGTGGTTCTTCCGACAGTGCAAAATTGCATCAGTGATTCAGTTTGATGGATATTTGAGGCATATAAATTTGCTCACCATCAATACTTTGTTGATAATACCACTACTTAATATAAAACTGTCATGTGTTATAAAATATAATTATTGTTAATCATAATATTTTATTAAAAAATATATTTTATATATTTATTTAATTCTATATTACGTGACAAATTTTAATGGAGCAGTAGCGAGAAAATTTGAATCCGTTTAAGCGATTGAGCGAACGGCGCATACAAAATGCTGGAAAAGGAAAAAGAAAGAAATGTTGGATTGTGGGTAGGGTCAAAGTGGGCTGGAGGTCACATGAACTGAGCCATCAAAATGACCCATATTTTCCTTTTTGGTCAGAGTATGGTCACGTACACCGACAGTGCACATGTAATTATGACATCCATGCACGTGGGGTATAGCGTATCATTCAGAACAACTGTAACTCGAAAGATCCATCATGTCGTAGCTCGTGGCTATTTGTCAGAGTATTAACGAACACAGCTCCAGAGCCGATTTATTATTTCTTCTCTCTGATAAGTCAGGAGCCCCATAAATTTGGGTAACTTGAGGCGGTCGCCTTATATGTTGTAATTCAAATATTTATAACATGTATCAATAGTTTATGCTAATGCGATTGGTTTTGATTCTTTTTATTAGGAACCCCCTCTGTTTGTGGAGGAGGCGTTAAACTTTGATTGTAGACTTTCTTAAATTTATGAAATCAATTTTTACCCCTACAAAGACCATAATAAAAATTTGTTGTCAATTGGTTTCTTAAGAATAAATTTTATATTGTTCGCCGAAATGTGACAATTTTATTGGTCTGGGACTCTGGGCTATAAAATAATTGCTTAAAAAAAAAAAAAAAGGTCCAACTGCTAACTTCTCTAATAATAGTATGATGTTACGTTTTAGCTGGAAAAACTGGTTAAGATAGTCAGAGAGTGGAGACCTTGACAAAGTACCATGAACAACCATTTTTTTTTTTTTTTGACAGGATTAGAGTATCCCAATAGGCCCAAGAACTAATCCTCAACATATGTGAAATGCTCCGACTGTGCATAGCAACGTAGTACATGACCACTTTAACTATCAGATGCAGATAAGGGGTTCCAACCAACCAGCACTCTTAATTAACCGTTGCTCGGCCTCATTTGAAATTGAGCAATCAATTTTTTTAGTTAATGTCAACTAGCTAGTTTAATCAATCTCCTACCTCATTTGAAGATTGAGCAACCAAATAATTTTATAGTTAATGTAAACCAGCTAGTTTAATCATCTTCCTACCTCATTTGAAGGTTCGTGTTCAAAAGGAAATAATGGAGTTGAAACCTGCTCTAAAGACCTACTCTAAATTATTAATACACACGCGGCTAGCAAGAGTGAGTTTTGAATACAGCAACAGACAATAATTGTCTATATCGATCTGGAGAGACCAAGTGAAGATTCCTGGATTTAAATCTCCAACATCTTCCAACCAGTAACATGATGATCCATGAACTAAATACGTACAATTTCATCAACTTTTCTTTAATTCTCATCAAATAAATAAATAAATTTTGTTAAAAGTCAATTAAGGTCAGACATTAAGATCGACTTTATAAGATTCGGTTTGAGAACCTTTAATCATTTGTGCAGAGGTATCTGGGCAACTTAAAAGCACAATCTGATCTCCATTATCAATTTATCCAATCTTATGGACTCACTCAGCTTTGTATCCAAAAAAGTACTCACATTCAAAAGTTATTAATTTCCTTGCTATTCCGACTAGCTAAGTTTCAAATTAGTGACTTTATCAGACAATGCGAATAGGAGAGGGAAGTTCGAACCGGTGACTTTATCTGATAAGGTTATAGGATAGGATGATCGGACTTAATTCCTAGCTAGTATGGTGTGTTAGAGAGTGAAAGAGTTCTAACTAGTAGTGATGGGTGCCCTAGTGAAAGGGATATTGTTCCATTGCGGCTCAAATGAAGATGATCTTGCTCGACCTCTTATAAAATCACTTGTAATTTGGATATAAAGAATAAATGTAATGATGTAATGACGTAAACAGTTCGTGTCACATATGATGCAATTAGCAGAAGCAAAATATATCTTCATTACATTTGGTATTTTACACTTGTATTTATGCTTAAAAATCAGAAGTCGTTACTATCACAAATACTATCGGATGGGCACTTGACGTCCCAAGAGTTAATATCATATAATCATTTATTTACTTATTTAAAAAAAATCGAGAGATATATTATGATGTTTTTTCCCACTACAACAACCAGCCAACCAGAAGCCACATATGCCGACAAATTTTGAGGTTAAGGACCTCAAGATTGTAGGGCTTGAGAGAGGAGTGGGATGGTGGCTTGTAAACTAAAAATATGAATAATGAGCCCACACGGTTTAATTACAAGACTTAATTTGCAGAGACAGAATCTGACAAACTTTCGCAGCTCATACCTTCCAAATGCAGAATGTTGAAAAGACAACCATACCCCTCCACGTCCTCCTAATATTCAAGTTTTTTTCGGTGGGAAACATGGTCTTTCATCTTTTTATGACCTACTATTGACTAATGCTAATACCTTGTTCATGTGGTTGGAAAATGTTAAGAGTTTTTTCCAATAATTTCGGATGCGAGTAGAGTACGTCAGTACAATATATCATGTATCGATATATTAAATATACTAATTTGATTTAGAGATAGAGTGGTAGACTGATTTCATATATTAATAGATTAATCTGAGATTACTCTACTTATATACAGAATTAATTTAGCTATATATCGAACTAACTCAACTTAATGTATCATTATATTAATATAAAATGTGTGACACGTTAGGACATCAGAACTTCAAGCCAACATACAATCATGCAGTCGATACATTATAAGTTATTTAGGATTTGCGCAACAGAATATGTAGTTTTCCGTCTGACGGTGGATTGAGGATTTTGTTTTTTCCTAATTTAAGTAATGGAAGATTTAAAAACCCAGTAATAATAATGGAGTTGATCACGACAGACAGCCGTACCATGAATTAAGGAGAGGAAGACGCTTCTGAGAAACCAGGACAAACCCAACAGAGAGGGTAACGTGATTTCTGCAAAACTCTCCCATTTCCCATCTTATCCTCAACTCGGACTATAAATACCATATAAGCACTGAACTGAACCACTACTCCCGACCGCCTCCATTTTATTTTGGGTGAAAATGGCTCTGCTACTAGTCTCTTTTATACTTGCTCTCTCCTTCATCTCCACTAGTCCTGCCTTTGCAGTTGCAACTAGGCCTCTTGAAGGTAATATGCTGTTCCTCTCTCTCAAATCTGACCTCCCCCAGCTCAGTTTCTACGGGGAATATCTTAACCTGATGTACTCAGCTATGTCTTTACTATTTTGAACTATATATACTTGGCATTTCTTGAGAGATGGCTTTTGGGTATGAACACTGTCTTAGCTGTATTAGACTCTTTGCTCCATTTTGTGCTCACTATCTTTGTCTCTGACCTCATTTGGTCTTAATGTACTTCAGGGTGTATTGTAATGTGTTTGATTCATGTTCTGCAAAAGTTGGGTTTTCTATAGTTGTGAACTTGTGATACTTGGGATTTTGTTGGACTGGCTTTAGATTCCGATCCGGTGGGGTTTGTTAACATTGTTATTATCCTTTTCCCAAAAGCTACTCTCTTTGATCTAACCACCCCAAGTTATGTTGTTGTGGAGAATCTTACCTTGAACTGTTCAAATCAGCTATGTGCTTACTAACTTAACACTTTCTCTAGCGTTTTCTCGAGCTGGTTTTTAGGTTATTAACTGAATCTGGTATATACAAAAGTATGTTCTTAACTCCATTTTCTGCCCCCATCTTTGTCTTTCTGAATTCTGACCCCTTTTGGGCTTACTGAAGTATGTTTCTATGGAACATTCTGATGTATTATTCAAAGGATGGGCTTTTCAAATTTCTCGCATTTTCTTGGATGGCTTTAGCTTCTGACCTGGGCTTGCTTTGTCCATTGTTCATAATTACGAACCTACAAACTGGGTTTTAGATTTGATGTATTTCCAGTAGATGTTTCCGGATAACACATGTTAGCTACCACTAAGATTTGTCAAGCTTTCTTCTTGTTTTACTTTTCCGAGTTCTTTACTCACCTCTTTGCTGTGCTTATTTTGTTCAGGACTCTTGGACAATGGAAATTTTGAAGAACCACCAAAACGAAGCAACCTCAAGAAAACAGTACTCATAGGCAAAAATGCACTGCCCAAATGGGAAATCAATGGCTTTGTGGAGTACATCTCCGGCGGGCCTCAACCAGGTGGCATGTACTTTTCTGTAGCTCATGGTGTCCATGCAGTTAGGCTTGGCAATGAGGCCTCAATCTCTCAGACCATAAAGGTCAAACCAGGGTCTCTGTATGCCCTAACATTTGGGGCATCGAGAACTTGTGCACAGGAAGAGGTTTTGAGAGTATCAGTGCCTCCTCAGGCAGGAGACCTTCCTTTGCAGACTCTATACAGCAGTAATGGAGGTGATACTTATGCTTGGGGATTCAAAGCCACTTCTAACACGGCTAAAGTGACTTTCCACAATCCTGGAATTCAAGAAGACCCTGCTTGCGGTCCACTCTTGGATGCAATTGCTATCAAGGAGCTTCTCCCTGCACTGCCCACTAGAGGTACTTACCCTACAATAATTGTAACTATACTTGTGCTATTCTTTGGATAAATCTTTTGTTTCTTATGTTTGTAAGAATGGGCATAAATTTTGCCTGTGCTAATTTTGGCTCAGATCTATACGTTTCTCTGGCAATGTTATTAGGGTCTCCGAAGTGCGTGCAGTTTTTTATGCTTTTCATCCAGCTATACCTTGTATTATATTACTTATTTACATTGGTTGACATCTGAGAATCTGAATCTGAATCAATGGGTTTTGGTTTTTCGAATTAGAGATTGCATAAGGGTTTGTTAAAACTTTGAATGCCTTTTGCAGGTAACCTGGTCAGAAATCCTGGGTTTGAGGAGGGACCCCATAGGCTATTCAACTCTTCCCATGGTGTACTTCTTCCTCCGAAACAACTAGATGCAACATCCCCAATTCCTGGTTGGATCATCGAGTCCCTCAAAGCTGTAAAGTTCATTGATGCCAAGCACTTTAATGTCCCATTTGGACAAGCTGCAGTTGAGCTTGTTGCTGGGAGAGAGAGTGCTATTGCCCAGATTCTTAGAACAGTTCCCAACAAGCTCTACAGTCTCTCATTCACTGTCGGTGACGCAAGGAACGGCTGCCACGGATCGATGATGGTCGAAGCATTTGCAGGCAAGGATACCTTGAAAGTCCCTTTCAACTCTCAAGGAAAAGGCGGTTTCAAGGCTGCCAGTTTCAAGTTCAAAGCAGCTTCATTCAGGACCAGAATTACATTCTTCAGTTCTTTCTACCACACCAGGACCGATGACTATGGTGCTCTTTGTGGACCTATCCTAGATGAAGTTCGGGTTTCTCCTATTGCTTAGATGCTAGTTTAATTAGTTATATCACCATAAAACTTTAATATTCTTATAGAGATTGTGCAACGGATCTCATTCCTACGAGTTTTTGTATATTTGACCGTTGATGAGGGCAGATGTTTTACCGTTATAGTAGTCTGGACAAGTCTTGAGTACTATATTTTCTACCAGAGTTATGTAATCTTTCCAATTTAAGAGAATATTGGGGGAAGATTTCTAGTCTGTGTGAAGGTGTGAACCATGAATTATTAGAATATGTGTCCTGGCTTACTTTGGTCATAATCTACATCTAATAAGTAAAATGATGATATGATAAATGTTACATCATTTGGCAATCTAAATATCAGAAGCTATTTGATAACTGTTTTATACTTGGTAGTCATATTCCATAACTTGTCAAAAACCTTTTTTTTCCTTGCCTGGTAGATCAGCTCAACTACTAAGCTGCTGTGATAGCATTCATCATTTAGAATTTAGAATTTTGCTGTAACAAAATAATTTCATATTTGAATTATTTGAAAGTACAAATCATAATGTAGAATTTTGCTTCATATTTGAATTATTTGAAAGTACAAATCATAATGTTCAATTGCATGTAGTTACATTTCTAATAAGTTAATGAAAACAGGTAAGATGAAGGAAAAAAAAATCTGAATTTGACGGATTGATACACAAATTATATGCAAAAGTAAATATTGTTACAAAAATACGATACAAAATCGGGTATGACAATATAATGTTAACTTGGTACACTTTGAATGAATTGCTGGACCAATCTGCCTGTATGAAGTACGAGCCCATACTTTTAGTGACTGGAATTTTGCTGCCCTTTTCCATCATCTAAAGTACCAACGAGACATTTCTCAAGTAAAAAATCAGCATTGACCCAAGCATGGTATTTATCTAAAGCAATGTAGTAAGGACTGCAATAGTTAATAGCAATTCAACAGAGGTAAACTCCAAAGAAAGATGGAACCCAAACATATTTTGCTGACTTCTAGGCATTAGAGCCGTTTGAAGTGTCAACCTGCCCTGGGAAAACTATGAGGTTTACGCTAAACAAATTTCAGGTACTTGAATGAGCTTTTCAGATTTCAACAGAAGCCAGCATTTAATTTGAATGCTCATAAATGCTGAGAACAATATATTTTTATCAGGACATACACAAATTTAATTTTGGAAGCATTGTTCATTACAATTTCATATAAAGTTAAACGAGGAGTAGATTCTAGGAAACCAGGCACCTATTCCCTCTCAAATGCAAATCCTTGATTTGGGGGTTCGGGATACCCATGGTAAGGCTGAAAAACTAATTTGCACATATCCTTGGAAATGCAATTTTTGCAAATACTATATGTATGAGAGATATGCAGATTTTGAAGGAAAAGTAAACCAGCCTAACCCCACTTGAGTAGGAATGGCAAGACTTTCAGTTAGTTTGTTTGATAGAGAAATCTGACCTAAAAAAATTTATAAAAGAGAAGTTTGCAATGAGTTGAAAATTGGGCTGAAAGTACTTAAAAAACCACTGAAACTTAATAAATTATATATAAAGGATACTGAATAAAGAAGTGCAGTCTTTCCCCACAGCCTTCTTTAGAATATCAACACCTGAAAAGATGGTTTTGTCAGAAACAGGAAAATTGTCGTGTAGTTTGTGCCAAACAAGATGTATAGAAACTCTGGACGGAGTTAACCATTTGTGCTTAGCCATTAGACTACTAATTGACTCCATCGCTTAGCAGCTTTTAGATAATGGCATCATATCAATTGTAATATTTTGACGTGTGTCAACACATTGGAGGGCAATGCATGCATATGTTTAAATGGAGATGATATCATTAACATCATAGTGCCTTACCAATGCAACTGTGTTGCCTAACATCATCACTGATCCTATCACATTAATGAGTTCAGAACTGATGGTATGCATCTCTCAATGAACTAAAATCACTAGCCCTCCTGAGCCTCCTCCCTTATTATATTGACCTAGTCTTCATCAGAAGCAAAAATAAATGCACAAATTTGTGGTATATTATTTCTCCTAAATGGCCCATACTCTTCATTTTACTGTCAGCACAAGCTACATACTGGAGCAAAAGAATCATCAATAGGAGTGTGACTAGTGTCCTACCAAAAAATGCCTCCACAAAATTACTTATTTACTTTAGAGTATTAAGGTTCAGAAAGAATGTGCAGGTTACCTACATCAGTAATACATAAATTCAGTGACAGAACTCATGACCATACCTCCAGGGTGAAATCTCATGTATGGAGATAAATTGTACACACGGCCTTTTAGAACAGTCCACATAGAATCCCCTTTTTGGTGCTGTTTAACTTCATTCATGGAAATAAGCCTCTTATTTGACTGTCCCTTCAAACCTGAGACACAATAGTATATCAAGATGCTAACATTGATTAGCAATCACTGCACTTTTAATTATAAGAAATCATAAGTTACTTCCTGAATTTATAATAGCAAGCAACATATGTTCACAATGAAAAGTTGAAAAACCTCTCTCAGAACACACTATATATGCAATTAAGTATCTTCATTCCCAGGTTCATACGAGCATTTTGATACAAGCAGATTAATCTAATAAGTTTAACTAAGAAAACGAGTACTCCCTTGAATGCAAGCAGTAAAGTTTTCTCACTGAGAAGTGTCTATTGTAGTTAGAAACCCTACGGATAATGAAGGATTAATATTACCAGAATACATCAGTTCAGTTGGCTTGAAAGAGAAGATAAGTTATAGTTGTACTAGTATAGGATGGATATTTGGGTTGGCGCTATACTGCCACTCAAATGTAGTAACGAGCCCTGAACTATAGATGCACCTCCTCAAGCTCACACTGAGAATGGGATGTTATATCCAAATAATGGCAATTTTTAAGAAATTGAAAGTATTCCTCCCACCTGAAACAAAATGGCATCACATACCATCACTGCAAGTCACAGCTATATCTACCAGATACAAAGAAGACTTTATACTTTGAAAAACGAGGCCTTCGACAACATAATCCAACTTTAATTACAGATTAAAGGAGTTGATGGTTTTAAATCTGAGTTCGCAATCATCACACACTGCTACATCGTACTGGTAGTCTTTTAATGTATGCTTATTAGAAATTAAAGATGTATACCATTAATCTTATTGCGGTTCATTATAGTTGCTTTTTTAGGTAACAGGCATGGTTGCGTGCTGCTTACTTCTAAGGAAACTGGGATCGCTTCTTATTCAAAAGAAGAAAAGCAATAACATATATGAGGGTACAAAAATAAAAATAAAATCCAGGAGTTGCTGTATAGCATCTATCTAATAAAAGTAATTACACTGGCAATAACATATCCCAAACCAGACTTAATGGAGTATGTTATCACACTACAAATATTAACTATTCCTTAGTTCACGTCAGACAATGTGCACATAATGAAGGATCAGAAATGCCTAAAAATTATTTGCAAAACAACCTTGGTAACAAGCTGATGTGATCGTAGACACCTAAAAGCCCATCTTCACATTTTTAAAGACTCCCAAGATAGCTAAACCTAAAAGCCCATGGCACCTAACACTCTCATGAAGTTGGTCCTTCAATTGAAAGGCCAAATAATAGTAAAGGCTAATGAAGGACACTAGTAAAAGAAGATATCAATTAAATACCACATGCTTTCCATCAATCATTTATCAGCAACCTCAATATACTTCTCAAGTCAACCCACAACCAAATTGAGAACAGGCTTTAGGATTATCACAAGGTACACAGGCTTTTAATATCTTGGCAAGAGTCATAAATTGTACTGAAGAAGAAGAAAAATTATAATTATGAATGCACCATTGCTAGCAAGAACCAGTACACAATAACAAAAGATGAAGAGGAAGAAGAACAAATTTATGAAAGAGGATAAGCAATTTCAGCAGAAAGAATTGTTCAACATGTACCTGCAAGGTCGGGATGTGTTCGAGTAAGCTTAAGCCAATCCATTTGGCTATACCCTTTCTCAAAAGGAACTTTGGCACGAGGTGCGGGCTTCACTGACTTTCCACCATCTCCTGATTGTACTTTTTTCGGAAATTGTGAGTGTTCGTTTGTGGATGACGCATCAATAACAGTGACGGACAAAGATCCAACTGTTTTCTGTTTTTCAGAGGTGGCACCCCTTGGCACTCCACCTTTCCACATTGAACCACTATTCTGATTGCTAATAGTGCCATTCGACGATTCATCGTTTATGTTAATAGCATCTATATCTGAAGCAAGCTTCTTTGTTTCGAGAGCATCCTGGTTAGCAGGTGAGCCAACCTAAAATATATACAACAGACCTTACAATTATATATGTTACAAACTACTGAATATAATCAAAAGTTCAAAACCAAGATCAATCATGTTTCAGCAATAAAAACTACTGCAAATGCCGCATTTATTCAAAAAACATACTTAAGAGTAAGAGTTCTTTCTTTTTCTTGAGTGAAATGTAGATATCAGGCTACTTGCCTGGCAAAACGTGAAATCGTTATCAGTGTCCATTCCGAAGCTGAATGAAGTTCCCAGATTATTTTCAGCAATCTTTCCTGCCAAACAAATATTACTTCAAAACATCACATTCTAATGTCGAAAACATCATTACATGACTCTCATAAATTAGTCGATTACCAAATCGAAATGATAAACACATCTAATAAGGCAATCCACAAAAGCTTAAGAGTCACAACATTGTTGTTGAGAGAAAAGAATATTGATATTCCAAACAAACATTCTACTGCGAAAATCGAATACACAGTGCCAGCAGACAATTAGTTATATGATGAGTATGAAATTAATTTATAAACAGAAATAGCTCAAATTTGTAAGTAAAATTCTTCAATTACCGAAACAGGATGAGACTCTTTGACTTGATCAGGCTAATTCTGAGCTACCAAACAATGATGTAATCTAATCTAAAATCTATGATAACTTGCGCAAGAGGGAATTAGACCAATTGTGAATGACAGCAACAAATCAGAGAGTAGCGAAAATCGAAATTGCGAAGATGGCAATCATAGCTGAGAAAATACGCAAATAGGAATAAGAAAGAGAGGAGAGAAGCTCAAGTACCGTGTACAAATTCGCCGCCTCAAGTCTAGTTGCGGTTCCACTTGGAGTTTCCAGGCGACCGAAACAGAGAACGTGAATGAGGGGAAACAAAACGATGGTTGGAGGGGGGCCAACCCAGCCTACCCGTCCTCGTCAACGTCAAAAATAAGCTAATGCAGAATATACACGTTTTATTCGCATATTTCTATATTCCATTTTTTTTTTTTTGCTTTTTAACAAACTTTTATTTCTAACTTTCTTTAATTATAAATTTTTTTTTTTTTTGGATAGTGAAATTTTTCTTCTAATGGAGGTGAGCTGTCACATATAAATAAACTATAATTTTAATATTGTAAATATTAAATGTTTGATTCTCACTGATATATGTTTATATGTAAAAGTGTGGTGGGTTAAAAGTTAGAAAAAAAAATAATATATTCTTTCTAATAAAAAAATGTAACTTCTTTTGCCAAAAAAAAAAAGTGAAAAAAGTGACTTCATATTTTAACTTTGGTCTTCACATTTTTTGTTCAGAGTGTAACGTTTCAAGTAGGTTGTCAACTTGGAGTTGGGCTCTAATCTATATCTGGACAATAGTCTCAGGTAAAATTTAAGATAGAAAAAAAATAATTTTTAAAATATCTTACCTATTAATAATAAGGAAAATTCCATTAATGGTCGCCCAGTTATGATTCATTCGACACTTTGATCATTAAAGTTTCAAATATATCCATTTAGTCACTCAACTATTACATTGTCAATCACTTTAGTCACTTTGTTAATTTTTTCATTAAAAAAAAAACAAATTTTGCCACAATATTAATGATACTTTCATCCAACCAATTGTGAAAAATTGATAAATATGTATTAGAATGATTGGGAGAAGTGACTAAAGTGAGAAAAAAATACTCCTTTGGTGATTAAAGTGATTGACAGTGTAATAATTGAGTGACCAAAGTGATATATTTGAAACTTAAGTGACTAAAGTATCGAATGAGTCATAGTTAAGTGACAATGACCATTTGTGGAATTCTCCCTTAATATTATGTCGGTCCTTTGCCTATAGACAATAGGATTTTGTTCAGGATCGGACAATTCTTAAACTCACCTCTTGGATGAATGAGCATATTCACCATCTCTTGTGATTAACGCATAATAACTTTATAATTTTTTAATCCAACTATTCATGTCGTATAACATAATATAAATATTAGCTTTGTAAAGTCAATTAAATTGAATACCTTTAGTTATTCATTTCTATGAAATAGATTGACGGTTCATCATTTCAATTAGATAATTAAATAATTTTCGATTCGATTGATTTTTTACATAGATGATCTTTAAAGGCTTATTTAAGATATGGACCATTGGATTATAAATTTATTAAGTAAAAGTATGTTAATCGACAATGAGGGTGAATATGCTCGTTCAACCTAGATGTGAACCTAAGAATTTTCCGTCCTTTTGTTAGAATTGACAGTTCTAAGTTCGACACATGGACTTGTTCTTGTGTATTTTCAATTGTTATGTAATTAAAACATCATTTTATTGTTGTTTTTTATTTTTTACTACGAGGCCAATCATTTTTATTCAATAAGAAAAAACAATAAAAATAAGGAGTTAGGTACCGAGACGAAAATCATCTTGGATCCCAAGTCTTTATAAAACAATCCACTAGGGTCCCAAATCCGGATCCAGGCTTTCGTGACCCCAAGTGGCACTGCCCTAAGTCACCCAAACAGGGCCAAACCTAGATCTTCAAAGCAAAATCAAAGCCCAAACCCAATGAGGATGAACCCTAGCGACCAATCCAGCCAAACGCTTGTCTAATTTGTTGTTGTCGCTCCAACTTCGACCTGAACCTCTGACCAACAGGTGACAAGGGTCCGAAATGCAACCTCTGATTGTAGCCTCCACAGGATCTGCAACACCCCCCATCTTGCATAGACAACACCACCAATTTGATATTAGTCCCTGATCAAGTTGAAAACGACCTCGATCCAACCATGATCTTGCCATAGCCACTGAAAGTACAAGTGCCGAAGGGCAACTTAGTCCTAATCTGAGACTTGACCTCCATGATGCCTTTCAGAGGCCATGGATCCCAACTCCTCTATTCACCAGCATTATCAAACACCTAGCCAGAAAGAGAGCAAACGAAGGGCTAATATCGTCAAATCATCTATACTAATTATACAAAAAATTGCAACTCAACACATTACCTTTAAATAAATGACTAGAGCTATTTTTGAGTATAAAGGTTAATAATTCTACAAATTTGGTAAGAAAGTTTGTCTACATTGTATCACAATGATAATCAAAAATTTACAAACAATGTGTCTCTTTTCTTTCTTTCCTAACGAATAATGCATCCGTGTGTAGTCTGTATACAAGAATTTTCGTCTCAATTTAGATTTAGTAATAACAAAACTTGAAGCCCCATTTCACCCGCGATGCACCCGATCCCAACTCTCCTCCATCATCCCCGTGAAACCCTAACTCAAATCACAGCCGTCCGATCGGGTTTCAAAATTTCAAAATCCCGCCCGGATCCAACGCATTTCAAATTTCAAATCCCCAGTACCGTTTCACTTTATATCTCCCCTTCTCTCTCTCTCTCTCTCTCTAACCTTCAATTTCGTCTCTCTCACTCTCTCTCTCTCTCTCTCTCAAAACGAATCGTTTTGGTCTCAACCATGGTGGTCGAGAAGAAGCGCCCGCTGCAGAGCAGCAACAACGCCAACACGGCCGCGGCGCCGCCGTCAACTGACGGCGCCGGCCACGGCAAGACGATCGAGGAAATGTACCAGAAGAAGAGCCAGCTGGAGCACATCTTGCTTCGACCCGATACCTACATCGGATCCATAGAGAAGCACACCCAAACCCTCTGGGTCTTCGAGAACGACGAGATGGTCCAGCGCTCCGTCTCCTACGTCCCCGGCCTCTACAAGATCTTCGACGAGATTCTGGTGAACGCCGCCGACAACAAGCAGCGAGATCCGTCCATGGACGCTCTCAAGGTCACCATCGACGTCGAGCAGAACTGCATCAGTGTGTACAACAACGGCGACGGAGTTCCGGTGGAGATTCACCAGGAGGAGGGGGTTTATGTGCCGGAGTTGATCTTCGGTCACCTACTGACTAGTAGTAACTACGACGACACGGTGAAGAAGACCACCGGTGGACGCAACGGCTACGGCGCTAAGCTCACTAATATATTCTCTACCGAATTCGTCATCGAAACCGCCGATGGCAAGCGGTTGAAGAAGTACAAGCAGGTATATATATCTATCTGTGTTCGTATTTTAGGGGTTCAGAGTTGGTTGGAATTATTGAATTAGGAATTGTTGTTTGATTTGTGAATTTTGTTATCAATATTTGTATTCTGTGCTCAATTATGGTTCATTTGTGGAATTGATTGACAAAGCGGTTTTCGATTGGTACTTTGTGATGTAGTAGGCTTTTTCATGTTTTGTTTTGTTGATGATTTAAAGGTCATATAATTAGGGCTTTTAGAAGGTTCGAGTGGGTATTTTAGGGGTTTCACAGTTGGTTGTAGTTATTGAATTATACGAAATGGTGTTTGATTTGGGTATTTTGTTCTCCATGTTTGTATTATGCTCAATGAGGGTTCGTTTGTGGAATAGGTCTTCTTGATGTATTGTTTTGATGAGGAATTAAAGGACTAATAATCAGCGCTTTTATAAGACCATATCTAGGGCCTTTAGAAGGTTACAGGGTCTATGGTTTTAATCATGTGTTTAATTATATGATTTTCAGGCATGGCCATTTCGGGTTCTCCCATGTGCTTGGTTGTATATTTCCTTTTGGGCATTTGCTTAGTTGTAGAGATGAAGATAACATATATCAGTCTGTTCCTGCTTTATTAGTCAAAGTCTTTTGAAATTGTAGTGCGTCATTGTATGGCAAGCAATATTTGATGTGATATATTGGTGTTAAGTTTAGTGGTTTTGTGAATCTTGCACATCCAGTTAGTTTTATAGCTTCTGAATGAAGTGTTAAGTGATGTCTTGATTTTTACATGTAAATAAGCGTCTTTGGTTGATACTCAGGATTTATTCCCTTAATGAATAGCACAATATGTTGTGACTTCACTTGTTCTGGATTTTGAAAGGGAGACATAGATTCAATACGTTCCATTTTTCTTTTTCTAGATGTTTTTCAAGAAACAAAAGTTGGTGTCTAGTAAAGATTCGTCTCCGAGATGAATAATGCGGTTCTTGTTGATTCCAGGTGTTCACAAACAACATGGGGAAGAAATCTGAACCGGTCATCACTAAATGCAAAGAGAGTGAGAACTGGACCCGGGTGACATATAAGCCTGACTTGACAAAATTTAACATGACACATCTTGAAGATGATGTGGTAGCATTGATGAAAAAGCGAGTGATTGACATGGCTGGATGCCTTGGAAAGACTGTAAAGGTGGAGCTGAATGGAAAGAAGGTCCCTGTAAAGTCGTTTCTTGATTATGTTGATCTCTACTTGCAATCTGCCGGGAAATCAAAAGACACTAAACTTCCAAGGTGCTTGTTATGAAACCGTTTATTCTCAATCTCCTAGGTCACTTGGGGGAACTTGCTAACAATATTTGTTCACTTGTCAGGATGACTGAGAAAGTCAATGATAGGTGGGAGATTTGTGTGAGTCTCAGTGACGGGCAGTTTCAACAGGTTTCTTTAAACGTTTTTTTTGAATCTTAAATTACAAAGTTTGCACTTGGAATTGTGTGTCTCATGTTGCTGTATTTAATTTTACCAGGTCAGCTTTGTGAATAGCATTGCCACAATCAAGGGGGGAACTCATGTTGATTATGTTACAAACCAGATTACTGCTCATGTGATGAATGTTGTAAATAAGAAGAACAAAAATGCCAACCTCAAGGCTCACAACGTGAAGAATTATCTTTGGGTCTTTGTCAATGCTCTTATTGACAACCCTGCTTTTGATTCCCAAACAAAGGAAACTTTGACAATTCGCCCAAGCAGTTTTGGGTCTAAATGTGAACTACCGCAAGAGTTCTTAAAGAAAGGTATGCTTACACTAGTTTGATTGCTCTATTGGAAGGCTACTCTCAAAATGTTTAAAGTCGGTTCTCATATATTGATTGTTTTGCAGTTGCAAAGTCTGGGGTTGTGGAAAGTCTTCTCTCTTGGGCAAGTTTTAAACAGAACAAAGATCTGAAGAAAACTGATGGAACAAAAACAGAAAGGCTTCATAACATCAACAAGCTGGAGGATGCTAACTTAGCAGGAGGAAGGAATTCTGAAAAGTGTACCTTGATTTTAACAGAAGGAGATTCAGCTAAGGCTCTTGCAGTAAGTGTCATTTTGGTACCTTTTGCCATAACTTGATTTGTTTTCATCCCTTCTATAGTAACATAATCTGATCTACATCAGATGGCGGGACTGGCTGTTGTTGGTCGGGACCATTATGGTGTTTTTCCATTGAGAGGTAAATTGCTCAATGTAAGAGAAGCCAGCGCGACTCAAGTCCGGGATAACGAAGAAATCAAGAATATTAAGAAGATTCTAGGTCTGCAGCAAGATAAACAATATACCAACATCAAATCTTTAAGATATGGGCATCTGATGATCATGACTGATCAGGTTAAATTTCATGCTTCGTTGGTTTTATTTTTATATCTACTCTGAGATTCTAGTTGTAATATTAACAGTTTATCTGCTATATAGGATCACGATGGCTCCCACATAAAAGGGCTGCTGATCAATTTCATTCATTCCTTCTGGCCCTCTTTGTTAAAAGTTCCATCATTTTTGGTTGAGTTTATAACGCCTATCGTTAAGGTTGGTTCTGATTGAGTTAACCTTTATTCTTAGTGGAGAAATTTCTTGAAGACTACCTATAACTTGTAATGTGCTCTGCACAGGCAACTCAGAAGAACGGGAAAGAACTTGCTTTTTATTCAATGCCTGAGTATGAAGCTTGGAGGGAAAGCTTGAGGGGTAATGCAAGTGGGTGGACCATTAAATACTATAAGGTTTGCATTTTACATTTTTGCAAGTAAGCCTTATTGTAGTATATTTATACTGTTAGTAGCTTTATGATTCTTATACTTTCTTTACATTTTAGGGGTTGGGAACAAGTACTTCAAAGGAAGGAAGGGACTACTTTCAGAATCTAGATATGCACAAGAAAGACTTCGTTTGGATAGATGAACATGATGGGGAAGCAATTGAACTTGCTTTTAGTAAGAAGAAAATAGAAGAGAGGAAGAATTGGCTTCGGCAGTTTGAGGTGGGAAGTTTTGGATTAAATATACATTTCTACAATTGTATTTTTGAATTGACTTTTTCTTATGAAATTTTGCTAGTATGGTAACTTACTGACCTTTTTTGTTTGCAGCCTGGTACTCATCTTGATCAAAAGGCGAAGCTTGTAAAGTACAGTGACTTTGTTCACAAGGAGCTTATACAGTTTTCCATGGCGGATCTGCAAAGGTCAATACCATCAATGGTTGATGGGTTGAAGCCAGGTCAGAGAAAGATATTATTCTGCTCTTTTAAGAGGAACTTTATCAAGGAAGCAAAAGTTGCCCAGTTTTCCGGATATGTGTCTGAGCATTCTGCCTACCACCATGGTGAGCAAAGTCTTGCCAGTACTATCATTGGAATGGCACAAGATTATGTGGGCAGTAATAACCTTAATCTCCTTCAACCAAATGGTCAATTTGGGACTCGTAACTTGGTAAGAACTATTAATCTCGTTCAACATATCAGTTACTTAAGAAGATTTAATCTTGTGGTGTAGTTTTATTCAGAGATGTTTTACTTACATCTATATTTTGCTTGATATAGGGAGGCAAAGACCATGCAAGTGCTCGTTATATATACACTAAGCTTTCTCCTATTACGAGGTTCCTTTTTCCGAAGGATGATGATAGACTTCTTGACTACTTGAATGAAGATGGGCAGTCTATTGAGCCAACCTGGTATTATTTTGGTATCAAAGGATTGTTGTATATAATTTTAACATATGGGTGGATAAGTATTGCTGAATGACTGTTTTTGTTGTATAGGTATGTGCCAGTTATCCCGACGGTTCTTGTGAATGGTAGTGAAGGAATTGGGACGGGGTGGAGCTCTTACATCCCTAATTATAATCCAAGAGACATTGTTGCAAACGTTAGGCGGTTGCTCAATGGTGATGAAATGGTGCCAATGGATCCTTGGTATAGAGGCTTTACTGGATTTATTGAGAAAACTGTCAAGGAAACTGGTCCAAGCTATACAGTATGTGGGATTATTGAGGAAGTCAATGAGACAACACTCAGGATTTCGGAGCTACCAATCCGTAGGTGGACTCAAGATTATAAGGAATTTCTGGAGTCTATCTCTCAAGGGAATGACAAGGCCAAGGATCCTTTCATCGAGGTATAGTCAACTAAAGTACTTGACATCTGCAATTTACATCAAACTTTGTTTCAGGTTTTTCTGAGTTTCTAATCAAAATTATTCATTCTGCAGGGTTTCACACAGCATAGTGATCACAGTACTGTAGAAATTCTAGTCCACTTGCCTGAGGAGAACCTGATGGCAGCCAGAAAAGAGGGTTTGCTGAAGAAGTTTAAATTGACCACCAGCATGGGCACAACAAACATGCATCTGTTTGATCCAAAGGGTGTGATAAAGAAATATGACACCCCAGAACAAAGTATGTGTTAGGATGATCTAGTGTGGTTTGATTAATGCTTAGTGTTACAAATATATAACTAACTTTGTTTTTGCCTTCTTCTTTCTGCAGTTCTTGAGGAGTTCTTTCACCTAAGACTTGAATTCTATGAGAAAAGAAAGGTTAGTTTATTTGTTGTCAGATACAAATGTAATACAACTTTAACTGATTTTGTGATGCAACTAGCTAATTTTATATCATGTATACAGAAAGTATTGTTGGATAACCTTGAGCTGGAATTGTTGAAATTGGAAAACAAGGTTAGATTCATCCTTGGTGTGGTGAACGGAGAAATTATTGTGAGTAATAGGAAGAGAGCTGATCTATTCCTTGAGCTCCAACAGAAAGGTTTCACTCCTTTTCCAAAGAAAACTAAGGCTGTGGAACCAGAGGTTGCTGGGGCAACCGAAGATACAGAAGAAACAGAAGAGAACTCAGACGCTGTCATTGGTAATGGAGTACGAATCAGCGATTATGAGTACCTAATATCCATGGCAATTGGAACCTTGACCATTGAGAGGGTTCAAGCTTTATTGGCTGATAGGGATAAGGTCAATGAGCAGGTTATTGATTTGAGAGGTTCAACTCCAAAGTCACTGTGGTTGAAGGATCTCGATGCTCTTGAAATGGAACTTGATGTATGCATACTAACCACTCATATGTCACTAATTTTTGTTTACTTCATTTGTAGCCTTTGTGTCTGATATACTATGTTTATACCAGGAGCTGGAGAAAAGTGAGGCTCTGGCAGATGAGGCAAAAAGGAAATCAAGAAACAACCAAATCAAGAATGCGCCTGTTGGGAAGGTTTCTAAACAAGCACCTAAGCCACGAAAGAATACCAAAAAGGCTAACAACGCAGAAGCTATTGCAGACAGTAGGGAAACATGTTCCAGTTCTGCAATGGAAATGGGTAAGCCTGCTACACAAACAA
The DNA here is from genome assembly GCA_025331145.1 of Rosa persica. Classification (NCBI taxonomy): domain Eukaryota; kingdom Viridiplantae; phylum Streptophyta; class Magnoliopsida; order Rosales; family Rosaceae; genus Rosa; species Rosa persica. The sequence continues at coordinate 2,325,968 of WFKR01000001.1, read as the reverse complement.
TATATATTTATTTTATGTTTCCATGTTTGGATTATGCACTCGCTGAACCAAGATCAACTGCCTGTTTTTTCAGAGAAAGCTCCTGAGGTGGTGAAACGGAGAGGTGCAGTGGCAGGTTCAAAGAAAGCTCCTGTTAAGAAGGTCTGTCTGAACACTGATTTATTTGGATTTTCGTTATTCATATGCTGTACAAGAGTGAATGAATTAATGTCATCTGAAACTTATACTGTTGTTCTTGTTTAACAGCAAGCAAAATCCACAGTAGTTTTGTCTGATGATGAAGATGAAGAAATGCTTGATTTGAAAGATCGACTAGCTGCCTATAATCTTGATTCATCTCCAGGTACCTTATATGCATCTTTATAATTTTTTCCATCCTATTTTCTTATGGGGATGCTGGAAGTAATGATACTGTTTGGTATTAGTATTTATCTGTTGTACCATAATTGGGAGTCATCTACTCTGTTAAAATTTTCACTATGTACTAATAATAATGATTTATGATTACAGTATGAATCTACCTTTTTTCTTATCAACTTCCAAATTATTTGGAAAGCTCCCTAACCAATGAGCTTCATTGTTAAAAAGAAGAAATTAGCATTGAAACAATTCCTTTATCCTCTTCTTTTGCCTAAACTTGAGCATTAACATAGTTTAAACTTTCAATGCGACAGACAAGGAAACTGAAGTGCCACCAAAAGCAGCCCAGAAGAAAGCACCTACCAAAAAGGCCACAATAACAGACGATGAGGACGATGACGATGATGATTTTGAGGTGGAAATAGCAGCTGCCCCCGCAGCAGTTAAGAAGGGAGGTAGAAAGCCTGCTGGAGCTGCAAAGGCAGCAGGCAGCGGCAAAGCCCCCTGTGGCAGCCAGGAAGAGAGGTCCAGCGGCTAAGGAGTCTCAAACATCATCATCCTCAGGCCAGAAGCTCTTAACCGATATGTTGAAGCCTGTTGCTGAGAGTTCTGGGGTTTCACCCGACCCAAAAGTGAGAAAGATGAGGGAATCTCCATTCAACAAGAAGAGTGGTTCTGTGTTGAGCCGGGTTAACTTGGAAGATGAGATGAACGAAAGTGAAGAGAAAACTGAAGCTCCAGTAGCAGCTGGAAGAGCTAGACCGCAGAGGGCAGCTGCTCGTAACAGGACAATGATTTTGTCGAGTGACTCTGAGGATGCAAATGACAGTGATGAGTCTGAGGTGGAGGAAATTGATTCTGACGATTCTGAGTAAGCAAGTCATTTAGTTTCAGTTTAGTTGCTTATTAAGAATTCTGAGAATGGTGGTAAAACTTTGATGTGGGGAAATTTCAGCTCATTCCCTGTGTTCACATTTCAAGTTTGCTGCTTTAATATGGTAACTCATTATTGAACATGTTATTATCAACTATCAAGTTTGATTGGTGTTGAAAATATGCTAAAATGTTCCACCACTTTAAGTCCCTGAGTTTGCTTTGTTTTTCTCTACTTGAACAGTGTCTAAAGCCTTGTCAAGAAAACAAACCTTTGTTAATTCGACTAAGAAAGCGGTTGTGATTGGGACTGGCTTTCTTGTTTGGAATCGTTTCTCTTGTTGCCTTAATCGTAGGTGAAGCAGTCATTTTCTATGTACTGTTGCCTCACTTTTAAGTAGTTTCTTGATTTGAATTTGGGAACCGTAAAAGCAAGTGGTATGGTGGGTGCGTAGTCCATGTCTTATTCCCAATTGGTCTTTGTTTGGAATTCAACGACTAAAGTTAGGTCTCTGTCCTCAGTACAGTTTAACATGGAATGGTTTACTCCATGTTTTTTGTCTTTAATAAAAGAAGATCAATCTCCATGTGTGTCTAGCACAAGGTTCCGAGTGTTGTTATGTATATACAATATTTTTTATCCCCATTCCATCCATAATTGATACTAGTAATATTTGAGTAACCTTCGAAATGTTAGTTAGAGCTAACCAAACTACGGCTTTCCGGCAAGTGTAGTTATGGAAGTTACTGTGTTTGGTGAAATGGCCTTGTGTAAAAGCTAGTAGTAATTTAGTTGATTGGGCTGAAAATATGACTAGATCTTTGTTGACGTTCTTAAGCATTACCGAAAAATTAGTTCAAACGGTGCGTTCAACTGCCCGAAAAAGAGCTAGAGAATGGCTCTGGCTGTAGAGAACCCTAGCGAGGCAGACTTCGTTGTCGAGGAACTTGATCATTTCTCAATTTCGTTTTCATTTATACATATTCTAAAGTTTATTGTTTTTATTCGGAAAATACTAAGTAATGAACTTAATTATCTTCTCCGTTCAAAATTTATAATATATGAGTATTTTGAACGGAGAAAATAATTAAGTTTAAGATATTTGACTTGCTTTAGTTTCGTTTTACCCAAATCAGCATTTTGTATTTGGCATAAAATGTTACTTTAGAGTATTTTCAGCAATGCTAGTCATTTTTAGTTAAATTTTAGTCAAAGTAGCTAAAAAATCATTTTGGGTAGTCACTTTAGAAATACGTTTGCATCAGTGTTCTCTATTTTAGCTAGTTTTGAATTTATATTAGCTTTTAAATCAAGATTAAATAATTAAATGTATTTATAAATTACATAAAATGACTCAAAATGAATGTTTTAAATTATAGAGAGCCTCATCTCATTCTTTATATTTAGGAGCGAGATAGTTAAAGTTATAATGGAGAGCCACTTAAGAGTCTGTGCAGTTGCTAAAATAGATAAAAAGCTACACGTGCACTTCAAAATAGCTAAAGAGCCAAAATAGAGAGTCTGCTAAAGATGTTATCTGACGAAGAAAACTCGTTCAAATATTTGGTTAAGAAGAAAACTCTCGAATCTTCCCTGTAAAGATTTAGACATCAAAAGGAAGAAAAATCCAATTCTAGATAAGTGAGAAACTCAACCCGTTCAAATGAGGTCGAATGAATTAGGTTTGAGGAACAAGAAATAGGATGAGATGAGATTAAAGAAGGGGACCAAACGGTTCGTTTGACACTTTGTTAGGCTCCTAGGGCAATTCTTCTTTGTCTCTTTTCCACGCTTATATGATTTGGCCATTTTCATTCGTTCTTGGCTCAATCCGTGGCTTACTCCAACCAATGAAACAAATCTCATTGCTTGAAAGAATGGCCTTGTTTTGGTTTTCAAATCTCTTATGCATTGAAGAATATTATATATGGCCGTAGTTGGCTTCTGCTATCGTAGAAAACTATTGCATGTTGACTTTGCTGTAGAATCCAACCCAAAATATTATTATGTTATTTGTAATTTTTGTTTATAGCTAGAAAATCTTTTACACAATTGTTTGAATTCTATAATTTATATTTGCGGATTAGTTCTCTGTGTTTCGTTTGTTGTAAGTTAGAAATGACCACAACACATTGAATTAGGGCTGGAATCGGTGCTTTCGGTGTTAATTTATCAGGTCCAGTAAGAGAGTGGGAGACTAAGTCATCGAAGGTCGTGCTCATTATTTTTGATATTTTGTTAGGTAAATATCTATTTTTCATTAAGATTTCTAATGTACTACTTTTTTTTTTTGGACCGTGACCATTTATCCAATTTTAACCTAAAAATTATCCACCTACTGCACTAAGAGTTTTTTAATCCCATTTACCTAATCTAATATCTATTGATAGTATTGCTCTCATTTTAATCAACAACAACTTCCCCCCCCCTCTCTCTCTCTCTACCATGGCAGCATTGATATCAGAGTACAAAGCCCTCCTCTCCTTCCTGCCAGATCTCCCCCTCCTGTCTCCCTCTCTATCCCTCTGAAACTGTTTGATCTACTCCCACCGGCGTATGACACAGGCGTCGCTCATGGAGAAGATCTACTCCCACCGATGCTCGTTGTCGTCTTCCAACGATCTAAGAAGACCGATGATGTCAAGCACAAGGTTGACTGGTTGAGGAAGACGACAAGTCGTCGAGCACGATTCCGTCAAGTCCAAGAAATTCAGGATTGTCGGTCGGGAAAAGCTAGTTCACAAGGTCCTCCCAGACTCTCTCTTTTTGTGCGCACACACATACTTAGTTTGTTTTCCTTATTTTTTTTTCCGGTGAAGCGAGTGTTAAAGCTGTGCCTAGTTTTGAATTTGCAGAGTTCCGGCAAGTAGTCGTTTTCGTGAGGTCTAGTGATTTTGAATTCTTCCGAGAGGATCAATGCGATTTTGCGCTGTTGAGAAAGGAAGTGGAATAGTATAGGGAATGGTCAATTGTATGTCCAACTAAACGTCAACTGAGTCAAACTAAGGCACTGAGCAATTTTAAATTTGTTGTTAGATGGCTAAGCTCTACTTTGTGATTAGAATAATGAAGGTGTATACAAGCACTTACTTTAGAAATAGTTTTAATTTATATCAGTGGCTTTATCTGTTACAAGCATGTAATGAACATGTAGAATTGGGGAAGGAAAAAAAAATGAACATATAAATTGATCAATTGTGTCTGTAGTGTATTCATTTTGATTTTGATAGTTTATGCAATTCACTGGAGGGAAATAATGTGATTATTGGAGGGTAATGATATGATTATTGAGGTCAATATTATGATTATTGGGGGCAATAATATGATTACAAGGTATTATTAGGGGGCAATAAAATCAGACGCCGGAATCCGGTCACCAGTTCAGTAGCCATATTAGGGATTCCGGTGACCGGTTGCTGGATTCCGGTGATCAGTCGTAGTATTCCGATCACTGGTCTCCAGATTCTTGTCGCCAGAGTCCGCAACCGGCTATTGGTCATCGGAGTCCAGCAAGGTCTCTGATGGCTTCTCTCTCTAAGTGGCAAATAAGGAGAAGAGAAAATTGTCCCAAAAATAAATAAATAAATAAAAAGGAATAAAAAGAATACTTAATTGGGTATTAGCGAAAAATGTATATCAAATATTGGGTAAGTGAGTAATCTCTTAGAGTGTTTGGGTAAGTGGGGTTAACTAACCTCAAAATTGGGTAAATGATCATTTATTTTTATTTTTATTATTATTATTATTTTTATTTGGTACAGAAAGAAAGAGCATCAAACAGTCCTAGAGCCACAGCTACAACTGATCCCTTTGAATTCCATATTTGAAGTTGCAATCGGATCTATTCATTAAAAAGAATCGATTCAATACATTTCTTGTGTACCCATAGGTGCTATATTGGATTTGAATTAGATTTCGGATCAATCTATATTGATTGACTGCCTCCATTATGTTGTTGCTAGCAAATACCACTATTTTTGGTTTTGGATCTTCCAAATCATTCGTGCAGGAGGTCCGAACCCTTTTTTTTTCTGATCATTCGATAAAAAGATTCATTCTTTTCATAAAAAATAGGAGGTAGAACCAATAAAGATTTCTTTTTCGATTCATCCCTAGAGTTGAATACCTCATTCAAGAATTGTTTTTGATCCAATCCGTAGGAATCAATAGAAAAGGCAAATCCCTTATGATATAACGGATCCGGCTCGGTTATTGATAGGAATAGATCTGCCATTTCTTGAAATCTCTCTTCTGATTCAAAATCGTGGTGTAACGTGTAACCCCCTGTTCCAGTCATGGAATAGATGAAATAAATCACAAAATAGATTTTTGTTCAAGAATGAAATCTTATTGGAACTGTCCAGTTCATCCTTTGGAACCATATCACATCCCGGATCTGATGAAATAGGATGAATTGAGACGGTATTTTGTAAATACGTAATTATCTTGAATATATTAACTATTTCTTTATTTTCCGATCGCCTGGAAGGTACAAAAAAAACATCTTGTTCTTTCTTCAACAATTTCTGATCTTTAGTGGACCTCTCAGTAGGATTCGAACCAAGATGAAGTTCTGACCATCTGTCAGAGAAAAAAGAACGAAGGGATCTTGTAGGATTCCCAAGAAATTCTTCGATTTCTTCATCTGCTTCTCACGTTCCGTGAATAGCCGGCTTAACCTGAGTGTTTATAGTCGAGGGCAGAATGCAGAATGAGTAAGAATGAGTTTTGCATTGGATTAAAGAAAGAGTCTTAAGTTCAATGACAGAAAACTCCTTGTTTGTAGTTGGTCCTGATATCGGCCTCACCATTTTTTGTCCATAAACCAATGTCTTGATTCATTTATTCATTTTTTTTTCAATGAGAGTTTTTCATTTGATGGTTGTTGCAGCAAGATTCTTCCAAGGGTGTTGGATGAACCACCTGCACAATAAAGAAAGACTATCAAATTCCTTTAGCAAGAAGGGCATCAATGTGGTATCGGCCAAAAGGGCTCCAATGATCAAGTCAGTGACTTATTTAACTACCAGTAGGCTAATCGAAAGTGTAGATGTTACTTACTGGAGTGATGGAGAAAATGATGTTTTTATATGACCATGTTGGAAATCCTAGGAGGCGTGTTGCCCTAATAGGCTTGTCTTGAGATCTAAGCGAGGCTTTATCAAATCCTATTGCCTAAAGTTATTACTATACAGTTTTCTCACATTTGCTGGCATGTATTCCTATGTATTACAATAGCATTTTTGATGAAGTTAGCACTAGTGGTTTTGTGAATTGAATAACAAATTACTGAGGAAGAGAGAACAAAAAGACAAAACAACTGTATACTAATAAGTAATAACTAGCTAGGTTTACCCATCTAGGTCGGCTTAGGCACACATGCCTACAAATGTGGGAAAACTGTATACTAATAACTTTAAGAACAATAACTTTAAGAACAATAACTTTAAGAACAAGTCGAGGAGGAATGAGCAAGATTACTATAGGTGAAAATTCAAGTGTAATTATAAAGGTAGAGGTATAATGACTAGCTGCATAGCTCAATACTTGTGTAAACCTGATCATTATGCAGTTTTCTTACTTGCATTGTAGATTCCTCTTCTACCCAAAATGTAATACGTACATTTTCTTCACTTTACGATAATGGCATGGATAAGCCCCTAGCCATATCAAAAACATATACAAGGAAGACCATTGTGGAGGCATGAATTACACTTGCCTCGTAGGGAAGCGACTCATATCATGAATGGACATAATCACCCCCACAGGGACGGGCATTGGCTCACCGTCGACCTAAGGCGAGCCTGAGTTCAGGAATTCATATAACAACTACCTCTTAGTAAAGATCGACTAAGTCCAGCTTGCTCCGTGCATTGGCCCAAGGACCAAGGTCCACGTGGGGTTGTTTTATCCGAAACGGATTAACGACGCTCTCACATGTCCGAGCATTTGGTGGCCTACCCAACTAGGTCCACTCAGCCACATGGGACGCCAATCACCTAACCATATGGTAAGATGCACATGATCTTATAAAGCCTCGCCTGGATCTCAAGGCAAGCCCATTAGAGCAACATGCCTCCTAGGGTTTCCACCGTTAGCACTGCTGCACCTGCCGTAACTGATCGTTGACGCTTCAAACGCCAGACGCGATCACCGCCACAAACAACAACCTCAAGAGTAGACCCTAATCCAGCCAGCCCTAAACTGCCCAAAGAGGAAGAAGAGAGATCACCGCCTCACAGAGTCAAACGCAGAAAATCCATCATCGACACCCTAAACCCACCACCGATAGTGATAGAATGAAGAAATAAGGGAGACCGAGACCACCCATATGCCTGAGACGAGAACTAGAGCAAAAACGAGAGAGACGAGAACTAGAGCAAAAACTAGAGAGAGGAGACGAGCCATTTTTGTCTTGTATTTACTCTTAGTGAAAAAGTTTTTCCTCAGCAAGGTACTTGGTTTTTAGTGTTTTGAGGTTTCATTCAAACTCAAGCAAATTTTTACGTCGTCAAGTTTTAGCCAACATTACTCTACGATATCAATACTTTCTCTAAACCGTACTCCCGGCTATATTAAGAGTTCGATTAGAGCAACTATCCGATAACATTTTTTTTGTTATGCTTCAAATAAAAAACAAATCAGGGCAAATCTCCAATACTTCAATTTGATAAGAGAAATATTCCAATCAAGACGAACAAAAATTTTGGTCACACATTTATTAAGACACTATACTTGTCATAATTTTTATAAATTTTTTTCTTCACTTGTTTTACATGATTAAAAAAAAAATTGTTTATCACAGAATGCACTCATTACTTGTGCTGGATCAATAGAATTTTGAATATTTTACCTCTCCTAAAAAATTTTAGTTGTAACAAAACTCTATTCAAAATTATTTTCAGATTTTATTGCCGATAAAATGTTTTATATCTCAAGTATTTGAAACTAAAGATAAAAAAGAAAGACCAATGAGGTTTGGTGCAGTGGAAGCATACTGTTCCTGCCTGTTGGGCGAACGCTGCAGTGATACTTCTGGTAGTAAGGAGGTCACTGGTTCGATCATCCGCAGGTGAAAAGCACTCCATGGGGAGGGGTCCAACCTATGTTGCTCTGTGGCCCCGGAGTGGTGGTCCTACCCGACCACCATTTTTGTAACAAAAAAAAAAGATAAAAAAGAAAGAAATTAGAAACTAAAATGTGCGCGTAGCATCACGCGCCTACCTTTCAGACACAGATTTCGATGCATTTCCACGCAGTTTGCGTATTCAACTCACTCTCTCGCTTTCTCTCTCCTCAGTAGTTAAAACTGCGTTGACTCCCAAAGTTTGAATCCAAAAACACCAACCTTCCTCTCTCTTCCTTCTCTTCCCTTCTCTTCTCTCTCCCATTTTCCCCAATTTCCAATTATGCCCCTGTCCCCGGCGGCCTCCTCCGCTCTGTAACTCTGCAACAACCGACTTCCGGTGGCAGTCGCCGTAATTTGAACTCCACCTCGGGCAAATTCACAACCGACTTGTAGCTAATCCTTGTTTTTAGGGAGGAGAAATGAAGAGGCTGAGATCCAGTGAGGATCTCGATTCTTACGGTAAGGATCCGAATCCGAGCCCAAACCCAAACCCGAGCCGGACCTCCTCCTCCTCCTCCCACCGAAGCTTCTACTACAACAAACCAGACACCGCCCGCAAGGGCTTGCTCTCTTCGTCCTCCTCCGCGTCTTCTCTGGCGGCGGGGGTGAGGTCGTACGACCGGGATAGGGGAGACGACGATCGCGAGTTGGCGGCCGGCGGCGGAGGGTCGAGGATGGTGAGGAAGAGGCCGGCGGACCTCGACGGGGGGTTTGATCGGAGGAAGGGGATGGAGCGATATAACAGAGACGGCGGCGGCGGAGGGTACGATCGTAATTTGATGCACCGGTCGGAGAGCTTCTGCGGCGGCGGGTCGAGGAGCAGGGGGTCGGAGTTTCCGAAAGGGTTCCGATCGGAGAGGGACCGGTCGCGGCGAGAAGGGAGCAGTGCGCTGTCGTGGCGGCGGTTCGGGAAGGAGTTTGAGGAAGGAGGGAAGAGTAGTGGTAGTAGTAGGTTGGAGGAGAGAGGGAAAGGTGGGGGGTTTAGGGACGTCCGGTCGCCGTCGTGGTCGAATTCGAGGGATTCCGGCAGCGAGCAATCTAGGGTTAGGTCTCCGCCGAGGAGATTTAAAGACGGGAAATCGTCGAAGTCGAAATCGAAGTCTAAGTCGCCGACTTGGTCCAAGGACTCTGTCGGGAGTGAGCAATCCAAGAGTGTTGAGGTGAAGAAGAGTGAGCCTGAGACCGAGCCGGAGCCGGAACCTGAGAGGGAGCCTGAGTCTGAGCCGGAACCTCAACCCAAACCTGAGCCTGAGCCCGAGCCGGAACCTATGCTGGAGCCTGAGGCCGAGGCTGAGGCTGTGGTGGAGGAGGTTCAGGGTGAGAGTGGGAGTAGGAGTAGTAGTGAAATGGAGGAAGGAGAGCTTGAGCCTGAAGCTGAACCAGGAGGAGGGGATGGAGGTGAAGAGCCAGAGGTGGTGCCTGGAGCTGGAGCTGAAATGGAGGAAGGCCGAGTTCAGATTGGGAGCGAAACGGAGACTACGGTTATGGAGGGGAGAGATGGGTGCTTAGATAGAGAAGAGGTGCAAGAGGGAGTATGTGAGGGGAAAGAAGAGGAAAAGAAAGAAGATGAGTTGCCTTCGGTTGATGAAACCAGAAATGTAGGGGGGCAGGAAGATGGGTTCGGTGGAAAAGAATTTGCGAGGGAAGAAGGGAATGAGTGCAAGGAGCAAGTAAGTAAGGAAGTGGTTTCGGAAGTGGAAGAGGAGCCAAAGCAAGACAAGGGGATAGACCTTGAAGTGAAGGCTGAGGATGACGAAATGACAGAGTCCGATAGGGAAGTGACAGAGGAGGACACTGGAGTTCATACACGGAATCTGAGTGCGGATTTGACTAGGAATTTCAAGGACAAAGGGAAAAGCGTGGCCCATGTGGAGGATTCAGCAGAAAATAGTGGATGGGCTGAGAGAGAATCCAGAGAACTACTAACTTGCATGGACAATGATATGGAAGGACCGAGCACTAGGGGTTTCGAGTTGTTTACATCCTCTCCTGTTAGGAGGCAGGAGAAAGCTGATTCTGGTGTTAATATGAAAGATGAGAAGTTGGTACTCGAGCCGCTTGACCTTTCACTAAGCTTGCCTAATGTTTTGTTACCTATTGGTGCCACTCCTGGTTCTCCTGATCAAGCAATGAGTGTTCAGTCTTTAAGTAACACTTTCTGTACCAACTCGGATGGATTTACTCAATCAGTATCTTTTTCAGGTTCTCAGTCATTTTATCACAATCCTAGCTGTTCTCTAACGACCCAGAATTCGATGGACTTTGAGCAATCGGTTAAAAGTCGTCCCCTTTTCCAGGGAATTGATTGGCAGGCGCTAGCTCAGAATGAGGCTAAGAATAAGGAGGTTCCATTTTATCAAAAAACCTTGATGACTGGCAATGGTTCTCATCCACAGTCCGGCATTACAAATGGTCAATCTGTGCAAGGGCAACAAGTTAAACATTCGGAAGGAAGCTCTAAAGTGGCAAATGGATTTGAAAGGCAGCTAAGCTTCCATAAGCAGTTGTCAGGAGGGCCCCCAAAGCACCATGAGGATGTTAGGTCACCTTCGCATAGTGTTGGATCTCAAGAAATGGGATCAAATTATAGTTTTGACAGGAAACGAATAATGAGAGAGAGAAGTAGTGGTAGTTTATATAGGACTAGCAGCCAGAAGGAAAAAGAGCCGTTGCTCGTCGGTGGGGCTGATTTTGTTGAGACAATCATTGCCAGGATAGTATCTGATCCAGTACATGTAATGGCCAAGAAGTTTCATGAAATGACAGGACAATCCGCAGCATGTGTGAAGGAGAGCATTCGCGAGATTATGTTAAATGTGGATAAGCGCTCGCAACTATTTGTATTTCAGAAGGCACTGCAGAACAGGTCTGACATAACCTTGGAGATGCTACTAAAAGCCCACCGGGCACAATTGGAAATATTGGTTGCTCTCAAGACTGGTCTACCAGATTTTCTTCAGCAAGAAAGCAGTGCGTCATCTTCTGATTTGGCTGAGATTTTCCTGTACTTGAAATGCAGAAATCCTTCTTGTCGGAGTCCTGTGCCTGTGGATGAATGTGATTGCAAGGTCTGTTCACAAAAGAATGGATTTTGCAGCGCTTGTATGTGTCTTGTGTGCTCAAAGTTTGATATGGCCTCAAATACATGTAGTTGGATTGGGTGTGATCTTTGTCTTCATTGGTGCCATGCTGATTGTGCGTTGCGGGAATCTTATATTAGAAATGGACGCAGTGCAACCGAATCTCAAGGGACGACTGAGATGCAATTTCATTGTGTTTCTTGTGATCATCCTTCTGAGATGTTTGGCTTTGTGAAGGAGGTTTTTCAGAATTTTGCCAAGGATTGGACGATTGAAAATCTTGCCAGGGAGCTTGAATATGTTAAGAGAATTTTCCTTGTCAGCAAGGACATGAGAGGGAGACGGCTGTATGAAATTGCTGATCAATCGCTGGTTAGATTGGCAAATAAGTCTGGCCTTCCGGAGGTTTACAATTACATAATGGCTTTTCTTGTGGGTAAGTTACTTGTTTTATGACTTTTATCTGCAAAAAAATTTAGTGTTCTGTTCTAATGGTTCTGAGGTCATAATGTGTACACTTTGTCATAATACTTCTGTTTGGTATTTTGCTTTTTATCTATGAGTAATATTGCTAGGAATGATTTTAAGATGGTCTTGCTAAAAATATCTATGCAGAATGTTATATGCTATTGATGTATAAAAGGCCTTTTATACCTCAAAAAAAGTCAAAAGTTTCTCGAACCGACTTACTTGCCTATTTGAAATTTCCATCTGGTAAATGTCATTACTGTCCATTGTTTATACAATATGGATGCAGCTAATGCAATTTTTAGGGAATACTCGTGAAAATTGTCAAATTGTCTTCAGTAGTATTTTTGGTATCACAGATATGGCAACACTTGGATAATAAAGAAGCATTTAAGCCTTTTATTTATATGTTGAAGCTTGAAAATACAAAGTCTTGGGGAGAAGTTTTTCTGCTCCCTAATACTAATCCAGAGTGCAAAAATAAATGATATAATTTTGGACATATAAACTGTAACAATGTTTCCTATATTTTCATGCATTTTGTTTTTGGTATTCTGGGATTCAGGCATCTTTAGTGGTAGATAGGCCATTCAATTGGAAGAAACATCTGCTCAAGTAAATCTGATCTGCTTTTGAATGCTTATATGAGATTCAGATATATGGTGACACATTTGGATCTTATTTCCATCAAATGACATGAGTTTGCAGTTTCCAATATGTATCGGAATCTGAGTGTTTTCTGTGTGATTCTAGTTCTGAATAGCGGAATATTTTCAACCATAAGGGCTGACGGTTCTTCACTTTAGCTGCAGATACTGACAGTTCCAAGTTGGGCAAAACTCCCATTTTATCTGGGAAGGATCAAGGTAAAGGAAGCAGTGGTATTGCTGGGCCAAGCCAGGAACCAGCATGGCTAAAGTCTGTATATACAGAAAAGGCCCCTCAGTTGGAATCTGCTCCTAGCGTTCTTCCTAGCTTCAACTATGAGCAGCATGATAAACGCATTATGGAGTCAGAGTTGCACATGAGTTCTCAAAAAGAACCTGTTTTCGATGAGTTGGAGAGTATTGTGAGGATCAAGCAGGCCGAGGCTAAAATGTTCCAAACACGTGCAGACGAAGCAAGAAAAGAAGCGGAAGGGCTGAAACGCATAGCACTGGCAAAGAATGAGAAAATTGAAGAAGAATATAGGAGTAGAATAACCAAACTCCGTTTCGTTGAGGCGGAGGAAATGCGGAAACAGAAACTTGAGGAACTGCAGTCTCTAGATCGATCTCATCGAGAATATTCCAATATGAAGATGAGGATGGAAGCGGATATTAAAGATCTTTTATTAAAAATGGAAGCAACAAAGCGAAACCTTTCCTTGTGATTTGCAAGATGAACAGGATTTGCTGTAGAATTTGTCAGTGTGGTAGGTAATTCTAACCTTGTGTCCGCCGAAAATTGTACGTGTACTATTGTAGCATCGTGGCTCCAATTGATGAAGCCGGTGATCTTTAGGCTTATTTTCAAGGTAGTTCCTGTTGTATTTGTAGTCATTTTTGTTGTACCTGTATTTGCACTGCTAACCAGAATCTGTACAGAGTGCCCTATTTCCAGTTATGTGTTGTAAGTTAGATCTCTCCCCCCCCCCCCCCCCCCCCCTTTATGAATCTGGGGATAAATCGTGGATCAAATTTTTGATATATCTTGGGGATGTTGCCTGATTGTAATGTGGTTAAGCAATAGCAGGTGCTCACTTTTAATTTCCGGTAGTGTGCTGAACTTAATGGAGCAATCAAATCATTTACCTTAAATTTTTTATATTTTTAATTTTTTTTTTTTTTTTTTAACACTTTCCTTTTGGGTTTTGGTTGTGGTCAGTTGCTTATGCTCGAAGTATCTAGTATGTTACATCAGTCAGAGTATTTATATTGGCCTGCAAGCAAGAATTTTCTTTAGAATAATGGATGGCAACTGGTACTCGTGCAACAGCGTGGCGTCAAGCCATAGGTTGGGCCGCCGGAATATTGGAAATGGAGGTGTTTGCACCCTAGACCAGGTCACCAGACAGCAGATGAATGCTCAGATTTGACCTTTCCCTTCTGCAATTGCTGTCTGATGGGTTATGTTGGACTGAAAGGGAGACTACTGCTACTACGAAGGTAGTGAGAAAGGTTCTACACTACAGTACACCACGTGTAAGGTAGATAAGTGAGAGACTTATCGTCAGGATAGGGAGAGACTTATGGTCAGGATAGGCCGAGACTCTGGACCTCAAACGTCAACGCAAACCGGCAATGCATTCTGGTCTCATGGTATTATACACAGAAAAAAAAACATACATGTAAATAAAAACCAACTGTAAAACAGTGATGTTCACCTTATCAGTTGTTGATTAAAAAATTTATGCTCTTATATCTAAGGGTGGAAAACAAAACACTTCAACTTAATAATAATTCTCTCTGCCATTAATTTACATCCAAGAATGGTTGAACATTATTTTCTTGATCAATAACTGACCAGATAAACATTTTGAGTAATTTTGAATATGATCTATCATACAACTTTTCCAACTACCACTTTCACAGTTTATTTTCCATTTTCCTTTTGCAATTACGATCGTGAAAGTTGTACGTTGTAGCCCTATGGTGGTGCACTACAGCGTACCACAACGAAAGGCTGCTTCCTGTTTCTGGTTCATGTCTTGATGTCTGGTTTGGGAGATCATCAAGGCACACGAATATAAAGTCTCCGCCATGACTACACTACACGAAAGGATTTGATTAATTTTCTTGTAACAAGGTAAAAATGAGAAATAAATTCCTGCTGAAAAGCATCGAATCATACATTCAGTCCATGTATCTTAGAACTGAAAACTGTTGCCATCCAAGATTTAATAGAATCCTCCCCTCACAATTGAGTGAACCTTTAGGATCACAATGCAAGTCTTCAGTGTTTATTCAAACCACCAGTACATGAATCTCCTCACTTATGTTACAATTCAAGAGTCTCTTTGGTCAAAAAAGAGAGAGAAAAAGAGTTGACTACTCGGCTTTTCGCTTCTCACGCCTGAAGATACTGAACAATGACAACAACCATTGCCAAATAATGATCAACCAATTAGTTCGCTTGGGTTTAGGTTCTGGTGTTGGTCCGAAAATTCCCTTGTAGATCTCCTTCTGTTTCTGATAAACAGCCTTGTCATGTTCAGCAAGCAGACGTAACTCTCTTGCAATAGCTTTGTCTTGAGGAGCAAACTTGCGTGCCTTTAGAAAATCTTCGCGGGCAGCATCTGTCTGCCCAAGCTCTGCTCTGGCTTTTGCTCGCCTAAATAGGGCTTTGACATTGTTTTCATCTTCTGCCAGTACCTGCACTCATTCAAAGATACATATCACATAAGTTTCAAAAACTCTATTATCGGGTATATTTAAAAACAGCAAGCATCACCTGGCTGTGAACAATGCAAAAGAATCCTGACAAGGACAAAAACAGCTAGGTTGGAGTGTCATAGGTACATACTAGTATACTACAAAGATCATAGTGCAGTATTTTTAATTTTGACAACGGTTCAAATTAAGCGTGGACTTTCTGACTGTGATTATTGATTAAAACCCTGCCAGTAAGCCTTCAAAGTCATTGCATTGGACAGTAGCCAACTAGCCATATTTTCCAAGCACTATAAGGTTACTACGACTCGAACTTCTGGTATCCCAGTCCCCAATACAAAGCAATTGCAAGAGTTTCATGTGACATAATTCTCTTCCTAGTATCTTAGGGATGAGTAATACAATTGCTGGTAATAATTGAAACACGCTTTTCTTGTGATTCAATATACTTACAACAGTGCATTGTCCAATGGCTTCTTCATATCGCTTGAGCTTTATCAGGGAGGCTGCCATGTTAAGGTGGCATGGATTTTTAACAGCCAAAGCCATGTCCCTGTACTTCCCAAACAATTGGAACATGAAGTCATCACCCATATATGCTATTGCCTGACGAAAAAAAACAGAAAACACCCATCAGATTGTTGTCACATGAAACTGAGCTGTGAAGAAACTGTGCAACTCAGGAACTCATCTGGAACCATAAATGTAATATCTAAGAATCACAAGTTCGTAACCATTTCATACTGTTGCATAGCCTCCTCCAGTTTTTCCTCCTTAAATAAAGCATTTCCATCCATCTTTCTTCTATCTGCTGCTCCAATCCTCTCCTCCACAGTCATATCACCACGAGCTTTTCCCTATGAAGGAAAGACCCACATATATACATTTAGCATACTACTCAAGTCAAGTCCTTAAAAAAAAAAATTGAAACTTCTATTGATAATAACTTGGGAGGACAATTGAAAGCAACTTACTTCTTTGGTCTCATCAAATCCAATAAGCTCAACTTCATACAATATATCTGCTGAGGGTGGAACGTTTGGGAAAGAAAAGTTTCCTTCTTTTCCATATCCCAACTCCCAGCCTACATGTAATAGGGCACGTTCTCCAGCCTTCATGCTGGATACACCAATAGCCAAGCCAGTCATTTCTTTTTTCTCTGTGTTGCAGTAACATATATATTAGTAACTATAAGAAGTTCATTTCATGTTTTGGCCACTTGTCTATAACTCCATATAGATACTAGTGTAGAATCTATAATTACATAATAGGATGATGAAACATAATCGAGTGAATTAATGCAACATACAAATTCCAAAACTAAATGCGGTTGGACATGTAAGAACAAGTAACTCATCAACATTCATTTCCATATATTTAGAATCAATAATTATTTATAGCAACAGATTACTTGGCAAGGCAAATACCTTTTCCTAAAATCATTTCAAGTGGTCGTTGTTCGTCCCATGTGTCTTCAAACTTATGCTGTGTGCTTTCAGTCCATGCCCTGTAGTGCACTATCACACGTATGAAGACGTCAGATATTGATAAATTACCTAATTATTGACAACAAAAAACTAAAATTTAAAGTAAAATATCTGGCTAATCTACACTATATGTAAACCTCCCAATGATATAGTATGTGTACTTTCTTTGTGATTGCTTTTTCTTCAAAACCAACCATACGAGATACATATGGTGTGTGCCTGTCTTGTCTGTATATTTTATAAATGTACTTCTTTTTATTAGATGTTCCAAATATGAATTTTGATGCAATAAGTGAGATGTCTCGCTTGAAAATTATCAGAAAGAGAAGAATATCTACGAGTACTCAAAGGTTACTGCATCAAAAGTACTCGACTAAGCAAACCATCTGACACTTACAGAAGCATGTTGAATATTTGGATGGTATCGGACCATGGCCTTCCTTAATGATTTGCTTCTTGACTTTGTCATGAAGAATTTCTTCCTTGGAATCAACTTTTGGGGGGCCATTACTATCCTGGGGAGGTTCCCCATGAACAGATGCAGCATTTTCAATGACTATTTCATTTTCACCATCTTGACCTAGAAAAGATAGAGACATTAGCATGTCTTGCAATATCTCCAAAGCTCACATGATTTGCTAATTGCTATAGACCACTCGAATAGCACAAAATATGGTCATCTGTAATCTGCTTCACTCATAAGCAGAGGGGAAAACAAACACCTTACTTTTATGCTTAACAAGACGGGCATCATGTAGCTGTAATCCTTGCATATAGCTACTATATTAATTTTGAAATACACGCAATTCAAGGTAAAGTTAAGGAGAAATGACAAATCAAAGTACGGAAAGCACAAAAACATAGTCATCATTGTCCAAGTATTTTGTCTCTTCTCTGGATTTACATAAATTTCAGGAGCTAATCAAGTCGTGAAAAACATAAGATGCCATAATCAAGTAACCAATCATAAGAATGAGACTTAAACGTTTGTCAAAAATTGAGTAGAAAAGGATATAAAAACCATCTTTACATATGCAGTCCAACTCAATGACTCAAAAAACCACCTTATCTGAAGGTTGTTGAATCACAAACATGACTTGAAGCTAAGAAACCCCTTTCTAACAGTATTGCACTAAATAAATGAACATTTTAAGACTCAGTTTGATCCGAGTGCTAACAAAACTACCACTACCTAGTGGAACAGTATCAAGTAAGGTAGTGGCATCCCCAAAGTTTAGAGTCATTTTATACCTTAAGATCAAACTCAGTCCCTAATGAATTCTTCCATCAAAATAAAATGATGATCTCTTGATTGTTTTTACACTACAAAACGGAATTACTCTTAAGATCATTACTCAAACAAATACTGGTCATTGTGGATTTCCCTTGAAATTCAAAATTGTTATATTACTCTATATTCACATAAAACTAAACTTGGTGGTGTGATTTCAGCTTCAGATAATCAAGCATCAATGATTAACAACATGAAAAAGGTGCCAACATCACAACTAGAGCTGTAAAAATTTCATAACTGAAAATGAAGGGAAGATGAGGATGAAGTACCAAGTGATTGACTTTGCTGCTCCTGGACAACCTCCATTATATATCACAAGCTTCACAATCCAATCTGCAAAGACCCAATTCAATTCATGGGCGTCAGTGAAAGAAAGAAAGAAAGAGACTTTACTATATTAGATGAGATTAGATGGAACACTTGAAAATGCAAATGCATACCCAGAAAAGAAAAGGGTTTTTCACTGATTACTGATTGGAGTTTGTTTGAGAGCTGCAAGATCTGAGCTTTATCGCTTTTCTGGTTCAATTGGAATCAATTTTCAACGATCGAAGAAGATTCCAGAGGCACAGAGAGAGAGAGAGAGAGAGAGAGAGGCAATTAAATACGTCGATATTATAATTGCATTTTGGTGCCTCTGGATGACTGTTTTGATTACTATTCAGTCCCTGTTTCTGACCATCTTAGCAAACTTTTTCCATTTCATAATTTAATTTAATAAATTGACCTATTTCGAAGGAACGGACCGGGTTTTATTGGTCGGGTTTTTTTATACTAACTAAAATCGCAATAAAAGTTTAATTAACCGACCGTATCGATTTAATCCGCATACTAGTTCGGTTCAGATTTAGTTAATTTTAACTGCGTTGAGTTTAATGGTTTTGATGTGTATTTAACCGGTCTAAATATGTTTTAGGTCTGTGTCTGTCAATGAATTGTTGGGATCAACTGACTGAGCTGTGTTATGATATTAAAACTGTTGAGATTTACAAACTTTCATATTCAACTAATATGTCAAAAACATCAAACTCAAACTTTTATTAGATAGATGGCACAACCTTATCAATCCAATTTAGTAAACAGTCTTGTCGAGTTAAGTTGAAGTTGATTCTTTAACTTTTATGAACAGATGGTTGACTCATAAAATCCTTTTTTGCAAACCACTCTCACCTTTTTTTTTTTTTTTCCTTTCTTTCTATTATATGTACAACATGCAAAATTAACTCATCATGTCAAAAGAAAAATAGTAAGGGTGTCATTTCCGCTCTAAAATTAATTGCATAACTTCATAAGATTTATAGAAAGGACCATTGTTGCAAAAATCACTGAATATCCACATAGTTTACACAATTTCATTACATATTTACCAAATTTACAAATTCCATAAAATATAAGAACATAACTGCAATTAGTCCCTTGACCAACAATATAAAGTAAATAAATAAACCTGTAATTAGCTTTGAAAAAAAAAATGGTAATTAACTTCTGAGACACATGACATTCTGGTGTAGGAATGAGCAAATGTGTGGTTTAAGGAATAAACATGCCTGCAAATGTGTCAAAGCTGTGTACCATTTTTTTTTTTTTTTTTGAAAGCTGTGTACTAAAAAGAATAGGTCGAGGAGGAATGAGCAAGATTACAATAGGTGAAAATTCAAGTGTAACTGTAAACCTGATCATTCCGCAGTTTACTTACTTGCATTGTAGATTCCTCTTCTACCCAAAATGTAATCTGTACTTTTCTTCACTTCACGGTAATGGAATGAATAAGCCCTGGCCATATCGAAACCATGTACAAGCTAGGGAGACCATCAAATGGAAACCTCCCATTGAAAAAAAGAATAAACGAATGAAGGCATTGGTTTATGGACAAAAAATGGTGAGGCCGATATCAGGAGCAACAACTACAAACAGTCAAGGAGTTTTCTGTGATTGAACTTAAGACTGATTCTTTACTCCATTGCAAAACTCAATTCTTACAATGGCTACCAACCTATGTCTAAAAATCAGCAACCGGCAGCCTTTAAAAAGTTATCATATGGGCTCGACGCAGGTAGCTGAAAGCGGGGATAATGTTCGGATTCAGTTGCACAAAGCTTGGGACCATTGCCCGCAGGTTGGTTAACCGGAACAGCATTTGCATCAAGGAATGGATTGCCACTCTGCAGTTCCAGATGGGTTCAAAACTCAGAACATTTTATCAAAGACACTAAGAGGCTAAGACAAGATCAAATAAGAACAATATGCATGCTATATAGAAGGACTAGAATCCAACATTTTCGATTTAATATCTCAATCAAAGAGAAAAGAATTACCGTAGGAACACCCTGCACAACTGAAGAAGGCGCTTCGTTTACTACATTGGTATCCTGAGCAGAAAATCTAATCAAACTTTCTTGCCTTTTTTGGGCAACCATGAAAGAAGACATCTTCTGCTGCTTCCCCATCTGAAGGGCTTCACAATGGCCAGCCATTTCCATATAAGGCATATCTGAAGCAGTTGAGACTGACATTCTTCCTACTTGGTGTGTTGTCTCCACAACCTGCATACATATTCACTTGCTTAGAAATATGTACAAGTTGAGCAACTTATAAAGATCCTTAAGCTCTTAAGGATCTCTTCTATTAAAAATTTGAGCAAGAATAAATGGATAGAAAGTGCTTATATTTTAATTTATTCTCTACTTTCGCAGAACATGTTCAAACTAATTTCCGTGATTAATCAGAGTTATTTTGTAGAAGAAATTTGAGGGACGAAATTCCCTTTTTCAGCTCCCAATCAAAGAGGTAAAACAATTCTTGCAAGATGAGTCGAAGCTAGGTGGAGCCGTTTTGCACCACTGTCATTATGCCTTTACTTAGTAGTGAATCTAAATATTTTGTGATCTCTAATAAGTGAAAACCATACAAGATTTTAGTGTTTGCCATAATTTCACATTTTCTGATGAAAACCAAATCACTCGTAGACACCTGCTCTGTCACAAACATTACTCAAAAACGGATTGTTCATGTCATGCATATCTAATATTCCCCCAGCCTGTACACCTCTTCAAAGTCCAACAAATATACAAAGCATTTTCAGAGCGGCTTCAAAGGATTTCCCAAAATGCAATGAAAAAGGCAAACTGCAGACTCAGATACCTTAGAAGTATGCCAAAATACCTTAAAAATATTGGTAGAGGTTGCAAATTCTAGTTGACTTTCCAAAAAGATTTATTATACCAGGTTGTAACAAACAACAAAAAGCACACATATCCTAAAAGTCTGAGGAAAAGGGACACTCAAATACTGATACTCGATAGAACTCAACCCCTAATAGATATTCTATACATGTATGCAGTTAACCTATTTGTAAAGTTTGACTTGTAAATATGACATGGATATGCGAGGGGCACACCATATATATGCTAGAAAACGTCATTTCCCAAGACTACCTGTGAGGAGTTATTATTTCAGACAAAATGGGGTTCAAATGTAGTATAGAAAGAATTGTTTGGTAATGTTTTTATTTTTGAATTCTCATTTTTCTTTTCCTAAAGAGAAAGAGTAGATGTGTAGGAGAAATGAGGGAGAGGCATGAGATATGAGAAAAAATGCATATAATGAATGCTTAGCTGTTGAAAATTGTTATCATATTACAAATTTTTGTTGCAAATCATTCGGTATAGTTTATCCACACAAAAGATAAGTAAGAGAGATAAAAAGAAATAACTCATATATGTACAAGAAGTCACTTCTTGTCTACCTCTAGGAATCCTGAGTATCCAAAGCACATATGTAAGAAAACTTTTAAAGTGGATTGCCCTTTATCTACTCATCACTTTTGTCCACACTTTTCTAAGAAGAGGATTGTTCATATTGCAGATTGACTTATACGCAGACACATTACTTTATTGTCATATCCATGTCATTGCCTATTCTAGATTCTCTGTTCATATTAAAAGAAGGAATCAGAAGGTATGGAAGAATCTAGAAATTCTAACATAGGTCTCTTTCGATCCTTCTTTTTGGTTTCACTCTGATAAGTTGAACACTAATATATTATTCTTTGATGAGTGGTGATGAAGAAAATGTTTATTGTTCTTTGGTACAAATCTATTACTTGGTGTGATCACTACTATTTACAAGCATTACCAGTGTAGGATAATGCCCATACAGGTCCTGCAATCATAGAGAAATAATATAATCCAAGTCTATTGCAGCCAGAACTAGTGAAATCCCAAAGAAGAATCAGTTCTCGATACGGTTAGCATTTAGATAATCAGTAACTCATTTATTTTCATTAACTAATGTATTCATCAAAGGCAGATTGACACAATCCAATGACACTATATCAGTGAGCATGATAGCGTACTTACCGAATCTAAAAGCTCATTGACACTAATGAGGCTCAGACTTTCTGCGGCCAATTTTGTGTTAGGATCTGTTTGACTTTCAGATGCATTGGGTAAGGCGTCATCATCAATTATGAACATTGGAGGCTCAACCTGCACAGTAAAACCGATTGTGTCATTTATTTTGCCTGCAGATATACACAAAGAAAAAAAAATTGAAAATGATTCAAATAACTTACAGTATCAGGAGCTGCATTATCTGGTAAGCGAGATCGATCGATTTGTATGGGTGTCTCCGTGCTCAACGGAGCTCCCAATGGACATGTATCGTCAGGAAGAAAATCGGTAAGTAACTGCTGTCTCATAGTTGACAATTCCTGCAGTACGAATAAACAGTCAGCATCACAATTCTAATAACAAAGAAGATATGGCTCATCTGTTCAAGTATGGATATTTACATCTGAGGACTTTGCCACTGTCTTCACTATCATGGTAGTGAATGATTCCCTAGTGTGAGTATTATCAGCTTTTTCTAAACCCGAAAGTGACCTTAAAGCATCCTCATCATCTTCTTTTGATCCATAAATTTTCCTTGGTTGGTCAGGGCTAGATTCAACAGCCTGTAACTTGGAGTCATCAACTAACCGTAGAAATGGATCAACCTGATAAGAAGACATTATAGCATGCAGGTCAGTATCAAGTGATGTTAAATTTGGAAACCAAATGGAGGTGTTTCCAAGACTAAGAAACTCTCTATTCCTCTATCTCGCCATCTCTCTCTCTCGATGGGGGTTGTTCCACAACAATGAAGAAGTTAGAGCATAATTAAGCAAAATAAAGATCAACCGGTTCTGTTACACCTACTGTTTCATTTGTAAGTGCTGCTTTAGCAGAAGGAGCAAGGGCAACAATGTTGTACGCATTAGCTGAGAAGATAATCATCGATGTTGCCAAGGTAAAGAGAGATCTGCGTCTTGATGGCTGCCACCCTGAAAATGTGAAAAGAAACCCCCTACTTAAGAAAACCGGCACCACGAAAATATTACAATTATCATAGTGATTCTTAGCAATCATTTACATTTCAAAGCAACGGGGTTAGTATATATTATCCAATCCAGAGTAGCAAACTAAAGTTTTAAAATCTCATCCTCAACAAAATCATACCCTTTTGGCCTCTGAAAAGAAGAATAAAATGTAACAAGAGAGAAGTAATAATACTTCCAAACCCAATCACTAATTAAAACTTCTTTGCATACCATTGCCAAATGTACAATTATTAAATAAGTATAATTATGACCTATGTAATCAAATTTTGATACTGAATTCAATACCATGAGTCATGGATTTATACGATTAAAGAACTGCCAAGAATTTTATAAGTTGAAAGAAGTTATTATTCTATGTAAATTATTTGGACCTGAGTGCTTTACCTCCTCCAAGGGAAATGCTCCTTAACGAAAATGCTAACTGAAAACTTCGGATCAGAGTCTCATGGGATGTGTTCTACATGAAACAGCATATCAAAAGAAACAAACAAAGTGAAAATGGGGACCAAAAAGAATTATGACAAGAGACATAGCATAATCCAAGCAACGGAAAAATAAAAGTTGATTCATTGGGACCTAATGGTAGTTCTGAACTTCTGATTACTAGGAATTGATGTTTTATTTCTTTTGTAAATCAAATACAGCAATTCTTTGTTTCAAAATCTCTTCTATTCAACATGGTAACAGAGGGATATGCTCCTGAAACTAAACCACTACAGCCCATACCCTTACTCTCAGTTTTTTGACTTCCCTAGCTAGCCTATCCTCTCCTCACAGAACGCACTAGCCTTGCTCCTCAGCAAGCCCCAAGGCCTCCCACTTTGACTGCCAATAATATTGAGGAGCAAGTAGTCTAGGGGCTAATCAGATTGGATATTTGGTGTAAGAGTGAATTAACTTAATTGGATATCTGGTACAGGAATTATAGAAACATTTTCATCCGAAATGAAGAATCTAATAAACTGTACACCAGTTTTCCATCTTAGGACAATTTTGACTATCAAGTCAAAGAGTTCTCAAGTAGCTTCCAAGAGTCCTAGGTGTGTCTTCTTGAACTTGGACTTGGCACAAGTTCACTAAAGTTGAATGGAGCATAGGTTGCTTTCTTTAACAAGTTTTCCTTCAGTTGTTTCTTGAATTTTTACTTAGTAAAGCTTAGCTATTTTTCTAGATTTAACCCCAAAGAATGAAGCAGAGTCAACCTTTCTTGTTCTTAATTGTAAAAATTGCTTCACAAGTAGAGGATGATATATATGATGAGGTGAAGTATACTATATATTTCTCAGTGAAGCTGAAAGTTTAAGTTCTCTCTAGTACCATTCCTAAAATAAAATAAAAAGAAGGAAAAACTGCAAACGGAGCTCTAAGGTAGGATTCTTCGCTTTCCTTTTCTCCTTTCCTCTGGGTGAGGCCACGACACAAGCCACGAGGATTTCAATATATTAGCACAGAGGAGAGACCGAAGATTCAAAACCAGGGCGATGGTTTTTATTTGAGCCCAAATTTGAGGTCACACACAGAATAGTGAATATTTTCTCTCATCTATGATAAGCAAGACTTAGCCAAACCACAGAAGGCATTGTGCTTTAAATGAAATCTAACATTTTATGCTTGCTCCAACTTGCCCTAGCCTGTTTGATAGTTTTAGAAGCTGACAGTGTATATGGGTTGTGCACCCTTGGAGCTTTCTTCGTTAAATCCTTGTAACTTGTATAAAAATACTAAATTTTCTCCCAAATGCCAACTTGTTTTTGAAAAGTTATGAAGACTATGCAATACATCATCAGCATATTGTATTTAAAAAGTAAAGCCAAGAAATGACTTCAGGTGATATGGATATAATATGAAAAGAGAAATCTTAATTTGAAAAGAAAGAATGGATAAAGCAGCATAACTGCAAAACCTACAAAACTGGAAGTTATACCTTAGTCCGAGCATATAGCAACACAAGGCTGTAGGTATGAGCAATTGCTTGGTAGTTTTCGGGCGTATTTAAAGGGGAGATGGACTGTGCCCAGATAGATGAAAGCAGAAGGGTAATCTGGCGACTGCTTAACCTAAGGGACATTGTCTGCAAAAATTAGTGAGAAGAAAAATGGTCATAACAGAAGACAATAAGGAAAGAATCTATTCAACATAGATAACAGAACCAACAATCCATACCGATTCATTATGTGGAACACTTGGAGCTGTTGTATCAGCAGTGATGGTTGATGGTTGCCTTTTCATACTGTAGTTTCGGCTTAAAGTTGACTTCAATCTGTGCATTGTAGGATGGTTGTTGTGTGTAGCTTCCTGAGCACCGAGCGGTTCATTTGAAGCTGCTGCGTGTCTTTTTGAACTGAATTTGGATTTCAATCTGTGCAACATCGAGCCGTTAGTAACCTTTGCTTCTTCACCAAAGACAGCATTGTTCTTGGTCTCATGACTAATGTTTTCTTGCGAGTGAGATGGCTCCTTCTTTAATTTCTCAAAGAGAGCAGCTGAAGAAGAAAACACAGATACAGTTCTTGAGAGTGTCCTTCCAATAGGACTTTTCTTTGAAGTGTGGGGAGTAGCAGCAAGAGGACGGGGGCAAACAGAAGATGGAACAAGAACAACAGACAATATACGGTGTGCACCGACCCTGGTTTCATGGTCAGAACAGACCATAGCTACGAGTAATTGATGAAATAATGCCTCAGGAAAAGTCTACAGATTTCCAAACATTCAAACCAGAAAATGAAAAGAGAATTAGAAACGTTGCTTGGTAAGTTTGTGACAAATAAATGTAAATCAATCGAAGTGAAAGAACTCTTGCCTTGTTTTTATATGACAAATCAGGTATTGTTGCCACAATTTGACCAGTACGGTAAACAGCAGCGATTGAGGTTCTCGCCATAACGGTAATATTAGACATGTTTTCTAACATCACAGCCATCATGTCAAGAACAGGACCTGCGTCTCCTACCTGGTAAAAATACCAATATAGAAAACTATCTTATGAGACTAATTGACTTGAAGTGCAACATTATTTACAAATCTTTTTTCAGTTGTAAATATAATTATTAGGCATCATTTTTTTTCCCTTGTGTAAAAAGAAACAGGATTTATTAAACAGGAGAGAAATACAAACACAGGGAACGAGAAGTCCACACTTCTTGTCCACTGAACAAGGCACTGATCGACTAATGGAAATATGAAAGATGTTACCATCACCTTATGTGTTAACTCAACAAGGCAGTCATCCACTGCTGCTCGAAATTTTCCGTTCCATTCAATAACTTCTGTCCCCAAATTTGAATCATCAAGTGAGCAATGTATACTTTTCCGCAGATGTCTCATCATATCACTCAATGCACCAATTATAGCAACTGATGATTGAACCTTTGTTTCTCGAGCAAGCGAGGTGGCAACATCAACAATGTCCAGCTGCATATTTGGGTTTTTAAGAACATTCTTGTGATCAAGATGCTTAATTAAGATGGACAAAATGAAATGCCTGTTCTGTCCTGCAAGAAATTACAAAATCATCAAAATATCAATTAAAGATTGCAGGAGAAAGACTAGAAATGCTTCCCAAGGGGCAAAAAAAAAAAAAAAAAAAAAGAAATCTAAAGATATTCAAATACCAGTGCTTTCAATTATTAACTGCATATTCATCAAGACAGACAGAGCAAGCCCATGTTTAGGAGACCAGAGATTGCCATTATCAAAATATCTGAACAAAGATTCCAAAACCCGCCGTACAGTTGTAGCTTCCTTGGCTAACTTGGCAATGTTATGAAGGCAAACCCTTGACCAAAATCCAGGGTTGTGCATATCCTCCCTGTAACAACAACAACAAGAAGAAAGGTAATGTTAGGTATGAAAGGGATACATGGCTGCAATTACTGAACACTGTAAAAGAAAAAAAATAATACCCCAAGATATTAACGCCTCCTTTTTCACTCACTATCAACCTCCAGGAAGGAATCCTTCTCATGGGTTCTACTGGAGGAGAATCTTCTTCTTCTTCTGAATTTTTATTTACACCTCCATAATTTTCCAAGACAACTGAAACAACCTGATTTAAAAATCAAAATAAAAAGTTATTGGAGGCTAAATATCATGATCAATAATGTGAACAGAGCATGATCACACCTTTTTCATTACGGAATCAGCAATCAAGAAAAGTGATTAAAAACAAATTATACAAGAAATATCAGGATCAAAGCCAAATAACTTACATTGTCAAATTCTGTTGAAATGTGAGAGAATTCACCCATGAACCAAACCTGCACATGAAATGATCTTACATTGTCAAATTCTACTGAAGTGTGAGAGTGCTTGTGACATGGAATCCAGCAGGGAAAGGTCCAGATAAGGATTTGGGATAACAATTAGAAAAGCAAATGCCTAATGCCAATTTAAACAGCCAGAGAGCAGCATGAGATTATTTCTGGATTTGTATGCCAGATAAGGGACTCATTTCAACATGCCAAGTCTAACACTTAATCCTTCACTTCTGAAAGTATGTCTTTGCTATTCCAGGACCATTGTACAAACCTAAAAGTCAGGTTTCCCAAAATATTCTCAATGCAGGTAAAGTCAAACCAAATTGTGTTGATTTGATTAATGCAAAGTCCAATATTTGTATGCCATTTAAGGACCATTTTAATATGTCACGTCAACATTTACTTCACTTCCTGAAAGTATGACTTTGCTATTCCAGGACCATTCTGTAAACCCAGAACAGCAGCAGTATCATTGTTGTAGAACATATTATAGATGCCAAGTTGGAATCACATAAAAGTTAAAGGGAGGTATATAAGTATGATACATACAGCAGGGGAACCAAACTATGACATTGCATTACCCCCCATTAGAGTCTTCTCTTTTTGTTTTGTGCGTGTGAACGTGGGAGTGGACAAGGGGCAAGGACTAAACAGTTACATACATCCAGAAAAATATGGGTGGAAGAAAAAACACTTTGCTTTAATTTTTATTACCAAATTTTAAGTCTTACAATTCTCATTTTTTCGGTCGGGGTCTAACAGTTGTCAGTTATGTATGACATTTCAAACAAAACTTTCATAGGTTGGTAACAAAGTCAGAATTATCAAAATTTTGATAACATATGCCAAAAAAAAAAGGGTCACAGCATGAAGTAATTACAAAAACAGAATGAGGATAGATTACCATTGATGAAAGAGCTTGAAGCCCAGCTGCCCGCAAATTCATTGCTGTCCCATCCTCCCTCATTTCTTGAGCTATTTGACAAAGTTTTGGAATCATGCTGTCTAAGTTAAACATATATGTACCATCCTTCTGCACAATCAAAAAGGTCACATGATCGTAAACATTAATTATCTTCAAATGAGTACTACCAAGGGGCCAAAAAAAAACTGAAAGATGAAAGACAAACTACAATCTGACAGATAAAGAACACACCAACTCCCACCTGATTATTCACAAAGTCGAAAAGAGTTTGGCATCCTAAAATACGTATTTCATCATGTCGTGTTTGATCAAGCAGAATTTGAGCAATGCTAAGTAGACTACTTGCAAACAATGGCCTGCAAACATAAACAGATCAAAGCTTGTATAGCTATGCATAAAATAAGCTAGAAACGACTTCAGAAATTAGTTTTGTTACCTCTTCCCAATAAATCACTCATCACCTAGACAGAAAAATATTGCACACAAGACTACTGGAAAAAATAGATGAAAAACCCACAGAATGCAAGTAATTTTGATGTGTCTCATATTCATCATACACTCTACAATGAGACACATGAAGATTACCCTAATGGTCATGGTAGACACAATGAGTCTGACAAAAAAAGCTAAGCTGCATGATACTCAAAGATGTTTAGTTTGTATGTTTCCATCTTCATGCATGATTGCAAGTTATATATATATATATATATATATATATATATATATATGAGATATTTTATTATCTCTGTGAGTTTATATCAATTCTTAAATGTCATTGATATGTACTTCCATCCACCTTATCTAATGTTTCCTTGAAAGTAGTGTTACCTAATAAGAAAAAACTCAAGAGTGTATTTGAGTTGTCTCTGTGTGTATATGCACATCATACAGGCCCTTAGGCCAAAAAAAAAACAAAAGAAAGCTACTGGAAAACACCAACATATGACCACATGAGAAAAGTCATAAAATGAGTCTCAAGATTTTGCATCAGCCAGTACCATAAAAAATTTAATAAAATAAGCATAATCCTGCATCTCATAGTTATGTGCATTTATTCCAGTCAATTAGCCTCTTGTGAAATCTATGCAAAGATAAAATTCAGATACCAGATATGTTAAACTGTGCGGTGGCTTGTTGAAATTCCAAATCTGCTCATGTCACTATTTATTTGGTGTAATAATGGTTGATACAATAGTGTCCATTATTTTCATAGAGTAAAAACTCAATTAATATCTCATAAGCTAGGTAGTTGGTGGAAGTTATAAGCCACTATTGCTTTGCTTCAATCTGATTATCTGGCTATAGGAAATTCTAGCAAGAAATAATTGTCTCAGTTAGAAAGCCAAAATTAACTTAGAACTCCAACCAACAGATCCAGTTTTCCCCATAACTGAAGAAACAAACATGCTAGGCAATAACCTTAATCTGTACTTTTACGTACTAAAAAACTCACATTTGATCCTTACAAGAAATCAACAACTTCCGGTAGATACACATGACCACTTTCACAGAGTGGAAGTTCTCAGTTCTCAAGTCCTTGTAACATCTTTGCTCCAGAGTAGATGTGATCTGAAATATATGAACTTCTATCAATGCTAGAGAAGAATACACGAATGAAAAGTAAAATAAGACCTATAACCTAGAACACCAGACGATAAAGCAACATTGTTTTCAACTGGCTAGAAAATGATTTGCCAGCATAAGGTCCAAGTACAGTAAACAAAATTATAACTGTCAAAGCATCTTTTGCAATTATGTATCCTCTATGTAGCATTCAGTTCAAATTAAATCCCCTGCATAGCTCCGATGCAAAGAGATGTGAAACTCTGTTCTATGTACCTTTAGTTACCACTCTTGATGATCCTAGTAAACTGTGCATCTTACAATTTAAGCTTCCTCATCTTCCATCTGAATGATTTGTATTAATCTCTTTCACAAAAGTCCTTTCCCATCCCCTTCACTATATACAGACTTAATCTAGAGCATTGCCTTAATCAATGTAGTTTTCTGACTCTATAACACATGATGATCATATCTTCCAAGTTCCACCTTAATAGTACTGTACCGAAAACTTTGAGATTAAGCTTTTGGTCATCTTTTTAATTAGTTTAAACTCATGTAATATTCTAAAGAGATCTGTCATCACCCAAATTTGCTTATGCGACTAGCTCCATTTATAAGATGTACCACAATCCCAAAGTCAGATGACCACTTAAGTTCACAAGCAGCAACATGAACCACATATAGATGGGTTTCAAGCATAAGAACAAGAGCTAGCACCTTTGGAATACGGAGAGGAGTTTTTGAGGCATATTCACATAGTTTACTGATCTTGCGGTCGTTTGGTTCTTCATCCTGCCAAAATATTTGGGATAGTTAAGTGACACGACAACTGAAGGAACAATCATAATATTAAAATTTTAACACATGAGAACCAGAATCTAAATGATCGATGATGAAACCAAAATAAAAGAACAACGTAACGTAACCGGAAATCACAATTTTCCTTTGGTTTCGCCTCATTTTCTAACCTCATAATAAATTCATAGTAAGAGGGTTTCTCATTTCTTGGGACGCAGGTTACCCTTAAACATGAACATAATTTCCGATCCTTTTGTTCACAAAAATCCCTAAAACCTAAAAATCTGAAAATTTCACAATTACCATTCCTTCCGCTTTAAACATTTGCAGCAGAAATTAATCTACGTAGAAATTTCCAGTCCTCCCCACCCAAAATTAAACATGACAAAAAAATAAAAATAAAAAATAAGAAAAGGGAAATTACCGGAGAGCGAGGAAAAATCTCGGCGAGCAACTTCTTGTAACGCTTGACGGGATGGCGTGATCTGGCGCGCAATGCAGGACAAAAGAAGCAGAGGCTTTCACAAACAGGGAAAACTTGCCTTGAGATCATCCCCATCTTTTTATTTTGATTTTTCCTAACTCCCTCTTAATTATTCTCATAAGCCAGCTGTCAAATATTTGGCTCAAAATGATCAGAAAACTGAAAAATTTTCAAGTTTTGGATTAAATTTTTGGGTTTTTGGTGTGAGATAGAGATGGGAATTGGGGTGAAGGAGCCTCCGGGGATCGGATGGTGGAGTGAGAAGATCAAATGGGCGCGAGAGCGCCGGATCACCAAGGTTCCACCACCGGAGGAAGAATGTTTTAGAAGGGAAAACAAATGTATCAAACTTAAAAATTTGTTAATCTCCCTCTCTCCTCTTTCACCGTTTCATATTTACTAGTTTTGGGGCTTTTATGCCAAACTGTTTTCGCTGCAACGGCTATATTTGGCACTCTTTCTTCACCTCGTTCATACAGGTGGAGATTATTCTTTAAACAAATCCCGGGCTACCTCGGACAATTGATATTGGGACTATCAAATCTACCAAGGAGGATGTGATTTTTTTTTTTTCACTCAAAGCAAATTGGGTGTCAGTCTATTAATAGTAGTGATGAAACAATGTTACACAATTACCCATCTATAGTAGGTTACGTTAAAATCGAGTTACTGTATAGACAACCTAAATGAAGCTTAAATGGCTATGTTTGGATGTGTCAACTGCATGTAACAAAGTAACCTGGACACTATCAGGGTTCAAGCTGAGTAATTCAAGTTTGGAATATTTTCTCTTTGACCAACGTACGTTGAGGGGGGCTTTTTCAAGGACATTAGTACGTACACACCATGTCCTTGACCTTGTGTCCTTCAGCTTTGGCCGCACAACACGCTTCTTCTTAGATATGCTGATCAACTTCAATTTCTAAAGTTTCATACACTCAGCTTTAGTCATGTTCTTATCGCCAACAAGGAGAGATCCGAGAGAATGGCAATCAATATTGCAATCCTGTATCTACTTGATCAAAATGGCAGTGTCAGACTCAACTTCCCGCAACCTTTCAATATTGCACTCCACAACAAGCTTACGTTCATAATAGAAGCCTCAGGATTCAGCATCAAGAACATCCCCAATCCCCAATTCAAAGTTTCAATCTGTTGTGTGGAGTATATGCATTTGTGGTTTAGGTACACCATTTTGGCATTTTTGAACCTTGAAATTTGAAGTATCCAAACAATAACGCTTATATACTATATTTGAGCCGGACCAACCCGAGACCAAACAGATATGATTTAGTACAATCTCACAGTCTAAATGCCAGCTTTCATTTCAAGCCAACTCCGATCGGCCACAAAAGTTTCAATCCTGCCATCACGACCAAAGGAAAAAGGCCAAAAGCCTATGTTTAGGGAATAATGTCGAGCAAGCCCGCGGTCACCACCACAAATTAGATGAGAGAGGAGAAAAGATTCCCTTCTCAGTCGATGGAACAAAGTCACTACCTGTCGAAACTAGCCGCCGCTTTGAAACCTCTCTTAGGAGAGTCAAAGAAGAGACCATTTTCTTGACCTGTTATGTTTGCTTAGGCTTACTCAAATAAATCATAATACAAAAGACTCCCACTTTCCCATAATTTCTTTTCAATATACTTATTAAATATGCTCTAAATAATTATAATTATAAATGATATTTCTTTCATATTTTTTGTGGATAAGGCCGGAGGCCCAGGGCTTTAAAAGTGTAGCCAAGCCCTATTTGTGAGATCCCAAATTTTGTTTTTGAGGTTGGAAGTGGAAAGTAGAGGTCATCATAAGTTTGCAGCATTTTTAGGTGAATTTTTCAGGTTCCCTAACTATTTTTAAGGAATTGTTGAATTTTAATTGAAAGAAAATAGCATGCTGACGTGATGATTTCTAATTTGTGATTTGGGTGAAATGTGGTTGACGATGACATCAGCTTGGGGATTAGTCACAGGACAAGTGTCAAGTGTTGGTGTGGTGTTGACACGTGGCAAACCACAACCATTAGTTGACACGTGTAATTCTTGGGCTATAGTAGGGACCAGCCCCCATACAAAATTTTTCCATTTTGCTGACTCTCTCTACTTTCTCTCTTTAAAACTTTGGCGAATCATAACTTTAATTTGATCCATAACTCCGACTTAGGATCTGCGAAAAGTTACTGATTTGTCTTGATGTCGTCGACCTATCCATGGAGATTTGAGTTAGATCCAACGATTATTTTTAAAATGCTCATTTTAGGAGGCTTCTTTTACAATTGGTATTTAGGGAGATGATTTGTATTGTTGAGGAGAGTAAGTTGTGTAATATGATATTCTTATTTGTTATAAAAATGATGGAAAAGCATGATTTTATCTATTTATAAAATTTAAGTGAAACATGTCTATTTGCAAAATATGTGGAGTTTATATATATAATGTGTTGTAGGGCTGGAAAAATGGGCCGAAGCAACCGAACCGGCCGATTTTCAAACCGACCCGGACCGATTTGGGCTGAAAATTCGGCAGGCAGAATTTTCTGCTCGGCTGAGCCGTACCGTATGGCTCCCTTCGGCTCGGCTACGATATGAGATATTGCATACCGTCGGTATACCGTACCGACCGTATACAATACCTTATACCGAATAATTATACAAATCAACATAGATTTGATTATCAGATCATTCTCATCTCCAACGTCATTGAATCTCCAGCTGCAAACTCAAAACCGAACTATGCCGACAATCGGTATACCCACTATGTCGGATCGGCGGTGGTTTGAAAATCTCTATACTGACCGAGGTAGGTTCGGCATCGGTTTGGGGAAAAATGGATCGGTTTACTACCGAATCTAGCCCTATTGTGTTGGATCCATTATTCGACTAGTCATTGAACATGTGAACTTCTTAATTGATTATGTCGAGGTAAGGATGTGTCACATAGTGGTATAGGTCTAGAGAAGACCATTAATGTTTCCGTAGGATACACTAAATTGAATGATAATCAATAAGAATGGATGATGCAATGTGATGATTTGATGTGAATTGTTGTATCTATGTTATACTACTTTCTAGCGTATGTAAAATGATATGAATTTACTGAACTATTACATGATATACTCACGGAGAACGTGGTATTACTCACCCACCCATCTCTAATACCTTGTACAAGAGTTTGGACGAGCCTAGACTGAAAAGCCTAAAAAGCCTAAAAAGATCAAGAGCTTATTTACATTATGCTTTGTAACACTCGCACCTTGGGTTTGACGTTAGGTGTTTAAAATCCACCGACGCTGGATTCAGGGCGTGGCACTACCTTTTGTAGCATGGGTTGGGCCGAGCCTGTTCATTTTCTTGGGCATGTCCATCAACTATGGGCTGATTTTATAGCATTGACTTACATTTTCATAAAAGTTTACTATTTTTTTCAAAAACGTATTGTCAAGGAAAAGAAAAGTTATTGTCACTATCCAAAAAAATTATTATCATTTATGATAATCTTTTGCAAAATTATTGGCATCTATGGTCGATGAACCGAAAAGTTATTGTTGAACTCAAAAAACTATTTTAAAACGATTTGGAGCATGTTTGATGTGAGTGGAGTGTAACTAAAACTGTAAGAACTATATACATATGGAAGTTTTTTTTAACCTCTTTTGTTTTATCTTTAGGATTTGCAGTTGCTTCTTGCTAGATATTCAAACGTTTCTAATAAGTTTTCCCTAGCCCTTTTCACAAAAAAAAACAAAAAAACATTTTATCATGAATAAATTTTATTCAATACATTACTTTAAAACGTTGTTCAATGCATCTAAAGATTTGCTAGTCATGAAAAAGGACTGCATGTCCAAAAAATCTCAATAGGAAAGAAATTTTGAAACTCTTGTAAAATAAAAATGCTGAAGTCTTGTTTGGAGCATGTTAGATGTGGGTCAAATATGACTAAAATTTTAGAACCATATAAATATCGGTGTTTTCTTTACGTTCAGGATTTGGATGTGGGTGGAATGTGACTAAAATTTTAGGAACCATATAAATATCGACTTTTTTTAACCTCTTTTGTTTACATTTAGGATTGTCAGTTGCTTCTTATAATTATATTTAGACATTGCTAGATATTCAAATGTTTCTAACACTTTTGCTCCTGCCCTTTCCACAACCAAAAAAAAAATCATGAATAAATGTTATTCTATACATTACTTAGAACGTTCGATGCATCTAATAGTCATGAAAAAGGACCGCACGTCCAAAAAAACCTCAATAAGAAAGAAATTTTGAAAATCTTGTAAAATGAAAATGCTGAATACATATTCGGTGCATGTTGGATGGGGATGGAATATGACTAAAATTGTAAGAGCAATAGAAATATCGGCGTTTGTTTTTTTAACCCCTTTTGTTTACATTTAGGATTTTTAGTTGCTTCTTATCATTACAGTTTCTTAAAATAGTTTTTTTAAGGTGTTTATTTCAATTTGTAAGAAAAGTCACTACATCTTTCTTGAAAATTTATTATCAAGGAAAAGAAAAGTTATTGTCACTATCCAGAAATTTTTTTTATCATTCATGATAATCTTTTGAAAAATTATTGGCATCTATGGTCGATGAACCGAAAAGTTATTGTTGATGACTGACAAACTATTTTAAAATGAACCAAAAAGCTGTTGATCCATTTTTAGGTAAATTTAATCCCACCGGATATCCACTGTTTCGACCATGTTTCGACGGTGAATTGGTGTAGATGTGTGTTATTCTCTCTTGGCGCCTTTTTATAATTTTTATTTTTAATGTGACCTCATACGGGATAAAAAATTTAGAATTTAATCAATACTAAAAAATAAAACGCACCGCATGCCCCAAAATTCTAACTAGCCGCAATCCCAATTCCAAAAACCCTAAATCTCAGTGGAGGCACCGCATTCCCAATTCCATTCTCTCTGTCACGATTGAAGCATGGAGGCTCTGAGAGAGAAAATGTAGGAGGAGCTTGAGGGACTACAGGACAAGATAGGCAAGATTGTTTGAGAAAATGAGGAAGCATCGAAAAATATTGAGAAGCAAATGACTGACCTACAAGAGACCGAGAACCAGTTGCTCGCTAGCCATCTTTCCTGTTGCAAAGAAGACTGAGGAAGAGAAAAATGAGACTGAGGAAGAGGAATATCAACAGTTTCAGTCGAGTTTGAGTAGTTGATTCTACAACACGCTGGAGCTGTAGGAGAAATGAGAGAAGAAGGGATTTAACAACATGAAACTGAGGAAGAGATTCAACAACATCAGACTGAGGAAGTGGAGGGCCATTGAAATGCACCGCACTCCCAATCTCAACGCCTAATCCTTATGATTCTCTCTATCATGAAACCTTAATAACTTTGATCAATTTTCATCACAATTGAACTGAAGAGATTGGCATATGACATGAAGACACATCTGAGAGAACTGATAGAGAAGAAGCTTGAGGCACTGTATGATGAGATACGCAAGGTTGTTCAGGAGAATGACGATGGATGGAAAAAGATGGAAAAGCAGATGACTAACCTCCAAAACATTGAGGACTAATTGCTAGCAATCTTTACTAATGGAAAGCATGAGATTGAGGAAATATTTTAGAAGAGATTCATCAATTGATTCACCAGTAGGTTGCAGTTGTAAGCAAAAAATTTTCTAAGATTAAGGAGGAGACTTAGTGGTAGATTCAGGAGCAGAAATTGCAAAAAAGAATTGGACGTCTGAAGGAACCTTAATAGGAAAGAAATTTTGAAACTCTTGTAACATAAAAATGCTGAAGTCCTGTTTGGAGCATGTTGGATGTGAGTGGAGTGTAACTAAAACTGTAAGAACTATATAAATATGGAAGTTTCTTTTAACCTCTTTTGTTTATGTTTAGGATTTTCAGTTGCTTCTTATGATTATATTAAGACATTGCTAGATATTCAAAATTTTCTAATAAGTTTGCCCTAGCCCTTTTCACAAAAAAAATATAAAAATTATCATGAATAAATTTTATTCAATACATTACTTTAGAACGTTGTTCAATGCATCTAAAGATTTGCTAGTCATGAAAAAGGACTGCATGTTCGAAAAACCTCAATAGGAAAGAAATTTTGGAACTCTTGTAAAATAAAAATGTTGAATGTTTGGAGCATGTTAGATGCGGGTCAAATGTGACTAAAATTTTAGAACCATATAAATATCGGCGTTTTTTTTACGTTTAGGATTTGGACGTGGGTGGAATGTGACTAAAATTTTAAGAACCATATAAATATCGACTTTTTTTACCCTCTTTTGTTTACATTTAGGATTGTCAGTTGCTTCTTATGATTATATTCAGACATTGATAGATATTCTGATGTTTCTGACAAACTTGCTCCTGCCCTTTCTACAACCAAAAAAAAAAATCATGAATAAATGTTATTTTATACATTACTTAGAATGTTGTTCGATGCATCTAAATGCGCTAGTCATGAAAAAGGACTGCACGTCCAAAAAAACCTCAATAAGAATTTTTTTTTGAAACTCTTGTAAAATTAAAATGCTCACTGAATACATGTTTGGAGGATGTTAGATGGGGATGGAATATGACTAAAATAGTAAGAGCCATATAAATATCGGTGTTTTTTTCTTACCCTCTTTTGTTTACATTTAGGATTTTCAGTTGCTTCTTATGTTTACTGTTTCTTAAAATTGTTTACTTAAGGTGTTTATTTCAATTTGCTGTTGCATTATTTGATGCGTTATATAGGCCACATCCATGCATTTTAGCTTGAGTCACTATGGAGGCCCCAAACCCGTCATTCTTAGATTCCCAAGAGATTGACGTGAAATCTAGAAAAGCTGCAACCAGAATCGACATCGCAACCGAATAAAAGGCAGTGCATAAAAGAATGGGCTAAATATTGGTTACTACCTTGTGATTCAGGTCCAAAATCAATTCAGTCCCTGGACTTCTAATTTCATCAAAAACACCCCTGTATTTTTAATTTTGATCTAATAGGTCCAATTCGTTAATATTTTGTTATGGGTTCAAGTTATAGTTTGATTATTTGTTGAAAAACTATTTATTTTTAATAGCATGGCTCACTCTTAAATTGACTAGAGGTGGCATGCAGACACCACATCATAAAACATAGGCCATATGTGAGCCACGTTTACAAGTTTAATAACTCAATTGTCGGAAAACTAACAAATCAGACCTATTAGATTAAAATTGAAAGTGCAGGGGTGCTTTTGATGAAATTAAAAGTTTAGGGATTGAATTGATTTTGGATCCAAACAATAAGGTAGTAATATGTATTTAGCCTTAAAAGAATCCATAATGCTGCGAATGCTCTTCCATGTGCAGTAGAAAATGCAAAATCTCCATATCCAATCATAGTCATGGTCATAACAGTCAAGTTGAGAAGCAGAGGCTTGACAGGATGGCGTGATTTGGCGCGCAATGCAGGACAAAAGAAGCATATGCATTCACTAACATGGAAAACTTGCCTTGAGATCAACCCCATCTTTTTATTTTGATTTGATTTTTCCCAACTCCCTCTTAATGATTCTCATACACCAGCTCTCAAATATTTGCCTCAAAATGATCAGAAAACTGTAAATTTTTCAAATTTTTTTTTTGATCAGATAGGAATATTTTTTTTCTCATTATTTGATTTTTTTTTTTTGGATTTTTTGGTGTAAGAGAAATTGGGAATTGAAATCATGGGATTGGGGTGAAGAAGCCTTCGGCAATCAAACGGTGGAGGGAGAGGAACAAATGGGTGCGAGAGCACCGGATCACTAAGGTTCACGATCTGAGGAGGAGGAATGTTTTTGAAGGGTATAAATGAAAGTAAAAAAATAAAAAATTGTTACTCTCTCCCTGTCTCTCTTACATCATTTCATTATTTACTCGTTTTGGACTTTTAAATGGAGCTATTATTACTGCAATGGCTATATTTGGCAATTGTTTTTTTGAAATTTTTGTACAGAGTAATTAGTAAATAATAAATTACTCCCTTTTTATGGAGTAATTGTTGTAGGTGCTCTTTTCCAGAAAGAAGCCTTGTTCTTTGGAAGATCTATCTAGTGTCTGGTAATGACTCTGCAAGAACTCCGAATCATTCTCTTGAAGCCCATCCTTTTCATCATAAATGATCCGCTTGCCCTGAAATGACCTGACCCAATAGGGAAATCCCAATTCATTGGGCCTTTCGATACAATCAAATAGAAAGCCCCAAGGGCGCTATATTCTAGGAGCTAACATGCTAACAATAGTTAAAAACTGGGCTTTATTAAGCTCCCCTTTTTACCTAGCATAATGACTAAATAACTAAAAGGCTTAGAAGACTAGCAGTTCTACTAATAGGATAAAAGTGAGTTGGCAAGGGCTATTCTTCTCATTCCTTCCCTTGATTTGACAATGTTAAGTAAGAAGGGCCTAAAGAACATTACCAGTAATCCGAGGCAAGCGCATAAGAGAGCTAGCTTGTATAAGAGTCATAAGAGGACTAAGAATAAGAAAAGTCCAACTCGTACTAGGACTATCGGTACTACTCTTCCTAACAT
Source organism: Rosa persica (assembly GCA_025331145.1). Lineage (NCBI taxonomy): Eukaryota > Viridiplantae > Streptophyta > Magnoliopsida > Rosales > Rosaceae > Rosa > Rosa persica. The sequence continues at coordinate 2,285,960 of WFKR01000001.1, read as the reverse complement.
CCTAACGTGGAAAACGTGTCTACTATGTTTACCATTTCTAACAGAAAGACCAGCTCTCCCCTTAGTCTAAATAGCTAGATAATCTCCCAGCCAATGGGCAAGCTAGTTCTTTAGCAAAATAAGTAGTCTTTCAAGCAAGCTATGGATAAGAGGGATAGGTCAAAGGTAAAGGACCTAAGCTATTTTATTTGAGATTTTAAGCCAGTTCAATTCCTTTTCCCATTGATCCTCCACATTTGGACCTATAATCAAAATTTCTTTGAGACGAGCCTTCTTCCGTAGATGGACACAAAACTCTTTCCTTTACTTATTCTTTTTAAGATTATGATTGAACTGTCACTTAAGGTACTTGTCCACCAGACACATCCTTCCCTTCCCTCTCAGGGTGCTTCTTCTATCCCCTTTTCTGGCGCCCCCTCGGACCAAGAGGCATGACCGGATGGTATGGGCCTTGCTTGAGTCCTTTCACTCGCCCTCAATGGCCTTACGAACCTCGTACTAGAACTCTTGAACTAGAGGAAGGCTCGAGGAGCTTAATGTGAAAAGCTAAGGGTTGACACCTTCGGTGCATTTACTCTAATAAGTAAGCAAGTAAACTACGCTTTGTCTTATATATAAGTAATTAGGTCTTCTTGGGTGCCCGAGGGGCTTTCTTTGTGAGTCCTTAAGATCGCCGAAGGGCATTCTAAGTCGCTGTCAAAGGAAAGGACTGGAAAGCCTTTATCTCTTTTGCAGCTCCTCTTCCAGGGCTCCCTGCTCTATACTTTTTCATGCCCCACCACCTGAAGACGAGCCTGAATAAATAGTAAATTAGCACATCATACATACATGGTGGAAATGATTCTCGAACTATTCACGACCAAAAATAGAAAATACTTTTGAGATGGCATGACTGTCTGCTATCCCAAAAGTCACTTTCCCCCTGTCGGAGATAGCTAGCCACATCATCAACATATGAGTGGAGACAACATCAACTATTATAGAAAGGCAAAGCGGGGTGGTGAGAAGAAGAAAAGGCCATAGAGTTTACTTAGATTTTCTCTCTGTCTATGTTGATGAGAAATTCAACAATAGATTTTTTTTTTGCATAACTTAAATATACAAGGATCAGAATCACAAATGTTTTATATACAAATATAAACTCAAGGATTTTTATTTGCTATAAGGTTTAAATTTTAGTGAACCGAACAAAATGGTATCCAATCTTATAAAGTGATCAATAAGGTATCAGACTTTCAAAAGCCCAGTATTGAGATACCTCCGTCATCTTCTATCACGACTCTATTGTAAGAGACCAAGTGTCATGCACGTGATAAAATTTTGAGGGCCATTTTCGTTTTTTACTTTTTTGATTAAACCCAGAGGTATCAAGTCTTTGTCTTTTAATCAATTAAATTGTTATAAGATGGTGATGGTGATGTTTTGTGCGAAAGCTGATGGAGTGAAAATCAAGGGGGTATGATGATGGTGATCAAGTTTTGGAGGGAAATTTGGGAGAAAAATTGGCACAACTATTGATTTTCGGGGAGGAATTTGAAGGGAAATAGAGGGAGCAACTATAGAACAACCATTTAGGGGTATTACAGTTATTTTTGCTAAAGAAAAGATACGTGCACGAACATGTGAATATGTGATCTCTTGTAATAGAGCAATGACGAAAAATGACAAAGATACCGTTATCGAAAGCTTGAGAATCTTATTGATCACTTTATAAGTTTGATGACTATTTTGTACGGTACACTACAATTCAGACCATGTAGTTGATAAGAATAGTAGGATTCTAGTTTGAGAAATAAGCTAATGCTAAAAGCTCCAAAACTACATGGTCTCTTAGTTGATATTGAGTTTTGGTGCTCTTAGCAATAGCTTATTTCTGTCGGGCCCTTCATAGGACGGGTTATTGTGAAATATTTGCCTAATTCTACCTACTAATGGATTGACACCCCAATTAATAAAAAAAATCAACTAAGAAATTATAACTATACTAAAATCCGAACATGATGTATTCTGCCCTTAGCTTGCGTGCTTTTTACGGGATTGTCCCTCCAGCTGTTTGCGTTCTGTGCTGCCTGCGTTTGCTCCACAGAGAGACAGCGAGGGTGATAGAGGGAGAGAGACAGTAGAATTGAGGCTGAGGGTTTGTGGTAATAAAATTTTGGGTAAAAACTCCAAATGACAGTGAAAGATATTTTTTGACACCTTCGAAATTTTTTTTATCCAAATGATACCTGAATTGTTGCACCGTTATCAAATATAGTTACTCCATTAACTTGTCCGTTAAAATCATGTACGTGATATGTACTTTTTTAGAAAAAAAAACTTTAAATGATACCCAAACTATTGCAAAATATATATTTTTTGGTATCTATAATATGTATTTTTTTTACCTCTAATAGTACTATTTGGAGTTTTTTTTCCCAAAAAAAACACATGCCATGTAGGCGAGTTTAACAGAAAAGATAAGCAAGGTACTGAATTTAGTAACGGCACAATAATTCAGTTACCATTTGAAATACACGTGATCGTGATTATAAGGCCTCATCGATCACCTGCCACCGTTTTTTTCCACTCTCTCCTCGCTCATTACTTCATCAATCGTCTCAAAGCTCCTCCTTATTTTTTTGATGACACAAAGCTCCTTCTCATTGATCCCCGGCATCAAATCCCTTCTCAGTTTTCATCGCAAACCCTAAAATTGTGTGTCCGCGCGCGCAGGAATAGGTTCGTGGGAGTCCCGGCAAAGAACACCTCCTTCAGTAAGTGTTTTTGCTATCTGTACTTCTGTTGGGTAGGAATTAGTTTCCCCCTTTGAATTTAGCATGAGAGTTGATTTTGGTTGTCTTGATACAGCAAATCACCTAACAATAAGTGTTCTAGATCATGTAGGACTAGATATGTATCCTACATGATCTAGAACACTTATTGTTAAGTGATTTGCTGTATCAAGAAGTTATTAACTAGATATGTATTACTGTAGTTGGCAGCATAGATAGTCCTACTAGTCAGGGAATTAGCTGTATAAAAGGTTGTAATTGTACCCAACTTGAATTAAGAAAGAATCTTCTTCACTTCAAAGAATTCTTTATGGTATCAGAGCACACGCTCTTGAGAACCTAGAAACCCTAAAACACAACTTACCTCATGGGCGGAGAAGAAGAAGTTCAGAAACAGAACTCTTCCAAAGCCTCGGCACCATGGGAGAATACAAATCACCCTCTCTTTCTCCATCATTCGGATCAACCAGGAGCTGTCCTAGTTGCACAACCTCTGATGGAAGATAACTACACGACATGGGAGCAGTCGATGACTATGGCGCTCACCATCAAAAACAAAAAGGGTTTCATTGATGGAACCCTCACCAAGCCAACTCACAATGCTTCTGAGCAGCTACAGTGGGATCGGTGCAACACCCTTGTGAAGACCTGGTTACTAGGAGCCATGTCAAAGGAGATTGCAAACAGTATAATTCACTGTAAGGATATGTGGTTAGATTTGAAAGAAAGATTTTCTCAGATCAATACAGTTGCACTTTTCCAGATTGAAAGCGCCATCCATGGCTGCGAACAAGGCACAACGACAGTCACATCATTCTTTACAAAGCTTAAGGGCTTATGGGATGAAAAAGATGCACTCGTGCGTTTCCTCCGTGTAGTTGCGAGGCTGCTTCTGAGGTCAAGAATTACATTGAGACACAGAAAACCCTGAAGTTTTTGATGGGACTGAATGAAGGCTATGCGCAGACCAGGAGTAACATTATCAGTATGGATCCTTTACCAACTCTTAACAAGGCTTATGCTATGGTCCTTCGTCAGGAGAAACAGGTAGAGGTATCCACCGGGAAAAACACACAGATCTCAGAAGCTTCGGCATTTGCTGTAAGGAAGTCTTCTCGTGAAGTTCAGTTTATAGGAGGAGATACCAAGTGGTGCGAAAAATGCAAAATGGACAACCACAACACCAAAAGCTGCAGGGCACACTTCAAGTGTACGTATTGTGGATTCAAAGGCCATACGTATGACTACTGCCGCAAGAGAAAGAAAATATTGGCAGGAGAAGAAGGGAGCTCGAAAGCAAATTTTGTGGGTATGTCTAATGAAGGCAATGAAGACCTTACTGGTCTTCCTTTATCACAGAATGAGTGCAAGCAGATGATGGGATTTTTGGGCAAGATTAAGGCCGCAGCTAGCAAGACCAATGACGTCCATCAGTTGCTAGAGATGTTGAACACTACACAGCCATCTTCTACAAATTTTGTTGGTAACGTTCCTAACCTTGAAGAGATGTCAGGTAAAGCCTTTGCTCTCACACAACACAATAAAGATGTGGTTTGGATCTTAGATAGTGGAGCTAGTGACCATATTGTATGTGATCCTATCCACCTTACATCATCTCGGCCTGTCCATAATCGAACAGTCAAATTACCAGATGGTACCATGTTGCAAGTCTCTCATATTGGGACCGTAGTCTTTTCCTCACATTTTATGCTACAAAATGTCCTCTGCGTCCCATTGTTCTACTTAAATCTCATATCTATTAGCAAGCTTGCCTTGGATTCCTTTTATATCACCATATTCATCAAACAAGTCTGTTTTATACAGGACCTTCAATCGGGGAGGATGATTGGGACGGGAGCTGAAAGTGAGGGACTCTACTGCCTCAATATGCCCGAGAAAGGAACGTGCAATGTGGTGAAGACCAAAACGCAAGACTTGTGGCATCAGCGACTCGGCCATCCCTCTAGCAAGGCGACTTCTTTGTTCCCTTTTATGCAAAATAAAACTTGTGATCTTAGTCACTGTTCCATTTGTCCCCTAGCTAAGCAAGCTAGACAACCTTTTCCCTTAAGTTTTTCGACTAGTACTTCTTGTTTTGATTTAATTCATGTGGACATATGGGGTGGCTATCATGTTCCATCCCTTTCTGGAGCTCAGTATTTCTTAACAATTGTTGATGATCATTCCAGGAGTACTTGGATTTTTCTCATGCATCATAAGTCAGAAGCAAGAAATTTACTCATCCTAACAATAAGTGTTCTAGATCATGTAGGATTTGATTCCTCAATAGGTTGAATTTACAGGACACCCGTAATTGAGCGAAGGAGAAGAGGACGACTTTGTGTCTGGGTTTGTTTTGGCTTCCTGCAAGTGCAATGGGTAATTGTCTAACTCTCACTGTGAATATTAAGAGTTAATTTTTGGTTTGCTATAAGTCTGGTTTTGTGTACTTCGTTAGTTTGGTTCTGTAGGTGTTCAAGTTAAGTATGCATGTAGTTCTTCTGTTTTATTACTTTGAGTAGTTGAATGAAGTTGAATAGTGTGCTACTATCATGGTCCATTTGTCCTTATGTATCAAAACTAACCTTGCACCAGTTGTGTTGTTAAATTCTTGAATCTTTGTAGTTTCAGTGGTCGCATTAGAGCCTTCTAAGCAAGGATCTAACCCACATCTTATTTTGATTTCAGTCTTATGTGTATCTGGTTGGAGAACCAAACTGGGAGCAATGTAGAAGACTGACAAGGGCTGCTGCTATGAATACAAGCACACCCGACACAGCAAGGTGCTCTGTTTGTGCTATATTTAAGGATAAGTACTACATTTATTCACCCACTGAACTTTATGTCTGTTTGTACTAAGACTCATAAATGTTACAACATTTGTTGGGTTTTGATCTCATTACCGATATCATCTTTTGCAGGAAATTGAAGCAAATGAGAAGCATAGATATCAACTCCAACATATGATTGAGGTGGATATTAGTAACAGTGGCAATAAAACTTGCGCATTCTTAGCCAACCCAGGCTATTGGTGAGTTCATAGTAAAGCAATGCTGAATAGACATATATTTGACCTGGCACAGTAAATTGGAAGCGATTGTTTTCAATTGAATATAAAAGGTTATAAGTCTCAAGCAAGATCATAAGTGAACATGTTATCCATATATTTGGTTACAAATGCAAGGAAAATTAATGATTTTTTATGAGTGGCATTGGTTAACTATACCTAGATTTTTAAAAGCACAATGTCTAAGATTCAAGTATATGCTATGGATTTTCTTTTGGCCTAACGATTTTGCTTTATTACTTATAGGGAATAGCTAATGCTGAGCTTCAATTTGGAATGGCAATGAGGGAGAAAGTCATTAACACCAACAGAAAGCACTAAGAAACATGTGGGACTTGCTTATGATTATTTACTTAATATAGTTGTACAATTCTGCACCCTTGCGAGGTTATCTGCCTGCCTGTAGAAGAACCAGAGAAGTTGTGTAGGTGAAAGTGTGAGGATTTGTTGTTAGATTAAACAAACATATATAGTTGAGCTAGAAAGGAGGTAGCTTCGTCAGTTTATCTGCAAGGTATATGATTGATTAGGCACTGATCTCTTTTGATTCAAGTTGATTTGAAAGTGAACGAATCCATATTGGTAATATAATTAGGTAATGAATGCCTTGCTGGATCAAAAAGTTTTTAAGCTTAGGTAGAAACCAACTTTATCTATCATCTGTTCATTTGTGTAACATTGGATCAAAAAGTTTTTAAGCTACTTTATCTATTATCTGTTCATTTATGTAACATGGTTGCAAGTTTCTGTCCAAGTGTTAAATTGTTGCTACTTTGCATTTCTTTTCTTTTATGTATGTACCAAGTGTTCTGAATAAATGGACCAGAAGTTTCTGGTTCATGTCAAATTAATACTCTATTACATATAAAGTTATTACGTATAAAGTTCATGAAAAAAAAAAAAAAAAAAAAAAACAAACCCGCAGCATCGCTGGGGCGCTCTTTCTATATTCTCTCTTCTAAATGTGAGAGTCGGTTTTTGTCCCTATTATTTGCTTCATCGTTTACTGATTTACCCCTATCTACTCCGTTGTCCTTATCGCACTGCTAGCTGGTTTCCTTACACGTAATGCAATCACTTCTAGAAAGATTCTGATCTGACTGGGGTCGAGTCGTCATCAAAACCCAGAACTTGGAGAGAAAGAATGGATGAACTCGGTGGGTAAGAAGATCCAATCTCGACGGGTCCAATTGTATTTCTGATTTAATTTTGATATGATTGAATTTCTGATATTTTTGAAAGGTTCCGGTTGGAGGACACGTCATTGCAGATGCTCTGCCTCCTCAGGTACTTGCAACTTTAATGCCTAAGTTCAATCAAACATTCAAACTTTAAACTCCTGGCATTTTTTATTTGTATTTCCTGATTAATGTTGTAAATTCACATTGGCTATATATTGCTGCCTAACCTTTGCAATACTTTGACTGATAAACTGATACATTCCCTTCTATGCAAATATGCAATCTTAGTTAAGTTAATTTTTTTTTTTTTTTTTTGTGAGAATGGATATCTGATTCAACTTTAACATTAGTATTCCTTTGAATGCTCTTGGTTTGTGCAATCCTTATCATGTCAGAATCAACTCTGATACTTTAAAACAAGAATAATATTTAAGGATCCTTAGCTCCCAGAACATAGGAAACTTTCAGTCAGATCACTTTCTTTTAGAAGCCGATGGTAACCTTCTCAAATTAGAAACTACATTTATTTTTGTTACTTCTTCCTGTGAGTAAATTTTGCCTGCCCCTCAGTTCAGATAATCTGTGTTATTTAGGAGGAAAACAAAATGTTGTCAAGTGTATTTTTAGCGCAGTCCAGATGATGAATTTTTGTTTTGAGACTGCATGGACACTGCAACTATGAGTCTATTTTTTTTGTAAGTCCATCTTCATGCTGTGTTCCAGGCACTTTTAGAGAATTTAAGGAAAAATTGGCATCTCAGAGTACATCAGCTCTTCATAATATATCCCTTTAATATGCATGTTGGCTGTATAATGAGTTTAACCGCTACTGCTGCTATCCGCCTTTGTTAACCATGAATCAAATTGATAGAAGTTCGTTTTTTGTAAGCCTTGCGTGTGAAGTTTATTGATTTTTTTTTTTTGTAATTTTTCTGTAGATGCCAGATATCTACATGGAAGACCTTTGCGAATATCAAGGTCAGTTAACCTCTCTGTTGCTTTTTTTTTTCTTTTCCTTTCGCAGTTCTGAGTAGTTTATGAAATATCACAACAGAATTTAAGTTCTCGGAAAGATATCTATGACATGTTAAAAATAGAGATAATTAACATAGAGTAAACAACAAGGGATGTAACAAATCAGGAATTCTTTGAATATTTAATTCCTCAACTTCCTCCCTACCATTCACTCAACAGAAGCTAGAAACCAGCTTTGGGAATGGAATAATACTGTTGTTGTCACTCACTAAGAGCAAGGGTTAATGGAGTGATATCAATATAGACTTATTCATATCAGTTGAGAATTTCAATCCTTTATGTTACATATGCTGGCAATTCCATCATTATTTAGAGTTTCTGCCTTTCTGTGGTGGGTTTTGGTGATGAAGGATGAAGAAATTGGTGATTGGCATCAGCGTAGAGGAATAGATTTCAAAATGCCTCTTCTGGGCTACCTGCAAGAAGATGGCAATGTTGGAGCAAAAAAGGGATTGGGATATTGTCAGGTTGTTCAATCATTATGCGCTCTGTTCAATCTCACACACACACACACACACACACTATGGTCTCTAGAAGGGTTCTATGAAGAACTCCCTATCGCAAAAGAAATTGCTGCAGTGAATTCCGCAACTGTATCCGTCAGGAAGTGCCCTGAGCTTAGAATCTTCTATATTTGCAAATGGATTTACCTGATCATGTTGTTGGCACAAATTCACAACACACTGACAACTGGTTTGCTCTGCAGAACTGCTGAGGAGCACCCTGAGATTCTATAACTGAAAGTGCACTTTGATGAGAATAAGCCAATGTGCAAAGCGTATGAACGTGAAGGTCAGCAGCCCCACATTAGTTCCTGAATTTGATATGCAATAAAGCTGTGCATATTCAATTTTCAAAGGGTTTTATTCTGCAGTGCATATTCAATTTTCAATGAAGATTTTAGAGATCTTCCAGGGACCCTTAATGCAGAACGTCTTGATGGGGACATACGAACAGGTCAGATTCTATTATAAAAGCTGTTCTTTAGGATATTGTTTTGCATTTCCTGTTGGTATCAAGTTCTCTTAATGTGGAGATATTTGGTTTCTTGGACATGTCAATTGCCAACTGATATCTCTAATTTAACATCCAAAAGGAGATGCTAATTTCATTTCAATTGTACCTTTTCAGATTGGGAAAAGGCTCAGCTGCTTTAGCTGATTTGGGTGAGGCTGAAGAGAAAGAACATGTTGATGATTTGAAGTTCAAGGATTTGGCTGCCAAAATTGCAGGTCGGATTTTGTTTTCCATGATTTTTGCTTAATTGTGGGTTGCTAAGTGATTGTTATATGCTGGCTCTGTTGCTCGAGTACCATAATGGTAGAATTAATTTAATCTTAAATATTGGTTTTATATATATCTTATGGACACAATTACTGTATTTGAGGGGTTTTATGGGAATACTTTCATTTCCATGGTTCCGATGGTACAGTTTTTGTAGAAGTCAAAGAAAAACAATCCTGCTTTGTTGCATCGAGTTCTTTAGGTTTCAGTTCTCCTGTACTCAGTTATATGATTTACATTAGTGAAGCATAGGATGGCAGTTTCAGGAGATGAAGACACCCTTTGGAAATGATAATTTTGTTAGTTTTGCTCAACTGTTAAAAGTATGCTTATAGTTACTGAATGGTCTTATGGCTACTTTGTATTTCTTTATATGCTTTACTTCAGGAATAGGCCGCTGTTGCTGAAATAGACCAGCCAAAATGGTGGTAAAGAAGTATTCCCAATATGATTGACATACATTCTACTCAAGAATTCTTGAGTGCTTTAGGTCAAGCTGGAGAGAGCTGTGCATTATTTTGTAAACAATTGATTAAGTGATCCAGATAGGACTTCGTTCTGTCAACATAAGTCTTGCCCTGCATAGAATTTAGTTTTGATTTTCTATTTAGCTTAACATCTAAAAGACTTTTCTTTATACAAAGGACATTAGTAAAGTAATTGATCACTTACAGGCTTTGAAGCCCCCTTTTGACTAGTAGGCTAGACCCATACGGAACATAACTCTACCTAAGGGCCTATTAGTCAAAAAATTGAGTAGTTAGATATTAACACTGCTTCCTTGTATGTTAGATATTAACACTACCTAAGGGCCCTTTTGACTAGTAGGCCCCTTTGGTGTGAATACTATGATTGAATAGTTAGATATTAACACTGCTTCCTTGTATGTTAGATATTCAGTGTTAATATCTAACTATTCAGAACTCTACCTAAGGGCCTACTAGTCAAAAAATTGAATAGTTAGATATTAACACTGCTTCCTTGTATCTTACAGGCTTTGAAGCCCCCTTTTGACTAGTTGCTAAGCTGTGACAGTAACATACAAGGAAGCAGTGTTAATATCTAACTATTCAGAACAATTTTCACAATTATATGTTTGTTGCTCACATTACACTACCCTTTAAAGCCAATGGTTGAGACATCACATTTCCAGATATTGATTACAATTTAAGGCTTTTTATCGGTAAATACCTTTTACAAACAATAATACCCTTCAGAAAACATAAGACACTTGGATGTCCAACAAAAAATTGAAGTCACCAAGTAATGCTCGCGTTATCTATAGTTGCTAAGTTGTATACCAAAGGCTAAACACTTTTGACTGTTAGGCCCCTTTGGTGTGAATATTATGATTGAAGATGTTAATAACACCGAATTATGATCTGCTTGTTTGTGTGCTTTTTCTTATTGTCTTCCTGGTCCCTACTATACCATCACTGTATGATCTCAACTTTCTACACCACCTCTCACTTAGTTCTTACTATCCCTTAAAGGGAGAGGTGATGTTAGTGTTCATTGTCAATGCAGCTTACTATTTCAGATTTTGTTTTATAATCAGATGTGAATTGTTGCTACTCGACATGATTTACTTTATTGTATTTTGTGTATTGCATCTGCAGCTTTAGTCATTTCACCTTGCATCTGTTAGAGCATCGTTCATTTATTTTTGCTCTTCTTATTAGATCTTATTTGAGGAGATGAAGTCTTGGTTTCAGACTTGGCATTTCATTGATTTGTTTGCAGAATCCCAGCAAGCACAAGAGTTTTGTCTCTCAGGCAAGTCCTTCTTATCTTATGTGTTTCTTCTGTATCTGTATATGTCTCTGTGTATATTTGAGGTTCGGATCAATCAGTGATTGGATTTCTCTTTGTTTGGTTATGATTTGAAAGAAGTTTTCCAGATTGGTAGTAGATATTGCCCAGTAATGCAGTCTCTCTCTCTCTCTCTGTCTTTTTTTTTTTCGGTGAATTCATTCTTTGTCCTTGTAAAAGTTGCTGGGTTTGTTGTTTTAACATTTATTTTATGAATTGGTTCGCTTAGTGGGAATGTAATAACAGTAGTGTAATGAGTAGCAGAAATTGATCACTGATCCAAATGGAATATAGGTTTCTCCCCGAGCCTTACAAACCTTCATTTAAACCTACAGTCCAAGCAAAGTAGCATTTTCAAAACACTCTCAACTTTACTATACTGCCAAACATACACATGAATGCAGAGACATAAAAATAACAGTGTCAAGCCCCGATTGATTGATGTGTTCAATAAATTTCCAAAAGCAGAAAGGGAAAAATAAAGTTAAATATGAATTCCTAAAAGAAAAAAAAATATTGGTACCTTAAAAACAACTTAGCGGACAGATTTTCAGAGTGCAGCATTGGTTTTCCGTAGCAGATGGTACCAAAATTAGATACACTTCGTTTGTTATAGGCTTAACACCCTATTATGGTCTTTTATTGGCTATATGAAAATATGAATGTGGATCTCAATTTTTTGTTTTTCTTTGCCCTTTGTGAAGTCATTCAATTAAATCACTCAAACCTCTAAATATAGAATCATATTGAGCCCTGCAGTTGAATGATTTTATATATAGAGGTTGACTGATTTAATATATAGAGGAAATCAGTATGTAGTCTTTAATGGTATTGGTTAGTGTTCATTGCCACTAAACAGATTATGATATGTTTGTAGTTTTTTTATTGCACTTTATAAATTATATCGTAGCATTTGTATTTTTGCTGTGATATATGGCATATAATGAATGATTGTATAAAAAAGAAATGCCAGATTACATATACATTTTATCAATATTGGAACCATATTTGTGAAACAATTTTTCTTGATTATTAAGCTTGCCTTTACTAATGCTTTGAGACCGGCAATAATACATGGTGAGCGAAATACTAATTGCCTTTGGTTGGGTTGGACGACCTTTCGAACTTCAAGTTTGAGGTCAAAAGCTTTTGTATAGTAACTTCACGCAGTTTCTATTGGTCTTTTTTTTTCTTCCTTCATTTTTTGGAAAATGTAAATAGATAAGTCTGGTTAAGATATCAACTTTTACCTGGGATTTCCACTTTTGTAATATGTAATTATACAAACATGGTGAAACCCTAGTTTTTGAAATGTGTAAATTTAATAAATGTTTAAAGCTTAGCAAGCAAACAAACTTGCGGCATCGTTCGGGAGAACTTACCTAGTAGTAAGCCCCGAACTTACCTAGTAGTAAGCTAAACTCGAGTTGTCATGGGACGAGCGCAAGGGTAAGATCTACTTTTCATCAAAGTTGAATTCTTCTACCTGAGGCAGTTTTTCAATAAGCTCAGGTGTTGGTGGAAGTAGGGACATTATATAGTGTTGCTTAAAGTTCTCTAATCTTAGAAGAATCCAACTATACCTCTGTATATTTAGTTCCTTAGGTTTCTTGTATGTATCATGTATTCATTAACTTACACAGTATTCTCAAACGTTAATCATTTCAGAATAATCTTGCTATTATTTAGTCTTTAAATAATACACATAGTTGCTACAGAATAATCTCAATCGAGCACTTTAATTTTAGAACCAAATTAATGATCTTTAAGGTATTTAATTCGCTTAAATTAATGAACGAACTGAATCTCTCTAATCCTGAACTGTATTAGCTTTAAGGCAGTTGTCAATGGCTTAACGATCATCAATTTGGCTGAAATTTTATGGGGATGATCTATACATTAGATCTTAAAAACTGAACGGTCAAGATCTGGATATGCGACTGAAAAGTAATCATAAACTCTAAAAGTGCATATTAATATTAGAATGAGGCTTTGTTCTGTATAGGATATGATATATAATATTTATCCAGAGCGAGGCCTTGCTCTGAAATTAAAGTGCGAGGTTAGAGTTTAGGGTCACTTTTCGGTCTCATATCTACATCTCGACTGTTCAGTTTTTAGGTATTAATGTATAGATCATCTCTACAAAATTTCTGTTAAATTGATGATTTTTAAGGTATCTAACTCGTTTAAACCAATGGACGAATTGAATTTGTCTGACCTGAACCATACTAGTTTTAAGGCTGTTGTCAATGTCTTAACAAACACCGATTTGACTGAAATTTTGTAGAAATGATCTATACATTAGTACCTAAAAACTGAATGGTCGAGATGTGGATATGCGACCGAAAAGTGACCCTAAACTCTAAAACCACACATTAATTTCATAGCGAGATCTCGCTTTGGATAGGGTCTGATATATAATATTTATCGAGAGCGAGGCCCCGCTCTGAAATTAAAGTGCGAGGTTAGAGTTTAGGGTCACTTTTCGGTCTTATATCCACATCTCGATCGTTCAGTTTTTAGTTACTAATATATATATATATATATATATATATATCATCTTTGCAAAATTTTAGTCAAATTGATGATCTTTAAGGTATCTAACTCGTTCAAACCAACGGACGAACTGAATTTGTCTAACCTGAACCGTACCAACTTTAGGGTAATTGTCAATGCCTTAACGACCACCAATTTGGCTGAAATGTTATAGAGATGATCTATACATTAGTACTAAAAACTGAACGGTCGAGATGTGGATATGCGACAGAAAAGTGACCATAAACTCTACTGCACTTTAATTTCAGAATGAGGCTCCGCTCTAAATAGAATATGATATATAATATTTATGCAGAGCGAGATTTTGAAGCCAAATTGATGATCTTTAAGATATCTAACTCGCTTAAACTAATGGACGAAATGAATCTATATAACCTGAACCGTACTAGGTTTAAGGCTGTTGTCAATACCTTAACGAACATCAATTTGACTGAAATTTTGCAGAGATGATCTATACATTAGTACCTAAAAATTGAACGGTCGAGATGTGGATATACTATCAAAAAGTGACCATAAACTGTAAAAGCGCACATTAATTTTAGAGTGAGGTCTCGCTTTGGATATGATCTGATATATAATATTTATCGAGAGCGAGACCCCACTCTGAAATTAAAATGCGAGGTTAGAGTTTAGGGTCACTTTTCGGTCTCATATCCACATCTCGACCGTTTAGTTTTTAGGTACTAATGTATAGATCATCTTTGCAAAATTTCAGCCAAATTGATGATTTTTAAGGTATCTAACTCACTCAAACGAATGGACGAACTGAATCTGTCTAACTTGAACCGTACTAGCTTCAAGGCTGTTGTCAATGCCTTAACGACCATCAATTTGGCTAAAATTTTGCAGAGATGATCTATACATTAGTACCTAAAAATTAAATGGTCGAGATGTGGATATGAGACCGAAAAGTGACCTTAAACTTTAAAACTAGATAGAAAAGTGACCCTAAACTCTAAAACCACACTATAATTTCATAGCGAGGCTTCGCTCTAGATAGAACTGATAATATAATATTTATACAGAGTGAGGTCTCGCTCTGAAATTCACTTTTCGGTCTCATATCCACATCTCGATCGTTCAGTTTTTAGGTACTAATGTATAGATCATCTCTGCAAAATTTCAGCTAAATTGATGATCTTTAAGGTATCCAACTCGTTTAAACCAATGGACGAACTGAATCTGTTTAACTTAAATCGTACTAGCTTTAAGGCAGTTGTCAGTGTCTTAACGACCATCAACTTGGCTGAAATTTTACAGAGATGATTGATACATTAGTACTTAAAAACTGAACGGTCGAGATGTATATATGCGACCAAAAAGTGACCATAAACTCTGAAAGCGTACTTTAATTTTAGAGTAAGGCCTTGCTCTAGATAGAATATATCTAGAGAATATATATATATATATAGAGAGTCTTTCTTGGCTAAGGATGTCCTTACCTTAGCTTAGTGTCACGAGCCGCACTTAAGAGTTATGCTATCGTGACACTTTGTAAGGAGATGCCGAGAGAGCCAAGGAGATGCCGAGAGGGGCGAGCCTTGAGGCAAGGAGATGCCGAGTGGGGTGAGCCTTGAGGCAAGGAGATGCCGAGTGGGATGAGCCTTGGAACAAGGTGAAGCGAGAGGAGCGAGCCTTGGAAGCCCAAAGGCGAACTTGAAGCTATAGTGAACATGAGTGGTATTGTCGTAATTAAGTGAAAGTTCTAGTTCGAGGTACTTCGGCTTGGAATTTGGGAAAACTCTGAACACGAGAAATGTCTGGAACGTCAAAAAGAGTTCAATGCACTTGACGACATGTCATTTGGATTTTCTAGGAATTAGTTATGGACAATTATTCTCTTCGGCTATTTTGATGTTTCCTCCCACCTTGTGCATGTAAGCAAAATATGCTCTATAGGGGGGAGACATGGTGTCAAGCTCTCCACCACCCCCGGTGCTGGCCTTCATGGGGCACTAAGTGAGCTTCTCCCAGGCACTTTAGGGGCCTAGGAGTCGGGCATGTGTCGTTAGAAATGGGTGGCATATGCCTCCACGAGTCAGGATGTCTCGTGGACGGTATTGGCCGAAAGGCCAATATTGCTGGTTGACGTCGGGGGCGAGGTTCATAAGAGGGCGATCCATATGCCATTGGTGTTAGACAAACATGTGGGCTTGTGGAAGATATGTCGGGACCCCGTGGTGCTCATTGGCCACGGAGCAAGCGACGAGGGCATGTGTTAGGGTTCGACCTTGCCCAAAGTAAAGAGATGCCAGCAAAGCACGGGAGGGGCGACTCCGTGCTAGACTGAAAGAAGCTTAAGAGGGGCATCGAGGATGAGTTGCTCACTTGGGCGGCATGCCAACAAACAAGACGGCATGCCTGCTTGAGGATTGGCCTATAGGTGATAATATGCCTTGGGGCCATGACAGTCATCAAGAAGAGAACAGGACAGCCTCGTCAGAGAGGAAAGGCCACAAGGCCTAGGTGACTTGTCAGTTGGTACTGAAGGCTTGAGTACACGGCCAGGTGTTACCCGTGAGCCGAATAAGCTATCTAGTTGATGCTTATGAGGCGAAGTATGAGGGCATGTGTTGCCCAAGAGCCAACTGAGTTGCAAAGGAGATGCTCACGAGGTGAGACACGACGGCAGGTGTTGCCCGCGAGTCGAGCGAGTCATACTAGTGGTGTCCATGAGTCGCAGAACAAGAACAAGCGTTCCATATAAGCCCAATGAGGTTGTGCAAGTGATGCCATAAGATGAAGTAAGCGGGAACGTGCTGTCCATGAGTCAAGTAAGGTGCGGAAGTGACGCGTCCAAGGTTAAAGTACGCGGTCATGAGTTGCCCTTGAGGTGGAAGCCGAGATGACACAAAGGCCTATAGGTTGGCCGAGTGTCTTGGGAGACAACCATGACATAAGGAAGCGATCGGTTAGTCACAAGAAGTGAGACTCAGGTGTGAGTAGCTTTCGTTGGTAAACCCCAACAAGTAAGGGGATGTTGTCGAAAGGGTCAAGTTGACAATAGAAGCACGCATAAAAGGAAAAGAAAAATGGAGTAATGGCGTATCAAGGAAGTAAGAAAGATAGGCTGGCCTCGGTTCAGAGGAAACTTGGCGCAGCACGGGCTAAATTACGTTGCGTATAAAGTCTGCCCGTGACAGTTGGTATCAGAGCAGAGTTGGTTCATTCTTGGGGAATGGCCTTCCTTGACCAAAATAGAGATCGGGTTCTCTTCCCGAATGCCATAAAATGGATGCCAATTGAACAAGCTAGTTGAAGCGGAAGCATTGAGTGGTCAAGCGTGAGTTGCGGCCTTGCTCCATCAATTTGAAGTTGAAGAAGGGGCCGAGAAGTGCCCAAATGTTGAGAAAAGAAGCAAGCTAGGTGCCAGAAGAAGGAAAGAAGAGTCATATTAAGTCGTTGACACTTGTGGTGGACTAGTGCAGTGTCCGATGAAGAGTCAAAAGAGCAAGTCCGTTGACAGAGATGCCTTCTCCTTGAGAGTATAAGCCGCGAGAGGAGCGCATTTCTCAATGGATGTTATAAACCGTCATTCTCCTCGAGAATATAAGCAGCCAAGAGAGCGCATTTCTTGAAGGATCCTTGAGGTCGTAAGCCGCGAGATGATGTGGTCGAAATGAACACACAATTTAATCCTGTAAAATGTCATCATTAGTATAGAATAAGTAGGGATCGTTCTAGCCGGGGATTGAGGGTACACCTGTAATTGTGAAACAAATGAAGAAAATTATTATTTACAAAAATAAAATAAAGAATAGAAATATATACAAGTGAACACAAATAAGAGGGGTTTATGATTATAGAATCGGAATTAGAATTAAATAAAATAAAGAAAATGTAAAAACACATTTACAAGGGTGGAATGCAAGGAACAAAGATCAAAACCATATCCATATGCAAGAAATCGAGTCATAATTCCTATAGTTGATTATCTATGTCATGAGAAAGAAGTTAACCATGTGAAACGTTAGTAAGCAAACGATTTCCCATATTTTACTTTCCTTAAATAATTAATCTAAGTGAAAGCACCTAAATTAATTCTATCGAATATGCAATCATAGTCTAGAAAGCTAACTAATCAAGAACACATTCAATGCATGAAGAACAAAGAAATGATGTTAACCAAAGTGCACAACCTAGTATGAAAAAGTTCATCTATTTGCAATCCTCCTTAATTGATTTCAACTTTTGTCCAAAGCCTTTACTACTTATGAAATAGGTTCACAAAACTATTAGGTGAATTGTTTACCTAAATCTAGCTCCAATTACATGCATATATCCCAAGTTGGCCACCAAAGAACACATACATATAAAGTTTTCTATAATTCAAAATCAATCAAGCAACATAGAAATCAATACAAAGAAATTACAACTTTATTTCAAAACATAGAGACAGGCTTTAAACTTTGCCCTTAATGTTATTTGTTAACTATAATTCATAGTTCTACAAATCCAAACAAAGAAGACCAAAAGAAGTTACAAGAAAAAAGATTGAATTACATCGTGAAGGGGGTGGATGATGAAGAGCTTGAGACTTTGATCTTGAATCTTGAAAGCAAGGCTTCACTATCACGACACAAGGTGGAATGATGGAGGCTAGGATTGCTCACGGCTTCTTCTTCTTCTTCTCCTCTTTGATTGAAAATGCATAACTAAAAACTAGAGAATGGAAAAGAAATGAAATTAAGAACTGGAGAATGGAGAGGAGATGGTGAGACAAAGAAGATGAAATGGATGAAGGAATTGTCATGTCATAATGAGGGGAGGCGTATTTATAGGCTGAAAATGATAAATGGAGGGTGAAGATGAAAAGAAATGAAGGGCTAGATTTGATAGACAAATGTGTAGACATCAATTGTTGACTTAGCCTACCAAAAATGACTTAGAAATAGTTAAAAAGTTTTCCCACATGTGATAAATGGGAGATAAATTTTATCTCCACAGAATGTTCCGATTTTGACTATGAATTCTTCATAAAAATGTTCCTCCATGAATGTAGATCATCCTGGTAAAATTTCAGAGCTTTTGAAGTAGTACTTTGGCCGGAAATGCTTCTTGAATACGTTCAGGTCCGATTTACAGTTTTCGTCTTTTTGTCAGAAATTTGGACCAATCTTTTGAAGGCCTTCCACTTCTATTTGGCTCTTGTACTCTTCATAAGAAATGTTCCTTAGGATGTCTAGAATGGATCTGGAAATTTTTAACTCATTTGAAGTTCATTTGGTCAGGCGACCGCTCCTCCTTACTTGTCTCGGTCTTTCCTAGCCGGAGTAGGAAAATGTGTAAAATTGATCTTTTAGTGCATTTCCATTTTTCTCCATCATTTTTAGGTAATTATGGAAGTAATGCTCATTTCATCTTCATCTACTCCAATGTACCTAAAAATAGAAATTGAGTTAAAAATCGATTCAGTTAAGGAAATAACTAAGCAAAATATGAGGAATTAACTACTAAAATATCACATTAAAATGCTCCTATCACGAGAGAAGCACATTTCGCCAAGAAAGCTGAAGTACCTAATAGTTGTTCTGGAGATGGTCGAGTTCATGTACGCCACAACAGTTAACATGAGTTGTCAGCTATCATATCAAGAGAAAGTGAGTTAAGTAACCTTCCTTCTAGTTTCAAGTGAGCTTAAACAATGACCAAAGTGGGTCGAGCAAGTGAAGATCAGAGGTCACGATGGCCGAGTATGCAAAAAGTGTATGTGGTAAAGGCAAGAGAAAGCCTTGTTGCGATGTGGATGGTGTTCATTCCACAGTGAGATTGAAGATTGAAGACCATGGTGGTTGTAAGTCTTGAATGGACATGCGGGACGATCACAAGTGTAAGCAGAGAGTATTGTGCTTAATTGATTAAAGTCTTTTGTCCGAAAGGGACACACCCTACCCGGCCGGAATTTGTAAGCAGGGTGCCGCAGAAATGCGGGGAGCCAGAAAACCTCGTCCAGAGGAACGCACTCCCATCAAAGATTGTGAAAATATTGCATGGACATTGAAAGGAAGAATTGCACAAAGTATGACCTGGATGGTGTTGTTCAAACAGGTTTCAAAATGAGAATGTCAAAGAAAGTGGGGGAGACCACAAAGGCCATAAGGGCCACAAGACAGGAAAGAAGCAGACTCCGAGAAACTGTGTGTATGCAAGGAGGTCTGAAGCCAAAGATGGTTCAAGACGGCAGACGACCCACAAGATGCAACCGAGAGAGTGCAGGGTGTTTGGCTAAAGATGAGTTTGAAAGAAGTGAGAAAGTGAAGCTGGGAGTTCAAGAGAGGAACCAACATGATTTGGGAAAAAGGTAAGAACACGTGCGGTGGTGGAATGTTTACTCTAGATGGCTGTGCAGAATTGGTGTTGAGCACGCGAGTGGCGCGTTTGTTGTTCCTGGCCAAGTTCACAAAAGAGCGCGAGAAGGTTATGATGAAAGTGTCATTTGCCAAGTTCATGTGTGGGCGTGAGAAGGTCATCACGAGAAGTGATTCCAAGAATGGACGGACAGAAGGTAGTGAATGAAGCATCTGTGGTTGCAAGCCTATAGAGCATCTTGAAGAAAAGAAGGAGAGCACGTCAATGAGGGCATTGACATTATAAGTGGGGGAGGATGTCACAAGTCGCACTTAAGAGTTGTGCTATAGTGACACTTTGTAAGGAGATGCCGAGAGGGGCGAGCCTTGAGGCAAGGAGATGCCGAGTGGGGTGAGCCTTGGGACAAGGTGAACCGAAAGGAGCGAGCCTTGGAAGCCTAAAGGCGAACATGAAGTTAAAGTGAAGATGAGTGGTATTATCGTAATTAAGTAGAAGTTCTGGTTCGAGGTACTTCGGCTTGGAATTTGGGAAAACTCTGAACACGAGAAATGTCCGGAACGTCGAAAAGAGTTCAATGCACTTGACGACATGTCATTTGGATTTTCTGGGAATTAGTTATGGACAATTATTCTCCTCGACTATTTTGATGTTTCCTCCCACCTTGTGCATGTAAGCAAAATATGCTCTATAGGGGGAGACATGGTGTCAAGCTCTCCACCACCCCCGGTGTTGGCCTTCATGGGGCACTAAGTGAGCTTCTCCAGGGCACCCTTGGGGGCCAAGGAGCCGGGCATGTGTCGTTAGAAAGGGGCGGCATATGTCTCCACGAGTCAGGATGTCTCGTGGACGGTATTGGCCGAAAGGCCAATATTGCGGGTCGACGTCGAGGGTGAGGTTCGTAAGAGGGTGATCCATATGTCATCGGCGTTAGACAAACATGTGGGCTTACGGAAGATATGTCGGGACCCCATGGTGCTCATTGGCCACGGAGCAAGCGACGAGGGCATGTGTTAGGGTTCGACTTTGCCCAAAGTAAAGAGATGCCAGGAAAGCACGGGAGGGGCGACTCCGTGCTAGACTGAAAGAAGCTTAAGAGGGGCATCGAGGATGAGTTGCTCACTTGGGCGGCATACCAACAAGCAAGACGGCATGCCCTCTTGAGGATTGGCCTGTAGGTGATAATATGCCTTGGGGCCATGACAGTCATCAAGAAGAGAACAAGACAGCCTCGTCAGAGAGGAAAGGCCACAAGGCCTAGGTGACTTGTCAGTTGGTTCTGAAGGCTTGAGTACACGGCCAGGTGTTACCCATGAGCCGAATGAGCTATCTAGGTGATGCTTATGAGGCGAAGTATGAGGGCATGAGTTGCCCAAGAGCCAAGTGAGTTGCAAAGGAGATGCTCACGAGACGAGACACGACGGCAGGTGTTGCCCTCGAGTCAAGCGAGTCATACTAGTGGTGTCCATGAGTCGCAGAACAAGAACAAGCGTTCCATATAAGCCCAATGGGGTTGTGCAAATGATGCCACAAGTTGAAGTAAGCGGGAACGTGCTGTCCATGAGTCAAGTAAGGTGCGGAAGTGACGCGTCCAAGGTTAAAGTACGCGGTCATGGGTTGCCCTTGAGGTGGAAGCCGAGATGACACGAAGGCCTATCGGTTGGCCGAGTGTCTTGGAAGACAACCATGACACAAGGAAGCGATCGGTTAGTCACAAGAAGTGAGATTCAGGTGTGAGTAGCTTTAGTTGGTAAACCCCAACAAGTAAGGGGATGTTGTCGAAAGGGTCAAGTTAACAAGAGAAGCACGCAGAAAAGGAAAAGAAAAATGGAGTAATGGAGTATCAAGGAAGTAAGGAAGATAGGCTGGCCTCGGTTCAGGAGAACCTTGGAGCCGCACGGGCTAAATTCCTCTGCGTATAATGTCGGCCCGTGACAATTTAATTTCAGAATGAGGCTTCGCTCTAAATAGAATATGATACATATATTTTTGCAGAGCGAGATTTTGCAGCCAAATTGATGATTTTTACGCTATCTAACTCACTTAAACTAATGGACGAAATGAATCTATATAACCTGAACCGTAATAGGTTTAAGGCTGTTGTCAATACCTTAACGAACATCAATTTGGCTGAAATTTTGCAGAGATGATCTATACATTAGTACCTAAAAATTGAACAGTCGAAATGTGGATATGCGATCAAAAAGTGACCATAAACTGTAAAAGCGCACATTAATTTTAGAGCTAGGTCTCGCTCTGGATAGGATCTGATATATAATATTTATCGAGGGCAAGACCCCACTCTGAAATTAAAGTGCGAGGTTAGAGTTTAGGGTCACTTTCGGTCTCATATCCACATCTCGGCCATTTAGTTTTTAGGTACTAATGTATAGATCATCTCTGCAAAATTTCAGCCAAATTGATGATTTTTAAGGTATCTAACTCGCTCAAAAGAATGGACGAATTGAATATGTCTAACCTGAACCGTACTAGCTTCAAGGTCGTTGTCAATGCCCTAACGACCATCAATTTGGCTAAAATTTTATAGAGATGATCTATACATTAGTACCTAAAAACTAAACGGCCGAGATGTAGATATGAGACCGAAAAGTGACACTAAACTTTAAAACCATATCAAAAAGTGACCCTCAACTCTAAAACCACACTTTAATTTCATAACGAGGCTTCCTTCTAGATAGAACTGATAATATAATATTTATGCAGAGTGAGGTCTCGCTCTGAAATTCACTTTTCGATCTCATATCCACATCTCGACCGTTCAGTTTTTAGGTACTAATGTATTGATCATCTCTGCAAAATTTCAGCTAAATTGATGATCTTTAAGGTATCCAAATCGTTTAAACCAATGGACGAACTGAATTTGTTTAACCTGAACCTTACTAGCTTTAAGGCAGTTGTCAGTGTCTTAACGACCATCAACTTGGTTGAAATTTTACATAGATGACTGATACATTAGTATTTAAAAACTGAACGGTCGAGATGTATATATGTGACCGAAAAGTGACCATAAACTCTGAAAGCGTACTTTAATTTTAGAGTAAGACCTTGCTCGAGATAGAATATATCTAGAGAATATATATATATATATATATATATATATATTTATATATATAGAGTCTTTCTTGGCTAAGGATGTCCTTACCTTAGCTTAGGAACAGATTTCAAGTTTTTGATCATCTTTCGATCACATAATCACATCTTAACCATTCAGTTTTTAGGTCCTATTGTGTAGATCATCTCTGCATAATTTCAGTCAAATTGATGATCGTTAAGGCATTCAAAGCTGCAATTTATAATAATGAACATGAATGGTTTTGATTCGACAGTTTAATGGAGTTTGATACCTTAACGATCATCAATTTGACTGAAAATTTGCAGAAATGATCTATACATTAGGATCTAAAAATTGAACGATTAACATGTAAATATATGATCGAAAAATGGTTAAAAACTGAAAAGCCGTTCTAAGGTTAAGGTAAGGATATCCTTATCGGAGAAGAAAAGAAAAAAAAAAAAAAAATATATATATATATATATATATTTGTTTTTTGTTTTTTGGGAGCAATAGGCAACAGTTCCTGAGTTTTAGTTTGGAATAGTAAACAACTTTCTTCTCTGTCATAAAAAAAAAAAAATAACAACTTTCTTCTCTCACCTACTTGCCTGCATATATCAAATTTTCTTCTCTTTGCATTTGTAGGTTGAGGATTTCGGATTCCATTAGCAAGAGATATGTTGATCTCCAAATCCCCAAACAGAATGCTAGTTTGCATCGTAGAATTTATCGCTGCGAGAAGCGGAGCCCGTGTAAAACCCAAACGTACGGTTATGTTCCGCCCAATCCCAAAACCCCCATTCTCCATTTCTCTCTGTTCCTAAAAGCTCAAAACCCTAATTCCTTCTCAGACTCGACCCACTCAACCATGGCTCAGCAAATTCCATTACTGAGAGGGTTAGCCCGGATTCGTATGAGACGCCTGCAGAGAGAGAAGAGGAAATTGAGGGCGATGCATGCCCAATTTCAGCTTGATCGGGAAGACATTGAGAAGCAAAAGCAATACCTTCGATCAGTTAGAGGGTTAATGCGAATCCGAATTGGAAGCTTGCAGAGACAAGAGACGAGATTGACGGAAATGCGTGCCCAATTTCATCTTGATCGGGAGGAGCAAATGCGATCCCTTCGATCACAGAGAGGGTTAGCCCGAACCCGAATCCGACGCGTGGAGAGAGAAGAGAGGAGATTGATGTCAATGAGTGCCGAAATGTCCGTCGGGTCTTGTGCGGAAGGGGTTCAGCTTGATGGGGAAGGGCTTGAGGAGGCTGGGCAAGGGCTTCAGCAGGCTGTGAATGAGATTGAGGAGGTACAGGTTGAGCAGCATCAAATGACGTTGGTGAATCGAATTAACGAATTGGAAGAGCAGCTTGAGTTTGCTACATCATCATCACAGCTGCTAATGGGAGGATCAGCAGCATCCGTTGGGAGGTCTGCAGCAAGTCTTCGTGTGCTTAATGGCACATCTCCTCAGTAAGCACTTACTTCTAGCATTTATGAAATTTCTGGTTCTGTTCATTGAGCACCTCATTTTCAGTTTTGTGTAACTGGTCTCCCTGTCGAAGTTTTTCCAAAGCAATTTGCACAGCTATGGTTTCAGCCTGCTTTCGTTCCATTTCCTGTAGCCATCTAGAATGTGAAGCTCATAGAAACTTAAGACATATGGGAGATACATAGAAATTAACAATAATAGTAATGATAATAATAACTGATGAATAAATAAAGACTTTTAAGTCTGGTAGTTTTGAAGCGTGCTCACCCTCTTCTTTCCTCAATGAATTCATTAAGCTGTTTTTTTTTTTTTTTTTTTTCAGTTTAACTACCCCCTGCTCCTGAATAATAGATTAAAGTTTATGCATTAGCACCCAAAAAGTAAAAGAAGAGAAAATCGTCCTGCCAAATTTCATATTTTCAAAACTGAATACCTTTTCCTTAGATTCAAAACTGTGAAGCCGGGCCTTCTCTGTGATATTCTGCACTTGCTGATTATCCAATAGTGACTAGCGCCAACAAAAGAAGGGAAATGGTGAGATCAGCATATTTCATATAATGGAAACGTAATTGGTCAACCTCAGTTATTAAGTTAAATATGGCAAGAAAATATCCTTTTCTTTCTGTTTCCATTGTATCTTTTTGGGTAAAGGCAGTTCATTTTTCATGCTGGCAACAATGGTATATCTCTTATTTTTGTTATACTGGTTGTATTGTGCAAGGCCCTTGGGATCTTTTCGCGCTTTGCTACTTGGGCAAAATCAATGCTAAACCCCAACCCCTTTGCTAGATCTCTCTATCACTCTTGGCTCTCTCTGCCTCTGTGTTTGTATGTAACTGAGAACTCCCTGAGATCTCTCTTTGATTTCTTCTCTGATCTGAGGACACATTGTGTGACCTCCCTGCAGCCCTATTTATAGATTATAGGTGCTGGTTACAAACAGGTCACATTTGGATTCCTAAAACTATTAGAACAAGGAAAGAGAGCTAGCTTTCCTATTCCGTACTAGAAATAGAACTTACTTTCCAGGTCTAAATCAATAGGAATAACTCTTCCTATTCCAAAACCCATTAGGATGCTAGAAGAGTTCCAAACCTCAGTAGACATTGCAACTCCACCTAATATTGTAGTCCCTTGAAACTTGTATAAGTTGTTAGGTTAAATGTTGCCCTTCATCACAACAAGTGATCCCTTGAGAACTTTGAGTCTTCCTTCTTCAGAGCGATACCTATATCCGGCCTTGTCCAAAGTACCCAAAGATATCAAGTTCTTCCATAACTTAGGAACATATCTGACATTCTCCAGCGTTCTAACAACTCCGTCATGCATTCTGATTTTCACTGATCCAATACCTAGGATCCTACACGGTGAGTCATCTCCCCTAAAAACTTATCCACTGCTACTGTCCTCAAATGTGTCAAACCATTCTCGGATTGCACACATGTGGAATTTACAACCGGTATCCAAAATCCAATTTCTGGAAGCGTTGGAGCTGGATGTTACCACAAGGAGTTCACCGTCATCTTTATCTTGTCTGATGACTACATTGGCTGTGCTTGAACTCCCTGCCATCACCTCTTCTTTCATCCTCCCTTCTGTGCAGTTTCTTTTCAAGTGGTCGGCAACACCACATTTGAAGCAACCTTTCTTGTATTTTCCTTGGATTTTGATGTACCCCTGTTACCAGATTTATCCTTCTTACTCGTCAATTGACCTGTCTCCGTGCCCTTGACATGAAGGCCTCCTTCTTGAGAGCTTTCGGTCTCCCTACTCATCTTAAAATAAGATTGAATAGCTTCGGTCTCCTTGCTTATAATGAAGCTGATGCCCACTGCATAGAACAAAATAGAACCTACCTCTTTCTATCGACATAATGCTAAGGATTCAAGCTCTTCAATGCGGGTCCTTGCAGCCATAAGTTTCTCATCCTTCTCAGATTTTATTTGTTGTGCCGAGCCAAATCCAATACATTTAAATGGGGAACCGGAGCCTCTAGATTTTGTGGCATATTTCTCTGTTTTGTTTGGTGCAGAACTTGTGGCATGAGTTGAATGGCCTTCGGGTCTGAATTGTTCAGTCATGTTTTCCAATGCCTTGAACTGTTTCCATGCTCATTTCTTCTATTATTCCGGCAATTAATCTCAGCATGTAACTCATGAATATGACTTGCAAAATTCATGGGCCGACTGAGATGGCCTTTGTCAAACTGTCATGGGAATGGGATCTTTAGGAGCTCTGGGCTTGTGACCATAGACAACTTCAAAGGGGATCATGCAATAGGGAAAATTGGATCCCACAACCTGATATGAGTACGAGGGAGCATAACATCAAAAGGGTTTAGATTGCTGCAAAGACTAAGGACCTTAAGCTTGAGTGACTATAACACTAATAATACTCAATGGCAAAATTTCTTTCATATATTGCATTTTATTAGATGTCTTTAGGATATCCAAAGTTTCTTATAGTGACTATAAGAGTTCATTTTAAATGCTTTTTTCTTGTTTTTTGTTTGTTTTTTATTTGCATGTAAGAAAGTTCGTGTTTGGACGTTAAATTGTTAACATTTTTCCTTTTTTTTTTTTTTTCACTTTCCAGGTTACCTCACATGTCTTTAGTATATACTGGGCTCTTACTGGTATTTGTTGGTTTAGTTATTTTCATGACTATCTCAGGCTTTGGTACCGGCGAGAGAGTTGGTACATTTATTGACGCCTTTTATGTGGCTTACTGTACGGTCTTCTCAGTCGGTTTCGGCGATATTCCTCCTCTGGAGTCTCTTACTCGGATTCTTTGTGATGTGCTGGGATTGGTGGTTGGACCTATTGTAGTGATGGTATTCACTCATTTTTTGGGTCGGTTAGCTTGCAAGTTGGAGCGGCGGATTTCATCTCGCTTTCGTATGAGATATCGAGTGCATTCAGCTCTTGGTATGATCTTGCTGACTCTATTTTTGGGGATGACCGGCATTTATATCTTTGAGTGGCTGCACCTAGCTGGTGGATCTCCATCTCCATCTCCTTCTCCTTCTCCTTCCACTATGTTACCTACTGATGCATCCGCATGGGTCCTCTTTGTTGACATATTCCACCTCTCAGTTATGATGATGACTACCACTGGATTTGGAGATTTCGCCTTCACTAATGCATCTGGGAGAGCGTTTGCCATAGTATGGGTTCCTTTTTCTACTATAGTGTTTATGGTTGCGAGTACGTTCTTGGCTCAGACTTTTTTGTTCTATCTTGCACGTCAATCTATTGGAGGTATTTACTTATTTCAGTTTTCTAAATCATGCATTTCTTATAGCTTACTTGAGGTGTTTTCTTCAGCTTTCTTATACACTATTTGATGTTGCTATAGGTTACAGCTCGCCCCAGGGGATCCACCGTCACTGATGAGCATGGAGGATCCAGTTTCATCATTCTTGGATACATTTGTCTTGTTGATGATAGTATTAGTATTTCTTTTGGGACAGATACAGTGTTAGTAGTGTTTATGGATATATAGTGCCACATATAATTCAGGTTTTGGTCTTAAAGAGTCATCCTTTTTAGTGGTTTGTTTACTTGGGTTTAGAGCAGCTTTCATGGTTTAAGCTGGTGTTCTTTTAAATTTGATTTCTAGTTGGAGGATTTGGTTGGGACTGCAGTGACTTTGGCTTCTTTGTTTGCATGTCCAAGTCACATAGGGTATAGAATTTGACTGATAGGACCTGGACTTTGGTGTTTTTGATCCAAGACAACAAAATTAGTATTCTGGCATACCAAATATAGGTGTGAACTTAGAGAAGTCCTTCATGATTACAGTTCTCTATAAGGAATTCTGCAATACGCCCACTGATATTTGAGGTAAAGCTGTTTAAATTTTTATGTTCCATTGGTATTCCAGTTCTAATATTACTCTTATTCGTCCAAGCTCAAAAGTACATTTGTTATTTTTATGTTTGTAGTGTACATGCCTCGCCCTTTGCAAGTTGATGACATGCTCTAAATTCTGCCCTTTGCAAGCTATGTATATATATTGAAATGATCCTATGAACACCTGATGGCTTCCAATTTTGTGGTGTGTTCATACGTCTCTGTCGGCATTGCAAGTATGTGACAAGTGTAGTAGCTCTACTGGTTATAAAAGAGTACACAAATTTTAGCTTATGAAGTTTATATTTCCATTTTATTATCGGTTGCTTTATTCGGCTTGGAGATCTGGATAAAGTTTAATGGATATTGTTATCTAAAGCTTTATCCTTTCCTTTTTTTGGTAGGTTTTGGTATTTGGTTTGTTCATACCTAAGAATTTGGACTTAGTAATTGGAGAACCGGGGAAGAAAGAAACAAATAGCTGGTTATATTATCATTTCTTCGTTTGTTTAAAATCTTTCCACCTTCATACTATGCCGTGTCTTTTGACTTATGAGAAGAGCGCCCCCCCCCCCCCCCCCCCCCCCCCCCCCCCCGCGGGAGAGAGGGACCGGGGCGGTTGGGGGTGAGTCAAGCTGGTTCTTTGTATTAGGTTGCTGCTGCTCGTTGGCTCCATCAAATCAGTTTGCTTCAGTCCACTGTCTCTGTTTCAAAGCAGGCTATTCATGGAGCAAGCCACGAGCGAGCTCTTAACCTGGCGGAGGTGATGTTGGTGCCGTCGACGAACAAATAAGTTGACCCCATGTTTTGCTTTTAGATATTAGTTGTGTGATTTGCATATTTTTATGACGCAAATATGTCTTAAAGTTCTACTACTGTTTGAAAATATGTGGGGGCAGCCTTAGGGAAAGCACTCACCGGGGGCTGAGTTTGAAAGCCTGTTTAGGCAAAGGATTCAAGCGGAAGTTGAGCGTGTTGTAACAAAAACAATTTAGAAAGTGAGGTTTGCTGCAGGTGGCCAAATTACACGTTGAGGAGGAAGAAGCAATGGTTGGAGAACAACCACGACAACAAGTTTAGTTAGATTCACCATTTTTCGAATGGACTTCAGCTGATCAAACATCGTTCTTACCATCTTAAGCCAGTTTTGGACACTACTGAAGTCAAACATGTAAAAAAAGTTCCATGGTTCGAACTCGTTGAGTGAAATCCAAAGTGAATGTCTATGTACTTAGAAATGAGTTGGAATATTCCGATTAATCAGTGATATAGAGTTCTATCGCTTTGATTAAGAATCAAATACTTTTTCAGTTTTATTTGTCCGGTGCAATTTAAACAATTTAGAGGCAGAAAACTTTTGCTTCTTGGGTGTATTCAATTAAGAGTTTATAGGATTGTTTTGTATTTTAAGAGTCTTTTAAAATATTGCGGTTCTTTTAAAACTGATGTTATTCAAAAGCCCAACGATTTTGAAAGATTTTATAGGATTTTAGGATGCTTGGTATAAATACCAAACCCTACTAGAAATCCACCCTCTAGACATGAGATTTTGCCGTCTTCTGTTTTTTTTTTTTTCCTCTCACTCTGAGGATTAAAAGACGTCAAAGAGAGAAGAAGACGACAAACTGACCTCAACCTGTGAATCTTGTGGAAATCATCACTTGTTAAAAAGGTATTTTTGATACACATGTTCAATGTTGATTGCAATGGTTTTGGCTATTAATTTGATTATGTTAGAACGTTTATGCAGACATATTATTCTTCTTTTTGACATTGAAAGAACGTTTTTATTTGATTTGCTCAAGGATTTCATGCACCTAGATTACTTATTATGTTGGATTCTGCATATTTGGTTTGATATTGATGGTTGAAATACTACTTGGCTTCTTTTGGGGCTTTTTCCTTTTTAAGCTGAAATTTATGTTTGGTTTTGTATTGAACTATTGAGCTTATAGAAAGAGTGATGTCCTTATTAGAAACTAATCAAGTTATCCTTATCTATACCAATGAGAATGATGTCCTTATTAGAAACTAATCAAGTTATCCTTATTTATACCAATGAGAACGACAATGGTCAGTTTAAATCCAAAAATATGTTGTTGCTGCTGAAAACAATACAGATCTTGTTTTTGTGATCGGGTGCACACAAATCAGGTGGTCAACTGTTGGTGCATTCACTCACTAGCTTTAGAATTATGCCATTTAAATCCACACACACACACACACAGAGCTCCCCTGGCTCAACACATTTACATTCTTGCACTGATTGTAGATTGCTAAATGAAGAAGACTTAGTTTGGGATTGCTATGCTGTGAGAATAAGCACTTTCGAACTTGCTGTGAGAGGAAACACTTCCAAACTTACTGTGAGAAGAAGCAGCTGAGGTGTTTGGTAAATTGTTTTTAAAAGTGTTGTGAGAACGAAAAACAATTTCTAGGTGTTTGGTAAGTTGCAAGGCAAAAGTGCTTTGATTAGGTATAATTACCAAAATGGTCATACATACCAAGATATGCTACTAAAATACATAATTTTGTTTTTTGATTATGTAACCATACCAAATAAAAAAATTTCTCATATATTATCCTTATACCCTTGCTTGGACCGAATAAAAGATTTACTTTAAACCCTTTGATATGCATATTATGTTTTACTATTACACAAAATAAGTATAGAATATTTGGATTAATTTCCCAACCATAGTTCAACAGGAACCATTACGTAAAATATATTAAAGTCATTTAAAATTTACAACTAAATACTAAGGAGATGCATTCATTAGACATTATAGTAATATAGCCATAAGCTCCCATCCTGGTGTAAGGTTTCAAGGCAGATTCATATAACTTCGTGGCAGTTGCAAGATTATCTTTTATCCATCAAATACAAAGTTCGGTTCCAATTGAATGCAAGGTATACGTGGTAAAGCAATAGAGCTGCAATAAACACGGAAAAAAGTTCAGAATTTTTTTGGTGAGAAAACCACAGATCATAAGATAACTAAGGAAGTATACACCAAAAAATCTCAGTTGAACTACAACGTAATGTTATTATTGATGTGAGCAATTCATAGTGGTTAAAAATCTAGCTGATAATGAAATGACCGTTTATACAACCTCTATTATGGGGGCTGCAGCTTTTTTAGGAACAAAACAATCCACATTAACTGCCAGTCTGCCACTATCCTTACCTACTGATTTAAGAGAATTCTCAACCAGCACTATGAGAAAAGCTTAACGATTTCCTTCAACAAGATGTTGCATCAGCTATTAACTCATGCCATCCTCAGAGTGCATGACGGACATAGATATCACACCATCAGCCATATGCTCTAGAAGCCTTAGTACAGCCACAACTATGCAAGGGCAGATACACCAATGGTTTGGTGCTTGACATACCTAACTTCAAAAACGCAACACTTATTTTCTTACTGGTAAGAGCAGAAGTGGTTCCCAAAAGGCTCTTATACAATGAAAGGCAGGAGTCAGCAACACAGATTTTCTGCATATGTACGAGGCAGGACACTAGTTCAATTCCTTCCTACAACTCTTTGTGTTTATATGAGGCTATAGAGGGTATGCAGCTCTTCCCGGTTAGTTGGAGCAACAGAAAGAATGGAACTCGAGTCAAGTTCCTCTGGTGCTATGAATCAGGTACGCGTCTGCTGCACAGTTAAAGAAACTGGAATCAAATTGGATTACATTAAAAACACATGGAACCTTAGCATGTCTAAATGGGGAAACCCACATTAAGGAAACCAGATTCACACTGCAATGCATTTTCAAAAAGAAGAACATTTCGATTTCCAGTCCATCATTTACCAATCAATTCTGATCCTAAACACCCAAAATTCCAATCTATATAAACTAGAACAGATATTAAACTATAATCATCATCAAATTAGATGAAGAGAAGTATTCACATATACCACAAGGATCAGCCCAACAATTTAGAAATCAAAGCTGAGAGAGAGAGAGAGAGAGAGAGAGAGAGAGAGAGAGAGAGAGAGAGAGAGAGAGAGAGAGAGAGAGAGAGAGGGAATAAACCTTGGTCTTTGACATAGTCAGCCAAACTGTTATAATCAGAGCACAAAGCAAGCCCGGTGAAACCAAGATTCTCACATTCTCTAGTGCTCAGCTGCTCTACAAATGATGATGCACCTACCAAACACAACACCACTACCATAGTCGTTGCGATCCACGCTGCCCCCATCTCTCTCTCTCTCTCTCTCTCTCTCTAGGTCGTCGTGAGAGACTGAGCCAACTGGGAAGCCAAATGAAGCAAGAGGTAGCAACGATCTGGGCATCTCAAAGCATTAGGATTAGGATTTCTATTCCTATCTACTCAAAAGGAGATGGCAACGATCTGGGCATCTCAAAGCTTAAACTTTTAGCTATAGATACTGGCCTGAGTTCGTATTTAGAGAATCTGAGATACCAATTGCAACGGATGCTCAACCCCAAAGTTCTCAATTAACAACAGAAGATGTCAATTGCAGCATTGCCATATCAATTTCAACAAAATTGCAGGGGCCTTTCAGAATCATTATACAAATTACTAACAAAGCAAAAACCATGCATTCATGAAATACTAACCCTGGGCTAACTTAAAACATACATCAATTCCCAGCAGATATCGATTCCAAATGGCTCTAGCAATTGAATTTGGAAGAGACCCATGGGTTAATGAAATACTGACGACAAAGAAGAAGAAAAAAATCATCCAAAAATTGCAAAATACATATAGAATTGACGAAGAATGATTCATCTTGCTTTAAATTTTGCACCTGGATATGAGAGGCATACCTTTGACGATATGGGTTGGCTCCTTGCCAGTCAGAGAGAAGTAGTAGTGAGAGAGCGGAGGATGTGGACGTGAAAGAAGAAGCAAAAAAACCAGAAGGACAATTTCGCTAATATCAGAAATTTCATTAAAACTTCCGCGTCTTCAACTTGATTCCCGTAAAAGCAGATTTTCAAAGCTAAGAAATTGAGCTTCCTAATTTCTGCAGTTCAAGGAAGCGCTTCCGGATGGAAGCTGATTCTACAGGTTTTACCAAACAGCCTAACTAAATTGTAAAAGCACTTTTGGTCCCAAAGACAGCTCCAAAATCAATCCTAAACTGGGCCGAAGTCTAGTTAAAGTTGAAACTCGAGTTACATTGAAAGCCTCCCTTGAAGCGGTCAATAGAATTGTATGTTTAATTTTTACCTAAACTATCAACTGCACTTGAATCGGTGCTTGCTGATCATTCAGGAAGTTCTCAATTGTGAGTTGCCTTCTACTTCTTTTTTCATGTGACCATTTTTGGCTTCAGATCCTTGTTCACTGCTTATGTACTCTTCCTTCTGAATATATGGGACATGTACCAGAATCTAACCTTCAAATAAAATAAAAACAAATTGTGAAAATTTGATGACATTTGAATCAAAAATGGGAAAAAAATGATTTACCAAGCATTGGTTGGAAGGTGGAACATTTTGTGATCCTTTCTAGGTGTTTTAATCAAAATGAATAAGATTAATCTCTCTGTAATACTTGCACTAAAGAAAATATCAAATAGTTGGAATGTTGAATTTTTTTTTTTCAAGTGGTTGGAATCTTGATACGGACAAAAAGAAAAGGAGAAAAACAAGGATCTTGTTTTCTTGAATTGAAAGTGATCATTTCATCATTAGTTGTTTTTATTTTTATTAATTTTTTTATTAAAGAGTATCAAAGGATTTTACAAGGGTCTTGTTTGCTTGAATTGAAAGTGATCCTTTCATCATTAGTTAAAGGCTCTACTCTTGGTAGCTAGTTCTATTGCAAATCATACCAGCTGTTATTTGTTACACTAAAACTGGTGTAATTTGATAATGGCAAATGTGCCATTTTTTTATTAGTTTTGACCAGAATGGCATATTATTGTTTTAATCCAAATCTGCTATACTATTTGGATTTGCTGCTATTTGCTAGCTTTTACCTTAATAAGATATCTAGTTAGGAGATTTTTTTTTTTCATTTATTTACACCCTACTTGTCTTCTCTTTCAAATTTCTGTATTGACTTTTCTCTAGCTGATCTAACAAGCTAGGTGCTCTTATTCCATACATTGAAATTTTATCCAACTCTAGAGAGCTTTACTTTGCAGGAGAACGATCAGTTTCTTTTGTCTTTGGGGAGCTATAGCCTTTGGTCTTTGGAATTTAATTTGAGGTACATTGCTTCAGTTCATGAATTTTAACAAATGATAGTGAGGAAGTCCTCTGGCGTGTACTACATCTTTTAGCTGTAATTTTATTTCGTTTGGTTTGTGTGCGGAGCCCCGCGCGGGAGTGGGGGGTGTGTTGGAGGTTTGGTCACTCACACTTTGCTATTAGTCAGAACTTCAACAAAACTTTGAAGGCCTTGAACACTATATCACCATATATGATGATCAAACCTGGATCAGCAGTGCCCTCTAAAATAAGGGAAAGCACAAAGTTTTATCCCTACTTTAAAGGCTTTTTTTCCTTCAAAGTTATTTTAAAGTATGCTTATATATAGTTCGCTTGCTTAAATTATTTTTTAAGTTTTTTTGTTGTTGGATTGTATTAGTGCAATTGATGGCACCCATATTTCAGTGATGGTAAAAGGTTGCGAAGTAAACAGCTATCGTAATTGTCATGGAATTCAATCTTAAAATGTTTTGACAGCTTGCAACTTTGATTTTGTCACGCCTCGAATTTTAGAATAACAATTCAAAATCCGAAACATGAAAATACTACAAACTCTAAATAATCATCCTGAAAATTTCTTTTCTTAACATCCTCACCACACGAAATAAAATCAAAACCAAATTTAGTCTCGGTTAATTATTACAACTCAAATCCAAAATGAACTGTAAAGCTCTAAATGAGCGTACACACCTCACAACTAAATGAAATAACAAAAACTGCTGTAACACCTAAGCAGCTCGGTCACCTCCTTGGTTATCCTGACCTGCAGGAATATTCGCTACACCATTTGAATAGTGTACCGGGATTGCAACAACACAAAACCCGGTAAGCTTATGAAAGCTCGTATGAGTAAAAGGAAAGAACTGTTGTTTAATTTAATTCATAATTATTCCCACACACAACAACACTAAACAATTTCCACATCCACAAGTACTAACAATCTCAATCAACGCCAATTCAATACATCAAGACAAACCCCAACTCACATCTTTCTTCACAACCCTCAACATCGTATTTATAAAAATATGGTACTTGACAGACTAGAGCTCTAACTGAATCGTTGCCCGTCACCTGGCCTAGGTTATGGCATCCGACATATTTATCATTATCGTATTTCATCAATATGTATACCTATATACATATTTAGAACGTCCGATAATTCCACATACTCAACCAATCGTATCCCATCATCCACCCAGGATTAGAGCGTCCGATTACCCCACACCGGTCACTACGTCGACCCTAAACCCATAAATGAGCACAACATATAATATCACAAACTGAAATCAACCGAACCAAGATACACCATATTATTATGGAATTACACAATTGCAATATAATCAAATCATCAATTCAACTCAATCATATCATTACTCAACAATCCACTCATCTATATATATTTTTCACGTAAATATATATATACGTAATCATCCACTCAGGAATGACCACTAATACTATCTATAGTTCACACAATAAAATCATGAAATTCATTTGTATAATTAAAAATTCATTTTTACTTACCTATGGACCGTGGTGATTCAAGTCCATGAAATTTTAAAACAAATATTTTTCACACAATTACCAAAAATAATTAAATATAAAACATTCGGTTCGTAATATGAACCACGTGAGTTTTACTCACCTCGAAATTCCCGCTGCGTCTTCAATATAATTATAATTAACGCCGAAAGAGCCCACTCAAATAAAATCCGTCAATCACCTAATCAAATGTGATTCGAATTTAGCCAACAATTTCAACACATAATTTAACTACCATTTAACGGCCGGATTCTAATTTACATTAAAATCCGACGAGCGGTTTCTCACGAATCGCTCCCCTAATTACCGTTTTGCACATATACGAAGATCCAACGGTCGGATCTTCGTCCATTACCAGACAAAGCCTCTGGGACAGTCATATGATCATCATAATAATTTTACAAGTTCATCCGACGGTCCTAATTTCACAGATCAAAAATCTAACGATCGAAATTGATCGAAATCACAAAATTCATAACTAATTCATACTATATCCGAAAAATGCGTATAATACGTCGAAATGATCGTATTGAAACATAGAATCATAAAATGGACAGAAACCAAATTTTAGACCTCCGGAGGTGGCCGGAAAGGGCCGCCAGAATTAGGGACAGAGCAGCCACCGACCACCGCCAATGGTGTCGGGGCTGAGCTTATCCCCTTCGTTTCATCATTCTGAGTAACTTTCATAACTAGCACAAGACCAAAAAATGACGGGAAGGGATCGAAAAGTACCAATTACAGTCGGCGGCCGGAAAAATTCCAGAAACCGGCGAGCTTGAAAACCGACGTGAAAACTGCAACCTCAAGCCTCGATCCCTTCTAGAAACTTGTTCAGAACTTCCTTGCGAACTCAACAAGCCAAGAATCACAAGAAACGATCGTGTATAGCTCGAGATATCTTGATCGAAAGTTTGGTTGTTTCGATCCGTACGGGTCGAGCTCCGACGAACGTGAAAACGTTCGACCCAGTTCCGGTCCTTCTTGGTGCTTGTAGAGGAAGTTGAGGCGAGCTCAATGAGCCAAGAATCAAGTGAAATGGTGGTGTGTAGCTCGAGATATCAAGATCGAACCGAAAAAGACCCTTTTCGGTTCGGGCCGTGCCGCCGCCGCTGCAGGCCGTGTCGCGGCGCAAGGCTGCCTCTGGCAGCTGCACAAAGCCGAGGCGAAGCTCCTGGAAGTGGTTTGAGGTCGTGGGGTGGCCGGATGAGCTGGAGATGGCTTGCTCTGTTTTGCTTCCGTTTCGGCCGAGAAGAGGAGGCGACGCGAGAGAGAGAGAAAGAGAAAGCACAATGCTTTCCAAAAACAGAAATGGAGGCCGGACCAAAAAGGAAACTTGTCAAAAAAATTCTAGGGTTTTATCTATATATACCCGTTTTCAGAAAATCTTCTAAATTCGATAACTAATTCAGAAAAAATCCGATCTTCGTGTTCTGCACGTGTACGGACTCGTATCGACGAGCTCTACAACTTTCATGAAGGAAATTTCTCCAAATTTTGTACGTAGAAAAAGTCGATTTCTCAGACCGAGCATTTTGAGCTTTTCGTTAAAAATAATCGTTTCGAAACTTCGATAAATGTAAAAGTGAATTATTATCGAACAATAATCGTGTAATCGTATAATAATCGTTCAACACAATTACTCGAATTAAAATGATAATTGCGGGTATTACAGATTTATGGTTCATATATGTGCTCAGTGGGTGGGAAGGTTCCGCACATGATTCAAAATTGTTAAATGATGCCTTACCAAGGAGAAATGGACTTGAAGTTCCTCAAGGTAATTAATTAATTTTTTTTTTCATAGAAAATCATGTTTGCTAGGATTTAATTAGTTTGTTGGTTTGGTGAGCTTGAGTACTTGTTTTATTGTATGGCATGCTAATTAAAATATTTTATTTTGTTAGGCAAATATTTTCTAGTGGATTATAGATTTGCTAATCGATGCCAATTCTTAGCTCCGTTATGAGTTGTTCGATATTATCTCAAAGATTTTGTTGGTTAGGGTCGCCATCCTCGAAATGCAAGCGAGTTGTTCAATCTTCGCCATGCGGCATTGAGGAATGTAATTGAGAGGATATTTGGCTTTAAATCACGGTTCACAATTTTCAAAGCCGCACTTCCATTCCTATATCAAACACAAGCAGAGTTGGTGTTAACTTGTGCTGGACTACACAGCTTTTTCCACAAAGAATGTCGTGAGAATAAATTTCATGTTGAATCAGATAACGATTCATCATCTTCATCCTATCTAGATATGGAAGATGAGAATCTAGAACTACTTTCTCAAAGTCAACAATGACAAAGAGCACTTGAGGCTAATGCTTGGAGACTTACTATTACTGAAGCTATGTAGGAAGATAGACCTTGAATGATGATAATGGAAGTCAAAAGAATAACAATGATACTCAAGATAACGAGAATGAGAATAATATGGAACACATGGATGACGGGGAACAAGAAGGTTATGATGATAATGATGTTGAAATGGATGAGTATGCAACTTTCTAATGTATATTTTTTAATATATTCCTTTGGTTGTCTTTCTATTTTTTAAAATCTATTTTGACATACAAAATTTATTTTTAATTATGGATTTTTTTTTTCAAGTCATAATAATTATTGTATTATGTTTGTTCAAAAAATTATAGTATTCTATTATATTCTTTTTCAATTATTGTTATAAGGACAATTTATACACTTCTGGAATCCAAACAAATCTTCCTAATACAATACATTAAAATCTATTTAAATCCGTGTGAAATTAAAAAAATCTGTAGATTCTAAAATTCACGAATTATAAAAGATTAATGAGAATCATTTAAAATCTAAATTGAATACACCATCCCGTAGGAAACTGAGGAACCGATATATTCGAACCGAAAAATATTGATGCAGTTCGATTTTAGTTCTAGAATTTTTTTTTTAAAAAAACCTAAACCGTCCCAGCCTTAGGTGAACATGCTCAGAACCCAAAAATGAGTCATTAACCCAAAGCACTGAAATTGATCAAAATTATCTCACTTACTTCAGCAACAGTTGTTTATTCCCTCTATCTCAATTTAGAGTATAATGACTGATCTACCCTCATCCTAATTAAACAACTACATCAAATTGTCACCCTCTCTCATCTCTCCGATCACTATCACTCTCTCCCTCTCTCTTCCCCACACCCCCCCCCCCCCCCCCCCCCCCCCCCGGCGGCAGCCATGGACGATGAGCAATCAACCGTTGATCTCTTCAATGTTGTGATCAGCGTAGGCTTCACACTCTGCCTCTGCCATATCAGATCCCTTGCCTCTTATCTCCCTCACCGTTGGATTGTGGACTTCTCGCTCGTATGCGACTTTGCCACCTTTGCCTTTGCGTCTTTCATGATGGTGTTGTATCTCAACCCCCGTGTGCGTCTGGTGGCTGCTGCGTTGACTGTTATGGTCTTCCAGATCTTTAAGCTTGGGGGGGTTCCATAAGAAGCTTGGGGTTTCTGGATTTAGTTTAAAGAGAAAGCTTTTGGTAAATTGATGTGGCTTAATTATTGTTGTTAGTGGTATTAATTTGCTGATCTCTCTGTAATCGACCCGAAATGTCAAAACCGTCTCAGTTATGAAAAGGAGCAGCAGAACAAAAGCTTCGTAGATTCTTGATTCTGGGTGTTTCGTCTGAGGACTCTGAAGATGAAGCTCAAGCAGCTGGAAAGCCTCTTTTGGGGTGAGAACCCGAAGATGAATCACTATGTGACTCTCTCTCTCTCTCTCTCTCTCTCTCATGATTCTTTCTCTCAGCCTCTGAGTCTCTGTCTCTCTCTAAAAATGTCAAGCTGGATACTCTTGATTGCAAGTGGAGCTGGAACAATACCCAAGTGGACCCACGTTGTGTTGCTTTCTCCGGTGATTCTTGCGTGGGGCAGCAGCCCAACCAAGTGGTGCGGCTGACCGATCAGTGTCCTAGTAAGGGAGTATTTTAGGTATTTCACATTTTAAAATCAAAGATAATTTCAGAATAAAAACAAAAATTTCTGAGACTTAATTGAGCAGCTGCACCGTATACGTGGTGCGGCTACCTGCACCTAAGAATTGGCCTTGCTTTCTCTTTTTATCCCCATGTCTTCTTTCTCTTTTTATCCCCATGTCTTCTTTCTCAATCCTCTATCAATTGACTCACTATTTTTCTCTGCAATTCTTGCCTTTAGATTAGCTAGCTTTGTTGTAATGTGGTTAGGTTAAACATTGCTGTTGGATTTTTCATTGTCATTTATGTGATAACACCCATAACGTACAAGTCTAATATCTACAGGCCAAGGCATTCCCAGATCAATTTTGCTTCATTGTTTTTTCTCTTTTTCTTTTTTTGGGCAAAATGGGGGTAGAAGCTCAGAAAAAAAAAAAGAAAAAAAAAAACGTTTTATTGGGAGGCAGTACGAGGCTATTAAGGGGCAATAGACGTCTATTGGGAGACAATAAATGTTTTGAATTGATGTAATTTTTTTTTCCTGAATTAAAGTTTTATTTGTCTATTTTACGGAGATTAGTTCTCATTCTGTCGACCGAAAGTTCTATTTAGAGGGTAATACAAGTCTATTAGAGGGCAATATAGGTTTTTGACGGGGACAATAAACCTCTCCGGCCTGATATAAGATCTCTGACAACCTCTTTGGAGACTTTTGGCGACATTTCATAAACCTCTATTGCCCCCCAATAGAGGTCTATTGCGGGGCAATAGAGGTTTATTGTCCATCTATTGGGGGGCAGTACACGTCTATTTGGGCAATAAACTTTCCGGGGACCTCTTTTGGAACATCAGAAGAGGTTTTTAGAAAAGTCCGGTGGGTGGCAGCTGGTGATCGGATTTTGACGATAGGTGACTGGCTTCGGCGAAGTCTACTATGGTTTCTCTCTTTTCCATTCTCTCTCTCTGTCTCTCTAAGTAACAAAGGAGTCAAGATAAAATGGTCTAAAAAAAACTAAAAAAAACTTGATGGGGTATTATGACAGATTTCCTTATTATGTTCTGAATAAGGGGGAATTAAAAAAACTTAATAGGGTAAGTAGGAAAAAAATCCCTTAAAACAGGGTAAATAGACAAAAACCCAAAAATCTATTAGTTAACCACCCTCGTAGACCCAATTGATTAAGCCCAATATATGGATCTTCTCTCATCT
Organism: Rosa persica; assembly: GCA_025331145.1. Classification (NCBI taxonomy): domain Eukaryota; kingdom Viridiplantae; phylum Streptophyta; class Magnoliopsida; order Rosales; family Rosaceae; genus Rosa; species Rosa persica. The sequence continues at coordinate 2,244,628 of WFKR01000001.1, read as the reverse complement.
GCTAGTTGTAGACTTGGACTTGTACAGGAGAGGAGAGACACTGCCAGACTTGCTATCCTACACCTCGCCCTCAACCCCTTATTTTGGTTAACCGGAATAGCACCCAATTGATTGATGAAGCCCAATATAGGTACCTTCTCTCATCTATTAGTTGTAGACTTGGACATGTACAGAAGAGAGGAGAGACACTACCACACAGAAGAGAGGAGAGACATTACCAGACTCGTTGTTGTTTATTCCAGTCTGAAGAAGTTCATTAGTGCCAATTTTTCGAAAGCAGCAGAGTTAGGTATTCCTTCTGTTTGAGCCCAAAAGTATTTTTGGCATGATCCCTTTAGGGGACTTAGCGTAGCGAGCCGATACCTGCAGCCCAAAATTAAGGTTACTTGAGTTTGGGTTACAGCTTTACCCATTCCGAAATCAATAAGGAAAATGAACCCTTGTTGTAATCAAGTAGAGGAGATTGAATAGGAAACTTCAATCAATAATTCTTCTATGGTAAGGAACTGTCGCAACCCTAGGTATATATACCAGGTTTCAAGGACGAAATAAACACAACTCTGAAATCAATCTCAACGATTATCAAAGCCTCTCCGGAGCAAACCTACCTTCAACCTAGTTGAAACCCAGTGAAATAAGGGTAGCGCCCTCGCAACCCAGCGAAACTAAAGTCACCCTTTAGCAAAACCCATGCTTTCTCCCAACTTCCTGGTGATTGCTCTGCTCAATCTACAATATTGAGTATCGATTTAGTGATGTGAAAAGATCACAGCCAAAGCCCTTACCCGTAAGGCAAGAAGTCATTTTTCCAAAAGGCAGAGAAAAGAGCTTTGTGACAAGATTGGTGCTCTTCTCGTCCACAACGCTTGATTCAGAAGTCAGGTCAAGAGATGCCCCCCACGACTGCACTCTACAGTACTGGCACGCCCGCAATCACAGCAACAAAAGAGACTATTTGCAACCAGACTGGTTTTAGAGTAAAATATTTTGGCACACCAAGGTAGCGAAGGCTACATACTCACTCGCGGTCAAAAGCACTCTTCTTCGCTTAGGGGGGACGCCAAAGGCCGGAGTCCCTACACCTTCTTCAAATTTCCCCAACACATGGTGCATGTCGAATATTAAAATTAGGGGGCAACACGTGGGACAGGAAATGCATGTGCTTTGTAGCATATTCACGATTTGATGTCTGCTAGAAACTATGTGCTAATCAAACAATGCCTATGACATTTAATTGTCATGAAGGAAGTCCTAGCAACTCATTTTCTCGGTCAAATCCGTGGCCATAAGCTCATAGTTACTCGCGGCATTTAAATAATCAGCTACAGCATATTCTTATCCACTAAGAAAAGTCTCAAGAGGCTTAATGAGCCCAGCTGGGAGCTAAATTGTCAAAGCTGAAGTGTGGCTTTGGAAACTTATTACGAACAAACTAGTCCATCCGGAATACGTGTTTGATCATTAGCGTTCAAAAGCCAAATATTGGTGGCCTTTTTATTGATCATTTTGGCTAGGCATGTAGATACTGCGGCCAAATACTGGTGGAACATGACAGCAAAATTCATATACTGATGGCCTAATTAGAGGCCTATATATCAGTTAAGCCGGTATAAGTGGCTTTAGAGCAACAATATTATAAGACTAGTGCTGACTCAAGACCTCTTCAGTCAAGACGTGGATTTTTGACTTCGAGATCTGGGGGGCAATGTTTGAACCCAAAATTAAAATTTTTTCCCAATAAGGGGGACTCGGAGAATCCAGGCTAATATCGGTGGCCCAAGCAATATATTTTCAATAAGTTCAGAATATATTATTTAGAGGCTAAATAAAGCCTATTTGAAGACCAAGCAATCCTGAAGCAAATCTAGATATTTCTTAATATATTATTAATTATCAAATATTTAATAATTAAATATAGTGATTTGTTTGCTTGATTACAAAGTATTGCGCAAGAGGGGGTAGACGTGAGCCACGTGAATCATATATTCTCTTGCAATTAAGTCCTACGGTGGAACAAATAAGGAAGGGATCATAGCTTGGAAAGACATTTTGGACGCAAGGGGCATTCTTCTTCAAGGAATCAGATGGATTGTGAGGGATGGTAAATCCATTTTATTTTGGTCTTTTAGTTGGGTCTTTCCATTTCCTCTGGTTAACCTTGTTCCTGAAGAGCTTCGGGAACAGCTGGACCTCACAATGAAAGTTAGTCATTTTATTTCAAATTCCACCTGGAATCACCATGCTCTTTCGCAGGTTTTACCTCATGATATTGTTGAAAAGATTTTGGCTGTTCCTTTACCTATTACTCCTAAACTTGATGAGTTTATTTGGGGACCTGCACCTTCTGGTCTATTTTCTATTAAGACTGCTTCTTCTATTCAATTTTCCTAGACTCATCCCCATTCTAGACATAAGTTATTGACTAAGATATGGAATTTGAACATACCCCCAAAAGTTAAAATTTTTAGTTGGCTTTGTATACGGGGTCGGTTACATACTAGGTTCATCTTACTCGATATCATCAGAATCTTTCATCTATATGTCCTCTTTGTAATAATGACATTGAGACAATAGATCTCCTCTTCAAAAATTGTCAATTTGCGTCTCAGGTTTGGTCTTTTTCTTATTTGGCTAACCCTTCTAGTTGGCAAGGAACTATTTTAGACTGGCTGAATAATTTAAGCCATCAGAAAGATAGTAAAGCTCTTTTATGTAATGCTCTGCATATACTTTGGTCTATTTGGAATACTAGAAACAAATTTCTATTCCAACATAAATACATAACTCCGGTTGCTACCTGGTTTGAGGCTTTCTCTATAGAGTCCGCTTATCAGAAGATTAATAGTCACAACATTCAAAGTCCGGTCACCCAAATGATCCGGAGAACTATTAGATGGGTACCCCCAGAGAACCAATTTGTTAAAATAGATTTTGATGGCTCTGTTAAGGACGGTGAGGCAGCTATTGGTTTTATTATTCATAATTCATATGGTAATGCCTTAGTGGCAGCTTGCAGGATGTTGGGATCTACTAATGTTTTAGTAGCAGAAGCCACAGCTTTACGTGAAGCTTTGCATATTGCTTATATTCAAGGTTTCAACAATATAGTTGTGGAAGGAGATTCCAAGCTTATCATTGATTGTGTTCGCTCATCTATGATTGTTCCTTGGTATATCAAGACTTTGATTCAAGATATCAAAGATTTGGCGGCTAAAGTTCATCATGTCATTTTCAGACATATCTATCATGAAGCAAATTTTGTAGCTGATCATCTAGCTTCTTTAGCCTATAGTTGTGATAATCCGAAGGTTTGGTTCCACTGTTTACCCCTTTCTATGTGCCCAGCGTTCCGTTTGGATCAGCTGGGAGGGGGTGTCTCACGTGGTTTTGTTTTTACGTTGTAATCGTTTCTTTTTCAGTCATCAAAAAAAAAAAAAAAAAATAAGGAAGGGATCATGGCTAAGAGTCCTTGGATCAAGGGGTACCACATATATTGCGATTAAGCCACAATGGACGTGGGCCATGAGGGAGATAGTAAATATATTTATCCTTGATTACAATTCAACAAGGAATATATATATATATATATATATATATATATATAACCTTACTCAGGTGCGGATATCCGCACCTCAGTAAAAAGCTATGGATTTCCATATTTAATCTACTTTCCTATCACATTTTCATATCTTAACCGCTTAGTTTTGAGGTCCTAATGTATAGATCACCTCTGCAAAATTTCAGCCAATTTGATGATCGTTAAGGTATCCAAAACTATATTTACACGAACGAACCGAATCTGTCGAACCGGAACCGTTCGTGTACATTGTTGTAAATTGCAGTTTTGAATGCCTTAACGATCACCAAATTGACTGAAATTTTACAAAGGTGATCTATACATTAGAACCTAAAAACTGAACGGTTAAAATGTGAAAATGTGATCGGAAAGTGGGTCAAATATGGAAATCCGTACCTAAGAAAAATTACAGACGTCCGCAATGGAGAAGCTCTGTACACACACACACACAGTCCGGCTACGGTGCGGACATCCGTATAGTCCTCACGGTACGGATTTCCCGTTTTCCCCCACTTTCAGATCACATTTTCACATCTAAACCGTTCAGTTTTTAGGTGCTAATGTATAGATCACATTTGCAAAATTTTAGCTAATTTGGTGATCGTTAAGACATCCAAACATTCAATTTACCATTATAAATACGAACGGCTCCGGTTCGACAGATTCGGTCCGTTCGTGTAAATTACAGTTTTGGATGCCTTAACGATCACCAAATTGGTTGAAATTTTACAAAGGTGATCTATACATTAGGACCTAAAACTAAACTGTTAATATGTGAAAATGTGATCGTAAAGTGGTCGAAAACAGGAAATCCGTACCGAAATTTCGGTACGGACGTCTGCACCTGAGAAAAATCATACACACACACACACACACATTAGTCTTTCTTCACACATATTCTGCATGTGTAAGTATTTTTTTTTCTTCTGAAAATAAAAATGAGAACGGTTATTGTAGAGAAAAGATAGTGGGAGAGAAAAATGGGTTAAGGTTTTTTTGTTTATTTTTTAATAAAAATATATTTTGTAAATGTCATAATTGTCCTTGTGATTTAATTAATTATTAAAGTTTTTTTCACATTCTAGGGTCATTTCTGTCAAAATTTTTGATTTTGGCTTACAACCCTCTTCTCTTAATGTATATATCATGCATTTATAGTGGCTCATGCATGCCAATTAAGGAAGGCCATCAATCGTTCACTGCCAATAAGAGGTAAGGAGTCTTGATGCTATAAAGTCCTGCTCGCAAACGTCAAAGAAGATTTGCCCAAGATGTATATACAAGTTAATTATATATGCAAGCTGCATGGCTCATTACGTGGGCTACATATATACATATGGCAATTATCCTTAATTGTATTTCACAAGGAGATGTGCATGTCCAGAAGCCCAAGAGGCAATTAATCTTTGCCTATATTCTAACCACGAATAGAGGATAATTATTACTTATCGTCTACGATAGTTATCAAAACTATTAAGTTTGATTTAATTCAAGGCCAATAACTGTGGCCTAAAATATAGTATTGTATTCCTATTTAGAAGGATAATCTGCAGCAGCCTATATAGAGGCTAAAACGGAACAACAACACACTCAACTCTCAAGCCAATCTCTCAGATTACCAAAGTCTCTCCGGAGCAAACTTACCTTCAACCTAGTTGAAAAACCAGTGAAGCAAGGGTGATGCTTTCGCAACCCAGTGAAGCTAAAGTCACTCTTTAGCAAAACCCGTGCTTTCTCCTAACTTCCTAGTGATTGCTCTACTTAGTCTACAACACTAAGTATCAATTCGGTGAACGCAAGAAATCACAACCAAATCCCTTACCAATAAGGCAAGAAGTTCTTTTCCGAAAGGCAGAGAAAAGAGACTTGTGTCGAGATTGGTGCTCTCCTCGTCTACAATGCTTGATTTAGAAGTCAGGTCAAGGGACTCCTGTCACGCCCCGAATTTTAGAATAACAATTCAAAATCCGAAACATGAAAATACTACAAACTCTAAATAATCATCCTGAAAATTTTTCTTTTCTTAACATACTCACCACACGAAATAAAATCAAACCGAATTAGTCTCGGTCAATTATTACAACACAAATCCAAAATGTAATGTAAAGCTCTAAATGAGCATACACACACCTCACAACTAAATAAATAACAAAACTGCTGTAACACCTAAGCAGCTCGGTCACCTCCCTGGTTATTCTGACCTGCAGGAATATCCGCTACACCATTGAATAGTGTACCGGGATTGCAACAACACAAAACCCGGTAAGCTTATGAACGCTTGTATGAGTAAAAGAATGAACTATTACTTATTTAATCTCATTTATTCCCACACACAGTAACACTCAATTATTTCCACATATACAAATAATAACAATCTCAATCAACACTAATTCAATATAACAAGACAACCCCACTCACTACTTTCCCCACAACTCTCTTCATCGTATTTATAAAAATACGGTACTTGACAGACTAGAGCTCTAACTGAATCGTAGCCCGTCACCTGGCCTAGGTTATGGCATCCGACATATTTATCAATTATTGTATTTCATCAATATGTATACCTATATACATATTTAGAACGTCCAATAATTCCACATACTCAACCAATCGTATCCCATCATCCATACTAGGATTAGAGCGTCCGATTACCCACTCCGGTCATTACGTTGACCCTAAACCCATAAATGAACCCAACATATAATATCACATACTGAAATCAACCAAACCAAGATACATCATATTATTATGGAATTACACAATTGTAATATAATCAACTCATCCATTCAACTCAATCATATCATAAATCAAACAATCCACTCATCAATATATATTTTCCACGTAAATATATATATACGTAATCATCCACTCAGGAATGACCACTAATACCATCTATAGTTCACACAAGAAAATTATGAAATTCATTTGTATAGTTAAAATTTATTTTACTTACCTATGGACCGTGGTGATTCAAGTCCATGAAATTTTAAAACAAATATTTAATCCGCAAATATTTTTCACACAATTACCAAAAATAAATAAATTAAAATGCTCGGTTCGTAATATGAACCACGTGAGTTTTACTCACCTCGAACTCCTGCTGCGTCTTCAATATATAAATAACTCACAATAATCCAAATGCTCGTCAACTCAAGCCGTCAAGTACCTAATCAAGTACGGTCTTTACTTAGCAACGAAGCATGAAATAAACCTAAATGATGATCCAACGGTCGGATTTCTAAAATAAAGATAATCCAACGGTCGGATTCTAAAATAAAGACAATCCGTCGGTCGGATTGAATTTAAATCATAATCCAACGGTTAGATCCTCACGGATTGCCCATGGAAACATCCTATCAAAATTATACGAAAATCCGATGGACGGATCTTCGTTAATCGCCTCCCGAATCACTATTTTATAATTATACGAAGATCCAAAAGTCGGATCTTCGCCTGTGACCACACAAAGTCATCGGGACAGTCATATGAACATCATATTAAAATTTGAAGTAAAACCGATGGTCTGATCTTCGTAAATCTCAAACCGAAGGTAAATTGTAAAACCGTAAATAGTAACGTCAAAACAGAAATTGACTATTTATCAACTTTTTCTAACATGACCAAGTTATATCTCAAAACGCTCGTATGGATGCATAGATCATCGTCCAGATAATAAAAACTCAAAATTCGGTCCGACGCGCCGTCACACGCGGCGGTCAGACGGTGGTCAACGCGGCGGTCAACGCCGGTCAACCACCTACGATGCAAAAGTCGTCAACTACAAACTTCTTCAAAATGAAATTTTGAACAACTTTAATACCTGACTTTTTCGGAGATGAGGTCTGGATCGTCCTAGATCGGGCTTTGAAGTTGGATTAATCTCGGCCCTCTGATCAGTCTCCAGATCGAATCAGGGACGTCGAAATCTTCAACTCTTGATATACCACTCTATACTCAAAATCGTGATGCAAGCCATATATGGGGATGATCAGAAGGAAGAGCACGTCACGAAAATGGGGAGGATCGGCCCGTGCACCGCCGGAAAAATGGTTTTCCGGCCGGGTCGGGTTGGGGCTTCGGATAGGGGCTTCGGATAGGAGCGGCGGCTGGGTGTGACGACGGCGGGGATCGACCGGGCGTGAGGCGGCGAAGCCGATGGGGGCCGGGTCGGGCGGCGGCGCGGCCGGGAAGACCGACTTCCAGTCGGGTCGGGTTGCCAGGTCTGTAGGCACAATGGCCAGGCCGAGAGAGAGACGGGGGCTGATGTGCAAAAATGAGATTTTTTCGTCCTTGACAACAAACTCAGATTTTTTCACTATTTATAGAAAAATTTAGATTTTCAAATATTCATAACTTATTCATACGAACTCCGAATAATGCGTTCCATATATGCACGGACTCGTATCGACGAGCTCTACAACTTTCATGAAGGAAGTTTTCCCAAATTTTGAACGTATAAAAAGTCGATTTTCACGACCCCTTAAATAACGTTCGTTTTCGAAAATAAAATCATTCGGAACCAATTTTCTCAACCCACGACAATCCAAATAATCCCAAATATCACAATTCAATTAATATAACAATTATTGAATTACATAAATTTATTGTATGAAAATCTGGGTCTTCACAACTCCCCTGACGATTGCATCCCACGGTGCTGGCACGCCCACAATCACAGCAGCAAAAGATACTGTTTGTAACCAGACTGGTTTTAGAGCCAAACATTTTGGCACGCCCAGTGGGACTTGCATAGCGTTTCTTCACGACCACCATCATTGGGAAGTCAAGTGCAAACCCTTACCAAAAGTTTTATGTTAACTGTCTAAAACACAAGACCTTCAGTCGCAGACCGCACTCGCGTGCAGATTGTCGTGGTCTTTCTGAAGAATAGGAAATCCAAAGATTTTCTCTCAATCTGCCATTGACCGAGATGTCAACTGAGCAAGGAGAAAATCGACAGCCTGCTACTGAGGACGAGAAAGTTTCCATCGCCCAGCCTAATAAGGCTAGAGAGTCGTCTGATACCACCAAAACGGTTGAAGACGAGGTAAGAACAGTTGATTTTGTGCCCACTCATCCTAAAGAATGCGAGCATTGAGGAGCGGTTTGCTATCTTTCGACATAATACGGCAGCATACAATGAAAAGATGGAAAAATCCTTTGCAGAAGATCGTCGAAGGCTTGACGAGCTTTCGATTTCGGTTCAAAATCTTGAGGTAAGGTCACGTGCAAGCACAGGGACATTTGGAAAATATCTACAAGCAAAACCAAGAGAACCACAAGGAGCTCGTGAATATGATAAACGGTCTGGCCACCCAGAGCAAATGCATTTGTGCTGACATCGCAAATCAAGCCAAGCAGACTACATCAGAATTGGCAGTTATTCGCAACAAGAGTCCAACCTTACGTCCTAGGTTGACAGGTAGAGACTTGAATTAGACCAGGCTAAAGAGGTTCTGAATAAAACTCTGGGAGATCCTAATGTCATCCTTAGTTCACTTGGCCAACCCTCAGGCTCTGGCAAATACATACCACCGAATGCCTAGGAAAAAGCTAGCAACAGCACCGCTATGCCATCTACAACCATCACTGCCTCATCAACTAAAAATAGAGAAAAAGCCTTGGTGATCGGGAATAAAAACAAGAGTACCCCACCAGGCGTACAGAAGACCAAGGTGTCAGCGACAATAAAAGAAGTTCCTCCTTCCTCTGCCGGGTTTACCCAATATGACAGTGACGGGACATAGAATGTGTACATAGAACTCCAGGCAAGGTTTCAAATTTCGGTTTTGATTTCGGTACTTCAAATTTAAGGAAATTTCAAAGAAAGTTTCGATTTCGGTGGAAATTTTGTTTAAAAATAAAGAAATCAAATTAATTGCATTTATAAATGATATTTTTGAATGAAACTTTTACATAGACTAAACTAACCTAGAATAATCCTATTTAAAATGTAACATCTCTAAAATTATACATTTACAATAAAATTATAATATTTTATGTGGACGAGTAATTAACAAGTAATGTAGTAGGTTGCTAAACTAGTGTTTTTATCTATGTGTATTGATAATGTGTTGTATATTGATAATATAAGTATGAATTACTTTTTTTAATAATTAGAAAATTACAACGGGGCTGGATGGAGCACGTAAGCCAAAACCCCGTGAATGAAAATGAACAAGTACAACAAAAGGAATATAAAAGCTACTACGATGTGATTTGATTTAGCTGGTTGAACTGCTTTTATTTAGTATCAACAATACTGCACCCAAGGACATAAATTTTGGAAATGATTTTTGTACTTCATCACATGGGTATTGTATGTGTACGTGTTGTTGTTCCATTTTCAAATGCAATCCATATATCGGGTATCGTTAAATTACCTAATATGATGTTTCAGTGTATGAATCATGCAATATTTGAGACAAAGTAAAAAAGCAATCATGTTGCTGTTAGAGCATTCAACTTTGTCGCAGATAAAAACAAAAATGCCTTTTGTTGTATTGAACTTAAGCAAAATTTCATATTTTCTCTATAAAAGTATGAAGTAAAATATTCATTGTATGTGACATAAAAATTTCACAGAAATTTCGGACAAAATTTCAGTGTGAATTTTTAAATATATATTGTGTATGTAGATAATTCGGAAATTAAGAATTTCATGGAAATGTACGGGAAATTTCGAGAAACTCCTGACGGAAATGATATAGCATATGAATTTCGTTTCGATACTTCAAAATTACGGAAATTTTGACAGTTTCAGAGAAATTTAAAACATTGCTCCCAAGAGACTACTATGGGATTGACCAGGCAGGAAATCCTATTAGAATAGTAGCCTTGAAAAAGGCTGAGGCCACGCCAAATGTGACTCTTCAAGAGTCGCCGTTCCCTTAAGTAGTTCATCTAGGAAGAGGAACAATGCCCGCGGGTCAACCTGTGCCCATAGTACAAGCAACTCGTCAGGCTGTAGAGAGACCCCATCCACCAGGCCCGGATTATGTGAGACGTGATGAGGTGGAGGAGATGATCAGGCTAGCCAATCCTAGGGCCCACCTTGACGAGGTTTATGAGGGGCGTTTCCCACCGTATATAATGCTCGCGCCTTTCCCCAGAGGCTACCAGAATATCATATTTTCTACCTTTTCAGGAGAGGATACAGAGAATGCAGTAACTCATCTGGCCAAGTTCAAAGTGTAATGTGGCCAGTATCAAAATGATGATATCCTCAAGTACAGGATCTTTGGCACGTCGCTATCCGGAGCTGCCTTTAGACGGTTCTCTAGGCTCCGACCAGGATCCGTCGCTGACTGGCCCTCAATGGAGAAGCTGTTTTGAGAAACCTTCGAATCCATAGAACTGGAAGTTGATTTGGCTTCCCTCACCCAGATGGCTTAGCAACTTGCCATGGCTTATCTCCGACGATTCCAAATTCAAAAGGCCAAGCTAAACGTGCTCTTACCAGAGAAGGAATAGTCAAGTTGGCCATCAAGGGCTTAGAGCCACGGCAGCGAAAGAAGCAACATGGCAGTATAATCAAGTCCATGGGAGAACTGATCACAGAGGTGGGCAGTTTTGAACATCTTCTCAGAGAGACAGACGCTAGGAAGAATGCGTCCAAAGGGACGTACGTCCCTAGGAAACACCGTACTGTAGCTGCAGTTAGCTATCAGCCAACCACCTATGACCTCTACTATCGAGGTGAAGAAGCTTTCCCGGAGGAAGAAGAAGAGGAGGAGACTGATGTCTCCGCCTGTGAGTAGTGGAAAATCACTAAGGAACTAGTCAAGCTCAAATTTGTAACCTTCACTAAGCCTGAGTTGGCGACGTATACATACAACGCCAATAAGGTGCACGAGATACTGGATGAGATGATAGCCGCGAAGATGGTGAAGATAAACTTTGGACCCTTCCCCAGACCAGACCAGCTGAATGGGAAGAAATATTGCAAGTTCTACAACCTGTGGAATCATAACACAACTGAGTGTGTGAAGTTGAAGACCAAATTCAGGTATGGCTTAATAATGGTAGTTTGCAGGTTAAGTCACCAACAACTGTGGCGGCGCTTGTGGACCTGAACCCTTTCCCTGATACTGGGGTCAATATGGTTTATGTGACTTGGACCAAGAAGAGCGAGAGAAAGCCAACCCTAGACTTGACCACCAGCGGCCAAGAGGAGAAGAATAAGGAGGACGAGGTCCCAGCAAAGAAAAAGACCAAACCTATCAGCGAGGCCTCACCAGTGGTCCTATGCTCGCGGTGCAAAGAGGAATGTGCCATCCAAGTGTCACATAAAGAGGGCGAGTACACATTTCATTTTGGCTCCTTTCTGGCAATCAAGTGGGCTTCGCCATCGCGAAATTATCAACCTTCCAGTCTGAGGGCTAGAGACAAGTTGGAGTCACCGCCATCCCCAAATGATTCCAACTTGTTCAAGAAATTGAAAGCGGCCGCGACCGAATAGAAACAAGATGGGAAGACTGGAAGCTAACGCAACGACATCTTGACCAAGCCATACATTCCTCCAGCTTCATCATCCGCCATTAAGGAAGGAAAATGGTACACTAGGGAGAAAGGAAAGGCAGTGGAGATCTCTTCCAAGAAATGAAAATTACAGCATAGGTTTGGAGAAGCCAAGCAAGCAGTAGAGGCCCTGGATTAGGGCTTGATCAACCCTTCACAATTGGTCAAATCTCCTAAACAATATCAGAAAGAGATGGAGTCACTCACTGCTAAACCTTTAGTGGCTCCCCACAGTTTTCAAAAGCAAATGGGTTCAGCATCAGGGACATCCAAGCCCAGTGTTTTCTGCCGGATCACTAAAGAAAGGACACTGCCGCCAGTCAGGAAATATAGTTCGCCAACTAGGCGACCAAATGTCCAACGCAGATTGTTTTGCGAAGAACATGAAGCCAAACCCTCAGTTTTTGAGAGATTTGGGGGCAAGGACAAAACTTCAGAATCCTTGTAGTGGAAGCTTAAGAAAATCCAGAGTATGGTGGTCGTGGCCCCAAAAGAGGCGGTACAGAAACCGGACCCACCAAGACAAATTACCGTGATGCAGGAACACAAGGAGGAGGAGGTGAAGAACCCTGAAGAAGAGTAATTGGTTGCTTTGATGGCCAGACAATTCAACGCCGAAATCCCAGTCGATGAACCCAAGCTCAATTTTGAGGATGACATGGATGAGACAGAAGAGGTGGATACCTCATGTAACATAGTGTATGTGCTACCAGCTAAGTAAGCTCTCCCGGTCGCCACGCAAGAATGTGTAGCGACTGAGGAAACAAACGAGCAGCCGCTTCAAATCACCTCAGTCGAAACAACGCTGGTGGAAGAAGCAGTGTTCCTAGAGACTGAAGATGCTAACAGCAAGGAATTCTTCATGAGCTTTACAAGACCAACGCCTACTATGGTCCAGCACATGCGACCTTTATATATCACAGTGGAGATCTGATACGAGCAAAAGCTACGCCAATTTAAACCCTGAAAAACATCATCATTAGTATAGAGCAAATAGGGTATCGTTCAAAACCGGAGATTGAGGGTACAAACATGTGAAACGAAAACAACGAAATCAAAGAGAAGAATTTACAAGTTACGAAATTATTAGAACACTTTACAAGTTTACAATTACAAGCATGCTTTAAAGTTAGAACAACAAACAGTTAGAGAGAAGAACATACATGTATCACACGAAAGTAAGAAAGAAAGAATGAGAGAGAGAAACGAAAATCACAAGTATATATATACACATAATTCGAAAGGAAGAGAGAATTCAAGTTAGAAAAGGTTTTGGAAATCCTACTCCTATTTATACACAATTTACAAGTTATAATCACATTACAAAACCATAAACAACAAGGATACAAAGTCTAAACCAAGTCAAACAAGAAATCCTAAGTCAAAACTAACTCTAACTACTTTTCCTAAAAAACACCAAAAGAATTCCTATGTTTTAGCAACTCCTAAAAAAACACAAAACAAATCCCTAAAAACCACCAAATTAATTCCTAGAAAACACTAACACATATTTACTATTCACAGAGACACTATTCATGAATTTTTAAAAATATTTATTTTATTCTATTTATTTTATTATTTTCATGAACATGCTACCTAAGAATCTAAGTTAAATTTAATTATTTACAAATATACACGAACAAGAAAACATAAAGATAGGGGGGTTTTTGAAGATTAAAATGTAAATTTTCAGAAAACAAATAAAAGAATAAAAGCAAAGAAATCGTTTTATATACATAGGTGGGAAAAGAAGAATTTTTGGAAAACAATTCATCAAGAACAATTCAAGAACAACATATTCATGCATCCCTTAATCTTGTTTATTACCAAGAATACCATCAATCAAGACACAAAGATCAAAGCAACCAATGTCCCTTTTAACTTTCTTTCTTAAGTTAATCGAAGTAGCAAAGCACCAAATCAATTTATTTTGAAAACCCGAATACACACATAAGTTGAAAATTCGTTTTCAAATCATTAAGTTCAAGAAAGAATTGATGAACATGCAAATCCAAGTATGTCAAAACTATTCATCACATGCATAATCTGATTTATGACTCAAAGCAAGCCTTCACTACATATTGAATTAGAGTTTACAAAGCAAACCTAATTACTAGCAAGTTACATGCAATTCATCCTATTATGTTTATCACACCAAGTGAATCGTTGACATGTACTGAAGCACAAAATCAGATCATCATTCTATCAATTCGGCAATTAACAAAGATCAAGAACACATAAACATATCAAACACGAAAACAACTATCTAAATTGAATCCAAAAATAGGTTTGTCGCATCATAGTTTCGGTTTAAACAACAGAAATTCCAAAGCAGAAATTCTAACTACAAGAAAGTCATAACTAACATGAGAAGATGATGGTATGAACAACACTTGATCACGTCCCAAGGTCCAAAGCAGATCCAAGATGATGCACAAGTGATGAACACGGCTAGGAAGGTGGATGGCCACGGCTATGCTCCTTGAAGATTACAAAAACTGAAACTTAGAGAGAACAAGTGAGAAATCGAAATTGTGGAGAAAGAATGTGTACCCTTGAGACGTCAAATACACTAGGTATATATACGAGAACGTCTCAAGGCACTCCCAATTCGTTCCTACTTGACTTCTCCAAGTTCTTGTTGATTTAGGACTTCTTTGACACAAAACAGTTTCCCGACAGACTTAACCTCCGTGTACCAAATCGGCCATAACTTCTTCTAAAAAATAGATATCACTGAGCTGTAAAAAGTTCTGGAAACTAGACATCTGTAGTGTTCCAACCATATAAGATCATAATTTTCTGAGCTCTGAGCTGTGTTTGACACTCCATTGAAATTGACTGATCTTCACAGACAGATTTCCGAATCTGTAATGGATTTGACTTTCAAAGCACAACTCTTGTCAATTTAGGATTTCCTTCACATCACATGCCTCTCACATGTCTTCCACGCCTTGTTGAAGAATGAAACTTCAAGAACTCCCTAGAACCTTCAAGAATCTTATGGAAAATCCAATCCAAACTCAACTAGAAATCCAAACTCCTCATTGCTTTGAAATCCGAATTCTTTGAGACTTCCTCCAAGTGTGCACGGCACATGATCTTCTTGAGACTTCTAGATGCTTTATGAATGTTCCAAGGACTTCTCCTAGCTTTCACAGGTCTGCTAGTGTGAGTAGAACTCCATATGGAAGTAGGTTTCCTAGTCAAATACGAACTTCTTTTCCGAGATGCTTCTACACTCTTCCGGAACCTTCTTGAGTAATCCTTATCCAACAGGGACTCCTTATCACACTAGTATTCCTTATCTGAGTAGAATTGGATTTCCTTGTCCAAGTAGAACTCCTAGTCCAAGTCAGCTTCAGATTCCTACTCCAACTAGGATTCCTTTTCCTAGTCAAATTGGGAAAACTTCCATTTCTTCATTTCTTTGCATTTCTGCGCCACTTGTGCTTCCTTAGCCATTTTTGGACTTTGAGACTCCATTTTACCTGAAAAATACTAACTAAGTTAAATTGATAAAGTTAAAAGAAATAACTTAGCAAAATATAGGGTTTAGATACTTATAACGTCACATTTCATGCTCCTATCAAGATCGACGGCACCAAGGTTGGTAAGATCATGGTCGACACCGGGGCCGCGGTCAATGTCATCACCACAAGAACCATGCAGCTGTTGGTGATCAAGAAAGAGAAGATACAGTCCATATCCCTCACGCTTAAAACTTCGCGGGAACGGTAACAAAGACATTAGGATTGCTATTCTTGCAATCAAGGTCGGTCCCGTAAAGGGGGTTTATGCTTTCTTTGTGAGATTGCTATGTGGCTTATAGCACCATCTTAGGCTGAGACTGGATTCACCGGAGCTATTGTGTTCCAACCACCCTACATCAAGAACTGATCATGTGGGATAGGGTCGCTGATAAGGTAGAGGTAATCAAAGCTGATCCTCTTCCTTTCCTTGTTTCTGTAAACTATGTAGATGCCAGGTACTACTTAGAGCCCATTACTCCATTACAAGTTAGTGGCATCGGCAATAAGGGTCGCCCCACAGGGGTGATGGCCTCTGAATTAGCATAGTGGGGGCACACGCTCGCAAAAGACTACCTAAAAAGCCCGGCCACACTGTGCCCCACTTTCAAGTTATTTTATGGATTACACCCTTCCAGGAGAAGTGATATAGGCCTTCCACTCTTTGTATGACAGGCTGTAGTCGTACTTGGTGGAGAGAGAGAGGCCTACAGGCAGGTCGCGACCTTAGAATACATCAACGAAGACTTCTTTGATCATGAAGAGGAAGAAGAAGAATTGAAACTTGCCCCAGCAGCGTTGGAAGACACACATCCAAAGGTCAAGGATCCTCTTGAGAAAATCAACCTAGGGTCAGTAGATGAACCCATGGAAGTAGCTATCAGCACCTATTTACAGCCTAGTGAGAAAAAGTGGCTTATTGAGTTGTTGTTCGAATACAAGGATTGTTTCCTGGAAAAGTATGAAGACATGCTAGGCCTGTCACCAGACTTGGTTTGACAAGAGGCTTGTGAAGCAAGAGCCGTGAAGAATGAACCCGAAGACCCAAGTTCTGGTCAAAGAGGAAGTAGAAAATATACACAAGTCAGGCATTATCAGGGTGGCCAAGTACAACTAGTGGCTATCCAATATAGTGCCTGTTCGCAAGAAAAATGGCAAGATGACTGTCTGTATGGATTATAGAGACCTTAATCTCACTATACCTAAAGATGTCTATCATATGTCAGCAGCGAATAAGTTGGTAGACGCAATAGCGGGGCATGAACTCGCGGAGGAAGATAGACACAAGACCGCGTTCCGTTGCCTAGGGTTCACAAGAGTTTTTGAATATATGGTCATGCCCTTTGGACTGAAGAATGCTGGAGCGACCTATCAGCAAGTAATGAACCTGATCTTCCATAATATACTTGGGAAGATCTTAGAGGTTTACATTGATGACGTGGTCGTAAAGTCTAAACAGCGAAGGGACCACATTGCGGATCTCATAAAGGTTTTCGAGCGTATGCAGCTACACAAGCTCAAGATGAATCCAGCCAAATTCATTTTTGGAGTTCAGGCATGTGACTTTGTGGGGTTTATAGTCCATTAGAGAGATATTGAAGTCCCTGAGGACAAGGCAAACGCAGTTATCAACACGTCTTCCCCACGAACGAAGAAAAAGCTACGGCGGTTGTTGGGTAAAATCAACTTCTTGCGGAGATTCATCTCTATCTCCGCTTGCAACATCCACCCCTTTTCCCCCATTGCTAAAGTTGCAAGGACATAACGAGTTCGTATGGGAACCTAAACATCAAGAGGCTTTTGACAAAATCAAGGCCTATTTAGCTAGTCCGGCAGTAGTTGTTCCTCCTAGGCCAGGATTTCCACTAAAGTTGTATATTTTTTAGTAGCCGAGGCTTCAATTGGGAGCCGACTTGCCCAGGACGATGAAGTCGGAGTCAAGCACGCTATCTTTTACCTTAGCAGGACACTCACTGATTGCGAAACAAGGTATACTCTAATAGAAAAGCTGTGTCTGACCCTATATTTCTCCGCATGTAAGTTGCGGCATTACATGTTATCCTTTACGACTTGTATAATCGCTCAAACGGATCTCGTCAAATATATGCTTTCCAACCTATCTTGAGAGGCCATATTGGTAAGTGAGTGCTCGCCTTGTCAGAATTTTCTCTGCAATACGTCCCACAGAAGGTAGTTAAGGGGCAAGTCATCGCGGACTTTCTTCCCCATCACCCTATGTTGGATGTCCCCACAGTGCGAGATTTAGAAGTGGTTTTTGAAACAATAGATTGGCCAGACTTGGCATGCTTGCCTGAGTATGTTGCCTTATATCAAGCCACAATCTCACTCCAACCCTGGATATTGTATCTTGATGGCTCGCGAACGGAAACATTAGCAGAGGCAGGAGTAATTCTGGAGAACCGGACCGACAACCGTTTTTCCTATTCTTTTTAGTTGGAGTTCTGGTATACCAACAATCAAGCTGACTATGAAGCCCTTATTATAGGCCTAGAGGTTTTACTCGAACTGGGGGTGAAGGATAGCCAGGTCCGTGGTGATTCCCAACTCGTCATCAACCAGCTTCACCAAAAATTTAGGCGCACAAGTTACTTGCTTGCACCATACCTAGATCGTGCCCTGGAACTTCTCCTCCAATTTGATGACATAGAAATTGAACACATTCCTCGCCAGCGTAACTTTGCCCAGTTGGTTACCAGTATTATTTTAAAATATGGAGTTCACGAGAGAATTCGAAAGGTTGAGCGTCGCACCTTACCCTCGTGGCTTGTGCGACCTGATCCACCAGAAGACGCAGTAGTAGCAGTATTAGATCCTATTGACGTGGACTGGCGGATTCCTTTGATTGCATACCTCAAGCAGTCGGACCCCTATACAGGCAAGAAGATCTGGTTCCTCGCGCTCAATTACTTTCTCAGGAACGATAAGTTGCGCCGCTGTGGAGAAGATGGCATGGACTTCAAGTATGTCTGTGGCCGTGAAGCTAAGAGCCTAATGCGTAAGGCACATGCAGGTATGTGTGGAGCTCATTAAGCATGTCCAAAAATGCGATGGCTGATCCGGAGACACGGTTATTATTGGCTTAGTATACTCAAAGACTGGAAAGGAAATATTTGGACCTTTAGTAAAGAAAAGGAAAAAATCATTACCTCTTGTGGATAATCATCATCAGAAGAATCTGTGGCTTCAGGTTCCGTTACCACTGTCTTTTGCTTTGCAGCATGGCCTGTTGCCTAAGGAGCATTGGCTGGTTGGCTGCTGGGTGGTGGTATTCCAAGACTCTTCTGCTGAAACAAGACTTCAGTTAAGGAGACAAATGCAAAAGCAGTAAATAAAGGAACGAAACACGCGAAGAGAAATACCTCTTGTGCTGGCTCGCGGATTATGATTCTGGCTTGAATAGGACGTGAGGCTCGCGCGGGTCGCATAGCCTTTATAGGTTGCAGGGATGGCGTCCCGTCCTCAGGGAAGTGCGCAAGCAATTCAGTATCAGCCTCATAGGGGTATCTTAGATCTTGGAAGAGGGTCGCGAAGAGCTCATGATCCCGTTGCCTCCAACAATTAATAGAAACTTCGGACCACTACTGGTCGTAATCCACAGCGGCTCCATCAACCGGGACGATTTCCTTAGCCCATTCAGGAAGGTCGACTAGCGTAAGCATGCTTTGGGCTGGTGGAGTTCCGGTCGCGAGGCCAATTCTGCGCTAGGAAGTGTTGTAATTCGAGGCATCATAGAGGGGAATGGCACTAATTGGGCCAACCCAAGTTGGCGAGCAAAGTGATTGGGAGCGTAAAGCTCATAACTGATGTCTTTAGCCGCTAGCCTAATGTCAGATCAGGAGATCGCATGGCGAAAAGCCAAGTGCACGTGATCGTTATATTCAGAATCCCCAGGAAGGAACCCGTCTTCAAGCGGGGGTAGGAATCTTCTACTAAGTACTAGGTCTGGGTAGGCATATCATGAAAGAGGTACATGTAGGAAAAACATTGAGAATAAGGTGGGGATGGGTACCTTGCCTCGCTGCAGAGCCATCTACCCAGAAGTTCGCTATCCGTAGAAAGCGGTGAAATGTCTGGCCGACGAAAGTGTGGGAAGTAAACTTGCACCAACAAGTCGAGGATCCAGAAGGGACCAGAAATGCCAGTCTCAAATGGATACATCGTGGCCTAATAAAGAGTGCAGTATAACGCACTTAGTACAGGTTGGCCAAGGCCTACGCGGCAGCCGTTGTAGAGGGGCATGGCGAGAGAGGTCCAGGGACCAGGGGGCTTGTTAGAAGAAGTACAGAAAATGAATTTGCAGAGCTAGTACTCTAGGAAAGCAATACCACCAGTCGCGTTGTGCTCCCTACGATAATGGGTCAGCCACCGTGGGTAGGAGCCGATGTAGGAGCCACGACCGGTCTGAATCATTGACGAAGGGAATTAGACGGAGTCAAATTGGCCATGCACGTAAAACTCGCCGTCGATGGGTAGACTAGTGATGGTGAGGATATCTAGCAAGATGACACTCATCTGGTCGAATCGAAAATCGAAGGTGTTGCTGGTGGTGTTCCAGAAGCAAAGAATGGAGGCCAGCGGTGAGCGATTGCTGCCGCGTGGAAGGCGAAAACATAAATCGATGGTGTGGGTAATACCCACTACATTCCAACGAGCCACATCTCGTGTTCGCACTTAGTGATACTAGGCAAGCTTCGCCGCGTTGGTGGTGGGCCAAAACCCTATTTTGGCTCTATGCGGATGCGCACTCCAACTGCTGAAATCTCCAGGGTGGACCATAAAAGGGGAGAGCATCCTCTGGAATGACATCTCAGAGAGCAGGACCCAGTCTGGCCTGATGGTTGGGAAGTCTAAGCAATAAAGGCCTTTGGACGGTGGTGTGGATGCGGCAGCGGACACCGATGCTGGTTCCCCAGGTGTGAGCATCATTCTCGTTGAACTCCTCTTCTTGATCAATGACAACCTTCTTGGGTGGAGCCATTTCTGGGTTTCTCTGAGGAGGATGGTGTAAAACGAAAAGGAGTGTCTGGGTTTAAGAAACTGAAGGAGTTTCTGATCTGATGGGTCTGAACTGGTGGCAACAGAGTTTAAATAAGAATTTTGTGAGGGAAATGATACAACGAAAAGAGGTTTTGTAAGCGAAAAGACGCAAACCTTCATTAATGGCCTCGTATCAGTAACGTCGTTTAGTCCTCTTCAATCAGTTACATTTTTCACGGGACTGATCTCGAGGCCTGGGGGGCAATGCTTGAGCCCAAAAGTATTTTTGGCAAGATCCTTTTAGGGGATTTAGCATAGCGGGCCGATACTTACGGCCCAAAATTAAGTCTACTTGGGTTTGAGTTACAGCTTCACCCATTCCGAAATCAATAAGGAAAACAAGCCCTTGTTGGAATCAAGTAGTGGAGGTTGAATAGGGAACTTCAATTAATAATCCTTCTATGGCAAGGAACCGTCCCAACCCTAGGTATATATACCAGGTTTCAAGGATGAAATAAACACCTCTCAAATCAATCTCAACGATTATCAAAATCTCTTTGGAGCAAACCTACCTTCAACATAGTTGAAACCCAGCGAAGCAAGGGTAACGCCCTCGCAACCCAGCGAAGCAAGGGTAATGTCCTTGCAACCCAGCGAAGCTAAAGTCACGCTATAGCAAAACTCGTGTTTTCTCCCAACTTCCCGGTGATTGCTCTGCTCAATCTACAATATTGAGTAACGATTCGGTGATACGAAGAGATCACAACCAATGCCCTTATCCGTAAGGCAAGAAGCCATTTTCCGAAAGACAGAGAAAAGAGCCTTGTGACGAGATTGGTGCTCTCCTCATCCACAACGTTTGATTCAAAAGTCAGGTCAAGGGACGCCCCCCACGACTACACACCACCATGTTGGGAGGCTCGCAATCACAGCAGCAAAAGAGACTGTTTGCAACCAGATTGGTTTTAGAGCCAAACACCTTCAAACACAGAATGATAGTAGAAACTTGTCCGCTGAATGGGGGTTCTATCAGACTGTACCTTCTTTGAGACCTGTATTTAGCTGACAGAACAACACGCGCTTGCCATATAACACTTCCGATTGAGGAAGATATGGCCCATTTATAGAATCAAAAGAATTCACCGCTAGCTGTAACGGCAATGACGGTCCTCAGATCAAAGAAGGCTGCTGATAGCATAACGTTGTTGGTCAAATTGTTAAAAACTAAAAATGCATGCTGTTGCGTTTTTGAAGCTGGTGTTACACTTGTTACTTGTATCCGATGATTATTAGATAGTTTGAAATGGACATATATGGGTCAATTTGAAACTATCAGTTTCATAATTTTTCTTATCATCCAAAAATCATTTTTGACTCATCAACTTGGGTTAGATCACTTAGATGAATGACGCTCAAGTTCACTGTTGCTAGAAAACGGTCTGGTGCCTTCTGAATAGAAATTTAGCCTATCGGATAGAACATAATCAGATTTTTACAAAAATAATCTGAAATAAAGCAGTTGCTATGCTCATACTAATTTCTTTCACTGCTGAGAACACCTAAGCTTGCTTTTCAGGAATCAATATACAATAATTACCTAATTGAAGACTACAATAATGATGAAGTATAGAACCGAAACCAATCATCACCACCATTATATTTCTGAATGAATTTATTTTTCTTTTGAACTGACGAAACTAATGCATAGAATCTAAACCCAGAAAAATAATCCAAAGTAACAAATTGGAAAACACAATTAATTAAAGAACCCAAAAAAGGTTATCCAAGAATCAAAATTTGCAGACAAAGTAAATAAAGATTTCACCTCGGATCTACATCCCATTATCTCTTCCTCAAGACTTGGACAAGCTTCACATCACGGAAAATTCCAAGTCCAAGAGACTTGCACTGGGAAGAAACCAGCAAGCTAAGCAAAGCCGTCGAAACGCTTATGGTATAATCCAGAATTACACAGCAAACAACGACGTTTACAACACCATTCAAAAAGGTTATCCAAGAGTCAAAATTTGCAGACAAAGTAAATAAAGATTTCACCTTAGACCTACATCTTATTATCTCTTCCTCAAGACTTCGACAAGCTTCACATCACGGAAAATTTCCAGTCCAAGAGACTTGCACTGGGAAGAAACCAGCAAGCCAAGCAAAGCAGTTGAAACTCTTCAGGTATAATCCAGAATTACACAACAACAACGTTTACAACAACATTCAAGAAGATTAGATTATCACCAGGTTGAAGATGAAGAAAAGAGAGAGGATGACTAGGCCACTCCCTCTCAAGGAGAAATGCCAAGGGTCTATTATTTGGTTGAGCAGAAATGGACCATTACTCGCTTGGAAGGGAGAAACCCAATCATTCAAGCAAAAAGACGATAAGAAATTGAGAGGAAAGATAAATGGCACTGCTGAAACCAGTAGAAAACCAATATTTACAGTGATTAAAAAACATTTAATAATATTTTACTCAACTATGTATCCAATACTATAGCAAGTCAGTATCTCATTCAGCCTCAGCTATCAACCTGAAAGCTAATACGAGCATCCGCAGGGAGTAGTATACAAGTATAACATGGCATCTTCGGAAATAAAGTTCTCCACTGTTCAATAAACCAAATTGCTATACCCGTTTCCTTTTGTTATCTCAATTACTTGTTCGTGTAGTGATGCAGTAAAAGGGGTTCTACGACTAACTCAAACCAAACCACATAGACACATCCCCGCATCTTTCAATGTTCTAATTCTCATGATTCGACACTTACTAAATGCTAGAAGAGTACGACTTCTCTTAAATTCAATCCAGACTAAATTTGTCCCTCTGGAAGATGACTTTTCTTTCAGGATCAATCGCAGATCTAATTTATAACATAAGGAGCTTTTCTTTATTTGAAAACTGTTTACCCTGCCACCTTGATAAACAGATTATAAGGGGCAGTCACATGAAAAGACATACATAATTAACCTAGAACGTTCTGTAACAAAGCTTATTTTATAAAGGGTTCTGCTTTTCAACAGTGATTTTAAATTTATAATAATTTTTTAATGCATTTAGACAGTATCTTCCTTGAAAGGCTCTTACATATTTTGCACTATGTCTTCAAATGAACTCCTCGCAGAATGTATTAAAAATAGCATCACTTCAAATACTTGCCAAACCAAACTTAAAATCAGCTGAAATGAATAGTTCACATGCAATGTTCATGTAACTAAACCTTGTCGATACGAATAAGATATAAATAATTCATGTCTACAAGAGAGACATCAAAATTTCTAGACAATTATTACCTGAAAAAGCAAGATAGTAATTTGAAACCCCAGACACAAGCAAGAAGTCCATCATCTTCAATCCAGTCCCTGAATAACCACAATTACCGAGAAACAAAAAAAAAATCTCCTGAACATGTGCTATTCACATACAAAATTCATACAGGGGGACAGGGAGAGAAAGAGAGACTAGTTTATGCAATGCCTTAAGGGCGAAGGCAAATTCAAGAAGAGTACCCTTGGATATAATTCAATTTATTCAGCATACATAAGAAAAGCCAACCAAGAACACCAATCCCTCCACCCTGCAATACTTCTATGTACAATCAAGGTAAACAAACTAAAAGTCCTAAATTTTAATTTTATGACTTATGAGAAAGTTCAACGTTCTAAATGTCCTCCTTGTGTTCTCTTCCATCTAGAGTCAACATATCCCAAATAGGTGCTCATCCTTTTATGTTATGATGAAGTCCCAAAGCTTCTCTCTTATTGAGGATTCGCCAGGATGTTCAAACTTGTTGTCCACTCTTCCTCCTACAGGATGTTTACGCTTCACCAGTAAAAGAAAAGACACATCAGAAATCAGCCATGCCACTTTCAAAAACCAACTTCTCAGTTCTTGAAAAAACCAAAAATATGTACAATGAGAGAGAGAAAGAGAGACAGCAGATATTCAAGAATGTCTCCAAAAATAACTAATGATACAACAGTGATTGTGCACAAAATATATCACCTTAGGATCTCTGTTGGTAGAGCTTCATTTACAAATAAGAGAACTATTGGACTTTGTCTCTTTTCCTATGAAGAAGCTAAAAATTTTTGATATTGCAGCAGAAATTGGAGACATAAAATCAACCCCTGCAAACATCTGTTTCTGAGCAGAACTCGGTTGTAAAACAAAATGCACATACTTTTTTAACATTTTACAATCATCATCGTCACTCTTGAGTGTTTTAATGTATGCATCATAGTGGACTCGGAGGCAAGGCTTCACATCATCAGTGATTTTCGAATTTTTCGGACAAGCCTCAAGAAAAGCAATTAAATTGTCCCATTTCTCATCTATATCTGACTGTAGCTTGTCCAGATAATTTCTCTCTGCTTCTGACCCCTTAATTTTCTTTTCTAATTCAGCATTCAATCTATCAAACCTGTCACTGGCCTTGGCTGTTTGTGCTCCCTTATTAGCAAATTCACGATCTCGGCTAGCATTAAATTCATCCAATGCCTTCTTGACCTGACAAAAAAGGCTAGGCATCAAACCAGAAACTTAAATAAAACTTGAGACATTGAACCATATTTAGCATCAGAAATTGCAGGTGGTAATGACTAAACTTGCATGTCGACAGCAATATATACATTTTTATCAGCCTACATATGAAGTATGGAGCTGCCAAATCATATTGAGATCTACCAAATAGGTTACCTGACGCACACTCTGCCTCTTGGCCTGCAAGGCGTCCTTAAGCGTCTTCTTTTTTTCTTCAAATTCAGAAGTCGCACGCGAATTCGTTTCTATTTCAACTCTGAGTTCTTCTTGTAGTTCTTTTATTTTCCGCTCTTTGATCCTCCATATCGCTCTCTCTTTCAAGAGCTGCTTCCTTAGGAGTCGGCATTCAGAAAGCTGACAGATTTTGCAGTACCACCGGTTGTTATAATGCAATGCATAATAATAATAATTTAGAGAATATATTAGCAGTATTAGTGCAAACCTTCTCTTTGAGCTTCAAAACCTTTTCGTCCTCCATGGTGCCTGCCTCACTTGACATCCTTCCCCTAGACTGAATTTGATCCGAATTCCAATATTACCCCGAATTGAATCCCAATTGGGAACGAAAACACAAATCGGATTTTTATCTCTAAACAGAAACCCCTGCCCCGGTCGTGAATCGGACCCAAATCCGGCTAATCGGACCTTCAAGTTTCAAGCCTCTCTCTCTCTCTATCTCTTATCTCTCCAGCTTTCGCTTTCTGCGCCAAGCGACGTTCGATTTTGCGTTTATATATGGGAGGATTTCTCAAAAAATATACCAAGTTCACAACGAGACAAATACAGCAACTAGGCCCATCAAAGGAAACTTGGACACGCACTACAGTTGGGCCCGAAACTGGGAACCCAATACAATAGTTGACACGAACAAAACAGGTTCATTCGATCTCATCGAAGGAAAAAAATAAAGAAAAATTATGGCTTTACTCATTCAATTATAACTCAATCGACATGATCACTCTATTTTTAAAAAATATTACTTTACCCTCTAAAAAAAATTACTCTACTATTAAAATTTAGATTTATTTTTCACTAATGACTCCCGTTAAATACTCCATATACCCTTAAAATTGAGGACAGTTTGCTCTAATTATTGAAAAATATTCAAATTGGAAATAATTTTAAAAAGAAAATGAAAAATTTCACCACTAAAGTTTGCTACTTCTATTGAAGAAGCTAGAAGGGAGAGAATCTTGAGAAAATAGTGAAAATAAAGAGCTTTTTCTGTTTTTGGCAAGATATCTTGAAAATAAAAAAGAAAAAAGAAGAATTTAGTACTCAACATGACCAAAATACATTCAAAATGTTACAATCCGAACCTAAATTTATAGATTTACAAGCCTTTCGGACGATAAACAAGAGTTATTTTAAATTTTCGGCTTCGTTTTAAACCTTTGGGGGGCCCTAAAAATATTGTTCGGACCAAAATTTGAGAAAACATTCTTCACAAAAGTTGTACAGAACGTTAAACCAAGCACATACATACTTAGTTCATAAAATTCATCAGTTGAGGAAAGAGCAAGAAGATATTGCCCATTTTGCATGAGTCTAGAAACAATACAAAATTCATCCAATAAATTAAATGCATTCCCAAAAATCCAAATACTCATAAAAAAACAGAAGTCTCTAGCTTTGACAACTCATTTCAATAATTCAATCCCACCACCAGATTTTCTCTCAATCCCAAAATCCATAGCCTTCTTCTTGCCCTTTCACACTCAGTTAAAAAAGAGAGAGAAAAAAAAATCGACAGTTGCAACACCATTCAAGAAGCTTAGATTGTCATCAGGTTGAAGATGAGCAAAAGAGGAGGAGGAGGACGACTTTTGATCTGCCAGGCCCTCGCTCTCGAGGAGAAATGCCTAGGGTCGATTATTCGGTTGAGCGCTTGGGAGAGAGCAGCCCAATGACTCAAGCTTGTGGAAAATAACCCACATATTTCACAAGCAAAAAGACGATAAGAAAATTGGAAGGAAGGATAAATGGCACTAGCTGAAACCAGGAGATAACCAAAGTTTGCAGTGATTAGAAAACATGAATAATATTTTCACTCAACTATGTCTCCAATACTACTGCAAGTTAGTATCTCTGCCTGAGCTAATAGTCTAATACAACATCTGCAGGGAGTAGCATACAAGTATAACATGGATCTTCAGAAATAAAGTTTTTCCCCTGTTCAATAAACTAAATTGCTATGCCCGTTTCTTTTTGTTATCTCAATTACCTGATCATGTAGTGTGATGAAGTAATAGGGGTACTGCGACTAAAACTGTTTATGAATCTCCGCATCTTTCTATGTCCTCATTCTCATGATTTTTCACTCGCTAAACGCTAGTAGAGTACAACTCCTCTTAAACTCAAATCGCTTTTCTTTCAGGATCAATCACAGATCTAATTTTTACCATAAAGGGCTTTTCTTTATTCGAAACTGTTTACCCTGCCAACTTATAAACAGAAACCATAGTGTAGTTTAAACAATGTCCAAAGGGCAGAGTTATAAGAAGAATGTGAACATCTAGCAATGTCTTAGGAACATAAGAAACAACTAAAAACCTAAATGTAAAATAAAACACAAAACTCCGATATTTGCACAGTTCCTAGCACACTCACAGCCATCAGATCTTCACAAAGGTTACTACTGAGACTTCTTCGAACCTCGCCTTTTTCGTGTTTTCTGTCCATTCTGTCCACCAGGATGATCAAGCTTCACCAATAAAAATAAGAAAGTCAGCAATGCCACATTCCAGAACCAAAGTTCCATTTCTGTATTTAAAAAAAAAAAAGGGGGCATTTGCAATGAAAGGAAGAGTAAAGCAGCTCTTTACACTCATGAACTTAATCTTTACAAATGATATTGCTACAATATATCACCTTAGCTTCTTTGAGAAGGTTGACACCACTAGACTCCTTCGATTCGAGAGTAGAATACATAGCCGCACAGAAGACATCAAGATTTTTTAGTCTCTTCTCCATCTCTATGCGTCTTTTGCACAGTTCATTGACTCCTGACTCATCAGACACGATTTCCTCTAGCTCAACTAAGTTTCGCTCAATTTCTATCAGCTGTAAATCCTTAGATTTCTTATATTCAGCAAAGCTAACTTGCCTACTGTTAAAAATCTCTTTTATCTGCAAACAAAGTGTCAAAGATTAGCCTTACGAATGCTGGTTTTCATTTCAAACACACCGTTGCATATAATACATGTTTAAAGAATCCCTAAAGCAACTTTAGCATTAGAGATTGCTGCTAGAGTGACTAAAGTAGAACACAAACAGAACTCTAAAATCAACATATCATACATTGAAACTATGAAGAGAACATGCCACAGTCTGCAACAAGGATAAGTCTTACCACGGATTCATTCTCCTCCTCATTCTTCAAGGCCTTCTTCAGATCCTCAAGTTCCTTTTCAAATTTAGATGGTTGAATGGAATTGCATAGTTTTTGTCTTCTCAGGTCAGCTTCTGTCTGTTCCATAATTTTGGATTTTTCAGACCACATCTGTTTCTCCTGCAATAGCTGCAGCGTTTCGTCTTGGCATTTAATAATCTGCGGCAATCATTGCATCAGTTACTAAGTACTGAAAGGTGATCCTTACTACATATACTCAGATATAATCACAAACCTTTTCTTTAAGATTCGAAACCTTGCCCCTGCTTGACATCCTGCCCCTAATTGAGAGTCCGAAGCTGAAATAAATGTTCAATGACATCCCCAAAAAAGTAAAAATTTGAAGCATCAAAAGAACGAAACCCTAGCCTGGATTCGATCCAAATTTCAATCGAAACCGCATATTTAAAGCGAAAAAGAGGACATCTTACTTATTAGAAGCAGATTGAAATCGGAAGTTTGCTTTGTACGACTGCGATGAGTTTGGGGGTTCGTTTTGGTTTCACTGAAAAACCTAAATTGAATAAGAAACGCTCCTACGGCGCCGTTTCAATGGATATACACGAATATCTCGTTGTTGGTCGCACACCCGGATGGGAATTGAAGCCCAGTTCTTGGCGTCTATCAGCTGAATCCGGAGCAAGATCACTGGGATTCGGGACCGGGTCAGGTTAGGAGATGACGGTCGCGGTGAGGAGTGTTTGGGATGGATGAGTGGTGGTCAGAGGGAGTGAGGAGTCCGAGTGTTCGTCGGGAGAGAAGGAAGCAAGAGAGAATCGAGAAGAGGAAGCTGTGGGATATAGCGAGTCTGGAAGTCTCTCCTATCTCCGGTACAAGTATAGCGAATAGAAAGAACCGGGGCTACACCGCTACAGTTTTTTTTTTTTTTAATGAAATCATTCATTGATAATGACCAAAAGGGTACGATCCCAATAGAAAGAGCCGAAAATAAGGCCTAAATATTGGAAAATTACCACTCAATTTTTTTTTTTTTTTGAGAATAAGAAACCTTTATTGATAATAATCCAAATTACATCAAGCGAGAATGACCGGTGGTGGACATAAATTCTCCACTCTCCTCCTTAAAACCTAAACCAGTTACGGGTTCGTCATCATGAATGACCTCTATGAGTCGAAAGGGCCCAATCCCTAAGAACCTATACCACCCAAACTCTCGGGCTACAAGGAATCCCGAGTATCTTGATACCACCTCATGGATAACCGCTAGAAAAACCAACGCCCTCTTCCACACCGTGTCCCACAACTAGACCACGTGCAAGGATCGCTCGTCAGCACACTTACCATAAGATAACACCGAAATTAAACCAATTCGTCCGCAGGAATGACACCACATCCATGGCACCTCAAATTGACCCAACCCTAGCTCAACGGAGTAGGGACATTCTAATGACCAAGAATAACCAAAACCCTAACCAAAAACATAACTTTAAGCAAAAACAAAAATAAAATATAGCTGCCACAATCCTCATCCCTTTCCCCAGGAGCTTCGCCTGCAGACCACCACCACCACAAGGTTACCCCTTCGAGCTCACCTCGCCGGAGAAACCCAAACCACGCAGCAAGCCAGGTGCCTTGCCACCTCGGAGTGAGAGAACTCTAAGAGTTTGCGTCCTTCAGCTTAAGAACTCGAGACCAGCACTGCAATCGCCGCCTAGCATTCCACCGCATAGAAACACCCAGCGCAGTACGATCCATGGAATGCCTCTGCCATGATCCGGCCACTGGTCGCCTGCTCCACTGTTGCACCACTGTCGATCGCCTATTGCCCATCATCCTCCCCAATGTTGTCGCCTGAGAAGAGAGAAGAGTCATCCACAACCCAGATCATCTGACAAAAACCAAGACAGAGGCCAGAGACCCCAATAACCCATCCGACAACACCCGACGCTCGTCGATGCAGCAGGGAACTACAATCGACGCCGGGGCGCCACTGGATAGGCTGCGACGTTTCCCCTGTGATTTCGAACCCTAGATTTCTTTGCTGGTTTCTCTTAGCAGTTTTTTTTTAAATTTTTTTTTTATGGTGAACGTGGCCTCCTTTCTTTCCCTAAACTCAACCTAAATTCACAAAGATATTAGAAAGAGTGTAACCCCAAAAACTAAGTAACACATCATCTCTTACAATACAACAGCCGCCACCCAAGCCATTGGCGCCGTAGCTGTCAGGAGCCAAAAGGTCGCGAAAAGTGTTATGTCGAGGAGATAAATTTCGAATAACTGCTGTCAGTGCAATCCCAAAATACAAATCCAGTCAAAACGAGGTAATGAGACAATTAGTTGGAGCCAAACCCACACACACACATTTTCTTCTCCACTAGAGAGACTCAATCCGGGAAGGAATCGAAGCCATTGAACTGGGAGAGAAGCCAATAGCAAAGAAAAAATCGAATGGTGAATGGGAGGTGAAACACCCATGCGTGAGCACCCATGCTCCTCTAGATAAGTGTTTCTCACTTTTAAGAGGTAGCCATGAGAATCTTCATGAAGTAGGCCTTTGGTAGTTGGAGGGGAGTTGATGTGAGGTAATGGGTGAGGGGAATCATGGAGGTTTCCGGATTTGAAAAAAAAAATTGCGATAGTTGGCAAGGAAAGGAGGAACAAAGTTCTCTAAATCTGAACAGTAGTCGATAAATCACCACAGTAAAGCCACCACAGAGGGTGTGAGAGATTCAAGGGAGATGAAGTTAGAGAGGGGTGGTTTCTAGATCTGTTTCCTCTCTCTAAACTTAAGATAATGCAAGGTTAACCAAAGCTCCACTACAACTTGATGAGAGAAGATAAAGAGAAAAATTCAGTAACAGTCCCCAAAATATTATGCCAAGATCAATTTGATACACAAATTCTCAAACGTATCAATATAATATCCAAAGACCAAAGACTTATATTGACATCAACGTGATACCTCCGTTCAAAATCTGTGACGGGCCTGTCTATTTGCTAACGTGGCAAACATGCAAGTGGCCTAGTGGTTCTTGCCTACTTGGGTGTGCTTCCCAACCTAGGTTCGAACCCCGAAGCTGTCATAGTGGCCAGGCACTGTGCTGCAATGCACAGTTTGAGCATTTCACATGCGCCGAAGGGGTTTATCTTGAGTCTAGGAAGTCTTTGGGTTCCCCTTGACAAAGTCAAAAAAAAAAAAAAAACGTAGCAAACAGGTGTCAGACATGTGATATTTTATCAAGGGCAGAATAGTCTTTCACTAATGACTACATTAAAAAAAAAGGAACTATGAACAGCTCTCTCTCTCTCCCCCCTAACTCCCATTCTTCTTCTTCTTCTCAACATTGCCACTCCAACTCACAATTTCTGATCTCGCCATATGCATCATTTTGCTGGAATTCAGCATCCTCCTCTTCAAGAATGTTCTTGGGGCTGAAGCTCCCAATCGGACTCGAGATCTAGAAATACCGGTCGAAGAAGTGAGGGGCGGATGTCAGTAGTGAGTGGGATAGGCTCGAGCCCCACCGAAGATTTTGGGTCACAAAAAAAAAAAAACTATTTATATACTTTTTATTTTATTTTTGGAGGGCTTGTTTCCCTTTCTCAAACCTTCCCGGAGGCTGAGGTGAGAGTGAGGTCTGAGACTCGATTACTCGAGATCGACTTCGCACTTTTGCTGTTTCGCAGCCGCATAGGTCTGAGACTTTGAGGTCTGATTACCGATTACCAATTGAGTTCTACTCTTCTTCTTCTTCAATTCTTCCTCTCTTAACTGTGTAAGAGCAACTCCAACAGATTCCCTATATTTTGATTTTTCTCTATTTTAGAGAAAAATAAGCCTCTTTTGCTCCAACAAATTCCCTATAACTATCTCTATTTTGGAAAAATAAAGAAAGAGAAAACCAAATTCCCTATATTTACAGCAAACTTTAAAATTTTAAGGAAGAATATGGAGATTTTAGATATTGTTGTAAAATAGGGAATATGTTGGAGTTGAAGAAGAAAAAGAGGCTAAAGCTTTGACTTTTGATTCCCTATAATACTAAAATTATAGGGAATTGTTGTTGGAGCTGCTCTAAGTATGTATTGCAATTTGGTTGAATTTCAATTGATTCAATTTGGTGAAAATTTTTTATCAAGTTTTTAATTTGTTCTTGATTTCAAATCAGGTTCTTTGGGTTTGTGTTTGAGGGAATTGGGGCAAGGCAGCAACTCACAGAGGCACCATTCTCTCTGCGGACTGCTGAGTTTGATGAAATGAATTGATAGCATAACTAGTCAAAGTATATCAATCTTTCCACTTGGTTTCATGTTCTCTTTCGGGAATTTAAGGGATGACTTTTATTAGATGCTTTGATTTTCTGTTTTGTAATAGGTAAAGCAGCATTGCTTTTATCTAGAAACTATGTATTTGCTAGATACCTGATGTGGGTTTGTTTTTGCTTTATTTCGTCTCTGCAGATTTAGTGATGTTTGCAATTGGGATAGCATGCTTGTGTTTTGCTGTGAATCTGATAGCATAATTAGGATAACATATATAATTGATACCAATCTGATAGCATGTTTGTGCTTTAGGCATCCAAATGACCAAATTATAAGCTCTAGTTGTTCTATTACTCAAAGGGGAATTTGATAGCTTCTTTGACTCAGAATGCATATTCAAAACCAGTTCAAAAGAAGTTGGATAAAAATCTAGATAGTTTTTACTACAGTTTGTGGATAGAAAAAATAATATTGTTCTTCATCATTACATTTTCTAAAATGATACCTCCTTTTTTTTCCCTCTCAAATTGATCTTTTCCTGTACATTAAACCCAAAAGGAACAAAATTCACCAACATGAAGTTTATCTTCACTTCTTTTAAGTCTTTCTCTATAATCTTTACTTGCATAAAGTAATCATGTAGCTGCACATAATAAAACAACATGCTTTAACTTTAGGCAATGTTCCAGAGAGTTTACTAACTAGCAATCTGATCGAAAACACCTTGGTGAACTGCATCTTCTTGTGTGAAGTGTTCTTCTTTGCATTTACCAATGCATCCTCCAGCGTCAGTCCCAGTGAGACCAAATTACACCTTTGGTTTTACATCATATTAGGTCTAGGCATCCAAATGACCAAATTATAAACTGTAGTTGTTTATTTGATTAAATTGGTAAATTGGTTCTGCACAGGTTGTTAAACTGGTTCTGTTACATTTGATAAATTTTAGATTGTCCACTATAATTTTTTTTCCTTTGTTAAGAATTTCAAGCCCCACCAAGGTTGTAATCTTGGATCCGGCCCCACTGCTGGTGCTGAAGATGATCAATGAACCGTCGTCGAAAATTGGGGCTATCGTGACAGTGATGTTATGGAGCGAGACGAGGCAGTCGGCCGGAAGAGTGGTGACCATGAGAGAGTGGTCGTCGAGCAAGGTAGCAATCTTGGAGCCGAACGGGAGGGACTTTCACAGCCAAACCTCTTATAGAGATGCTGAGTATCCAAAGCACATATGGAAGAAAACTTTTAAAGTGAATTGCCCTTTATCTACTCATCACTTTTGTCCACACTTTCCTAAGAAGAGGATTGTTCATATTGCAGAATGACTTATCCCCAGACACATTACTTTTTTGTCATATCCATGTCATTGCCTATCCTAGATTCTCTGTTCATATTAGAAGTAGGAATCAGTAAGGTATGGAAGAATCTAGAAATTCTAACATAGCTCTCTTGTGATCCTTCTTTTTTGTTTCACTCTGATGATCAGTTGAACACTAATATATTATTCTTTGATGAGTAGTGATGAAGAAAATGTTTATTGTTCTTTGGTACAAATGTATTACTTAGTGTGATCATTACTATTTACTAGCATTACCAATTTACCAGTGTAGAATAATGCCCACACAGGTCCTGCAATCATAGAGATGATATAACCAAAGTCTATTATAGCCAGAACTAGTGAAATCCCAAAGAAGAATCAGTTCTCTATACAGTTAGCATTTAGATAATCAAAAACTCATTTATTTTCATTAACTAATGTAATCATCAAAGGCAGATTGACACAATCCAGTGACACTATAATAGTGAGCATGATTGCGTACTCACCGAATCTAAAAGCTCATTGACACTAAAGAGGCTCAAACGTTATGTGGCCAAGTTTGTGCTAGGATCTGTTTGACTTTCAGATGCGCATTGGGAAAGCGTCATCATCAATTATGAACATTGGACGCTCGACCTGCACAGTAAAGCCCATTGTGTACATTTATTTTGTCTGCAGATATAGACAGAGAAAATAAAATTGAAAATGATTCAAGTAACTTTCAGTACCAGGAGTTGTATTATTTGGTAAGTGAGATCGGTCGATTTGTATGGGTGTCTCCA
This sequence comes from Rosa persica, assembly GCA_025331145.1. NCBI lineage: Eukaryota > Viridiplantae > Streptophyta > Magnoliopsida > Rosales > Rosaceae > Rosa > Rosa persica. The sequence goes on along the minus strand of WFKR01000001.1, from coordinate 2,209,739 downwards.
TGCTCAACGGAGCTCCCAATGAACATGTATCATCAGGAAGAAAATCGGTAAGTATCTGCTGTCTCATAGTTGAAAATTTCTGCAGTACAACTAAACAGTCAGCATCACAATGCTAATAACAAATAAGACCCGGCTCATATGTGAAGGAATTGTATCCTAAAACAATCATTTTGATGAAATTATTGTTGTAATTATTATTAATCAAAAGGAAGTTTATTGTTCATTGCTTATATTTAATATTTGATTGAACAAGGTCCAAGGAATATGAGTTAAAGAGAAAGTAATCTAAAGAGTTAGATGTGTGAGACTTTTACTCTTTCACACTCTTATCCTAAAATGTTCCTAGTCATAGGATTATCACTTGGACATTGATAAACTGGAAAGACTAGCACATACTATGTATGCTCAATATGGAGGATGATATGTCTTTTGTCATCTGTGTAGAGACACTAATACAAGTATGTGGGTGCTCTTAATTTAAAGAGTACACTGAACGCGATCATTAGAGTTCTTGTATGGAGTCTTACTTACATGTCAAACTTGAACTCTAAATTGCAATAATACAAATTAGTCATTTGACCTGAGACACCATAGTTGTCTTATGAGTGAATGGATTATCTCTTGATGATGCAATAATATTGTGTCCCTTAATGAATATAATAGATGCATTCATTAGTATAATTAATTCGGTCATGGAGACATGTGAGTGTACAATAAGGAATCTCTATCCTTAAGTAAATAAAGTGTATGTTAAAAGATGTTTGGCCAAAGTATTGAATGCGATTAAAAATGAGTTTCTAATCACATTCTAAGAATCACATAAGAATAAAAATCACATTAGGGGATTGACATATTAATTCTATACCCCGATGATGTGATTTAGAACATAGTGTTAGAGAAGGACCGTATTGTATTGTAATTCCAATTGAATAGGTTCTTTGTCATTCTATATTAACTAGGGTAGTCATGATATGTTGCAAGATGTCACTCATGACTTGTGAAGTCCTCAAGGATTAATAAACACTTATAATCCTAATAACAAGGGAGAATAAAAAAAGGAGTTTTTATTCGTAAACAAAATAAAATGGTTTCTATAAACTTCACTCCCTTGTTAATTAAAACCTAAAAGATAGCACACCATATAAGTGGATCCTTGAGATTGTATATGAAGAAGATTAAACAAGAGTTGGTTATGACCAAATAATTAATTATATTTATTATTTGAACATAATTAGGAGTTTCGGGTAAAACCGAACCTATTAGGCCTAAACGATTGTCGGGTTTTTTTGTGTGGACTTGGACTTCACTAAATGAGATTTAAATGAAATCCCAACAATGTATGGACCAGGCAACATATTGGTTTTATGAAAGTCAATATTTTTCTTTTAGTAATTGGATTTATTTCCTATTATATAAATTGAAAGCATGGACAAAAAATGATAAATGTGTCTCCACACTATTATTTTTCAGATTTGAGAAAGAAAGAGAGTTCTCCCTTGGTCCATTACAAAATTAAAAGGAAAGAAGAACACTTGCATAATTCCTTCTTTCTTTCATCTTTCTTCATCTATTGATTCACTTGGTGAAGATCCTTAGAGGCCATATACTTTTGTGACTTTACTTGTTACATCAAGGAGAAGATCACAAGCACAAGAAAGAGTTCTTAATTCAAAGTGCTTCAAGGTGGAGGAAACACACACAATGAGAGATCAAAGATAGGAACTTTGGTGGTTCATTTGGATCGAATTAAAATCACGCTCCAATGGTGAAAAGAACATAAACTACCTCTTTGTTCTTTCTTACTATGCATGCTATGTTTATATACATATCACAATAAGCTAAGATCATGGGTTAAAGGAATGGATTTTATGTTTAGTTAGTAGTTTCACTACTACAAAAAGTGCATCACACAATGGTGGAAATCTGTTGTGTGATTTGGACTACGTCTGTCGTCTATTTCGATGTTGTATGATGAGCACACTCCAACAACAGTGAAACACCGTTGTGTGTATACTATAGACACAACGCAAAAGTTAAAACCGTTGCACTGATTTTGTGCATGCCAATACCAGAAATTGGATGCGGCGTATTCAATTGTTGTTTTGATGGTGATCAGACAATAGAAGTAAGTACACACTGTTATTGGTTAACTTTTCACACAACATAAAAATGACACTCAGACAATAGAAGTAATACCATACTATTATTGGTTAACTTATCATACAACAGAAAAATATGACAATTGTTGTTGGTTGTTCCTTCACACAACAGATATCATAAAGTAACCGTTGTATGTGTGAAGCTCAGTGTTGAATTCTTCACAAGTCATACAACATATTGTTTCTATACCGTTATGTGATTTAACATGAGACAACTAACATCTATTGTTTCTGTTGTGTGAGTACTAATGAGACAACAAAATTTTATAGAGACCGTTGCGTGATTTTAGTGGTTTATTGTGTGATTGATGACAAATGTGTATTCATACAATGTTCATTCATTATCGATATTCTACCTAGAATATTTGCATAAACATAATACTCAATATATATATATATATATATATATATATATATGTATATATATTACATAATGAAGTATTCTAATTCAAGCGTCTAGTGTAACAAAAGAGCTAACATTTGTCAATCATCTATATATACCTTCATGTATCCAAAAGAGCTAGCATTTGTATAAATATAATGCTCTATATACTTCTGATGACCTTGAAGCTTTTGCTAGGTCCAGGATCTGGTCGAGGACCTACAGATCATGATAGAAGCTTGCAATGCTCTAAACAACATTATCTTCAACATAACCTCGAATGTCTCATTCACAATTGGCATGCACCATGATCAGATCATTGTTAGAAAACCAAATATACAAAGAAAAACACCAGATCTTTAAGACCACCGGAATAAGTATTTTGCATCCATTTAATCTGAATAACCAACAAGATCAACGAGAACTCAAGTACCTTCCTCAGTTGATCAAATCCATCTAATTGGTTAAGCAACTCCATGAGTGTTCACTTGATTTCACGGTCTGCACTGGTCCCTTAGCTAAAACGCTGTCCACCAATAGCATAGATCTCATCCATAAAAATACAGGGCTAGACATGAAGTCAACAACTAAGGTATGCTTTTTAACGGTAACATACAGAGAAAATGCTGAACAAATTTCAAGCACAATGTCTACATCAGGCACTTGTGCGTATTCAAGCAATAACAAATGCAAACTCTATACAGTATTCATGAGACAGTTGTGAAAGACTATATATTCATGGTTAAGTATCAAAGCATCACCAAAGAAGCAGTCACCTGGATAATCATATACCTTGGGATATGTTGATATGCATTTCTGCACTGAGGAGGAGATTCCACATTTAGACCTTTTGGTATACCTGTGCCAAGTAGTTTATCTTCTTCCAATTGTGGGTCCTCATTTCTTGACAAAGTTCTAATAGAGATCATCTCTAAGTTGCAAATGCGAAGGCAATCTATGACTCACATGCCAATGCTCTTGCACTACTTTGCAGCTAAAACTGTCAAAAACTTGTGCAGAGCCAACCCATAACGTGGTCTGTTAAAACCTACTCATAGTTAATTTCACCCAAAAAAAAAAAAATTCTCATAGTCAATTAAGTTTTTAATTTCAATTGACACAATCATCCAAGTGAATGCATTATTGGAAACTAAAATCATAGATGAGTAAACTTATCATGCACATTGCCTAGAAACTAAAATCATAGCCAAGGCAGCACATTGATCCATGTGTCAAACTTGTAAAAGTACAAAGATGCATAGTCCGCCATATTAGTTTAGCGAGGATCAAGGAATGATCAATTACCGTTCAACTTAAGTTTGAAAAGTTATACCATACCAATTTATTTTGTCTATAACTTAAAACAGGGGAAAGTATGGTTCATATACCACAATTATTTCTAGGTTGTAAGTTTCTTTTCTTTGTTTTTTTTTTCTTTTCCCGAAAGTGCTGGTACTATAAAGTGGAATATGAAAATGCAGACAAGGACTAGAGAATTACTTCTCTTTTGAACTCAGCCAAAGCAGCACCAGAAATCCTAGTCTAGGAACTTCTTCACAAAAGCAACTTCCTGTAACTCAACTACAATCCACCAGCCAAAACTAATAGTCAACAGTTAATCTTAATTCCCCTTGTAATGGCTATGAAATTAAATACAAAACAATTTCAAGCCTCAGCTAATGAATTAAGTAGATGCATAGTTCCAGGAAGTAATGGCAATATCAAAATCTACCATTAAAATAATTAGAACAAGAGGCCCAATCATGAAAAGATACAAATCTTAGGTAGCCTATAAAAAGACTCGAATAAACTAGCTTCCCAATAAACACCAGAGCAATTTAAATAACATAGCAATCTGCCTACTTTACCTGATGTTGCTAATTTACATGCAATTTTATGACCTGCTAATTTACATGCAAAATTTCAAGCCTAATTACATGCAATCTTAGAGAAAATGCTGAACAAATTTCAAGCCCAATAGCATCGATCTTGTCCATTTTCTACTTAGAGGCCGATCAATCGTAACAAATTAAATCATAATGACAAAGAGTTTCCAGGAACTATGTTTATGTTCTAAACAAAGAAAGGTCCAAACTTTACTTACAACGTTCATTATCAAGAGTTCTCAGAAGAATCACTGAATCAGAAACTATCCAAAATTAGTAATTCAGATTACCCATTAGTACACAGCAACTCCTTTTTCGTGTTCTAATGTTTGACTACCCATTAGTAAATAGCAACTTAGTAATTCAGATTACCAAACTAATACACATAACAGAATGTCAGAAACACAGTAAATTTCTAAATTGGATCAAGTAGGGTGAACTGCATAATACCAATGGTGATAAGTGACTTGAGTGGTGAGGACGAGTTTACCTTGGGCTGCTTTAAGAACCTTCGGGTTCAACAGGATGCTTTGGTGCTCTCGTCAATAATTCTGATTCACCCAAAACCTAAAACAAAATCAGAAACAAAATACTTTACCAGATTACCAGCAAATCAGCGACTACCCATCACTCCATCAGTTAAATGAACCAGGTGCATTACTAAAACAACATGTGTAGTGAAAGACCCAAATGAAAAATAAGCCAGAGAGATAGCAACTTAGACACGCAAAGGTCCCAAATCCCAGAACATTCAAAGCATTGATAGCTCTACTGGTCAACTTATCCAAATCATCCCCATACTCCATTTCCTCCAGAACCAGACAATTGATATTGAAGACCCACAAATTCTTCAGACCCGTCAACCAACAACTGGATAACTATTTCTTTTTAGCTAAGTTCGGAAAGAAATGTGTTCCCAGACACACACACACACGTGAAATCACAAAAGCAATACATAAATTCATGGAGTCTCTAATAAAACTGAAACAAAGCAAATTGGGGGAAAACAAAAGAAAAAAGAGAATTAGGAAAAGATAGTACCTTGGCTAGATAATGAGCTCTGTCAGTGCCTTCGACTTTCAAAAAGGTTGAAGCTTCCCTGAAAACGAAACCTGAAATAACTTTGAGAACGACCTCCTGAGGCTGGCCTTGTTCATCCTTGGAGAGAGCGGGTTGGTTCTCGTTGTGGAAGCAACTGAGTTGGGTCCGTTTGGTGAATTGGCGGGTCAGCTGCAGAGAAGAGAAGCCATTTCAGGTTAGGAGTCATTCAAGGAAAAGCAATGGTAGATGACAAATGTGAAATCAGATCTAGAAGATGATAGAATTCGTTAGAGATAGGGACTTTACCGGATTGAGAAGCCTTGAATTGATTTGGGTAATGCAAATCGGAGCTTTGATTATCGACTAGGTAGATGGAGTTGGAGGCAGATTTGGAGAAGTGAAGAGCGAGCCCCAATTCGAACCCTAATTTCTCGTTGGAGACTAAGAACAACCGGTGAATTAAGGTAGATGATTTGGGTCGGTATATCGCGGAAGAAAGAATAGAAGCGAGGAGCTGGACTGAGAGAGAGAGAGAGGCTTAGGCTCAGCATTTTAACAGAGAGACTGCCCGAGGGGATGGGAAGGGAAAAATACGTTTTGAGTGGTTGTAGCCCTCTTCTTCTTTTGTTTTTCTTCCTTTCCTTCTTTCTTTCTATTGAACATATGGGGTTAGTGCCATAATTTTAGTTCATCCCACAACAGATAGTTAAAAAACTGTCGTACGAGAGAGTGCATAAAATGATATGTTCCAAAAGAAGGAGGGAAATTTTCCATTGCCTAAGTTTGGTAGGAGGATTTCAAATCGATTTGAGCCAAAATGAAAGTATTGCTGCCGCCTATGTTCCTCATTCAGACAACAGAATGACAATATCTGTTGTACAAGATTTTTCATCTTGCGCTAGGTACACCTAGTAGAAATTGTCAAATTGTCATACAACATAAATAACTAGACCGTTGTACCATGCAACACATTTCCACAACAGAACATGTATAATTCTGTTGTGTGATAAAGTTGGTGAACTTGTCTTCGGAGAGAATTTTGAGTTCAGTGATGGTGGGATACCTACCTCTAAATTTTATGTCATTCATACAACGGAACATGCATAATTCTGTTGTGTGATAGAACTCTAAAGAAAAAGTTCTCAATTTGGTAGCATTCCCACAACAGAATTTCATGAACACCGTTGTACAATGGAGTTCACGTTATCAGACGACAATAAACTTTTATTCTCTTGTCTAATGGGTGTTGTGTGATGTACCTTTTGTAGTAGTGTAATTTAATTGTTAAACTAATTCCACACTAATTAAAAAGTTTTGAAATCCATCTATTCCTTCAAAATGTTCAAATAAGGATATTTACATCTGAGGACTTCGCCACTGTCTTCACTATCATGGTAGCGAATGATTCCTTAGTTTGAGTATCAGCTTTTTCTAAAGCCGAAAGTGACCTTCAAGCATCCTGATCATCTTCTTTTGATCCATAAACTTTCCTTGGTTGGTCAGGGCTAGATTCGACAACCTGTAACTTGGAGTCATCAACTAACCGTAGAAATGGATCAACCTGATAAGAAGACATATAGCATGCAGATCAGTATCAAGTGATGTTAAATTTGGAAACCAAATGGACGTGTTTCCAAGACTAAGAAACTCTCTATCTCTCTATCTCTCTCTCTCTGGATGGGGGTTGTTCCCAAAACAATTAAGAGTTGGAGCATAAATAAGCAAAATAAAGATCAACCGGTTCTGTCACACCTACTGTTTCATTTCTAAGTGCTGCTTTAGCAGAAGGAGCAAGGGCAACAATGTTGTACGCATTAGCTGCGAAGATAATCATCGATGTTGCCAAGGTAAAGAGAGATCTGCATCTTGACGGCTGCAACCCTGAAAATGTGAAAAGAAATCCCCCTACCGAAGAAAAAAGGGCGCCACGAAAAATTTCAATTACCATAGTGGTTATTGGTTCTTAGCAATCATTTACATTTCAAAGCAATGGGGTTAGAGTATATTATCCAATCCAGAGTAGCAAACTAAACTTTTAAAATCTCATCCTCATCAAAATCATACCCTTTTGGCCTTTGAAAAGAAGAATCAAATACAACAACAGAGAAGTAATAATACTTCCAAATCTCAATCACTAATTAAAACTTTTCTACCATTGCTAAATGTACAATATATTATTGAATAAGTATAATTACGACCTATGTAATCAAACTTTGACACTGAATTCAATGCCCTGAGTCATGGATTTATACAATTAAAGAACTGCCAAGAATTTTATAAGTTGCAAGAAGTTATTATTCTATGTAAAATTATTTGGACCTGAGTGCTTTACCTCCTCCAAGAGAAATGCTCCTTAACGAAAATGCTAACTGAAAACTTCGGATCAGTCTCATGGGACTTGTTCTACATGAAACAGCAGATCAAAAGAAATAAAAAAAGTGAAAATGGGGACCAAAAAGAATTATGACAAGAGACATAGCATAATCCAAGCAACGGAAAAATAAAAGTTGATTCATTCTGACTGAATGGTAGTTCTAAACTTCTGATTACCAGGAATTGATGTATTATTTCTTTTGTAAATCAAATACAGCAATTCTTTGTTTCAAAATCTCTTCTATTCAATATGGTAACAGAGTGATATGCTCCTGAAACTAAACCCACTACTGCCCTTACCCTTACTCTCAGTTTTTTGACCTCCCTAGCTAGCCTATCCCCTCCTCACAGAACGCACTAGCCTTGCTCCTTCTCAGCAAGCCCAAGGAGAGGCCTCCCATTTTGACTGCCAATAATATTAAGGAGCAAGTAGTTTAGGGGCTAATCAGAATGGATATTTGGTATAAAAGTGAATCAACTTGGATATCTGGTACAGGATTTATAGAAACATTTTCATCCGAAATGAAGAATCTCATAAACTGTACACCAGTTTTCCATCTTAGGACAATTTTGACTATCAAGTCAAAGAGTTCTCAAGTAGCTTCCAAGAGTCCTAGGTGTGTCTTCTAGAACTTGGACTTAGCACAAGTTCACTAAAGTTGAATGGATCAAGCATAGATTGCTTTGTTAAACAAGTTTTCCTTCAGTTGTTTCTTGAATTTTTATTTAGTAAAGATTGGCTATTTTTCTAGATTCAACCTCAAAGAATGAAGCAGAGTCAACCTTTCTTCTTCTTAATTGTAAAAATTGCTTCACAAGTAGAGGATGATACATATGATGAGGTGAAGTATACTATCTATATTTCTCAGTGAAGCTGAAAGTTTAAGTTCTCTCTAGTACCATTCCTAAAATAAAATAAAAAAAAGAAAAAACTGCAAATGGAGCTCTAAGGTAGGATTCTCCGCCTTCCTTTTCTCCTTTCCTCTGGGAAAGGCCACGACACAAGCCACGAGGATTTCAATACATTAGCACAGAGAGACCGAAGACCCGGCCAAAAACCAGGGAAATTGTTTTTATTTGAGTCCAAATTTGACGTCACACACATAATAGTGAATCATACATGATAAGCAAGACTTTGCCAAACCACAGAAGGCATTGTGCTTTAAATGAAATTTAACATTTTATGCTTGCTCCAACTTGCCCTAGCCTGTTTGATAGTTTTAGGAGCTGAAGTTGTAATATATATATATATATATATATATATATATATATATATATGCTGGAAATAGAGTCGGTCTATACTTGTGTATATGGGTCGTGCACCCTTGGAGATTTCTTCGTTAAATCCTTGTAACTTGTATAAAAATACTAAATTTTCTCCCAAATGCCTGCTTGTTTTTGGAAAGTTATGAAGACTATGTAATACATCATCAGCATATTGTATTTAAAAAGTAAAGCCAAGAAATGACTTCAGATGATATGGATATAATATGAAAAGAGAAATCTTAATTTGAAAAGAAAGAATGGATAAAGCAGCATAACTGCAAAGATTGTCATTAATGTATAACTAAACCTACAAGACTGGAAGTTATAACTTAGTCCGAGCATATAGCAACACAAGGCTGTAGGTATGAGCAATTGCCAAAAAGTCCTCAATGAGTTTACGAGGGGGTTCGTTCCCTCGGATTTCGCACGTAGGAGATCGAGACACAGCCCCAGGGCTCTGGGGAAAGATGTAGATCGATCGCCCTAGATAGACAACTACATAGAGGGTCTCTACAAGTCTATATATTCTTTTGCCCCCGTAAGAGCAATATCACAACCAATCAGGTCTGCAAGTTTCACATCTAAGGAATATCCGATCCGATAGTTTATGATATAGATAGATATCTATTTAACAACAACATTTTAAGAAAGGATATTTTTATATATCAGTAGTTGTCCGGTCGTACCCAAACAGTAATATTCCAGAGGGAAATGCACCTAAGATCAAATATTTCGAGCCGGCTTCTGTGGAAAATTCAGACCTTCTTTTTGATGCTGCGATCACATAAAAACATAAACTTTGAGATTCAATAGCTAAATACGTCGCGGGTCCTCATTGTTAGGTCATGGTCTTCCTAGTTCTCGTGACACTAATAACAATTTTGGTCAACGTGGCTCCTCTTCTATTCTTGGTCCTGCACCTACAGCTCCAGATTCTACCACAAGTTAATCCATTTTTCATTCTAGAGGTCCCATCCATTGTCAAATTTGTGGCCGTCCTGGCCACTCTGCTCTTGATTGTTACAATCGCATGAATATGGCTTTTGAAGGGCGTGTTCCCTCATCTCGTCTCACTGCAATGGCTGCTTATAATACTCCCTCTTCGGCTGATGGTGTGACTTGGCTTGCTGATAGTGGTGCCAATGCCCATGTGACTCCTAATATAGGTAACATTGCTTATCCTAAACCATATCACGGTATCGACAATCTTGGTGGTATTGGTAATGATTCTAGCCTTTCCATTAACCACATTGGGTCTTCTTTTCTTCACACAAATTTGTCAACCTTTCCCTTACATGATATTCTTCATTGTCCATCTGCTTCTGCCAACTTACTTTCCATCAACAAGTTTACCATTGATAATAATTGCTATTTTATCTTATATCCTGATTCTTTTTGTGTAAAGGATCTCACAACCAAGAGGACGCTTTTCCGAGGGAAGAGTGACAATGGGCTCTATCCGTTGCAACTTCATCAAACGAGTTTGAGTCCATCTAGTCGATTTGTTTTTGTTGGTGCCCGAGTTTCCGCTCAAGTCTGGCATTCGCGTCTTGGTCATGCATCATCGTCCATTTTGAATAAAGTCTTAGCCAGTACAGCTGTCCCTGTATTAGGTTCAAACAAAATGTCTTTTTGTCATTCATGTCCATTAGGGAAGAGTACAAAACTTCCCTTTGCTTTGTCTGAGTCTGTTTCCCATTTTCCTTTGGAATTAATCCATTCTGATGTTTGGTCGTCTACAACTTTATCCAATCAAGGTTTCAAGTATTATCTATTATTTGTTGATGATTATTCTAGATATTCTTGGTTATTTCCTATGAAAAATAAGCATGAAGTTTTTAACCTATTTATCACCTTTCGTACCCATGTTGAAAAATTATTCAATCGTCCAATTAAAGTACTTCAAACCGATGAAGGTGGTGAATATATGAGTAATGCTTTTCGTACTTATTTATCTACTCATGGTATATATCAAAGATTTTTTTGTCCTAAACATCCTGAACAAAATGGCTTGGCTGAGCGTAAACATCGACATATCGTTGATACTGGGCTTACTCTATTAGCTCATGCACACATGCCCTCAAATTTTTGGGTTGATGCCTTCAACACGGCTGTCTATATTATCAATCGACTTCCTTCCAGTGTTCTAGGATATGTGTCTCCATACCAAAAACTATTTAATCGAGTTCCTAAATATGATTTCTTTAAAGTTTTTGGTTCTACTTGTTTTCCATATCTTCGTCCATATAATAATTCAAAATTACAAATACGGTCAAAACGTTGTATTTTTTTAGGCTATGCTCTTAATCATCAAGGTTATCGTTGTTTAGATCCATCTACCGGTCGTGTCTATTTATCTCGTCATGTTTTGTTTGATGAAGCAACCTTCCCATTCTCAGAGCCCATTCTTCCCTCATCTCAACGTGCCTCTTCACCATCATCTTTATTCCCTCACTCTACTCTCCCTTCTCCACGTCTTACATTACCTTACCCCATAAATTCAACCCAACCCACTAGTCCACCTATGACGTCACCTACTCCACCACCAACTCTATCTCTTTCCCCTCATATCACGTCACCTACCTCACCACCATCTCTATCTTCTCCACCTCATATCGCGTCCCCTATTCCACCACCAACTCTATCTACTCCAAATCTCTCACTACCAAATCTCTCGTCACCCACCTCTTCATCCCCAGAATCATTACTGCCATCACCACCTACTTCTTCGCCTATGGTCAGCAATGTTCCTAATGATCATCTGATGGTTACTCAAGGCAAGGATGGGATTCGTAAACCCAATCCTAAATATGCTTTATCTGCATCTGTTATTGCTATTGATCTTGAACCTACTAGTTACAGTCAAGCTGCCAAGCACAAGGATTGGAGAATAGCCATGGGTAATGAGTTTGATGCATTATAACAATCTGGAACCTGGTCCCTTGTCCTACCTACTCCTGGCATGAACATTCTTCCCAACAAGTGGGTCTTCCGGATTAAGCGACGATCTGATGGCAGTATCGAGCGCTATAAGGCTCAATTGGTGGCAAATGGGTTTCACCAACAGGAAGGACTCGACTATACCGAAACTTTCAGCCCGGTTGTCAAACACTCTACCATTCGTCTTGTTCTTGCTATTGCGGTTAGTCACAAATGGCCAATTCGACAGTTGGACGTCCAAAATGCATTTCTTCATGGTTACTTAAATGAAGAAGTGTACATGAAGCAACCAATTGGGTTTGTTAATTCTCAATTTCCCAATCATGTTTGTCGATTGCATCGGTCTTTATATGGTCTCAAGCAGGCTCCCAGAGCCTGGTTTCAGTGCTTTTCAGACTATCTAGAAGACTTGGGCTTTCAAGAATCAAGGGCAAATTACTCTATGTTCACGTTCAACAAGCATGGTGTCTATCTCATCCTTCTTATCTATGTTGATGATATCTTAATCACGGGTAATAATTCTACTCACATATCTCACCTCATTACAAATTTGAGTCGCTTATTTTCCATGAAGGACTTGGGTGCCATTCATTATTTCTTGGGTATTGAGGCTGTGTATAATAGCGATCAGTTACATCTCACTCAACATAAATATACTGTTGATCTTCTACAATGGTCTAAGCTTCATGATGTTAAACCAATGTCTACTCCCGTTCAATGTGGCACAAAGCTTAGTTTATATGAGGGAGATTTGTTATCTGATCCAAGTGAATATAGAAGTATTGTTGGAGCTCTTCAGTACTTAACACTGACTCGTCCAGATATATGTTTTGCTGTGAACCAAGTTTGTCAGTTTATGCATTCTCCTACTACTGTGCATTGGACTGCTGTTAAACGCATTTTGCGTTATCTTAAGAAAACTGTTGATCATGGTTTGGTCTATAAACCTGGGACTATACGGCTCACTGCCTACTCTGATGCTGATTATGCCGGTGATCCCGATCACCATTATTCTACCGGTGGGTATTGTGTTTACCTTGGTGACAATCTGATTTCTTGGAGCTCTAAGAAACATAAAACTGTTTCGCGGTCGAGTGCGGAGGCAGAGTACCGCAAGCTTACCTACACTGCTGTTGAACTGTCACGGCTATGTTCTTTATTTCGAGATTTAAATGTTTATCTCACTACTCCAAGAATATGGTGTGACAATATCAGTTCTATTTCTTTGGCATCTAATCCGGTTTTTCACTCTCGAACCAAGCACATCGAAGTTGATTATCATTATGTTCGAGACAAGGTTGTGCGCAAGGAACTTGATGTGCATTATGTCTGCACTGACGATCAGACTGCTGATCTTTTCACAAAAGGCCTTCTAACTCCTCGTTTTGAGTTTCTGGTCTCCAATCTTCCTGTCCGTCCTTGGCCTGTTCGCTTGCGGGGGCATGATAAGAGACAATCTTCTTCATCATCATCTGATTCATCTTTGTCCTTATCTACCTCTCTCTCTCTCCAAGCATTTCGGTTGTTTCACATGATAAAGATTCAATTACTCAAGCTAATCATGTTAGACCCATCTTTGCCACAATCTCCTGAACCTTCTTAGATTAGTCATTATCACCAATAGATAAATGTTCAGTTGTACATATTTATCTCTTTGTATTCTGTTATCACTTTGGTGATTGAGTTCTATCTCTATTGTAAGTTTGTAACTCTTGTATACATATCAATATAAATACATCACATAACCCACCAATATTCTGTGTGGTTTTGAGCTCAATCATATCTTCTTTACATACAGCAGGGGAACCAAACTACAACATTGCATTACCCCATTAGAGTCTTCTCTTTTTGTTTTGTGCGTATGAACGTGGGAGTGGATAAGGGGCAAGGACTAAACAGTTACATACATCCAGAAAAATATGGGTGGAAGAAATAACACTTTGCTTTAATTTTTATTACCAAATTTTAAGCCTTACAATTCTCATTTTTTTGGTCGGGGTCTAACAGTTGTCAGTTATGTATGACATTTCAAACAAAACTTTCATAGGTTGGTAACAAAGTCAGAATTATCAAAGAAAGGAGGCCACGTTCACCATACAAAAAAAAATGCTCTAAGAAACCAGCAAAGAAATCTAGGGTTGGAAATCGCAGGGGAAAGGTCGCAGCCTATCCGGCGGTGCCTCGGCGTCGATTATAGTTCCCTGCTGCATCGAAGAGCCACGGGTGTTGCCGGATGGGTTATTGGGGTCTCTGGCCTCTGTCTTGGTTTTTGTCAAACGATCTGGGCTGTGGATGACTCTTCTCTCTTCTCACCCGACAACGCTGGGGAGGATGATGGGCGATGGGTGATCGACCGTGGCGCAGCGGTGGAGCAGGCGACCAGTTGCCGGATTATGGCGGAGGCATTCCATGGATCGTACGGCGCTGGGTGTTTCTCTGTGGTGGGATGATAGGCGGTGATTGTAGTGGTGGTCTCGAGTTCTTAAGCTGAAGGACACAGACTCCTGGAGTTCTCTCACTCCGAGGTGGCAAGGCACCTGGCTTGCTGCGTGGTTTGGGTTTCTCCGGCAAGGTGAGCTCGAAGGGGTAATCTTGTGGTGGTGGTGGTCTGCAGGCGAGGCTCCTGGGGAGAGGGATGAGGATTGTGGCAACTATATTTTATTTTTGTTTTTGCTTAAAGTTATGTTTTTGGTTAGGTTTTCTTGGTCATTAGCATGTCCCTACTCCGTTGAGCTAGGTTTGGGTCAATTTGAGGTGCCATGGATGTGGTGTCATTTCTGGGGATGAATTGATTTAATTTCGGTGTTATCTTATGGTCAGTGTGCTGACGAGCGATCCTTGCACGTGGTCTGGTTGTGGGACACGGTGTGGAAGACGGCGTTGGTTTTTCTGACGGTTGTCCATGAGGTGGTATCAAGATACTCGGGATTCCTTGTAGCCCGAGAGTTTGGGCGGTACAGGTTGTTAGGGGTTGGGCCCTTTTGGCTTATGGAGGTCATTCATGATGACGGACCCGTAACTGGTTTAGGTTTTAGGGAGGAGAGTGGGGAGTTCATGTCCACCACTGGTCATTCCCTTTTAATGTAATTTGGATTATTATCAATAAAGGTTTCTTATTCTAAAAAAAAAAAAAAGAAGTCAGAATTATCAAAATTTTGATAACATAAGCAAAACAAGGGTCACAGCATGCAGTAATTACGAAAAGAGAATGAGGATAGATTACCATTGATGAAAGAGCTTGAAGCCCAGCTGCCCGCAAATTCATTGCTGTCCCATCCTCCCTCATTTCTTGAGCTATTTGACAAAGTTTTGGAATCATGCTGTTAAACATATATGATATATGTACCATCCTTCTGCACAATCAAAAAGGTCACATGATCGTAAAAATTAATTATCTTCAATTGAGTACTACCAAAGGGCCAAAAAAAAAAAATGATGAAAGACAAACTACAATCTGAAAGATAAAGAACACACAACTCCCACCAGATTATTCACAAAGTCGAAAAGTGTTTGGCATCCTAAAATACGTATTTCATCATGTCGTGTTTGATCAAGCAGAATTTGAGCAATGCTAAGTAGACTACTTGCAAACAATGGCCTGCAAACATAAACAGATCAAAGCCTGTATAGCCATGCATAAAATAAGTTAGAAACGACTTCAGAAAGTAGTTGTGTTATCTCTTCCCAATAAATCACTCATCATCTAGACAGAAAAGTATTGCACAAAAGACTACTGGAAAAAATAGATGAAAAACCCACAGAATGCAAGTAATTTTGATGTGTCTCATATTCATTATACACTCCACAATGAGACACATGAAGATTACTCTAATGGTCATGGTAGACAAAATGAGTGACAAAAAAAGCAAAGCTGCATGATACACAAAGATGTTTAGTTTTTATGTTTCCATCTTCATGCATGCTTGCAAGTTATATATATATATATATATATATATATATATATATATATATATATATATATATCAGATTTTATCCAGAGAGGAGCTTCACTTTGAAATTAACGTGTGAAGTTCGAGTTTTTGGTCACTTTTCTGTCGCATATCCACATTTCGATCGTTCAATTTGTAGGTACACAAATTTTCAGCCAAATTGATGATCGTTAAGGTATCTAACTCGCTTAAATCAATAGACTGACTGAATTTGTCAACCTGAACCGTACTAGTTTTAAAGCAGTTATCAACGCCTTAACGATCATCAATTTGACTGAAAATTTACAGACATGATCTATACACTAGTACCTAAAAACTGAACGGTCGAGATATGAATATGTGACCAAAAAGTGATCCAAAACTAGAACTTCACACATTAATTTCAAAGCGGAGCTATGCTCTGGATAGGATCTGATATATATATATATATATATATATATATATATATATATATATATATATAACTTGCAAGCATGCATGAAGATGGAAACATAAAAACTAAACATCTTTAGGGCGACTGTCTCATTTGTTAGCAAGACTTGGGGGGCACCACCACTGTCCGCATCATTTTCCATCTCTAGGGCGACTGTCCTACCGATAGGACTCTCAATGGTTCTAGCCACCTTCTTAATGCGAAACGAATCCTGATCATGCCAAAATTCTCAAAAGAAAGAACCAATTAAAAGACAAAAATGGAAAGCTTTTGAAAAGCAACAGCCTACCTCTTAGATTATAGGTTCGTTGGACGAAACAAGGGGACCAACTTCATTTATCGCGGGGATCTCCTCCACCGCTCTATCATCAGCCTGGAGCTTAGCGAGAACGGACATGTTCTCGTGCTCTGGAGAATCTTCATTGGAAACCGGTATCACCGCAACGGGCACCGGTACTACAGGGGGAGGAGGCGCCTGAATTTGCCAAGAGACCATTTCCCCAGCGGCGACCGAGGATCCAGCCTCACTCAGGTGAGAGGGACCAGTGGTCCTCTGACGGACCTGTCAAAAGATACATAGTAAAGATCCTAAAATTTAAATAGGATAAGATGGGACCGGAGTTTACCAATCGCATTCCCATAGGCTCATCATCTTCAAAACTCTCTTCGAGGAATGGAGCTTGGTCGCATTTGCGAGCGAGGACAGCAGTGGCCTGTACTAGAAAAGAATCACAACTAAAAAAAGGGGGAAGCACCAAATATACAAGTTTAGGATCGTTCTTAACCAAATTACCTCAGGGAGATCCTCATCATGAGAAGACTCTCCCTCAGGAGTCTCCTCTGCTATTGCCTTTTGTTTCTCGGCCTGAACAGAGGCTGTACTTCTCCAGGTGGTTCACTACAAAACACATTCAGGAATAAGAGCAGGAAAATCAAGACAAGGAAAAGGAATGGTGAAGAAAGACGAAAACTTACTGTTGCCCCAGGCTCACGGATTTGTGTCTCTGGACGCAATGAAAGAGAAGGTAGAATAGGTCACGGGGGTTGTGCTGCAGGGTTAGAGAAGCGCTCAAGAATCTCGGGGTCCTCCGGACCAGGACTACTCATGCCACGAAAGATAGGTGAAGTGTTCGTTATATGGCAGGTCCCAACAGTTCACGGACATTTCTTTTTACCAATCAACGTAATAATCGTTGACATCGTTGATGGGGTACAACGCTCTAGCCCATGGGGGCATCACTATCAAAGTAAATTGACTCTGAAAGGGGGGGGGGACCCAGGCAGGGCTAATCTCCGCCAAGAGGTGTAATAATTGATAGAATCAACCAGAGGCCAGGGTACCAACTGGGCCAACCCAAATTGGCGAGCAAAGTGGTTGGGGGCATAGAGCTCGTAGCTTACGCATTCGGTGGCAAGACAAATAACCAAGCAGGAGATGACGCGACGAAAGGGCAAGAGGGCTCTTTCACTATGATTCCGTCCACTAGGCAGAAAGCCATCATCAAGGGGAGGAGGGAATCGCCTAGAAATGACTATTTTTGGGTCCGACATCTCTTTCAGCAAGTACAAGTAAATAAAACACTCGGCGTAGGGTGGAGCTCGATACCTTATGTTGCGGCAAAGCCAGTTCCCCAAAAGGGAATCGACTAGAGGATCTTTTGGAATATCACAGCGACAGAAGAAGGGAAATAAATCTGCAGCCAAAAGGCGAGGATCCAGAAAGGGCCACTAATGTCGGTATCGAATGGGCGCATTACAGCTTTATAAAGGGTGTGCTATAACGCACCCAATATAGGGTGCCCAAGGCCAATGCAAATACCATTGTAGAGAGTAGTGGCCAGAGAATTCCAGGGCCCAGTAGGTTTGTTGGAAGAAGTGCAAAAGATAAATTTACAAAGCCAGAATTCCAGGAATGCGATACCTCCTGTGTGGTCATGCTGGGTGCAGTAATAGTTGCCCCAAAATGGGTAGGATTTGCTATGATGTCCCCGACCAGCCATATCCATTCTCAAAGGAAATTGAATACCATCAAACTGACCATGCACATAGGGGTCAAAGTCAATGGGCAACCCCGTGATGGTAAGAATATCCAGCAGAGTTATACTCATCTGCCCAAACCAGAAATCGAATGTATTGTTGGAGGTGTTCCAGAAGCAAAGAGCGGCGGCTAGAGGTACATGACTGGTATTATAGGGAAGACAGAAGCATAGATAGATGGTTTGGGTGATACCCACCACATCCTAACGGGCCAAATCTCTCGTTCGGACCTCCTGATACCAAACATTTTCCTCGGGAACGATGGTAGGCCAGAAACCCACTTTCCTCCTTGGCCCCTAACTGCTAAAATCGCCGGGCACCTGCCAAAGAGCCGCTATGGGACAGCGGATGGGAAGCCCATAATAGGATATAACATCATTTGGCAAACGATCGCAAGGTGTAGGACCCAGGCTCGCTTGATTATCACCTCCACCAAAGCCCATCAGTCGACTTCTCTCCTCTTTGGTCTGACTTCTGCATCGAACACCCATGTTAGTCCACCAGGTGAATGTGGCTTTCTCAGTGATTTCATCTGCCTGATCGATAACGAATTGTTTCTTAGGTGCCATTTCTGGGTTTTTTCTTTCGGAAATGGAAGACGAAGTTTGGAGGAAAGAAAGAGACTTGAAACAGTTTGCTTCTGGGTTTCTCCGGAAAAGCGGGATAGAAGAAAAGCATACAAGAGAATCTGGCCAAGAGAGATGCGGTCTTGCTCCTGGACGCTACCACGGTCATAAAACTGATCAAAAGTATGCTCAAAATGGTCAACTCAATTATTATGCATGTGGTTTTCATGGCTTTGGATGTTGTCATGCAAGCCATGGCTAACTTAATTATCAATTAAGTTGTGGCCTTGGAAAGCCAATATGTGGCTTTATTGGTCAATTCAACTTCAAATTCTTCACCAGTGTTTCGGGGCCATGCGGTGGCTTTGATATATGTGGAGGAAACATCTACAACCCACGTTGCATGAATGGCCAAAATAAATATTCTAGTGGATAATTTGTCATTCAAGACTGTAAATTTGAGTATCATCAATACAAGTTAACTCTTCTTTACAGTTGTCCAGTTCCAAATTTCTTGCGAAAGAGATTTGTCTATGATGGTACTAAACAATCCATAGAGCAGTCTCTATAGGGACTGGACCAATCTCTGTGGTCTTAATTGGATTGTTCAAAAGTATAAGAGCAAACCGTCATCTACTAAGAGGAAACTGAACACCAAGATGAGAAGAAAACATCGGAAGTGATGGAACAAAACACTTAATGTGAAGACCCGAAATTTCATTAGATAAATTTTTGTAATTCAATAATTGTTCGGATATTTGAATTATGAATATTTAGACTATTTCGTAAGTCATTGTGCAAGAAATTTGGTTCTGAATCGATTTTATTTTCGAAACGAACGTTATTTAGGGGGTCGTGAAAATTGACTTTTTATATGGAGAAAATTTGGGAAAACTTCCTTCATGAAAGTTGTAGAGCTCGTCGATACGAGTCCGTGCATATATGGAACGCAAAAATCGGAGTTTATATGAGGAAGTTATTGACGATTGAAAGTTGAGAATTTTCTATAAATATAAGAAAATTTCCGGATTTTTCATGAATCCGAAATTTTCCTATTTTTCTATTTTCCTCCCCAGTTTTCTCTCCCTCCCGTCACAATTTCTGGGCTCCCCTTTGTCCAGCCATATCATCCTCCTTAGGACACCAATCGACTTGATTCTAAAAGCAATTTTGCTCGCCTTGAAGTCATTTACAACTTTCTAGAAGACATCGAAGTCAAAAAAGAACTGTAGGAGGCGCTACAAGGCCGAGAAGCTGCACAGCTCGAGCTGAAATCGCCAGAGCTGCTCCCCCCTTCGCTGGTTGATTTCTTCCTCCTCCGGTCACCAATCGACGAGCCGCTTGTCCCTATCTCTTCGCCTTGAAACAAGCTTTCCATACATATATGCCTTGCATCCTATCATTCACCATAGACAACAGATCGAAGCAAAGAAGATCAGATCATTTTTTTGGCATTTCTTCAAATTCCGGCCAACTCCAGCCAAAATAGGAGGAGAGACCAACAAGACTATGTTTGCCTTGCCATGCTCTACAAACTCACCAAGTTTCATATCTCCAATTAACTCGAGGAAGACAAATTTCAGATTTGATTGATTTTGGGCGATGTCGGCCTCTTTCTTTTTTAGGTAAATTTCGGCCCCTATACTTGAAATTTGACTTTGTGCTAATTATGAAAGTTGAAATTGGAGTTGAGATGAAGAACTTTGATGTTGGGAGTTTTGGCAAATTTTGACTTTGGTATGGCGCCGCCGCCACTGTGGTGGTGGTTTCCGGTGACCTCCGGCAACCCCAAGAGCAGTTTCTACTCATTTTAAGATTGTACATGTCGATACGATCATTTTGATATAAAGCATGTGAATTTTGGATTTCGTATGAATTAGTTATGAATTTTATGATGTCGATTGATTTCGATCGTTTGATTTATAATTTGTGAAGATTTGACCGTCCGATAGACGTGTAGTTTTGATATGATGATCGTAGGACTGTCCCGATGGCCTTGTGTGGTCACGGGTGAAGATCCGACTGTTGGATCTTCATATAAGTGCGTTTTTGAATTGTACGCTAAGTTAATTATCGTGTTTGATTAGGTGATTGACTGTTTTACTTTAGTAGACGATTTCGGGGTGAATTTGTTAAATTGAAGTTGCAGCGGGAGTATCGAGGTGAGTAAAACTCACGTGATTCATATTACGAACCGAGTACTTTTAATTAATTTATTTTGTCGTAATTGTGTGAAAATTATTTATGGATTAAATATTTGTTTTTAAAATCACATGGACTTGATCAACTATGGTCCATAGGTAAGTAAAATGAATTTTATTTATATAAAATGAATTTCATGATTTTCTTGTGTGAACTATAGATGGTATTAGTGGTCATCCTTGAGTGGATGATTACGTATATATATATATATATATATATATATATTTACATGGAATATAGAAATTGGTTGGTGTGTTGTTGAGTGATGATATGATTGAGTTGGAATGATTATTTCGAGTTATATGCCGAATGCTTAAATTTCATAATAATATTGTGTATCTTGGATGAGTTGATTTCATTGTGTGAAAATATATTGTTGTGCTAATTTATGAATTTAGGGTCAACGTAGTGACCGGTATGGGGGAATCAGACGCTCTAATCCTAGGTGAATGATGGGATACGATTGGTTGAGTGAGTTGGATGCCACTACCCTTGTCGGGTAATGAGGCTTGGTTAAGTATGAGTACCGGACGTTCTAAATATGTATATACGTATATATATTGATGAAATACGATAAAGATAAATATGTTGGATGTCATAACCTGGTCCAGGTGACGGGCTACGATTTAGTTAGAGCTCTAGTCTGTCAATACCGTATTTTTATAAATACGATTCCAGGGTTTTGAGAAGAAAGATGTAAGTTAGGGTTTTGTGCTGATTTGTTGATTTTGTGATTGTTTATGAGATTGTTGGTTCTTTGTGGACGTGGGAATTATTGGATGTTCGTTTGGGTGAAAATAATTATGAATTAATTAAACAACCGTTCTTTCTTTTTACTCATATGAGCTTCAAAAGCTTACCAGGTTTTGTGTTGTTGCAATCCTGGTACACTATTCAAATGGTGTAGCGGATATTCTTGCAGGTTAGGATAACCAAGGAGGTAACCGTGCTGTTTAGGAGTTGCAGCATTTATTTGATTTCATTTAAGTTGTGAGGTTTGTTATGCTCATTTAGAGCTTTACAATTTAATTTGTGAGTGAGTTGTAATAATGAACCGAGACTAAATTCGGGATTTGAAATTGAATTGTGTTGTGAGGTTGTTAAGAATAAAGAAATTTTCAGGATGATTATTTTGAGTTGTGGTAATTCATGTTTCGGATTTTGAATTTTTATTCTAAAATTCGGGACGTGACAGTTAACCTTGAGAAAATCTCTCCTTACTTGGATCTGCTCCAAGGAAATTTCTCTTTACTCGGATCTGCTTCAAGGAGATTTCTCCTCCAAGAAATATTGGAGAAACATTTTAAAGGTCTTGGGTCCACATTAAACCAAGCTCAAGGAGAAAGCCAGCGAAGCCTTCACGAAGAACATTTTCATCAAGCTCTAAGGGATTCCTCCTCATTCGGATCTTCCTTGATAAGATTTCTCCTTACTCGGATTTCCCTTAAAACCAATAGTCAGAAAATGTTCGAGAAGAAAATTTGTTCGCAAGGAACACTTTTCCACTATACCTTGATTTGTGACTCAGATATTTTTGGAGAATAATTTATTAGCTGGGCTAGTGAGTGGCTCTAGTTGATAATTAATTAATCGTTATTCCATCTTGAGAATTGCATCTGAGGCGACGGTGAGGAGATGGCATTGCACCTTTCCCTACAACCACAGAGCCAGCGTTGTGGCATGATTTTTTTAATTAAACATGATTAAAAGCCATGCGGTTTTAGATGCTAACGTTGCAGCAAGTATGGTGGGTTCACTTGGTCACATGTCATGATATCGATAGCCATGATTCAATCATCCTCTTCAGCATAAGATTCGCGAAGGATTAAAAGGCAGCAAACAGTTTGCTATTCTGCATCTTATTTCGCCAAGTACTGTAGGCCTTGATCAAACTTGATCTAGCCAGCGAAGCGGCTCCAACACCTACATTTGAGAAAATCAACAGAGAGTCAGGGAACAAGGCAGATACTTGCTGCTATACACATGGCGAAGCTACCACCAAGGAAGAGAAGGATCCTCATTCGCAATCAAAAGCAGTCTCCTTCGCATAGGGGCACGCTAAAATTCTGATCTCCTACAACCTGCCCAAGTTTCGTCAATTCATTGCATACTAGACATCAGATACATGGGGGCAATAAAGTTGCCAAAGAAAGCATCAGTTCATGACAAAGGCAATTCAGATTTTGGCATTCAAGCTTTATGGCCTATTTAGAGGCCAATACAACTGGCTTTGGAACAACGACATTATAAGAGCAGTGTTGACTCAAGACCTCTTCAGTCAAGACGAAGACCTTTGACTTCGAGGTCTGGGGGGGGGGGGGGGGAATGTTTGGACCCAAAATGTGCTTAAGTACTAAACCCACCATGATTTGTTTAAGGCCAACCACTATGGTATGGTAGCCTATATATAGAGGCTACAACGAAGTAACAAGCACAATTCATCAACTAATCTCTACGACTACTCAAGTCTCTCTAGAGAATCCCTCTCTTTCTCTTACCGGTGATTACACTCTAGTCCTAGTCTCCTTAGCAGCCGACTGTCAGTGCCACCAAACCCTCTATCAACGTGCTTCGATCCTAGTCTCCTCGGGATCCGACTGTAGTACCGCGACCACAACGGTTATGGAACCAGCCAAGCAAGGGTAACGCCCTCGCAAACCAGCCAAGCTAAAGTCACGCTTTAGCAAGTTTTCCCTACTTCCCAGTGATTTTCGCTCTGTTCGATCTACAACATCGAGTATCAATTGTGTGATTTTGAAGAAGCTTAGCAAAAGTCCTCACCACGAGGCACAAAGAATCCCGCGACGAGGTTGGTGCTCTCCTCGTTCACAATCGCTCAAAAGAAGTCAGGTCAAGGGACACCCCCAAAGACCGCACCCGAACGGTGCTGGCACGCCCGCGTAGAAAAGAGACTGTTGACTAGCTGCAATAAAACTGGAGTCAAACATAAAGATCCTACATTTGAAAAGTGACAGAGGTATTGTTAATGTTCAAAGTTCAGTGGTAGCTAAACTATGATCAACACAGGTCCGGTGGGCGGACCGCTACTTGATATTCTCAATGTTTCCACTACCTGTCAAGTGAAATACAAAGGGGGCATGAGAGGGAGACCGCGTCGGGCGGTCTTCTCTTCTCCGATGCCTAAGTTAGTCAATGTATTTGCATTGACATGGTAACAATAGGTAAGTAGTAGATGCGTAATTAATGAGGAGAGAGGAGAGAACCTTTTATAGGTGAGGAGAGAGCTGATGTTCTCCATGTTTTCGATGTGGGACTAATATGCTTTGGTTCCCAGCTTCTGGAGCTTCTGATACTGTGTTGGCACGGAGCATTAGTTGTGATCTGGGGGTAAGCCGGGGCCTAGGCGGTAGTCTGCTTGGCTGTGTTCCTATAGGTGACTCTTATGACGGGAGCTGGTATTGCTAGTGATAGTATGAGCATGGCTCATTATAGCTAATTATGCTAGGTAAATGTTCATGTAAGTACAAGTCCCCCAAGTCCCCAGTCAAGGAGGGCAATCTTGGTTGGGGAGTTGTCTAGTAGTTTAAAGCGTTACTCCCGCTAGACTTGCAAAGCATAATTAACGTCAGTGCGTTGCCAACCATGGAATTATTGAGCAAACGCTCTATACCATTTCGGGAGGGTCCCTGCTAGGCCCCCCGGGGAGTCCCCCACTCCTCGGCAAGATAGACCTCCGTTTGGTCTGTGTATTGTTTGTTGAGGGGATCTATGTTGAATAGAGGGTGTTGGGTAGCGAGCTCAAACTTTGATGCCCAAGTGGCGGGGGTCAACGTGCCTGATCAGGGCCATCGAAGACTGTTGACGTGTCCCCGTACTTGTCCCAAAGGACCATGGTTTTAATGCAACGCCTCGTAGCGGTCGTTGTCCATATGAGGCGTAGCCTGAGGAATTGGAGGTGGCGGGAATCCCTCCGCCAAGGGTAAGGGGGCCGTAGCGTCACGGGGACTGATGTTTGCGAGATATTTGCTAGCGGTATTGTGCTTAGAGGCGATTATCTCGCTTTCAAGGGGAGGGAGAAATTCTGCTAGCGATGGTTTGCTTAGCAGCGACTGTCGCCTCCCAGATGGTATTGCTAGCGGTAGTATGAGCATGGCTCTTTATAGCTAATTATGCTAGGTAAATGTTCATGTAAGTACAAGTCCCCCAAGTCCCCAGTCAAGGAGGGCAATCTTGACTGCTAAGCCCCCCGGGGAGTCCCCCACTCCTCGGCAAGATAGACCTCCGTTTGGTCTGTGTATTGTTTGTTGAGGGGATCTATGTTGAATAGAGGGTGTTGGGTAGCGAGCTCAAACTTTGATGCCCAAATGGCGGGGGTCAACGTGCCTGATCAGGGCCATCGAAGACTGTTGACGTGTCCCCGTACTTGTCCCAAAGGACCATGGTTTTAATGCAACGCCTCGTAGCGGTCGTTGTCCATATGAGGCGTAGCCTGAGGAATTGGAGGTGGCGGGAATCCCTCCGCCAAGGGTAAGGGGGCCGTAACGTCACGGGGACTGATGTTTGCGAGATATTTTCTAGCGGTATTGTGCTTAGAGGCGATTATCTCGCTTTCAAGGGGAGGGAGAAATTCTGCTAGCGATGGTTTGCTTAGCAGCGACTGTCGCCTCCCAGATGAAAGGGAGAAGTTCCGCTAGCGGTGTTGCGCGTAGCGGAGACTCACTTGCAAGATAAAAATGGGGAAGTTTCTCTAGCGGTGTTGCGCGTAGCAGAGACTCGCTTGCAAGATAAGGAAAGAAATTCTACTAGAGATGTTTTGCTTAGCGGAGATTGTCGCCTCCCAGATGAGAAGGAGAAGTTCCGTTAGCGGTGTTGCGCGTAGCGGAGACTCGCTTGCAAGATAAGAGGGAGAAGTTCCGCTAGCGGTGTTGCGTGTAGCGGAGACTCGTTTGCAAGATAAAAAGGGAGAAGTTACCTCTGGCATAGGGGCATTGAACCTGGACGATTGGCATACTCGCCCCCATTGATGGCTTCTGCCAAGTGGCCGTCATACGACGGTCTAGCGTTTGGGATTGTAAATCCTTACGCCCCAGTCTCTTTGTCATTAATGCGAGTAATTATCGACTCAGTCTCCGAGGCGACGCCTCAGTTATTCTGGAAACTAATGCGATCGTGGGACACGTGTGCGGCTGGAGAGTAGCATCACTTTTTGGCAGACGGCCTAGATTTGATTGATGTTGACATTAAAAGGGGGGAAACCAGAGGTTGTCGCCATTATCTCTACTTCAAACTATCTCGTCATCCTCAAGCTCTGTCCTCTGGCATTCGAGAAGTAACCTCTGCCACTCGAGCGAGAGATCGGTGTTTTGGTGAAAGGGATCCCCGGAAGTGAATGCATAAAGTTCGAACGCTCCTGATTTCCCACACCAGCAGGTTAGTCAACAGAAAGAGTCGAAGCAGGCTCCGCCAGAGACGACCGTCGCCGCTGGCAGGGAGGGTACGACGAGTGACCTGGATTCATTCGCCGCTTATGCCGAGTTTCTGACGGACCCTGAGCGGGAGTTTGTATATCACCTATGTGAGAGGCTGGGGTTCGACGGCCTAGAGGAGACTGTTCGCTCAACCGCCCTTGATCAATAGCCCTTCGGTCTTGTTTTGGGCACTTGTCTATTAGGTTGCATCAGTTGTTTCTGGCGGCGTCGAGTCTGCCCCGTACTAAGCGACAACTAAGGGAGGAGATTGGCGGTCTCCAGGGGGAGTTGGCGGAGGCCAAAGAGAAATTGGCGGAGGCTGAGCGGTGCCTGACCAAGGTCGAGTGTGATCTTTCAGATGCCCGTGGCAAGCTTTCTGTCACCATTGAGCGTGACCTCGAGCGGAATGACAACGTCTCCAGGCTGGAGCAGGACATAGCTCTGCTGAAGGATCAACTGGCGGCTAAGGTCAAGAAGATTGAGATCCTTCAGCGGGACTCTGCCGCCAAGTCCGCAGAGGTGAAGAGGTTGGAGGGTGAGGTTGCCCGGTGGGAAATGGATAGGAGCCGCACAGAGGCCGCCGCTGTGGAGCCATTCAAGCAGTCCATCGAGTATAAACATGCAATGGCAGAGGCGGCAAAGTCTGGCACTACCGCTAACCTAGAGCTGCTGAACCAGAAGGGTTCTATCGATTGGGTGAAGGCGTCCCAGCCCCCCAAGCCGTCAGGGCAGACAGCGCCTCCTGCGAGTGGTGTGATTCCCACTCAGGCTGAGGGTGTTCATTCAAGAAGTGGGGAGAACGGTGAACATCCGGCGGACGACTCTCAGCGGACTCCACCTCCTATGCAGTCTGAGGTTTCAAGTGCCGACTTTCTGGCTGCACATACTCGACTGGATGGTACCATGGTGACTGCCAGCCCGACCGCCCGTGGGTCCGATAAGACAAGCCACATGTTCGTGCAACAACCGCTGTCGGCAGGTGAGGATGGCGCTGCAGCTCCCCAGAACCCATGAAGACTGGCCATTGCTTTGTAGTGCCGCTGAGACCTCTTTTTTTTTTTTTTTTTTGGTGCCTGTAAGGTTGTTTTGTAATTTTGGAAACATCTTTGGGCGGGGAATCCCGATCCCCAATATATTCAACTGGTTACTTGATTTCGAGATTTTTTTCTGTGGTACTCATTGTTGATTGTGTTGGTTGCATGCCGCCATACTGTTAGAGCCTTGACCTGTGTTTTTGTTAGTCGATCGAAACATTAAAGGAATTAAAATTGTTCCAAGTGCACGAGGTAGCGGACGTAGTCCGCCGAATGTTGTTGGCGTTGCCAGTTAATTCTTGTGCATGGGCTTAGCAACAATGGTTTGAATAATTCCTCATTTCTTTGGTAGCTGAAGGTTCAGCGTTTACAAAAGTAGGGTTGTACCCGTTTGGTAGCTTCTCTTAGCTAAATATGGAACAAAAATTTAGCTAAGTCAAGATGCTCTTCAGTAGCAGCATGACTATTTGTAGAATATCGAAGGTGTTCGATATTCCAAGGGTGGGTCGTTGTGACGCCATCCTTGTCCATTAAGTAGAAGGTGTCGGGGCTAACGACTTCCATACTTTTGTATGGACCTTCCCAAGTTGGACGGAGTGCCGTTGGCGGTGGGATGACCTTCTTCATTACCCAGTCCCCCAATTGGCGTTGTAGAAACGCGATACCCGTTGTTTGTTTTGCAAATTGTTATGGGCCTTGTGTCGTTTCTCCTCTAGGAGGTCTTTGTCCATGTTGACGCCTTCGCCGTTGGTCTCAGGGCTGTAGCCTTCGACTCTAGCGGTGGGTTGAGTGACCTCGATAGGTAGGACAGCTTCTGTTCTGAACATCATACAGAATGGTGTTTCACTAGTGGGGAAGGTGGGGTAGTCCTGATGGCCCACAGGACTTCAAGCAGCTTCTCCGCCCATAAACCTTTGGGGTCGTTGAGTTTCTTTTTTAGCAGCTTTTTGATTGTCTTGTTTGCTGCCTCGACCTGGCCATTGGTTTGGGGGTGAGCGACAGATGCAAAACTCATCCGTGTGCCCAAGTTAGCAGTGAAGGATATAAGTTCCATGTTGTTGAATTGCGTGTCGTTGTCTGTGATGATTGTATGGGGGACGTCATAGTGACAGCAGATGTTCTTCCAGAGGAAGTGAGTTACCTTGGCGGTAGTTATTGCTGTCAGCGGTTCCGCCTCTATCCACTTGCTATTGTACTTGAATTGTCCTTTTGCGGTTGGGAACTTTACTATTAAATCCAGGCTCCAAGTTGAGTGAATCTATGGGCCAATGATGATTGAAAGGGGTTCCGCCGGGGCATGTGGGAGGTCAGCATATTGTTGACATTTGTGGCGGGACTTCGATATCTTTTTGGCATCGTCGTCGAGCGTAGGCCAAAAGTAGCCCTGTCGCATTGTGCGATTGGCCAGGGATCTGGCGCTCGAGTGGTTTCCACATTCCCCGCCGTGTATCATTGCAAGTACGACCTTTCCTTCCTTTGGGGTTAGACACCGGAGGTTGGGGTGAGTGAAACTCTGGCGGTAAAGTTTGCCATTCTGGATGTTGTAACGGGTTGCCCTCCGCTGGAGTTGTCGTGCTTCGACTTTATCCGCTGGCAGTGTCCCATTATGTTTATACTCGATGATTTCGTCCATCCAACTAGTGTTGGCTTCAATTTTAAAAATCTCCGCTAGGGTTTTTGTGATGCTTGGTCTGTCAAGACTCTCCACCCTTGTGTCCGCTGGACTTTGGTGTGGTTGAGCGGTTGCCAGTCTTGCCAGTGAATCAGCCTTGGCATTCTTTTCCCTGGGGATCTGTGTAATGGTGTGGAATTTGAATTTTTTGAGAAGCGTCTTGACGTATCCCAAGTATGCCTCTAGCTGTTGATCTTTGGCTTAGAAACTATCGTTGACTTGGTTAACGACTAGTTGGGAGTCGCTGAATATGTTGACGCTGTCAGCCCCCGAATTGATGGCGAGGAGTAAGCTGGCAATGAGTACTTCGTACTCCGCCATGTTGTTAGAGGCTTTGAAATCAAACTTCAATGCGTATTCCACGTTCAGTCCCCCAGGCCCAGTCAAGATGATGCCGGCGTCGCTGGCCTTTGTGCAAGTGGAGCCGTCAACGTGTAGGTTCCAGTCTGAGTGCTGGGGGGCTGGGTCGTCAGCGGTTATTATTTCTGCGTCGGGCTCAGTCTCTGGCCTAGTTTCAACCTGACACTCTGTGAGCTCAGCAATGAAGTCCGCCACCGCCTGGCCTTTCATGGCGATCCTAGGGTTGTAGTCTATGTCAAACTCGCTGAGCTCGATGGCCCACTTACTGAGGCACCCTGAGTGTTCAGGGTTCTGCATTACCTGCCTTAGCAGTTGATTTGTTAGGACATGGATTGTGTGGGCCTGAAAGTATTGGCGGAGGCGTCTGGCAGCGACGATGAGAGCGAGAGCGAGCTGCTCCAGTGGGGGATATCTTGTTTCTGCCCCGTTCATGCCTCTACCAGCGTATTATACGGGGAGCTCCTCATGACCGTCTTGCCGGACAATGGCACAGCTTACCGCTGACTGTGATACCGCTAGGTATATATACAATGTCTCCCCTTGTACAGGAATAGAAAGGAGTGGGACCACTGCCAAGTATTCTTTCAAGCTTTGGAACGCTGCCTCACAGTTTGGGTTCAGTCGATGACCTTCTTGTAGGTTGTCTTCATAATTTTGAAGAATGGGAGACATTTTCAATAAGTCTGGAGATAAACCGAGAAAGGGCGGTTAGTTTGCCCCAGAGGGCATAGGGAACTTCATGAGAAGCATGTATCCGGCTATGATGCACTTGAGCTTGTTGAGAGTCGGTCGACCAATAATGGCATTATATGAGCTGAAGCAGTCTACAATGATGAACTCCATGTGGATTTCTGCCATACGTGGGCTAGTGCCAATAACTAGTCGCATGTAGTCAGAATCCAATGGTTGTGTGACGTCACCGGAGAAACTAAGTAATAGCTCATGATCTTGTAGTAATTTCCTATTCCATAGGAGTTTGCTATAACAACCATTGAAGATGACATTTACAGCGGAATCGTTGTCAACAAGGACTCTTCCTACTGACCATTTGCTGAGTATGGCGTCGATTAAGAATGGATAGTCATGGGGCAAATGTACTCCACGCTCCTCTTCCTTCGAGAAGGTAATGGCTTCCCAACCAGCCTTTAGAAGTTTAGTGTGGCCACTTGTTTTTGGGCTTCCGCCTTCTCTCAGTGCTCTTGCTCGCGTTCCCTGTTTTCTTTGTGGAGGTCCGTCAATGCCAGCTCGTACATGGCGGCAAGGTCCTGGACCGGTGGGTGATTGCTGCTCGACTGGGCCTCCGTTGCTGTTTGGGTCTGCTGGACCTGGGATGAGCCTTGAGGACCCATACTAGGGTTGGTTGGAGTGTTGAATAGTGCTCGGTTAATGTTGACAGCTGTGTCAACGCTAGTCGCGGGGTTGGCGGACTGGTCCGCTTACTCCTCGGCATTTCCCCCGCTACCGTTAGCCATGATGGTGGTGGGGTGACCTTTTGTTCAAAAAATTCCCACAAACGACGCCAATGTTAATGTTCAAAGTTTAGTGGTAGCTAAACTATGATCAACACAGGTCCGGTAGGCGGACCGCTACTTGATATTCTCAATGTTTCCGCTACCTGTCAAGTGAAATACAAAGGGGGCGTGAGAGGGAGACCGCGTTGGGCGGTCTTCTCTTCTCCGATGCCTAAGTTAGTCAATGTATTTGCATTGACATGGTAATAGTAGATAAGTAGTAGATGCGTAATTAATGAGGAGAGATGAGAGAACCTTTTATAGGTGAGGAGAGAGATGATCTTCTCCATGTTTTCGATGTGGGACTGATATGCTTCAGTTCCCAGCTTCTGGAGTTTCCGATGCTGTGTTGGCGCGGCGCGTGGCGGCGCGTCAGTGGTGATCTGGGGGTAAGCCGGGGCGTAGGCGGGAGCCTGCTTGGCTATGTTCCCATAGGTGACTCTTATGGCGGGAGCTGGTATTGCTGGTGGTAGTATGAACGTGGCTCATTATAGCTAATTATGCTAGATAAATGCTCATATAAGTACAAGTACAAACATATTTCAAAAGAAAGTGTTTACATTTTAACTTGGCTTTAATATAAACATATTTCAAAAATGGAAGTGTTGACTATGAGCTGGTATTTTAACCAAACTTCTGTGTTTACATTTTTCAAATGAAAGGGATATTCTAAGAAAAATATTCTTTAGTACAAATTAAGAAAGTGGTTAAATCCCACCAAAATATCATACATTTCAAGTTGGAACTAATCATCCTCTGATATATCACTTATTGGTTCATATGGTGTTGAAGACCGTTCGTTTTCTTTTGGATACAAACAACATAATATACGGAGCAGCATATGAAACTTAGCAGTGAATCTTTTAAAAATCTGTATAACAATTTACTGATCTGCGATAAATATAAAAAGTTCTAAATTAAAATTTAAGAATTACTCAAGACACTAATTTATATAATACCATGTTTACTGACTTTTTCTATTTCTATTTGAAAAATCAACTTAAATCAAGGCTCAGGTTATTTCACATTTGACAAACTTTAGCCATATATAAAGAAGGATAATAAGTCTGTATAATCCTACTAAGCTAAAACCATGGATTTAAGAACAAATAAATTTTAAGATCATAATCATCTTTCACTTCTATTTGCAATAATCTATTTTTATTTTTTATTTTTTTTTTGAAAAAGAATATTTGCAATAATCTAATTGAGCTAATATTTGTGTTTGTTCCTTTAAATATATATATATATATATATATATATATTATGGACAAAAGCGTCAAATACCAAAGAAAATAGGGGCAAATTCAGAAAATCACTGTGCTCTATTCATTGAACAGTACAAATCTCATTTTACTTTTATATAGGGCAAAATACTAGTTACTACCCTGTGGTTTAGGTCCAAAATTAATTCAGTCCATGTTCTTCTAATTTCATCAAAAACACCCCTGCACTTTCAATTTTGATCTAATAGATCCAATTCGTTAATATTCTGTTATGGGTTCAAGTTAAAGTTGGATTATTTGTTGAAAAACTACTTATTTTAAATAGTATGACTCACTCTTAAATTGACTAGAGGTGGCCTGCAGACACCACATCATAAAATATATGTCATATATCAGCTACATTAACAAGTTAAATAACTCAATTGTCGGAAATAAACTTTGGGGGTAATAAACTTTCCGGCGACCTCTTTTGGAACCTCCGACGAGGTTTTTAGAAAAGTCCAGTGGGCGGCAGCTGATGATCGGATTCACGCGATCGGTGACCGAAATCCAACGAAAGTTGGCCTGATCCGGCAACCGGTGACGGGGCTCCGGCGAAGTCTTCTATGGTTTCTCTCTCTTCCTCTCTCTCTCTCTCTCAGTAACAAAGGGGTGAGGGTAAAATGGTCTCAAAAATAAACAAAAAACCAAAAACTTAGGGTGCGGCTATTGCCACTCTATCATTTTCTTAGTTCACCTACAAACATTTGAATTATTAAAAGATTATATTACCCAAGTGCAGAATGACAAATGAGTACATTAATTTTTTTAAATCTAAATATGTAAGCCAAATATAAACACATAACAAATTAATTAAATACAAAAACTATCTAATTTCTCATTAAATAATATAAATCTTCATCTTCTCCACCCAAATTTGAATTTATTATTATTGTTTTTGGTCTTTTTGTTGCCTCCTCATCGTTAATTCGTTTTAAAATATACAAAACTGTTAGTGTTAACTTTATCAAAATATTTGCAATACCCTTTGTGAACACCGAAAGTAAAATTTAAAACATAAAAAAAAAATCAATCTCTTCTTCATTGCTCAATGTTGTTAACTTACTAATTTTTGACATAGTTTGAAATAGACGAATATCGAAACTAAAAAAAAATTAAAAAAAAAATGGAAGCTAATCAGATTATGATTTTATTAGGAAACTTTAATAGATTTTACTTTTTTAGTGGTGTAAATTAAATGATAGATTTTCATGAAAAAAAATCTCTTTTTTAATTGAATTTATCATATGAGGATATTCTTGGAAAGAAAATGGGTTAGATAAGTAAATTTAATAATTGAAATTAAAATGTACAGTGTAATGAGTAAGTAGGGTGAACAAAGAAAATGGTAGAGTGACAATAGCCGCACCCAAAACTTAATGGGGTATTAAGGAAGACTTCCTTCATTAGAGTGTTCTGGGTAAAGAGGAATTAAAAAAAAAAATTAATAGAGTAAGTAAGAAAAAAATCTCCAGAAATGGTGTCAATGGACAAAAACCCAAATATCTATTAGAGTTAACCACCCTCGTAGACCCAATTGATTAAGCCCAATATATGGATCTTATCTCATCTGCTAGTTGTGGACTTGGACTTGTACAGGAGAGGAGAGACACTTCCACACTTGCTATCCTACACCTCGCCCTCAACCCCTTATTTTGGTTAATCGGAATAGCACCCAAACCCCACCCCCCAAGGCCCGGCCCCCCCCCACCCCCCCCCCCCCCCCCCCCCCCCCGTCGTTTATTTCAGCCTGAAGAAGTTTATTAGTGCCAATTTTTCGAAAGCAGCAGAGTTGGGTATTCCTTCAAACACAGAATGATCTTAGAAACTTGTACCGCCGAATGGGACTTATGTCAGACTGTACCTTCTTTGAGATGTGTATTTAGCTGACAAAACAACACGCGCTTGCCATATAACACTTCCGATTGAGGAAGATATGGCCCATTTATAGAATCAAAAGAATTCTCCGCCAGATGTAACGGCAATGACGGTCCTCTTGCCCCAGATGACTGCAGTCTAGGGCCTGGCGAAGTGAATAACATAACAAAGAAGGCTACTGATGGCATAACGTTGTTAGTCAAATTGTTAAAAACTAAAGGGATATCTTCACATATGATGTATGAAATATAGATGATTCTACACTTTAGTGTATCAACTTTCATAACTATCAGAATGGTGTATCAAGTTTGCTCCAATCTTTCATTTTGGTATACGCCATTAAATTTTCTGTTATTTTTACAAAAAATTAAAAAAAATTAAAAATTACCAAAATGAAATATTGGAACAAACTTGATACACAATTCTGATAGTTATGAAAGTTGACACACCAAAGCACAGAAATGCTTAAAGTTGATACATGGTGTTGTGTTTTTGAAGCTGGTATTACACTTGTATCCGATGATTCTTAGATAGTCTGAAATGGAATTATGTGGGTCAATTTGAAACTATCAGATTCATAATTTTTCTTGTCATCCAAAAATCATTTTGACTCATCAACATGGGTTAGATCACTTGGATGAATGAACCTCAAGTTCACTGTTGCTAGAAAACAGTCTGGTGCCTTCTGGATAGAAATTTAGCCTATCGGATAGAACCT
Organism: Rosa persica; assembly: GCA_025331145.1. Classification (NCBI taxonomy): domain Eukaryota; kingdom Viridiplantae; phylum Streptophyta; class Magnoliopsida; order Rosales; family Rosaceae; genus Rosa; species Rosa persica. The sequence continues at coordinate 2,174,637 of WFKR01000001.1, read as the reverse complement.
AATCAGAATTTTACAAAAATAATCTGAAATAAAGCAGTTTCCATGCTCATACTAATTTCTTTCACTGCTGAGAACACCTAAGCTTGCTCTTCAGGAATCAATATACAATAATGACCTAATTGAAGACTGCAATAATGATGAAGTATAGAACCGAAACCAATCATCACCACCACTATATTTCTGAATGAATTAATTTTTCTTTTGAACTGACGAAACTAATGCATAAAACCGAAACCCAGAAAAATAATCCAAAGTAACAAATTGGAAAACACAATTAATTAAAGAACCCAAAAAAGGTTAACCAAGAATCAAAATTTGCAGATAAAGCAAATAAGATTTCACCTCAGATCTACATCCTTTTATCTCTTCCTCAAGACTTGGACAAGCTTCACATCACGGAAAATTCCCAGTCCAAGAGACTTGCACTGGGAAGACACCAGCAAGCTAAGCAAAGCAGTCGAAACTCTTATGGTATAATCCAGAATTACACAAACAAATAACAACGCTTACAACACCATTCAAAAAGGTTATCCAAGAATCAAAATTTGCAGACAAAGTAAATAAAGATTTCACCTCAGACCTACATCTTATTATCTCTTCCTCAAGACTTTGACAAGCTTCACATCACGGAAAATTCTCAGTCCAAGAGACTTGCACTGGGAAGAAACCAGCAAGCCAAGCAAAGCAGTTGAAACTCTTAAGGTATAATCCAGAATTACACAACAACAACGTTTACAACAACATTCAAGAAGAGAGAGGAAGACTAGGCCACTCCCTCCCAAGGAGAAATGCCAAGGGTCTATTATTTGGTTGAGCAGAAATGGGCCATTACTAGCTTGGGAGGGAGAAGCCCAATGATTCAAGCAAAAAGACGATAAGAAATTGCGAGGAAAGATAAATGGCACTAGCTGAAACCAGTAGATAACCAATGGTTACAATGATTAAGAAAAATATATATTTTTACTCAACTACATATCCAATACTATAGCAAGTCAGCATCTCATTCAGCCTCAGCTATCAACCTGAAAGCTAATACGAGCATCCGCAGGGAGTAGTATACAAGTATAACATGGCATCTTCAGAAATAAAGTTCTCCACTGTTCAATAAACCAAATTGCTATACCCGTTTCTTTTTGTTATCTCAATTACTTGTTCATGTAGTGATGCAGTAAAAGGGGTTCAACGACTAACTCAAACCAAACCACAGACACATCTCCACATCTTTCAATGTTCTGATTCTCATGATTCTACACTCAGTAAATGCTAGAAGAGTACGACTTCTCTTGAATTCAATCCAGACTAATTTATCCCTCTGGAAGATGCCTTTTCTTTCAGGATCAATCACAAATCTAATTTATAACATAAGGAGCTTTTCTTTATTTGAAAACTGTTTACCCTGCCAACTTGATAAACAGATTACAAGGGGCAGTCACATGCAAAGACGCACATAATTAACCTAGAACGATCTGTAACAAAGCTTATTTTATAAAGGGTTCTGCTTTTCAACAGTGATTTTAAATTTATAATAATTTTTTAATGCATTTAGACAGTATCTTCCTTGAAAGGCTCTTACATATTTTGCACTATGTCTTCAAATGAACTCCTCACAGAATGTATTAAAAATAGCATCACTTCAAATAGTTGCCAAATGAAACTTAAAATCAGCTAAAATGAATAGTTCACATGTAGTGTTCATGCAACTAAATCTTTTCAATACGAATAAGATATAAATAACTCATATCTACAAGAGAGACTTCAAAATTTCTAGACAATTATTACCTGAAAAAGCATGATAGAAATTTGAAACCCCAGACACAGGCAATAAGTCCATCATCTTCAATCCAATCCCTGAATAACCACAATTACCGAGAAACAAAAAATCTCCTGAACATGTGCTATTCACATACAAAATTCATACAGGGAGACAGGGAGAGAGAGAGACTAGTTTATGCAATGCCTCAAGGGCGAAGGCAAATTCAAGAAGAGTATCCTTGGATATAATTCAATTTATTCAGCATACATAAGAAAAGCCAACCAAGAACACCAATCCCTCCACCATGCAATACTTCTATGTACAATCAGGGTAAACAAACTAAAAGTCCTATATTTTAATTTTATGACTCATGAGAAAGTTCAACATTCTAAATGTCCTCCTTGTGTTCTCTTCCATCTAGAGCCAACATATCCCAAATAGGTCCTCATCCTTTTATGTTATGATGAAGTCCCAAAGCTCCTCTCTTATTGAGGGTTCGCCAGGATGTTCAGACTCGTTGTCCACTCTTCCTCCTACAGCTTCACCAGTAAAAAAAAATGCACATCAGAAGTCAGCTATGCCACTTTCAAAAACCAACTTCTCAGTTCTTGACAAAACCAAAAACATGTACAATGAGAGAGAGAGAGAGAGAAACAGCAGATATTCAAGAATGTCTCCAAAAATAAATAATGATACAACAGTGATTGTGCACAAAATATATCACCTTAGGATCTCTGTTGGTAGAGCTTCCGTTACAGATAAGAGAACTATTGGACTTCGTCTCTTTTCCTATGAAGAAGTTAAAAATGTTTGATATTGCAGCAGAAATTGGAGACATAAAATCAACCCCGTCAAACATCTGTTTCTGAGCAGAACTCGGTTGTAGAACAAAATGCACATACTTTTTTAACATTTTACAATCATCATCGTCACTCTTGAGTGTTTTAATGTATGCATTATAGTGGACTCGGAGGCAAGGCTTCACATCATCAGTGATTTTTGAATTTTTCCGACAAGTCTCAAGAAAAGCAATTAAATTGCCCCATTTCTCATCTATATCTGACTGTAGCTTGTCCAGATAATCTCTCTCTGCCTCTGACCACTTCATTTTCTTTTCTAATTCAGCATGCAATCTATCAAACCTGTCACCGGCCTTGGCTGTTTGTGCTTTCTTATAAGTGAATTCACGATCTCGGTTAGCATTAAATTCATCCCATGCCTTCTTGACCTGACAAAAAAGGCTAGGCATCAAACCAGAAACTTAAATAAAACTTGAGACATTGAAGCATATTTAGCATCAGAAATTGCAGGTCGTAATGACTAAACTAGCATGTCGACAGCAAAATATACATTTTTATCAGCCTACATATGAAGTATGGAGCTGCCAAATCATATTGAGATCTACCAAATAGGTTACCTGACGCACACTCTGCCTCTTGGCCTGCAAGGCCTCCTTAAGTGTCTTCTTTTTTTCTTCAAATTCAGAAGTCGCACGCGAATTCGCTTCTATTTCAACCCTGAGTTCTTCTTGTAGTTCTTTTATTTTCCGCTCCTTGATCCTCCATATCTCTCTCTCTTTCAAGAGCTGCTTCCTTAGGAGTCGGCATTCAGAAAGCTGACAGATTTTGCAGTACCACCGGTTGTTAGAATGCAATGCATAACCCTAATAATAATGATATGTAGTAGTAATTTAGAGACTATATTAGCAGGTATTAGTGCAAACCTTCTCTTTGGGCTTCAAAACCTTTTCGTACTCCATGGTGCCTGCCTCACTTGACATCTTTCCCCTAGACTGAACTTGATCCGAATTCCAATATTACCCCGAATTGAATCCCAATTGGGAACGAAAACACAATCGGATTTTTATCTCTAAACGGAAACCCCTGCCCGGTCGTGAATCGGAATTCCCAAATCCGGCTAATCGGACCTTCAAGTTTCAAGCCCCTCTCTCTCTCTCTCGCTTTCTGCGCCTAGCGCCGATCGATTTTGCATTTATATATGGGGGAATTTCTCAAAAAATACACCTAGTTCAGAACGAGACAAATACAGCAACTAGGCCCATCAAAGGAAACTTGGACACGCACTACAGTTGGGCCCGAAACTGGGAACCCAATACAATAGTTGACACAAACAAAACAGGCTCATTCGATGTCAACGAAGGAAAAAACATAAAGAAAAATTATGGCTTTCCTCATTCAATTATAACTCAATCGACGTGATCACTCTATTTTTTAAAATACTAGAAAGCGTGTCCGCGCTTTTCTGTGGGAAATATTATTATATGTTATTGTTTAACAAAGTAATCGCATTTACAAATGATAAAATGATTGATTGTATAAGATTACACAGTGAAATCTTTATGTTCAGAAAATTTTGCTCAAGAAAAAATTGAATCCAATTGTTTTCATGTACACACAAATTTTAATTTGAACTTATTGATTCTGGTGGAGAGAAATCAGTGTAACATGGTCTAACATGTTTAGCTATATGATTCAAACATGTTACACGAATTTCTCTCACCAAAATCAATAAGTTGAAATCAAAATTTGTGTGTACATTTTACTAAAACAATGAGCGAAAGAAGATAATGAGAAGTGTGTGATGGATGTCGGCTTCAAGATAGCGAGCTAATGAAAAACCGCTTTGAGATTTCCTTCTTGTTTAAACCAGTATCTGTAAGGTAGAATAGTTGATCCTCAAATTTGACAATTCATATTTAAGAAATTTTCTTGAATGTAGTTGATGTTTTTTTGCAATGTAGTTGAAGGAAAGATTACGAAAGAGTAGTAATCTTTGAATTCCTTTTTGTATTCATAGATTTAAAAGATAAAAGCAATGGCGAAACTGGTATGTCCTAGTTTTCAATTTGAATGTCATCTCTGGAGAACTTTTCTTTGGCAAATGTTGTGACTCGTCTTAAACCTGTAACAACAAAGTACGCACATAACAGTAAATATGACGTATACATCAATTTCAATGGTTAACGTGTTCAATACTATCAATCACATAAATCTATATGTCTTACTCAAATGTCCAAAAGATGAGAGCTTGTTTCGATTACAGTAATGGATACATCATGTTTAATAGAAGGGTATAACTTGGCTTCATCCTCAAGTATAGAGTCATAGAGTTCTTTAGAAGACTCCATACTTGTTGGACAGCTACGAACAACTATAAAATGCAAAATTCGAAGAATCACATCAATCAAACTACTTGATCAATCATGAAAATAAATTCAAGATTCAATCACCAAGAAATTGAATTAGTTTACCTTAGTATTGGATTGCTGAGGTTGATGATTTCGTTGAGAGGGTCATGTTCCCCTCTTCTTCTTTTCTTCCTTCTTCTTTTGTTTTCTTCTTCCAGATACAAAGAATAATAGATTTATTGGTATTGATAGAATTCAAAGATGTAGCTAAGAAATTTGATTCCATGCATACTATAGGAATTACCTGCGAGGATGAGTGATGTGGGCCTTAGAATGCAGAGGATTTGTTTGTGATTTGAAGTATCAGAATGTATGACACAGCTGGAAGTTAGGAAATCAGGCATGATGGTGATGTGATGGTAGTGTCAAAAAGTTAGTATGATTTGAGTTAAGATGATTATGGGGATTGCATTAGAGACAGACAAATTAGCTTGATGGATTTCTCACCAGATTCAATAACTTCAAATTAAACAAACTTTCCTTTCTTTGTGGACATGAATTCAGGCCCTGCAAGGTAAAATAGCTGATGGTCAAATTTCAGAATTGATATCACTTTACATGATTTAACTTCTAAGTATACCGCATCTAACTATGTGTATCATTGCTGCTGTTACATGTACATACCTGTCCTAAATGGATACTTCATCTTTAATATTCAGAACTGATGTAGGATGCTCCTTGGAGCAGTCTGGAAATGAAAAAAAAAAAGAGTTTGAAATCTGAATGAAGAGTAGAGAAGAACTAAATAACAACTGTAATCAGAAACACACTTTTCCATGGATCGAATGCTATGCTGGTGGGGTAAGATGGGCCTCTTTAATCACAGCAGTTGGCCTACATAAATAAACTTTTAAGCCTTAGTAGGATGAAATCTCTTGAAATAAAATCACTTTACTATAAAGATGTAACTTACTCAATACATCAAGACATTAAAAATTTATCATACAGAGCTGTGAGAGCGTGTTTTTGGAGGCTAAGTTGCACTTATATCCTAGAGAGCGAAGGAGTCAATTCTTGAACTGGAGACCATACTATCTGTTAGATGAGAAATAATACTTTAAATTAGTTGTGCTTCTCATTAATAAAAGAAGATTAAAAAAAATTCAATTATAGGCAAAGTGTCAAGCCCCGAATTTTAAAATAAAATTCAAAATCCGAAACATGAAAATTACCACAACTCAAAATAATTATCCTGAAAATTTCTTTTCTTAACAAGCTCACCACACGAAATAAAATCGAAACCGAATCTTGTTTCGGTTAATTATTACAACACAAATACACAATAATTTGTAAAGCTTTAAATGTGCATACACACCTCACAACTGAAAGAAATAAAATATAACTGCTGTAACACCTAAGCAGCTCAGTCACCTCCCTGGTTATCCTGACCTGCACGAATATCCGCTACACCATTTGAATAGTGTACCGGAATTGCAACAATACAAAATCCTGTAAGCTTATGAAAGCTCGTATGAGTAAAAGAAAGAATGTTTGCTTAATTTAATCATATTTATTTCTACCTAAGTCAACATGCAACAATTCTACAACCACAAAAACCAACAATCACAATAAATCAACAACTCAACACCAAACCCTAACTCACATCTTTCTCCACAATACCCCATCATCGTATTTATAAAAATACGGTATTCGACAGACAAAAGCTCTAACTGAATCGTAGCTCGTCACCTGGCCTAGGTTATGGCATCCGACATATTTATCTTTATCGTATTTCATCAATATGTATACTTATATACATATTTAGAACGTCCGATAATTGTACATACTCAACCAATCGTATCCCATCATCCACCTTAGATTAGAGCGTCCGATTACCCCATACTGGTTACTACGTTGACCATAAATCCACAATATGTACAACCGTATGTTTTCACATAATTAAATCAACTCAACCAACATATATGATATTATCATGAAATTAAAGCATTTGAATATAATCCAAATCATCATTCTATCTCAATCATATTGTCATTCAAAATCACGCCAATCAATATATATATATATACCACATAAATATATATATATATATATATATATATACACGTAATCATCCACTCAGGAATGACCACTAATACCATCTATAGTTCACACAAGAAAATAGTGAAATTCATTTGTATAATTAAATTCATTTTACTTACTTATGAACCGTAGTTGTTCAAGTCCATATGATTTTAAAAACAAATATTTAATCCAAAAATATTTTCCACACAATTATAAAAATAAATAATTTAAGTACTCGGTTCGTAATATGAACCACGTGAGATTTACTCACCTCGAAATTCCCGCTGCGTCTTCAATAAATATAACTCACAATAATCCAAATGCTCGTCAACTCAAACCGTCTAGTACCTAATCAAATACGGTCTTTACTTAGCAACGAAGCACGAAATAAACCTAAATGATGATCCAACAGTCAGATTTCAAAATAACGACAATCCAACGGTCGGATTCTAAAATAAAGACATTCCAATGGTCGGATCGAATTTAAACGATGATCAACGGTTAGATCCTCACGGATCGCCCTTGGAAACATCCTATCAAAATTATACGAAAATCCGATGGACGGATCTTCACTAGTCGCCTCTCGAATCACTGTTTTACAACTATAAGAAGATCCAACGGTCGGATCTTCGCCTGTAACCACATAAAGTCATCGGGACAGTCATATGAACATCATATTAAAATTTGAAGTAAAACCGATGGTCTGATCTCCGTAAATCTCAAAACGAAGGTAAATTGTAAAACCGTAAATAGTAACGTCAAAACAGAAATTGACTATTTATCAACTTTTTCTAACATGACCAAGTTATATATCAAAACGCTCGTATGGATGTATAGATCATCTTCCAAATAATATAAACTCAAAAATTGGTCCGACGGGCCGCCACACGCGGCGGTCAGACGACGGTTAACGCGGCGGTCAACCACCTCCGATGCAAAAGTCGTCAACTACAAACTTCTTCAAAATGAAATTGTGAACAACTTTAATACCTGACTTTTTTGGAGATGAGGTCTAGATCGTCCTAGATCGGGCTTTGAAGTTGGATTAATCTTGGCCCTCTGATCAGTCTCCAGATCGAATCAGGGACGTCGAAATCTTCAACTCTTGAACTACCACTCTATACTCAAAATCGTGATGCAAGCCACATATGGGGATGATCAGGAGGAAGAGCACGTCACGAAAATGGGGAGGATCGGCCCGTGCACCGCCGGAAAACCCGCCGAAAAAGTGGTTTTCCGGCCGGGTCGGGTTTGAGCTTCGGAAAGTGATTCCGATCCAAGCCTAGGGGAGGCGGCTGGGTGAGGCGACGGAGGGGATCGACCGAGCAGCTCGAGGCGCACGCGTGGAGGGCCGGGTCGGCGACGACGGGGGCTCGTGACGGCGTGCAGCGTCGGGTCGGGTCGAAGTCGGGTCGGCCGTGTATTAGGCACAGTCGCGCGAGAGAGAGAGAGGGGGGAGGGCTTTTGTGCAAAAAATGAATTTTTTCGTCCTTAATAACAAACTCAAATTTTTTCCCACTATTTATAGAAAAATTCCGATTTTCAAATATTCATAACTTATTCATACGAACTCCGAATAATACGTTCCACATATGCACAGACTCGTATCGACGAGCTCTACAACTTTCATGAAGGAAGTTTTCCCAAATTGTGAACGTATAAAAAGTCGTTTTTCACGAACCCCTAAATAACGTTCGTTTTTGAAAATAAAATCATTCGAAACCAATTTTCTCAACCCACGACAATCCAAATAATCTCAAATATCATAATTCAATTAATATAACAATTATTAAATTACATAAATTTATTGTATGAAAATCTGGGTCTTCACACAAAGAGCAGTACCTCCCATCAGGATTAGGTGGATGTGGACTGCAAGATTTGACAGTTCCAGTGTGCTTCATTAGAGATTGCAAATTTTCATTACATTTTTGCTTCATTCATGTGTTGGGTTCTGATGAACATAGAAGTAAAAACTTTTAGGCAATTTAGTTTTATCAGTAACTAAAGATGCGAGATTAGGATTCATTTCCTTTAACCATTGAATTAGATAATAACATGAAACGAAAATAGGATATCATCAAGGATTTTTCAGGCCTGTAAAGTATTCATACGATTTTTGAAATTGAAACTGATAGATGACTAATGGGGAAATAAACTGCCGCAAACAACAACCTGAAAGCCAAGAAGACCGTTTGGCATTTTATTGATTCTGACCTCATTAGCTTCCTCTTGAGCGTTTACAAACACAATCAGATCATGATCACTGTAAATCTGTAAGTAGTGCCCTGTTAGTTCAAGAAACTTTGTATGTTAAACATCGGAGGTAATCATTTTTGTTTATTGAGGATTGTTCTGCAGAACAAACTACAGAAGATGGTCAGAATACAAAGTCAAAGTAAAATCCAAAGCATAGAAACTTTAAATGATAATCAATTAGAAGAAACTATAAAAGAAAGACAGAACTCTAACCTTGGTCTTGTTCCTCCAAACTCAATAATTAATTAGCTATGTAAGTATGAAATCTGCTGGCATTCCATCAACCTCAACAGTCAAAACTCTTCCCCATGTGATAATGGCATAATATGATTAATTGATGAGAAATTGCCGATAAGACCAAGTATGGCAAGCATGCTATTTTTAAAATATGGTTTCTTTTGTCTAAAGCATGCTTAGAAAGAAAATCTCAATATTCTGTCAGGTGCTCTCTTCCTCACATTCTCACGGTCAAAAAGAGAAATGAGCATGGGAGCTAATCTTTCTTCTCACAAGAACCTTGCTGTCATGGAAGAATGGAGGAAACCACAAATCAGCTTTCAATCTCTCCTTGCTATCCACTTGATGCAATCATGAAGTCTTTGTTGTCTAAGATGGAAGTGGGAACTGAAGAATATTATCATGCACCTTCATCTCCTTCACATGCCCAAACTTTCGGTCGAAAAACAAAAGCTGAAGAATATTGCAAGTCATGATCCACTGGGATTGCAGCCAGCTTTGCAATCCTTCATATGCACAACCTTGCTGTCCAAATCATGAACAAGCTGAAGAATATTGCAGGTCATGATCCACAGGGATTGCAGCCAGCTTTTCAATCCTTCATATGCACAACCTTGCTGTCCAAATCATGAATACGGAAGTGGGAAGAAATAACATCTGTTTTCCATCTCGCCTTACTGTCCATTTGATGAACAATCATGAACACCTTGCTGTCTAAAAAGGAAGTGGGAAGTAATTGCATCTGGACCTCGTGGTCTTACTCCAACTGAGCTGAAGAAACATGGTTATTATTCCTCCTATACATACACGGATATTGTGGTTCTTCAAGGCATTGAGAATAGTTTGATTTTCAATCCTTTGGTTGTAAAAGAGTTAGTCTCTTTGTTATTCTGTTTTGTTCCATGTTGGAAACAGATTGTAAAACAACTAAGTGAGTCTGTCAAGTAAGGATTGCAACAGTCATTTCAATCCCAGAGTTAAATGTGTAGTCTGTCCAGTAAGGATTGCAGCAGTCATTGCAATCCCAGATTTAAATGTGTAATCTGAATTGATTAGTGAATCATTGGGTTCTCAAGAGTTAGAGCCCCGCAGTGTTTTTGATCTCGATTGAGGTTTTCACTGCGTGACCAATGTTGTTGTGTTATGCGTATTCTCTGTTCTTAATTATGTTGAGTTTGTAATCTGTCTTTTATTCTGGAGCTCTACATCCTTGTATTAATAATTGGCATCAGAGAAGGTTCTAAAGAGTTTTAGTTGATCCGTGATCAAGGATGGAACGACAAAGTGACAGAGCCTCCAGCTCCATAAACTGCCCACCATTGTTTGATGGAGAAGATTACTCACATTGGAAGATTATGATGAGGGCATTTCTACTCTCAAGATGAAAATATGTGGAATATAGTGGAGATTGGTTGGGAACATCCAACCAAGGCAGAAGACTCCAAGAGAGAAGAAGTGAGTTCTGCAAGAATTCCTAAGCCTAGAAAGGAATGGACAGAGGAGGAGGTTCGTGACAGAAAGTGTGACTTCAAGGCACAAAATTCATTATTCACAGCTCTATCCAAGAAGGAGAGAATGAGAATCAGCCATTGTGACACGGCTAAACAGGCATAGGATCTTCTTGCGATCACTTATGAAGGCAACAAAAAGGTTAGAGGCTAGAAACTTCAGAGACTTGTCTTGGAGATTGAGAACATGAAAATGGGGGAAGATGAATCAATAGATGACTTTCATGCTCGTCTTCTGAATGTGACAAATCAATGTCATAGTCTTGGTGATCCTTTTGAAGAGCATTGTATTGTCAAGAAAATTCTTAGGTCACTTTCATCAAAATTTCAAGCCAAACAGATTGCCATTGAGGAGACTCAGGATCTGGATACCTACACTCTTGACGAACTGGTGGGAAATCTCAAAGCTTTTGAGATGAGACTCAAACCGGATAAAAAGGTAAAAGATGTTGCTTTTTCTTCCATTAAAAATAAAGATGATGATAATTCTGTGGATTTTTCTTTATTAACAAAAGAGTTCAAAAATTATCTGAAATATAAAAACTCTGCTGGAAATAATTCAAAATTTGACAAATTTGCTCAAAATAAAAGTTTTCCTGACAAACCTAAATGCTATGAATGTGGTGCATTTGGACATATTGCTGCTAACTGTGGTAACATGAGATATAATTCACGTGGTGTCAAAGCTTTAAAATCCACATGGAGTGATAGTGATGAAGGATCTCAATCGGATTCTGAAGAGGTAAATCTTGCTCTTACATCTTCTCTTAATACTGATTTTTCTGATAATTCTGATTTAGAAGATGATGATCTTGATGAGGAAACTAACGAAAAGTGTAAGAAATTGTATAATGTTTCAAAAATTGTTCTTCGAAAAAATTGCAAACTTCAAGAAGAAGTTACATTTTTAAGAGTGGAAAAAGAAAAACTTGAGCAAAAATTTGAAAATTCTTTAAGAGAATGGGAAAAAGAACGTTCTAACCTTGTTGATAAGATTAAAGTTTTGCAGAATGAGGTCAAGCGTCAAGATTGGGACAAGGAGCACGATGATCTTATTAACAAAATTAAAATCTTGCAGGTTAAAGTCAAAGCTCAGTCTACTCTAAATGTTTCACTAACTTTTGAAAATGAGAAATTGCAAGATGAGCTACTTAAAGTCAAGGAAAGCTTCAACAAATTCTCTATATGATCCGAAAAGGTTTCTAAAATGATTGGCTTTAGTAAAGCTCATGGCAACAAAGAAGGACTTGGATACAAAGATGGATCATGCAAGCCATTGGCCTCTGTAAAAGGTTGGAGTGTGCTAATTTTTCGGGTAAGTCACAAGCTCTACATGATAATAATTCTGATTCTAAGCTACTCAAAAGATCAGAACCTAATGTAGACATCAAAGTCCATCAAAGAGTTGCTCAGGTAAGTTCTGACAAACACAGGTATATTCACAACTCTGAAAGGTTCATTCCCACTTGTCATTATTGTGGAAAATTGGGACACATACGTCCTAGATGTAACATGCTTCGCAGGATCACTCAAAATCAGAGGAAGCATCTAAAATTAGCCCAACAGCATCACTACAAGCTGAGCTAAAAGAGCATCTGAAGTTGATTAACAGGATTGCAGAGCATATTGCAATCCCCAAAGAGAAGAATTTGAAGCATAATCAAATTTGGATTAAAAAATGTTCTAATAATTGTTTTTCTGCTCATATGGATAATCTTGATAAAATGCTTGAGCTTGCTTTTGTTCCTATTGAACACAAATTGGCTTATTCGGTTACTAAACCTTTAGACACAACTCAACTTGAATCACATAGAAGCGCCATTGGTGGGTGCTATAAGTGTTGATACTCTCACTTCACTTGATCCATTCTGCATGCATTCTTATTGTATGATATCATAGTAGTATAAGTGCATTGCTCTTTTATTTCTGCATTTTTTTTATATTCTGGAGAATTAGGATTGCATGTGTGGTTTGTATCTCAAAGTGTCTGATAGATTCACTTGAACTTAAATTGACAAGGTTTCTACTCCCTTCCTTAAATATGAATGTAATGAGATGATTAACATGCTTTGAATTTGTTCTTGCATCACTGTGTAATCTCGAGTATGATCAACATATTCTCTATCATTTCGTATGATCACATGCACACATACTCCTTGTGGTGGTAAGTAATATTCTTGGTTGACTTGTTCTTAGTCCACATATACGAAGTTGTTAAAAATGTCATTTTTGCTCCTCGTTAAAAAGGTACATATTTGTGGAGCATGGACAGGCTATTCCCAAAGTAAACAGGCCTTGGTCGTGACGAACGATATGAGGATTGGGAAGAAAAGGGAATGGTTTGGCCACCCCGGTGGTATGTAAAAATTATTGACTCGAGTTGATGTGTCCTTTGGGATGTCCTTGTTACATCTAGTACCCTAAAGTCATCTGACTTGGGAGCTGCTGGCATAAAACTCGTTACATGAATCTTAGTTTTCTTGTGCAAAACTTGATGTTATGTGAAAAGGCAAAAGAAAAATTAAAAATTGTGCCCACACGGTGTTATAAGGGGAAATATCTATCGAATATGTTGATCTATTTCTTCTTATGTGTGTTCTGTTTTCAAGGATTCTAATAATGTTACACACTCCATCTTGAGCTATGTTCACTTACACAACAAAGGTATAGAATACTCGATCATCTTCTAGATTACCCTGTGGTTGTCGGAAATGGTTTACTCATGTGACCTTATCTTGTTGCACTCATGTTTATGGACTTGTGGTCGTACTCTTGTCTGAAAAGCTATGCAAATTGATTCTGTTCTTATATATTGGATACAAACCCACTCATTGTGTGTTTGCATTTCATTCTTGCATCTTCATAACATGATCCTACTTAGGGGGAGTATTGATACTTAGACTATCTTCCTTTAATTGATTCTTCTTGGGTTGGTGTCTCTTGAGAAACTCTTACAGGTAATCGTTCTTCTACATAGCTTCCGCTACATAGTTGCCTTTGTCATTCCTATCCCAAAAATGGGGAGAAACAATTGTTGGCACACTTTGTTATGTTTTTCTGTTAAGGATTATTCTGTTCGATTTCATTTTGTTTTACACTAAGTGTGTGATAAATGTTTCAGGAACTAAGGATCCTCAAAGTACTTGTTATGGGGGAGTCGAAAAATAAACGTAAGAGATTTGGTTGAGGAATGCCAAAGGGGGAAATTGTAAGTATGAAATGTGTTGGCATTCCATCAACCTCAACAGTCAAAACTCTTCCCCATGTGATAATGGCATAATATGATTAATTGATGAGAAATTGCCGACAAGACCAAGCATGGCAAGCATGCTATCTTTAAAATATGTTTTTTTTTTTGTCTAAAGCATGCTTAGAAAGAAAATCTCAATATTCTGTCAGGTGCTCTCTTCCTCACATTCTCACGGTCAAAAAGAGAAATGAACATGAGAGCTAATCTTTCTTCTCACAAGAACCTTGCTGTTATGGAAGAATGGAGGAAACCACAAATCAGCTTTCAATCTCTCCTTGCTATCCACTCGATGCAATCATGAAGTCTTTGTTGTCTAAGATGGAAGTGGGAACTGAAGAATATTATCATGGACCTTCATCTCCTTCACATGCCCAAACTTTCGGTCGAAAAACAAAAGCTGAAGAATATTGCAGGTCATGATCCACTGGGATTGCAGCCAGCTTTGCAATCCTTCATATGCACAACCTTGCTGTCCAAATCATGAACAAGCTGAAGAATATTGCAGGTCATGATCCACATGGATTGCAGCCAGCTTTTCAATCCTTTATATGCACAACCTTGCTGTCCAAATCATGAACACGGAAGTGGGAAGAAATAACATCTGTTTTCTGTCTCGCCTTGCTGTCCATTTGATGAACAATCATGGACACCTTGCTGTCTAAAAAGGAAGTGGGAAGCAAGTGCATCTGGACCTCGTGGTCTTACTCCAACCAAGCTGAAGAAACATGGTTATTATTCCTCCTATACATACACGGATATTGTGGTTCTTCAAGGCATTGAGAATAGTTTGATTTTCAATCCTTTGGTTGTAAAAGAGTTAGTCTCTTTGTTACTCTGTTTTGTTCCATGTTGAAAACAGATTGTAAAACAACTAAGTGAGTCTGTCCAGTAAGGATTGCAATAGTCATTTCAATCCCAGAGTTAAATGTGTAGTCTGTCCAGTAAGGATTGCAGCAGTCATTGCAATCCCAGAGTTAAATGTGTAATCTGAATTGATTAGTGAATCATTGGGTTCTCAAGAGTTAGAGCCCCGCAGTGTTTTTGATCTCGATTGAGGTTTTCACTGCGTGACCATTGTTGTTGTGTTATGCGTATTCTCTGTTCTTAATTATGTTGAGTTTGTAATCTGTCTTTTATTTTGGAGCTCGTACATCCTTGTATTAACAAGCTAAGGCTTGATTCTAACTATTTGCAATAATACTCAGGCTTCAAGAAGAATTTATGTAGATGATTTGACTTGCTAACATTAACCTGCAACAATGATAATTTTAGCACAAAAAACCAATTGTGCTAAGCATCCACTGACTACACTCATTCAAAAAGAAAATGTAAATATTGTCAAAGAGAAAACTAAAGGAAGATAGCTATGTTTCTTAAAATGGAATTAGACCGACCAATATTACTCTCCTAAACCATAAACATGAAATGAAAGATAAAACTGCTGCAAGTTTCAAGGAAGTTATTCTAATTAAATGATCTGCAGGTGCCAATATATCTTATGGTAACAAAAATGTGTTAAATTTTGGATTAGATACTTGTTACTCTCTGTACTTTCTTCATAAAACAGTTTAGTCCAAAATTTTTAAATTAAACAGATTAGTCCTTATTCTTTTTACTTCTCACACAATAAGTCCTAAAATTACTATTTTACCCCTCACTTTTTTTTTCTTCAATTGTTCTTTTTTTTTTCTTCTGCTTGTTCTTATCCAGATGAACCTTCAAAAACAGCTTCCTATAAGCTTTTCGAACATCTTCAACACTACAGCTCCTCTCTCCTTCTTCTTATTCAATTGCCTCACAATCGTAACCTACTCCTCCGTATAGCCACTCGCCGAGGACGACCACCCAGACCTGACAGCCGTCTAGTCCTTTGTCGGAGCTGAGGCATAACCAAACCCGACCAAAACGGCCGGTAGGCGGTTTTGGTGAGGATCTGAGTCTTTCTCAATCAACGATAATAGATCGAGGACTTGCGGGGTGAGGCGGACATGAGGTTGAACAACGATGCCGGCGAGTAGGAACTCCTCGAAAATAGAGGGATATTGGCAGAAAAACTCAACGGGGAGCGTGGGAATCATGAGGGAGTGTCGGGTTTTAGTGAGGATGGAAATGGGGAGGGATTTGGAAGGCTCTGATTTGATGAGGTTCTTGATGTTGATGATTGGCCAGAGCTCTAGCTCTCTCTCTCTCTATCTCTCTCTCTCTCTCTCTCGACCAGGTGGTTGAGGATGCGGTCGCAAACCCAGTTTATGCTGGCGTCCATGAAGGTTCTGTGGCTGACGTCATGGTGGTGGTGGTGGTGGTGGGGTTTTAGGATGGAGCGGAAGGTGAAGTGAAAGGGAGACATTGGTTCCTGATCTTCGATAATGACAATCAAAACTTTGAGCGATTTTGATTCGAGTAAAGAAATGAAATTTAACCCAAAATTGGGGGAATTGAACTTACTGATGAAATGGATATGAAGAAGGCCTCTTCTTGGTATTGATCTTTTTCTGGAGATTATGATCGAATCACTGTGATTTCATGGAGTCTAGTGATTTTTTTTAGGAGGGGAGAGAGAGAGTGAGAGCTGAGAGAGAAGCAGCAAAAAAAAAAAGAAAAAAAAAAGAGAGACAATTAAAAAATAAAAAGTGAGGGGTAGAATAGAAATTTTAAGACCTATTATGTGAGAATTAGAGAAAATAAGAGTTAATCTGCTTAATTTAAAAATTTTGGACTGAACTGTTTTATGGAGCAAAGTACAGGGAGTAACAAGTATTTAATTCTTAAATTTCTAAAGCAAGAGATAACCTCTATTTAGCAAATTATAACCAATAAATAAAAGTAAAAACAACACAGGGACTGTACTGATATGCAAAAAATGCATGATCTTTTAGAGCTGCTTCCTCAAGATTCAAAGACTCACAATTCTAATGCAAAAAGGTCGTTCAGATTCCAAATTCACATATTTCAAACAAAAAACGATCTCTAACATGGATTGATTCCGCATAAACAAATACAGATTGATTTCATACAAACATATAGTTCAATTCTAAAACAAATAGAAATTTTGGAGTTTCAAAGATTGAAGGAGGAGTACCAAGTGTAGGATCCACTTGTTTTCTTTCAAGCAAGCAAGAGCTTCTTGTCTCTCTCTTCTCTTTCTTTTCTTTCTTCCCCCATTCTCTTCTCCCTCTTTTTCTCTGTGCGTTCCACGAACAACAAAATCCGAAAAGAAAAAAGATTTTTATTAGGTCTAATGAAATAGAAACTCAAACTTTATTAAGCTCTGATGAATAGCTAAACCTGATAATCTGGAAGAGTTAACGTTATCTAGAAGAACCCAAACTCTATCAAGCTTTGATCAATCACTAAACCCGATAATCTGGAACAGCGAATGTTGCTGTGGATAGAGGATTCTGTTGGTGTAGATAGAGACTTCTAGATCGGTGTAGATACAGGCTTCTGTCGTATATACCGAAGGCAAAGCATATATAATCCCTCTGGAGCACTCTGTGTGAAATCTAGAATCGTCACTAAGGTTCCTTTTGTCTGGATTTGAACTGTTTGGCGGTATATCATCTTCTACTTTGACTTTATTTATTTGTTTGGCTCGGCTATGAACGGTAAACGGCTTATGAATAGTGAAACGGCTAATGAATAGTTAACTGACGTTTTATATATAGTAAATTACTTTACCCTTCAAAAAAAAAAAAAAAAACTTTACTTCTCAAATTTAGATTTATTTTTCACTAATAACTCCCGTAAATACTCCATACACCCTTAAAATTAAGGACATTTTGCTCTAATTATTGAAAAATATTCAAACTAGAAATAATTTTAAAAAGAAAATGAAAAATTTCACCACTAAAGTTTGCTACTTCTATTGAAGAAGCTAGAAGGGTGAAAGAATCCTGAGAAAATAGTGAAAAGCAAAGAGCTTGTTCTCTTTTTGGAAAGATATCTTGAAAATAAAAAATAAAAAAGAAGAATTTGGCACTCAACTTGACCAAAATACATTCAAAATATGAGTTATTTACAAGAATTTAAAGGTGAAGTTGATGGCAGTGACTAAACTGATAGACATTGTTTAAGTTGAGTGACTAAAGTGAAATATTTCAAAGTATACTGGTCAAAATGTAGACTGTTCATAATTTGGTATCAAAATGATAATTTTGCCGCAAACAAAAGATTTCGTCAATCCCGCTTTTGCCGAACGTCGCAGTGATGGATTTGTAGCCAAACTTCAAAATGAGTGAGGGTACTGCTCCAAAGATATTCCTTATTGCAAAATTAGTTCTTCATCCCATTTAAGTTTTGAGAAAAAACTTCAAATAGTACCTAAATTATGGTCCAATGCTATTTTGGTACCTAAATGTTTAAGACTACCCTCGTACTACCTGAACTATTACTCTTAATACTTTCGTTCACTTTACGGTTAAAAAAATGGGTAAAACCATCCAATAAAACTTTATTAAGGATTAAATCTACTTCTTTTTTTTTTTATTTGTCAATCACACGGTGTCCTCAAAGGCTTCCTAGACTCAGAGACTAATCCGTGTTTGGGGGATCTTGTCAGAATGCTTCCCCCTCCCTGGCCACCAAAAATATTTTAGAATTTAACTCTAATAAGCATCGGCGGGATTCGAACCCGGGTGTGGAGGTTTCACACCTGGAGGCTCTTACCAACTCGACCACCAATGATTAAATCTATATATAGTTCAGGACAATGTATGGATTAAACTTCTGCATTGTTGAAAACACTTTCTAATGCAATATTAATGGGTCATAACTAAACAGAGCTAGAAGTAGTTATTGTAGAATGCATTGCCACTTTCTATTAATGCGGTAGCCTCAGTATTGATTGTAGAATGCATTGCCACTTTTTATTGCATTGCCACACATACTTGATATTGCTCTTTGAACAACAGGGTTGATGGATTTGCTTCTTCACTTTGTTCCTTTATGTTCTTAAATTTCAATGTCAGGGTGCATCTCCTCAACTGAAGAAGAGTTTTCTTGGTTTGATATTTGTCTTTGTGATTGATATGCTTATGCATTTATTGAAATTAATTGATATGGAATTGCACGCCAAGAGTTTTTAGCTTTGTGTAGGGTAGTGAAATTTTAGACAGAGCATGTCGACACCAGATATTGCAGGAATATTATAGAAGTTGAAAGAGCTTGATCAGTTGAGGAAAAAGCAAGAAGATGCGCTCATTGTCAATTTTGTAATGTGTAGGACTGTAAGGTAGTGAAATTTTAGACAAGCATGTCAAAACCAGATATTGCAGGAATATTATAGAAGTTGAAAGAGCTTCATCAGTTGAGGAAAGAGCAAGAAGATATTGTCCATTTTGCATGAGTCCAGAAACAATACAAAATTCATCCAATAAATTAAATGCATTCCCAAAAATCCAAATACTCATAAAAAAACAGAAGTCTCTCTAGCTTTGACAACTCATTTCAATAATTCAATCCCACCACCAGATTTTCTCTCAATCCCAAAATCCAGAGCGTTCTTCTTGCCCTTTCACACTCAGTTAAAAAACAGAAGAAAAAAAAATCGACAGTTGCAACACCATTCAAGAAGCTTAGATTGTCATCAGGTTGAAGATGAACAAAAGAGGAGGAGGAGGAAGACTTTTGATCTGCCAGGCCCTCTCGCTCTCAAGGAGAAATGCCTCGGGTCGATTATTCGGTTGAGCAGAAACAGGCCTTTACTCGCTTGGGAGAGAGCAGCCCAATGATTCAAGCTTGTGGAAAATAGCCCACATATTTCACAAGCAAAAAGACGATAAGAAAATTGGAAGGAAAGATAAATGGCACTAGCTGAAACCAGGAGATATCCAATGTTTGCAGTGATCAGAAAACATGAATAATATTTTTACTCTAACTATGTATCCAATACTACTGCAAGTTAGTATCTCTGCCTGAGCTAATAGTAGAATACAACATCTGCAGGGAGTTGCATACAAGTATAACATGGCATCTTCAGAAATAAAGTTTTCCCCTGTTCAATAAACTAAATTGCTATGCCCGTTTCTGTTTGTTATCGCAATTACCTGATCATGTAGTGTGATGAAGTAATAGGGGAACTACGACTAAAACTGTTTATGAATCTCCGCATTTTCTATGTTTTAATTCTCATAATTTTTCACTCGCTAAACGCTAGTAGAGTACTACTCCTCTTATACTCAAATCACTTTTCTTTCAGGATCAATCATAGATCTACCATAAAGGGCTTTTCTATTCGAAACTGTTTACCCTGCCAACTTATAAACAGAAACAAGGGGCGGTCACATGCAAAGACACGTATTTAACCTAGAACTATCAGCAACAAAGCTTAATCCTTTTTATAAAAGGGTTATGCTTTTGTACAGTGATTTATATTTATAATAATTTTTGAATGCATTTATACAATTTTCGTTCCTAGAGAGGCTTTTACATGCTTTGACCTATGTCTTTAACTCTCCGCATAATGCATCAAAAATAGCATGACTTTAAATAATTGCCAAAGAAATTTAAAATCAGCTGAAATTAATAGTATAGCCTGGCAATAGGTGGATACAAAAATATCATAGAAAATAGATCCTGAATTGAGTCGGTCAGTCAAAGCAATTTCGCTGATTGGATTAAAATTGTTTGCCTTAACCCAGCTTTAGACCATCACGGCATCACCCCATCGGGACCAACTTTGTTCAACACCAATATAAATATGAAAATTAGCCAAAACATAACATAGGAAACAAAGTTAAATATTAGTGGAAACCAAAAACATAAGAAGAGAGAGAATAATCATTTCAAAAAATCAATCAAAATAGGGAGAGAGAATAACCAAAAGTCCAAAACAAACATATGAAACCATAGTGTAGTTTAAACAATGTCCAAAGGGCAGAGTTATGAGAACAATGTGAACATCTAGCAATGTCTTAGAAACATAAGAAACAACTAAAAACCTAAATGTAAAATAAAACACAAAACTCCGATATTTGCACGGTTCCTAGCACACTGACAGCCATCAGATGTTCACAAAGGTTACCACCGAGACTTCTTCGAACCTCGCCTTTTTCGGATTTTCTGTCCATTTTGTCCACCAGGATGATCAAGCTTCACCAATAACAATAAGAAAGTCAGCTATGCCACATTCCAGAACCAACGTTCCATTTCTGTATTAAAAAAAGCACAAAAAAAGAGAGGAGCATTTGCAATGAAAGGAAGAGTAAAGCAGCTTTTTACACTCATGAACTCAATCTTTACAAATGATATTGCTACAATATATCACCTTAGCTTCTTTGAGAAGGTTGACACCACTAGACTCCTTCGATTCGAGAGTAGAATACATAGCCGCACAGAAGACATCAAGATTTTTTAGTCTCTTCTCCATCTCTATGCGTCTTTTGCACAGTTCATTGACTCCTGACTCATCAGACACGATCTCCTCTAGCTCAACTAAGTTTCGCTCAATTTTTATCAGCTGTAAATCCTTAGATTTCTTATATTCAGCAAAGCTAACTTGCCTACTGTTAAAAATCTCTTTTATCTGCAAACAAAGTGTCAAAGATTAGCCTTACGAATGCTGGTTTTCATTTCAAACACACCGTTGCATATAATACATGTTTAAAGAATCCCTAAAGCAACTTTAGAATTAGAGATTGCTGCTAGAGTGACTAAAGTAGAACACAAACAGAACTCTAAAATCAACATATCATACATTGAAACTATGAAGAGAACATGCCACAGTGCAACAAGGATAAGTCTTACCACGGATTCATTCTCCTCCTCATTCTTCAAGGCCTTCTTCAGATCCTCAAGTTCCTTTTCAAATTTAGATGGTTGGATGGAATTGCATAGTTTTTTTCTTCTCAGGTCAGCTTCTGTCTGTTCCATAATTTTGGATTTTTCAGACCACATCTGTTTCTCCTGCAATAGCTGCAGCGTTTCGTCTTGGCATTTAATAATCTGCGGCAATCATACAGTTACTAAGTACTGGAGGGTGATCCTTATTACATATAGTCAGATATAATCACAAACCTTTTCTTTAAGATTCGAAACCCTGCCCCTGCTTGACATCCTGCCCCTAATTGAGAGTCCGAAGCTGAAATAGATGTTACAACGACAACCGAAAAAAAAAAAAATTGAAGCATCAAAAGAACGAAACCCTAGCCTGGACTCGATCCAAATTTTAATGGCAAAAAACGGAAAAGAGGACATCTTACTTATTAGAAGCAGTTTGAAATCGGAAGTTGCTTTGTACGACTACGATGAGTTTGGTGGTTCGTTTTGGTTTCACTGAAAAACCTAAATTGAATAAGAAACGCTCCTACGGCGCCGTTTCAATGGATATACACGAATATCTCGTTGTTGGTCGCACACCCCGATGGGAATTGAAGCCCAGTTCTTGGCGTCTATCAGCTGAATCCGGAACAAGATCACTGGGATTCTGGACCGGGTCGGGTTAGGAGATGGTGGTCACGGTGAGGAGTGTTTGGGATGGATGGGTGGTGGTCAGAGGGAATGAGGAGTCCGAGTGTTCGTCGGGAGAGAAGAGGAAGAGAGTGAAAAATTCTTAGGTACGGGCAGCCGCACCACGTGTATGGTGCGCCTGTCCCATCACATTTCAGAAATTTTTATTTTTGTTCCGAAATTACTCCTAATTTTTAAATGTGAAATACTCAAAATACCAATTGTTTGGGTCCTGATTGGACAGCCGTACCGTCACATGGTGCAGCTGCCCCATGCAAGAATCTCTCGAAGAGAGTAAGGTGATGTGGGGCATAGCGAGTCTGGAAGTCTCTCTTCTCTTCGGTACTAGTAAAGCTAATAAATACAACCGGGGCTACACTGCTACAACTTTTTTTTTATTTACTAAATACTAGTTAATATCCTGTGATTTATGTCTAAAATCAATTCAATTCATGAACTTCTAATTTAATCAAAAACACCCCTGCACTTTCAATTTTGATATAATAGGTCCAATTCGTTAACATTTTGTTATGGATTCAAGTTATAGTTGGATTATTTGTTGAAAAACTATTTATTTTTAATAGTATGACTCACTCTTAAATTGACTAGAAGTGGCATGCAGACACCATATCATAAAACATAGATCATATATAACCACATTAATAAGTCAAATAACTCAATTGTCGGAAAACTAACAAATTGGACCTATTATATCAAAATTGAAAGTGCAGGGATGTTTTTGATGAAATTAGAAGTTTAGGAACTGAATTGATTCTGGACCAAAACTATAGGGTAGTAATTTGTATTTAGCCCCTTTTTTTTTAATGAAATCGTTCATTACTAATGACCAAAAAGGTACGATCCCAATGGAAAGAGCCGAAAGTAAGGCCCAAATATAAATATACCTAATGCGGAAAATTACCACTCAACCTAAATCTACAAAGATAGATGGAAGAGTGTAACCCTAAAAACTAAGTAACACATCATCTCCTACAATACAACAGCCGCCACCCAAGCCATTCGCGCCGCCGCTGCCCGGAGCCAAAAGGTAACGAAAAGTGTCATGTCGAGGAGATAAATTTCTCATAACCACTGCTAATACAATCCCAAAATACAAATCCAGTCGAAATGAGGTAATGAGACAATTACATGGAGCCAAACCCCACACACAAACTTTCTCGTCTCCACCAGAGAGACTTAATCCGGGAAGGAATCGAAGCCATTGAACTGGGACAGAAGCCAATAGCAAAGAAAAAATCTAATGGTGAAAGGGAGGTGAAACACCCATACTCCTCTAAGTAAGTGTTTCTCACTTTTAAGAGGTAGCCATGAGAATCTTCATGAAGCAGGTCATTGGTAGTTGGAGGGGAGTTGATGTGAGGTAATGGGTGAGGGGAATCATGGAGGTTTCTGGATTTGAAAAAAAAAATTTGGAATAGTTGGCAAAGAAAGGAGGAACAAAGTTCTCTCAATCTGAACATTAGTCAGTCAGTAAATCACCACAAAGAGGGTGTAAAGCCACCACAGAGGGTGTGAGAGATTCAAGGGAGATGAAGTGAGAGAGGGGTGGTTTTTAGATCTGTTTTCTCTCTCTAAACTTAAGATAATGCAAAGTTAACAAAAGCTCCCCTACAGCTTGATGAGAGAAGATAAAGAGAAAAATTCTGCAACAGTCCCTAAACTATTATGCCAAAACCAATTTGATACACAAATTCTCAAATGTATCAATATAATATCCAAAGACTAAAGACTTATATTGACATCGACGTGATACCTCAGTCCAAAATCTGTGACGCCTCCGTCTATTTGCTAACATGGCAAACATGTGTCAGACATATAATATTTTATCAATGGCAGAATAGTCTTTCACTAGTGACTACATTAAAAAAAAATAAACTACAGCTCTCTCTCTCTCTCTCCCCCAACTCCCATTCTTCTTCTTCTTCCCAACACTGCCACTCCAACTCACGATTTTTGATCTCACCATATGCATCATTTTGCTGGAATTCAACATCCTCCTCTTTAAGAATGTTCTTGGGGCTAAAGCTCCCAATCGGACCCGAGATCTAGAAATACCGGTCGAAGAAGTGAGTCAGGGGCGGATGTAGGTAGTGAGTGGGTTGGACTCAAGCCCCACCAAAGATTTTGGGCCCAAATAAAAAACTATGTAGCCAAAAATAAAAGGATTAAATTCTGCTTACTACCTTGTACTTTTAAAGGTTCGTCAGTTCATTCCCTGCACTTCTAATGTAATCAAAAAAGTCCTTACACTCTCCAATTTCATCAAATCGATATAATCCATCACTATTCCGTCAATTTTCGCTATTAAAATGCTAACGTGAGACCTTCTTACAGGAAAAATTCTCAAACTAACCATCGCTGGGCAGCCCGCCGATGCATTAGTATTGTGAATGCAGATGGGTAGTTTGGAAATTTTCTCCAAAAATTGACGGAGTAGTGATGGATTAGATCGTTTGATGAAATTGGAGAGTGCAAGGACTTTTCTGATTAAATTAGAAGTGCATGGACTGAATGTATGAACCCTTGAAAGTACATGGTAGTAAGCAAAATTTAGTCAAAAAACAAAACTATGTATATACTTTTTATTTTATTTTTGGAACGCTTGTTTCCCTTTCTCAAGTCCTCCCGAAGGCTGAGGTGAGAGTGAGGTCTGAGACTCGACTACTCGATATCTGTTGGTGACGAAAAAGTCCGTAGAGGAGTTTGACTCACCAACGATGCGGACTGGAGTGGGAGCTGACCGGGAAAGATCAATAAGCGTCCTTCTAGCGTTGACTTGGAGTTTGACCGTCGGCTAGAGGTGAAACGGGGGTGGTTACCAATGGATGCGGACTAGAGCGGGAGCTGACCGGGAAAGATCAAGAAGCATCCTTCTAGCGTTGACCTGGAGTTTGACTGTCGGCTAGAGGAAAGGGGGGGTACCTGCGAAAAACTCTTCGATGCCTAAATCAGTATGTTTCTTAGTAGTGGAATAGAGAGAATTGGAATCAGATGTCTTACTTGTTCAGTATGCATCTATTTGTAGGTGAGGGAGAGCTCGCACCACAAGTCACTTTTTGATATCGCTTTGATAACTGTACTTATTATCGCCATCATTCTGCGTTATTTAATAATGTCATCACTCCGCGTTATTTAATAACGCCATAAAGCCAACTGCATTATTAAATAACGCCATCACTCGTTATTTAATAACGTCATCACTCCGCGTTATTAAATAAAGCCATCACTCTGCGTTATTAAATAACACCATCACTCCGCGTTATTAAATAAGGCCATCATGCCATGTTACTATGACCGCTTTTAATAACCTCCTTCATTGTGGTATTAACAACGGTAGTTAACGCCGCATTTACGATCGTCATTACCCGCGTACTTATGGCGAAGGTCAACCGTCACAATGGTAGGCCAAAATCGTTGACTACCCCCCAAAATGCCCCCAAATTTTCTCTTTGGACACCCGTCCTAAGAGGAAATTTCTAAAATTTGGCCCTGGCCCTGACTCGAGCCCAACTCTGAGGTTCCCTCTTTCAACATCGTATGATCTCCTTCTCCCACTAGCCTTGATGCGGCTATCACAATCACTTTGAACCTCGACAAGATCTGACACCTCGACGAGGTGACGCTTAATGCTTTTCGTATTTACGTATCCTCTAGAGTTCACCTCCTCAGCGATAGCTTTTTTCTTCGTCGAGAGCCTTTTTCCTTGCAAAGAGATTTTTTTCTCATCGAGAGCATTGTTCTTCACTAAGAGCTTTCCTTACTGAGAGCCTTTTTGTCATCGAGAGCTTCTTCTCATTGATGATGTTTTTTCTTTTTGTCTTGAGCTTTCCCTGTTGATGACGGGCTTTCCTCATCAAGGATATTTTCCTCCGTCGCGGGCTTTCCTCGTCGAGGATACTTTTCTTCATCGCAAGCTCCTAATTGGCGACGTTTTTCCTTCATTGCGAGCTTCTCTCGTCAAGGATCGGCCTTCCTCATTGATGGTGTTTTTCCTTCGACGAGGGCCCTCCTTATCGAAGACATTTTCTTCACTGAAGGCTAATCGAGGGCTTGCTTTTCCTTCATCAGTAGTCCTTTTACTTCTCATATTGTCCCTGTGTTTTTGTTTGCTACGTACTCAAAAGCATAGGAAGAGTAACAGTCCGTCGCCTATATATCAATGTCGTTCTTACCAAGAACTGGTGCCTAAGACTT
Organism: Rosa persica; assembly: GCA_025331145.1. Classification (NCBI taxonomy): domain Eukaryota; kingdom Viridiplantae; phylum Streptophyta; class Magnoliopsida; order Rosales; family Rosaceae; genus Rosa; species Rosa persica. Next base: position 2,147,740 of record WFKR01000001.1, on the reverse strand, counting down.
GAGAAAAGTTCAATAACAATGAAAAAGAAATCAAACTGTATATGATGAATTCATGGATTGCCCTCAAGGTGAAGAATTAGTTTTTGTACGGGATATAGAGTTGCCCCCATTTTCCTTCAAGTCCAATAAAAAATATATTATTTATTTTGGCCGCCGGCCTTATACATTTCTTTTGGCCACCGGCCGGCCTCACATATACATTTTGGCCACCGTCCTCCCATATGCACTTTGGCCACCAGCCTCATGCATTATTTCGGCCACGAGCCTTCCACCTACATTTCGACCATCGGCCTTGTGTATTATTTCATCCACTGGCATGCGCTTACATTCTGGCCACCGGCCTCATGTATTTTATGAAATGAGATTCGGTTGTAGCTATCCCCGTTTGTTCGGTAGGCAAGGTTTCCTATTAAATCACATGAGTTAAGCAAATAACATTTTATTTATTCTGATCACTGGTTAAAAATACATTTCGAATACAAAAGGAAGTGACAATCAAACAAATGATTATTAAAAGAAAGAGCATCAAGCTCTGTGTACTTGGTTTTTGCCCCCCCCCCCCCCCCCCCCCCGACCCTGATTTCACCCTCGACCCTTATAATAATATCATCCATGTCCCTTGGCGGGTTGCGCAATAGATTTTCATATAGGGGTGTACCTGGGAAGAGTCCTTCTCAGAAGGCGATTGCCGCACATTGAGGGTCACAATTGATGTGCATCATCTCTTCCTTGAATCTCTTGAAGAAATACTCAATTTTCTCTCCTACTTTTTGCTTCGTGTTGAATAAGGTTGCCATGTCCATTTTTTGCTCGCAACCTGCAGAAATATTGAGAGATGAAGGTTTGGCTCAAAGTTTCGAAATCTGGGATTGATTGGGGCTTAAGGTCTTGGAATCATGTCAACACGGTCCCTGTGAGGCTTAAAGGGAAAAGTTTGCACATCAGTTTCTCGTCGGTTGTCTCGATGGACATTTGTTGTTTGTACCCCTTGATGTGGTCTATCGGGTCGGTAGTCCCATCATACTTTTGGAAAAAGGGGGTGGTGAACCTGCGAGGTTTCGCCACATTGAGGATGTCATTGGTGAATGGAGACTCACCGACATCTCTTGCGATTTTAGCCGCTAGTTCTCGAGGGTCGGCTCGCTTGCATGCATTAATCATTTTTTCCATCTTTTCACGCCATGATTCGTTACGTGTTCTCTTCGACCTAGTCTGGCTCCGCCATTTTGCCCCTATTCCATGTGCTCTCATCCCCTCGACGAAGGGTGCTCCAGAGGCTCCCCCAATGACGATGACGCCGCTAGTACCCGCATTTGTTATTACATTGTTGGTTTGGGGATGGTCACAGCCAGTGTCGTCATCTGACGATTCGCTATCAATTTGTAGAATTTTTTCTAGTTTTTACAGTCAGCGGGGCACGCGGTCCTGCTTTTCCTTCCGGAGGTGCTCAAGCTCTTGTCTCAGCCTTTGCGTCTCGTCAATAGGAGGCAAGTTCAGAACGCCAATTGGGTCTGGGATGGACCAATTTGAGGGCTGGTAGGGCAAAATTTCGTCACTTCCAATCCATAGTGACAAAAATGGGATCCCGTCAGGGACAGCTCCCGCCATCACTTTTTAAGGAAAAGTGTTTCCCACAGACGACGCCACTTGTTGGTGACAAAAAATTCCGTAAAGGAGTTTGACTTACCAATAAATGAGGACTGGAGCAGAAGCTGACCAGGAAAGATCAAGAAGCGTCCTTCTAGCGTTGACCTGAAGTTTGACCGTCGGCTAGAGGAGAAGGGGGGTACCAATGAACGCGGATTGGAGCAGGAGCTGACCTGGAAAGATCAAGAAGCGTCCTTCTAGCGTTGACCTGGAGTTTGACCGTCGGCTAGGGGAGAAGGGGGGGTACCTGCAAAAAACTCTCTGATGCCTAAGTCAGTATGTTTCTTAGTAGTGGAGTAGAGAGAATTGGACTCAGATGTCTTACTTGTTCAGTATGCTCCTATTTATAGGTGAAGGAGAGCTCGCACCACAAGTCGCTTTTTGATATCGCTTTGATAACTGTACTTATTATAGCCATCATTCTGCGTTATTTAATAACGCAATCACTCCGTTTTATTAAATAACGTCATCACTCCGCGTTATTTAATAACGCCATAAAGCCAACCGTGTTATTAAATAACGCCATCACTCCTAGTTATTTAATAACGCCATCACTCCTCGTTATTAAATAACGCCATCACTCCATGTTATTAAATAACACTATGACCGCGTTTAATTGCCTCCTTCATTGTAGTATTAACAACGGTAGTTAACGCCGCATTTACGATCGTCATTACCCGCATACTTATGGCGAAGGTCAACCGTCACAATGGTAGGCCAAAATCATTGACTACCCCCACAATATCTACTTCGCACTTTCGCTGTTTCGCAGCCGCATAGGTCTGAGACTCTGAGGTCTGATTGCCGATTACCAATTGAGTTTTACTCTTCTTCTTCGTCTTCTTCTTCTTCTTCTTCAGTTCTTCCTCTCTTAACTGTGTAAGTATGTACTGCAATTTGGTTGAATTTCAATCGATTCAATTTGGTGAAATTTTTTTATCAAGTTTTTAATTTGTTATTGATTTCAAATCAGGTTCGTTGGGTTTGTGTTTGAGGGAATTGGGGCAAGGCAGCAACTCGCAGAGGCACCATTCTCTATGCGGACTGCTGAGTTTGACGAAAGGAATTGATAGCATAACTAGTAAAAGTATATCAATCTTTCCACTTGGTTTCATGTTCTCTTTCAGGAATTTAAGGGATGACTTTTATCAGATGCTTTGGTTTTCTGTTTTATAATAGTTAAAGCAGCATTCCTTTTATCTAGAAACCATGTATTTGCTAGATACCTGATGTGGTTTTGTTTTTTCTTTATTTCGTCTCTGCAGATTTAATGATGTTTGCAATTAGGATAGCATGCTTGTGTTTTGCTGTGAATTTGATAGCATAATTAGGATAGCATATATAATTGATACCAATCTGATAGCATGTTTGTGTTTTTGGCATCCAAATGACCAAATTATAAACTCTAGTTGTTATATTACTCAAACGGGAATTTGATAGCTTCTTTGACTCAGAATGCATAATCAAAAGAAGTTGGATAAAAATCTAGATGGTTTTTACTTCAGTTTGTGGATAGACAAAAAAATATTGTGCTTCATCATTACATTTTCTAAAATGATACCTCCTTTATTTTCCCTCTCAAATTGATCTTTTACCGTACATTAAGCTCAAGAGGAACAAAATCACCGACCTGAAGTTTATCTGCACTTCTTTTAAGTCTTTCTCTATAATCTTTTACTTGCATAAAGCAATCATGTAGCTGCACATAATAAAACAACATGCTTTAACTTTAGGCAATGTTCCAGAGAGTTTACTAACTAGCAATCTGATAGAAAACACCTTGGTCAACTGCATCTTCTGGTGTGAAGTGTTCTTCTTTGCATTTACCGATGCATCCTCCAGCATCTGTCCCAATGAGACCAAACTACACCTTTGGTTTTACATCATATTAGGTCTAGGCATCCAAATGATCAAATTATAAACTGTAGTTGTTCATTTGATTAAATTGGTAAATTGGTTCTGCACAGGTTGTTAAACTGGTTCTGTTACATTTGATTAAATTGGGGGTTTAGATTGTCCACTAATGTTTTTTTCCCTTTGTTAAGAAGTTCAAGCCCCCCCAAGATTGTAATCCTGGATCCGCCCCCACTGCTAATGCTGAAGATGATCAATGAACTGTCGTCGAAAATTGGGGACGCCGAGACAGTGATGTTATGGAGCGAGATGAGACAGTCAGCCGAAAGAGTGGTGACCATGAGAGAATGGCCGTCGAGCAAGGTAGCAATCTTGGCGCCGAACGGGAGGAACTTTCACAGCCAAACCTCTTATAGAGATGCTGAGTATCCAAAGCAGTGTAGAATAATGCCCATGCAGGTCCTGCAATCATAGAGAAATGGTATAACCAAAGTCTATTGTAGCCAGAACTAGTGAAATCCCAAAGAAGAATCAGTTCTCAATACGGTTAGCATTTAGATAATCAGTAACTCATTTATTTTCATTAACTAATGTAATCATCAAAGGCAGATTGACACAATCCAATGACGCTATATCAGTGAGCATGATAGCGTACTCACCGAATCTAAAAGCTCATTGACACTAAAGAGGCTTAAACTTTCTGCGGCCAAGTTTGTGTTAGGATCTGTTTGACTTTAGATGCATTGGGTAAAGCGTCATCATCAATTATGGACATTGGACGCTCAACCTGCACAGTAAAACCCATTGTGTACATTTATTTTGTCTGCAGATACAGACAGAAAATAAAATTGAAAATGATTCAAGTAACTTACTGTATCAGGAGCTGCATTATCTGGTAAGTGAGATCGGTCGATTTGTATGGGTGTCTCCGTGCTCAACGGAGCTTCCAATGGACATGTATCATCAGGAAGAAAATCGGTCAGTAACTGCTGTCTCATAGTTGAAAATTCCTGCTGTACAACTGAACAGTTAGCATCACAATTCTAATAACAAAGAAGATCCGGCTCATATGTTCAAATATGGATATTTACATCTGAGGACTTCGCCACTGTCTTCACTATCATGGTATCGAATGATTCCTTAATTTTCTAAAGCCGAAAGTGACCTTCAAGCATCCTGATCATCTTCTTTTGATCCATAAACTTTCCTTGGTTGGTCAGGGCTAGACTCGACAGCCTGTAACTCGGAGTCATCAACTAACTGTAGAAATGGATCAACCTGATAAGAAGACATATAGCATGCAGATCAGCATCAAGTGATGTTAAATCTGGAAACCAAATGGACGTGTTTCCAAGACTAAGAAACTCTCTATCTCTCTATCTCTCTCTGGATGGGGGTTGTTCCCAAAACAATTAAGAGTTGGAGCATAAATAAGCAAAATAAAGATCAACCGGTTCTGTCACACCTACTGTTTCATTTGTAACTGCTGCTTTAGCAGAAGGAGCAAGGGCAATAATGTTGTACTCATTAGCTGAGAAGATAATCATTGATGTAATAATACAACAACAAGAATCAAATACAACATGAGAGAAGTAATAATACTTCCAAACCTCATTCACTAATTAAAACTATTCTACCATTTTAAATGTACAATTATTGAATAAGTATAGTTACGACCTATGTAATCAAACTTTGACACTGAATTCAATACCATGAGTCATGGATTTATACAATTAAAGAACTGCCAAGAATTTTATAAGTTGCAATAAGTTATTATTCTATGTAAAATTATTTGGACCTGAGTGCTTTACCTCCTCCAAGAGAAATGCTCCTTAACGAAAATGCTAACCGAAAACTTTGGATCAGTCTCATGGGACGTGTTCTACATGAAACAGCAGATCAAAAGAAATGAACAAAGTGAAAATGGGGACCAAAAAGAATTATGACAAGAGACATAGCATAATCCAAGCAACGGAAAAATAAAAGTTGATTTATTCTGACTGAATGGTAGTTCTAAACTTCTGATTACCAGGAATTGATGTATTATATCTTTTGTAAATCAAATACAGCAATTCTTTGTTTCAAAATCTCTTCTATTCAACATGTTAACAGAGTGATATGCTCCTGAAACTAAACCCACTACTGCCCTTACCCTTACTCTCAGTTTTTTGACCTCCCTAGCTAGCCTAGCCCCTCCTCACAGAACGCACTAGCCTTGCTCCTTCTCAGCAAGCCCAAGGAGAAGCCTTCCATTTTGACTGCCAATAATATTAAGGAGCAAGTAGTTTAGGGGCTAATCAGAATAGATATTTGGTATAAGAGTGAATCAACTTGGATATCTGGTACAGGAATTATAGAAACATTTTCATCCGAAATGAAGAATCTAATAAACTGTACACCAGTTTTCCATCTTAGGACAATTTTGACTATCAAGTTAAAGAGTTCTCAAGTAGCTTCCAGGAGTCCTAGGGGTGTCTTCTTGAACTTGGACTTGGAACAAGTTCACTAAAGTTGAATGGAGCATAGATTGCTTTGTTAAACAAGTTTTCCTTCAGTTGTTTCTTGAATTTTTATTTTAGTAAAGATTGGCTATTTTTCTACATTTAACCCCAAAGAATGAAGCAGCGAGTCAACCTTTCTTCTTCTTAATTGTAAAAATTGCTTCACAAGTAGAATATATGATGAGGTGAAGTATACTTTCTATATTTCTCAGTGAAGCTGAAAGTTTAAGTTCTCTCTAGTGCCATTCCTGAAATAAAATAAAAAGAAGAAAAAACTGCAAATGGAGCTCTAAGGTAGGAATCTCCACTTTCCTTTTCTCCTTTCCTCTGTGTAAGGCCACGAGACAAGCCACGAGGATTTCAATACATTAGCACAGAGAGACCGAAGACCCGGCCAAAAACCAGGGAAATTGTTTTTATTTGAGTCCAAATTTGAGGTCACACACAGAATAGTGAATTTTTTTCTCTCATCTATGATAAGCAAGACTTTGCCAAACCACAGAAGGCATTGTGCTTTAAATGAAACTAGAAAAGATAACCGCGATGGTGCTGTGAAAAAAGTTGTGTTTTGTGGTTTGATTAACAAAAAATAACTAAGCGATGTATAAATTAAACAAAAGACATGCGAAATGAAGTAGCTTACATATATACCAACAATTAAACCCATCAAAAACTTGTTGATGTGATTTCATTACAAAGGATTGTTATGCTAGGAACAAAAAAAAAATTTCATGGCTTCATTGGTCATCCACTTACATTGTTCAAAAGTGTATAAACCATAGTATGATAAAAAAAAAAAATGGTTGACGTGATTATAGCACCAATGCAAAAGAAAAAAGAAAAAAAGGTAAAAAAAACTTGATGCTTGATCAGACTTATGCCTCTAAGAAGTTAGGTAGCATGTGTGGTATATCTTATTGTACTAAGTTTTGTTGTTTAACCTCAAATGTCAACAGAAGGTCCTGGATGAAATGTGAAGATTTGTTAATCGGCATTACCTTTGATAACTCAGAGACTAGCCATGAAGGTGAAGTTCCTTTGGCATGTGAAATTTGGATATATTACCCACACCCAAAATACTGGTTGTCTGCAAACCTGGGTTTCAACTATAATTGTATGGTCAAAACTCATTTGGATTTTCCTTCCAAGTTGAGTAACATTGTTCTTTTGATGGAAAATGTGTTATGTCAGAGTAAGAAGTCCATTGCTTTTATACGGAAATTGGAAAAGGAAATCACTAGAATAGTAACAAAATGTGCACAACCTTAGCATTTTTGTCGTCAAAAACTCCTTTTGAGTGGAGTGTTTCAGTAATTGATCCTGAATCAACCCCCGGTATATATTTGCTATACTCAAGACTCTATTTCTTGTGATTAAGCTTAAAGAGCTTCTTTTGCATCGTGTTATGTTTGATTAGCAATTATGTGTGCTTATTATGCAACAACTAACGCCAGATGATAGGTTTTAAGAGACATTTTTCTTTTATAAGTCGCATGGAAACGATTCTGAACCATATTATATATATGACCATGTGCAGGTATGATTACTCCAGATTTGGGCAGTTATTAGGCAAGGTAACTGCAGTATGAATCTTGAATTTGTTGTGATTCATTCTAATAGAAGGTTTATGTGAATCATTCTAACAGAAGGTTTCTCTGACGGTAGTTTGTATGCATGTCTGCAGCCAAGTGAACATAATAGTTGTGTAGATATATATTGAAGCTGCATATAAGTGTCTTGAAGAGAGGTATGATGCCAAGCAGGAGAACATAATCAGAAAGTGGTCCTACTGTTGATCTCGCTGCCCGTTTGCATCAACGCAAACCCAAATAAAGGAAACAGGGGCAATTTGTAAAAACAGAGAGGAAACAGGGGTAAAGTCGTCAATTCACTATTCATAAGGTAAACACTCCTTCAGTATAAAGTATAATTTAACATTTTATGCTTGCTCCAACTTGCCCTAGCCTGTTTGATAGTTTTAGGAGCTGACAGTGGTAATACATGCTGGAAATAGAGTCGGTCTATACTGGTGTATATGGGTTGTGCACCCTTGGAGCTTTCTTCGTTAAATCCTTGTAACTTGTTTAAAAATACTAAATTTTCTCCCAAATGCCGACTTGTTTTTGGAAGGTTATGAAGACTATGTAATACATCATCAGCTTATTGTATTTAAAAAGTAAAGCCAAGAAATGACTTCAGATGATATGGATATAATATGAAAAGAGAAATCTTAATTTGAAAAGAAAGAATGGATAAAGCAGCATAACTGCAAAGATTGTGATTAATGTATAACTAAACCTACAAGACTGGAAGTTATACCTTAGTCCGAGCATATAGCAACACAAGGCTGTAGGTATGAGCAATTGCTTGATAGTTTTCGGGCGTATTTAATGGGGAGATGGACTGTGCCCAGATAGATGAAAGCAGAAGGGTAATCTGGCGCCTGCTTAACCTAAGGGATATTGTCTGCAAAAATTAGTGAGAAGAAAAATGGTCATAACAGAAGACAATAAGGAAAGAATCTATTCAACATAGATAACAGAACCAACAATCCATACCGATTCATTATGTGGAACACTTGGAGCTGTTGTATCAGCAGTCATAGTTGATGGTTGCCTTTTCTTACTATAGTTTCGGCTTAAAGTTGACTTCAATATGTGCATTGTAGGATGGTTGTTGTGTGTGGCTTCCTCAGCACCTAGCGGTTCATTTGAAGCTGCTGTGTGTCTTTTCGAACTGAATTTGGATTTCAATCTGTACAACATGGAGCCGTTAGTAACCTTTGCTTCTTCACCAAAGACAGCATTGTTCTTGGTCTCATGACTAATGTTTTCTTGCGAGTGAGATGGCTCCTTCTTTAATTTCTCAAAGAGAGCAGCTAAAGAAGAAAACACAGATACAGTTCTTGAGAATGTCCTTCCAATAGGACTTTTCTTTGAAGTGTGGGGAGTAGCAGCAAGAGGACGGGGGCAAAAAGAAGATGGAACAAGAACAACAGACAATATACGGTGTGAACCGACCCTGGTTTCATGGTCAGCACAGACCGTAGCTACGAGTAATTGATGAAATAATGCCTCAGGAAAAGTCTACATTCAAACCAGAAAATGAAAAGACAATTAGAAACGTTGCTTGGTAAGTTTGTGGAAATAAATGTAAATCAATCGAAGTGAAAGAGTTGATGAACTTGCCTTGTTTTTATATATGACAAATCAGGTATTGTTGCGACAATTTGACCAGTACGGTAAACAGCAGAAATCAAGGTTCTCGCCATAACAGTAATATTAGACATGTTTTCTAACATCACAGCCATCATGTCAAGAACAGGACCTGCATCTCCTACCTGCTAAAAATAACAATATAGAAAACTATCTTATGAAACTAATTGACTTCAAGTGCCACATTATTTACAAAAAAAATTTTAGTTGCAAGTATAATTATTAGCCATCATTTTTTTTTCCCTTGTGTAAAAAGAAACAGGATTTTTTTAAACAGAAGAGAAATACAAACACAGAGAACGAGAAGTCCACACTTCTTGTCCACTGAACAAGGCACTGATCGACTAATGGAAATATGAAAGATGTTGCCATCACCTTGTGTTAACGCAACAAGACAGTCATCCACTGCTGCTTTAAATTTTCGGTTCCATTCAATAACTTCTGTCCCCAAATTTGAATCATCAAGTGAGCAATGTATACTTTTCCGCAGATGTCTCATCATATCACTCAATGCACCAATTATAGCAACTCATGATTAAACCTTTGTTTCTCCAGCAAGCGAGGTGGCAACATCAACAATGTCCAGCTGCATAGTTGGGTTTTTTAAGAACATTCTTGTGATCAAGATGCTTAATTAAGATGGACAAAATGAAATGCATGTTCTGTCCTGCAAGAAATTTACAAAGTCATCGAAATATCAATTAAAGATTGCAGGAGAAAGACTAGAAATGCTCCCCAAGGGGAAAAAAAAAATATAAGAAATCTTAAGAAATCTAAAGATATTCAAATACCAGTGCTTTCAATTATTAACTGCATATTCATTACGACAGATAGAGCAAGCCCATGTTTAGGAGACCATAGATTGCCATTATCAAAATATCTGAACAAAGATTCCGAAACCCGCCGTACAGTTGTAGCTTCCTTGGCTAACTTGGCAATGTTATGAAGGCAAACCCTTGACCAAAATCCAGGGTTGTGCATATCCTCCCTGTAACAACAACAAGAAGAAGAAAGGTAAATGTTAGGTATGAAAGGGATACATGGCTGCAATTACAGAACACTGCAGAAGAAAAAAAAAGGAAAAAAAATACCCCGAGACATTGACGCCTCCTTTTTCACTCACTATCAAACTCCAGGAAGGAATCTTTCTCATGGGTTCTACAGAAGGAGAAACTTCTTCTTGTTGGGAATTTTTCTTTACACGGTTACGCCTCCATAATTTTCCAAGACAACTGAAACGGCCTGATTTAAAAATCAAAATAAAAAGTTATTGGAGGCTAAATATCAGGATCAATAATGTGAAAACAGAGCATGATCACACCTTTTTCATTATGGAATTAGCAATCAAGAAAAGTGATTAAAAACAAATTATATAAGAAATATCAGGATCAAAGCCAAATAACTTACATTGTCAAATTCTGTTGAAATGTGAGAGAATTCACCCACGAACCAAACCTGCACATGAAATGATCTTATATTGTCAAATTTTACTGAAGTGTGAGAGTGCTTCTGACATGGAATCCAGCAGGGAAAGGTCCAGATAAGGATTTGGGATAACAAGTAGAAAAGGAAATGCCTAATGCCAGTTTTAACAGCCAGAAAGCAGCATGAGATTATTTCTGGATTTGTATGCCAGATAAGGGACTCATTTCAACATGCCAAGTCTAACACTATATCCTTCACTTCTGAAAGTATGTATTTTCTATTCCAGGACCATTGTACAAACCCAAAAGTCACATTTCTCAAAACATTTTCAGTGCAGGTAAAGTTAAACCAATTTGTGTTAATTTGATTAATGCAAAGTCCAATATTTGTATGCCATTAAAGGACCATTTTAATATGTCACGTCAACGTTTACTTCACTTCCTGAAAGTATGACTTTGCTATTCCAGGACCATTCTGTAAACCCAGAACAGGCAGCAAAATCATTGTTGTAGAACATATTATAGATGTCAAGTTCTAGTATCTAATGGACTCATATAAAAGTTAAAGGGAGGTATATATGTATGACACATACAGCAGGGGAACCAAACTATGACATTCCATTACCACATTAGAGTCTTCTCTTTTTGTTTTGTGCGTGTGAACGTGGGAGTGGACAAGGGGCAAGGACTAAACAGTTACATACATCCAGAAAAATATGGGTGGAAGAAAAAACACTTTGCTTTAATTTTTATAACCAAATTTTAAGCCTTAGAATTCTCATTTTTTTTGGTCGGGGTCTAACAGTTGTCAGTTATGTATGACATTTCAAACAAAACTTTCATAGGTTGGTAACAAAGTCAGAATTATCAAAATTTTGATAACATATGCAAAACAAGGGTCACAGCATGAAGTAATTACAAAAAGAGAATGAGGATAGATTACCATTGATGAAAGAGCTTGAAGCCCAGCTGCCCGCAAATTCATTGCTGTCCCATCCTCCCTCATTTCTCGAGCTATTTGACAAAGTTTTGGAATCATGCTGTCTAAGTTAAACATATATGTACCATCCTTCTGCACAATTAAAAAGGTCACATGATCGTAAAAATTAATTATCTTCAATTGAGTACTACCAAGGGGACAAAAAACAGATGAAAGACAAACTACAATCTGAAAGATAAAGAACACACCAACTTCCACCTGATTATTCACAAAGTCAAAAAGAGTTTGGCATCCTAAAATACGTATTTCATCATGTCGTGTTTGATCAAGCAGAATTTGAGCAATGCTAAGTAGACTACTTGCAAACAATGGCCTGCAAACATAAACAGATCAAAGCTTGTATAGCTATGCATAAAATAAGCTAGAAACGACTTCAGAAAATAGTTGTGTTACCTCTTCCCGATAAATCACTCATCATCTAGACAGAAAAGTATTGCACAAAAGACTACTGGAAAAAATAGATGAAAAACCCACAGAATGCAAGTAATTTTTATGTGTCTCATATTCATTATACACTCTACAACGAGACACATGAAGGTTACTCTAATGGTCATGGTAGACACAATGAGACTGACAAAAAAATAAAAAGCTAAGTTGCATGATACACAAATATGTTTAGTTTATATGTTTCCCTCTTCATGCATGCTTGCAAGTTATATATATATATGTATGAGATCTTTTATTATCTCTGTAAGTTTATATCAATTCTTAAATGTCATTGATATGTACTTCCATCCACCACCTTATCTAATGTTTCCTTGAAAGTAGTGTTACCTATTAAGAAAAAGCTCAAGAGTGTGTTTGAGTTGTCTCTGTGTGTGTATGCACATCATACAAGCTCTTAGGCAAACAAAAACAAAAGAAAGATACTGGAAAACACCAATATATGACCACATTTGTGGCATATATATACCATATGAGAAAATTCATAAAATGAGTCTCAAGATTTTGCATCAGCCAATACCATAAAAAAGTTAATAAAGTAAGCATCATCCTGCATCTCATAGTTATGTGCATTTATTCCAGTCAATTAGCGTCTTGTGAAATCTATGCAAAGAAAAAAAATTCAGATACCAGATATGTTAAAGAGTGCGGTGGCTTGTTGAAATTCCAAATCTGCTCATGTCATTATTTATTTGGTGTAATAATCGTTGATACAGTAGTGCCCATTATTTTCATAGGGTAAAAACTCAATTAATATCTCATAAGCTAGGTAGTTAGTGGAAGTTATAAGCCACAATTGCTTTGCTTCAATCTGATTATCTGGCTATAGGAAATTCTAGCAAGAAATAATTGTCTCAATTAGAAAGCCAAAATTAACTTAGCACTCCAATCAACAGATTCAGTTTTCCTCATAACTGAAGAAACAAATATGCTAGGCAATAACCTTAATCTGTACTTTTACGTACTAAAGAACTCACATTTGATCCTTACAAGAAATTGTAGTCTTTATTTTGAATTATCCTTATACATATGCATACATAGAAACACATCAATCCATAAGTTTTGATTAACTAAATAGCATACTAACCTTGTCCGGATGCCATTGCTTCGGTTGATGTTGTTAACGGAATACAAGATCTTCTAGTCTCTCCAGTCTCCTTATGCTATATCTTAATGGGGTAGAATGTTTAGCGTATTGACTGTGAGCCTAGGGACCCTGTATTTATATGGTCATATGTCTTAGAGTCCTAACCCATCGAGGATACAATAAGACACGACTTTACGACCAAGTAACCTTAATAGCATATCTTTAGGATTACATAAATCCTTTATTTGTTAGGTGTCCAACCAATATATTATATCACATAAACAATATATTGTAACCGGATAATCATTATTATATTCTCAACTATTTAATCATTGACTAATTGGTTTCCTTAGTATCGTTATAATACATGATATGTCCAATAAAGATATCTTACATTCTCCCACTTGGACTTTCATGTATCATAACAGCAATATCAATCTCCAACTGATTAAATAATTCCTTAGTGCGCACGAGAATACATATATGATAATAACCCAACTCATGATCGGTCAAACATGTGACAAGTAAAGAGCTACACCACAACTTACATAATCTGTTAATGTAAGAGTCCCATAACCACATTACTAGCACAATGTTCACATGATCATAAGATAATGCTTAAATGTAAATTATATGAAACTTTCTTTAATGTGATACCTTATTGTTTCATATGGCGGTCCACTTTATGATTTGAGCATCCCCAAATCTCCTTATGCTTCCAAGAAGCATGTATGCCACGAAGAACATACAGTCAACTTTTGCAATAAACCTTCAAGCAAAGTTAGTCCTTCAATAGCTATTAGATTAAATCATAAGCTACAGCAATAATATAAACCAATAATAATATGGTCAATAAGTGCACAAAGAACTTTAAATATGGGTTAAATACATCCAAACAAATCTTAATGACATGTCATAAAGTCTACAAAAGTATAAAAGAATAGTAAGGCCAAAGCTCTCACTATGGCCGAGTCCTTCTAGAGCTTGGTTTCAAGCTCCCACTATTCAATTAGATCAAAACTAGCTACTAATCGCATGTTAAAAGTGTGCCTAATAAAATCTTTATTTGCCAAAGCTTTAGTAAGAGGATCTGCAAGCATGTTTGCAGTCTCTATGTAAGGCACAACTATCTCTTCACACCTTGTTTTCTGTCTAACAAATAGCTGCTTCAAAGGTATCTGCTTAGAACTAGAAGAACGTTTATTGTTCTTGGCAAAGAACACAGCTAAGGTATTATCGCAATAAATGGTAATGGGGCGTTCTATGGAGTCCACTAGATGAGTCTGAGAAATAAAGTTATTTAGCCATATGCCATGAACTGTGGCTTCATGTAAAGCTGTGAATTCAGCTTGCATAGTAGAAATGCAAATCGCCTTTTGCTTGATTGATCTCCAAGAAATAGCACCTCCAGCTAAGATGAAAATAAAACCTGATGTAGACTTTCCTTCATCTTTATCACGTCCTAAATCTGAATTTGAATAACCAACCAGTTCCATATTGTCTACCCTTCTATAAGTGAGCATGTAATCCCTAGTTTTCTTCAAGTATCGCAAAAGTCGCTTACCTGCGTTCCAATGAATGATTCCAGGATTGGACTGATATCCACTGAGCATTCCAATTGCAAAAGCTAAATCTGGACGTGTGCAAACTTGTGCATACATGACACTCCCTATCAATGATACATAAGGCCTTCCCTCCATTGATTGTTTCTCTAAGTTATTCTGTGGACATTGACCTTTATTAAATCTGTCTCCTTTTGCCATAGGAACGTCAATGCTTGCGCAACCTTCCATGTTGAACCTCTTCAAGACTCTATCAATGTAATTTGACTGAGAGAGTCCCAAAAGCTTCCGTGCTCTATCTCTTTTAATTTCTATGCCCAATACAAAAGAAGCTTCTCCTAAATTTTTCATCTCAAAATTGCTTTCCAGAAACTTCTTTGTTTCAAGAATCAAATCCAAATTGTTACTTGCTAGAAGAATATCATCTACGTAGAGAACTAAGAAGATAAAATTCCTCCCATTGACCTTGAGATATATGCACTCATCCACTTCATTCTCTACAAAACCATCTTTCACCACAACCGAATCGAATTTTAAATACCATTGCCTAGAAGCTTGCTTTAATCCATAAATTGATTTCTTGAGTCTACATACCATGTTTTCAGCACCTTCAATTTCAAAATCTTCCGGTTGCTTCATATAGATGTCTTCTTGTAAATCTCCACTGAGAAAAGCCGTCTTCACGTCCATCTGGTGTAATTCTAAATCATAATGAGCAACCAAAGCCATAATATATCTAAAAGCATCCTACGTCGACACCGGTGAAACAGTATCATTGTAGTCAACCCCTTCTCTTTGAGTAAACCCCTTAGCTACAAGTCTCGCCTTATGTCGTTCAATCAAACCATCAGAATTTTCTTAGTCTTATAAACCCACTTACACCCAATAACTCTTTTTCCTTCAGGCAACTCTACTAACTCCCACACTTCTTTATTTCTCATTGATTCTAATTCTGCTTCCATAGCTTCTTTCCATTTATTTGAATTGGCACTACAAATCGCTTGTTTGAAGGTAGTAGGGTCACTCTCTTCTCCGAAATCAAAATCAATTTCTTGCATATAGACATAATAGTCATCGGTGTTGATAGCTGGCCTTCTGACTCTTTGTGATTGTCTAACAATAGGTGGTTGAGGTGGTGGAGGAAGATCTTGAACAAGTGTTGCAGCTGCCAGTTGCGAATCAATGTGCATGGGTTCATTAGGAACAACATCACCAACATGCATGGCTTGCATGGCTTGGGGTCCATTAGGACCATGATTACCAACGTGAAGGTCTTGCATGGTTTGGGTTCTATTAGGA
The DNA here is from genome assembly GCA_025331145.1 of Rosa persica. Lineage (NCBI taxonomy): Eukaryota > Viridiplantae > Streptophyta > Magnoliopsida > Rosales > Rosaceae > Rosa > Rosa persica. The sequence continues at coordinate 2,131,707 of WFKR01000001.1, read as the reverse complement.
CCAAAATCACCCACGTGCATGTCTTGCATGGTTAGGGGTCTATTATGGGATCTATCATCAAAGTGCATGGCTTGGGGTTCCTCTTGAGTTGGTGTGGCAGCTAAGGGTATGGTAATAATATTTTGTGTATTGTTATCACTTGTTTGTATTTCTTCTCCCTCTTCCTCCAACACAAATTCTGGATTTCTTGGTTCAAGATGAGGATCCTCAATAAAAGTAGCTCTCATGGATTCTACAATCCGAGTAGAATGAGTAGGACAATAAAATCTAAACCCTTTGCTATGCGGAGGATATCCTACGAAAAACCCACTAGTGGTTTTGGAATCAAGTTTCTTGATCTCGGGATTGTAGATCTTAACCTCAGTTTGACACCCCCAAATGCGGAAAAAATGCAATGCAGGCTTCTTGGATTCCCATAACTCATAAGGAGTCAAATCTATTGCTTTGCTGGGAACATAGTTAGAGATAAAGTTGGCAGTTTTCATGGCTTCTCCCCACAAAAAAGTAGGAAGAGTCGTAGTATTCATCATGCTCCTCACCATATTTAGTAAATTTCTATTTCTTCTTTCTGCAACTCCATTCTGCTCTGGTGTACCTGGCATAGTATATTGAGGAACAATACCGTGCTCTTGCAAGAAAAGGGCGAATGGCCCTTTATGTTGCCCTGCTTCATCATATTTCCCATAATATTCTCCTCCTCTATCGGATCTCACCACTTTAATTTTCTGGCCCAACTTATTTTCTACTTCAGACTTTTATTGTTTGAACACATCAAGGGCTTGCGATTTTTCCGAAATTAAATAAAGGTAACAAAATCTTGAAAAATCATTAATAAAAATAATAAAATATCGGTTTCCACAAATTGTTTTGACAGAAAAAGGACCACAAATATCTGTATGAATAATTTCTAAAAGATGAGAACTCCGAGTGGATCATTTCTTTCTTAACTTGGCAAATTTTCCTTTGATGCAACCAAGACAAATATTTAAATCTGAAAAATCTAAATCTTTAAGAAGGTCTTGTTTTTGAAGTTGCTGAATTCTTTCTTTTGAAATATGACCAAGTCTTTTGTGCCAAAGAAACGAAGATTTTGGTTGTTGAAAAGGCCCCTTTTTTGAAATAGATGGAGTTTTAAAACCTGAATTTTCAACAAACATGGTTTCCATAGAAAAAGTACAATTTAAACACCAATGATCATATAAAAGATAAGCAGTTCCTAATAAATGATTGTCTTTATAAAATTTTATTTCATCATCAATGATAAAGGTAAAACCAGAATCTCTACGAAGTTTGACAACCGAAATTAAATTTCTCCTCATAGAGGGAATAAAAGCAACATCCTTTAAATCAAAAGAAAATCCTGACTCTGATTTTATCCTAACAGTGCCTATAAAATCCACTTGAACTTTGTTTCCATTGCCCACGAACACTTGCAGCTCATCCCTTCTTGGTTTCCTCTTTGTTCTGTAACCCTATAAAGAGTTGGTAATATGAATTGGTGAGCCGCTATCGATCCAAAAGGAGTTCGTGGGAATGGAAACTAAGTTGGTTTCAAAAATAGTAAAAACAGAAATTTTATTTGATTCAAAAACAGTGAAAACCAAAGAGTTACCTTGTTTTGCAAGCCATTTTTTGTAGCGAGAGCAATCTCGCTTCATGTGTCCATCTTTCTTATAGAAGTAGCAGAGAAAAAGTTCAGATTTTGGGTTGGAAGATCCTTTAGAATAGGAAGAACTAGGCTTCGAAGAAGTTGTAGGCATTTTCTTTTGCACACCCCCTTGAGGACCAAGATATGGGTGCTTCTTTTTTGCCTTTTGCTGCTGCCCTTGTTTCCCTTTTTGCACAAAATTAACAGATTTTCCCTTCTCCCGACGAAGACGTTCCTCCTCTTGAACACAATTTGAAATAAGCTCATCAGGTGTCCAGCTTTCTTTTTGAGTGTTGTAGGAAATAGTCATTTGACTAAAAGATGGTGGTAATGTATTTAGGATGTGGGCCACCATCACCTTCTTAGAGATGCCAAAATCTAGAGAATTAAGCTTGGCACCTAGCTCTAAAACACCCATGATGTACTCTCTTATATTTCCATTGCCATCATACTGTGATGAATTAAACTTAAATAGCAAAGCAACCCCTTCAGCCTTCTCAGACTCCTTATATTTCTTACCAATAGCATCAAGATAGTCAACAACATACTCACAATCCTCAATGCTACCACGTACGGCCTCTGTCATAGATCTTTTCATAACCAGTATAGATAACCGGTTAGACCTCTCCCACTTTTCATACGCAGCTCGTTGTTGGTTTGTCCCGGTGGCATGTGCGCTTTCCGGTTTGGGATTCCTAAGTGCTATATCCAAATCTGCTAGTCCTAGCGATATAATTATGTCCTCCTTCCACTTCTTAAAATTTGAACCACTTAATGGTTCAACAGAGAGAACATTGCTAGGAACTGAATTTAAACATGTAAAATAACATGAGAGAAAATATATATATATATATATATATATATATATATATATATATAGAACATGCTCAAATCAAGAACAATAAAACAAGTATAATTGTTCAAACCCCATTTTTCTTTAGTTTACATATTATATTTTATCCCAAAGATGTCATACAATATGTCTTTATTTTCTTTTCATACCACAGGAATTATTAGAATGCATGTTTGTAAAGATGTCTTTCTCACAACCAAGATGTAAGGAGGCATCGCTTTATTGCACCCTAAAAGTACCCCAGCATGTTGATTTTAACGTATAATCAAATAAATGAATTCCAAGGCTCTATTTATCAATCATAATCGTTAAAACCACAAATCGACCAAATTCTTTATAGTCTCAAGCATACTTAAACTTTTGACCAAGGTCAATTGTTTAATTTCTTTTCTTGATATAGACTTTTGGTCTAACAAAAGTCAACCTTAGTCTGAAAGTTCAATTTCAGGTTGTTCCTGCACAAAATTATTAATTCTTTGCAATCATGGAGAAGAAGGAAAAGCTTCCTCCAAGTTGTTATTTGCACAAGGAAGAGAGAGAGAGAGAGAGAAACGATTTGTTTAAAAGGGGTTTGACCCGTCGACCTTTTTTTTTATTTTTTTATTTGAAAACCTAATATCAAAACAATCTTCATGATTTCTAGATGCATACGACCTGCTCTGATACCACATGTAGTCTTTATTCTGAATTATCCTTATACATATGCATACATAGAAACACATCAATCCATAAGTTTTGATTAACTAAATAGCATACTAACCTTGTCCGGATGCCATTGCTTCGGTTGATGTCGTTAACGGAATACAAGATCTTCTAGTCTCTCCAGTCTCCTTATGCTATATCTTAATGGGGTAGAATGTTTAGCGTATTGACTGTGAGCCTAGGGACCCTGTATTTATATGGTCATATGTCTTAGAGTCCTAACCCATCGAGGATACAATAAGACACGACTTTACGACCAAGTAACCTTAATAGCATATCTTTAGGATTACATAAATCCTTTATTTGTTAGGTGTCCAACCAATATATTATATCACATAAACAATATATTGTAACCGGATAATCATTATTATATTCTCAACTATTTAATCATTGACTAATTGGTTTCCTTAGTATCGTTATAATACATGATATGTCCAATAAAGATATCTTATAGAAATCAACAACTTCCGGTAGATACACATGACCACTTTCACAGAGTGGAAGTTCTTAGTTCTCAAGTCCTTGTAACATCTTTGCTCCAGAGTGGATGTGATCTGAAATATATGAACTTGTATCAATGCAAGAGAAGAATACAAGAATGAAAAGTAAAATAAGACCTATAACCTAGAACACCAGACGATAAAGAAACTGTTTTCAACTGGCTAGAAAATGATTTGCCAGCATAAGGTCCAAGTACAGTAAACAAAATTGTAACTATCAAAGCATCTTTTGCAATTATGTATCCTCTCTATGTAGCATTCAGTTCAAATTAAATCCCTTGCTGATCAACTTCAATTTTTTAAGTTTCATACCTTCAGCTTTGGATTTGTCCTTACCGCCAATAAGAAAGGAGAGATCCAAGAGGATGGTAATCAATATTGCAATCCTATTCTACTTGATCAAAATGGCAGAGTCAAACTCTACTTCCTGCATCCTTTCAATATTGCACTCCACAGCAAGCTTAAGTCCATAATAGAAACCTCAGGATTCAGCATCAAGAACATCTCGAATCCCCAATTCAAAGTTTCAACTTGTTGTGTGGATGTGGATTATGCATCGGCGGTTTATGTACACCATTTTGGCAATTTTGAACCTTGAAGTTTGAAGCATCCAAACAATAAAGCTTTTCCGCCAAAAAAAAAACAATAATGCTTATATCACTGAATTTGGCCGGGGCAACCCGAGACCAAACGGATATGATTTGGTACATTTTCAAAGTCCAAATAATGCCCGCTCTCGTTTCAAGCCAACTCCGATCCAAGATCCAATCAGCCACAAAAGTTCCAACCCTGCCATCACGACCAACGACAGTAGGAAAGGAAAAAAGACAAAAGCCTATGTTTAGGGAATACCGTCGAGCAAGCCTGCTGTCACCACCACATATTAGTTGAGAGAGAGGAGAAACCTCTCTTACGAGAGTAAAAGAAGAAAGCATCTTTCTTGACCTGTTATGTATTGAAACAAGTTAAATTATCAAAATATGAAGTAACTGTGTAACAGTGTGTTTTTTTTTTTTTTAACAAACTCAAATAGGGCGACTATCATTTATCGAAAGTCAGAAATGTCCATTACATATCCTCTCTCTACCGTCAAAGAGTAGATAAAGAGTTTGTGGTAGTAGCACAGTGATACATAGATTAGGTCCAATCATTTGTCAGTTCCATGCTCCGAAAGAAAGTCTATAGACTATTAACTACTACATAGTAATTAGGCTGAGTAAACTAGATTCGATGACGCTCACTAAAAAACTAGAAGCATAGCTCCCTAGCAAAGTAGGGAATTATTTTAATCAAAATGACTAAACTAAATATGAGGGCCTAGATCAAAAACCCAACCCAAAACTAGCAGCCCAACAGCCCAAGAGAAGATCCGACTCAGGCCGAACAAGAATGGCCTGACCCGAGTCCAAAGTCAAAATCCAGCCACATTGGTCGTCGACAGCCGCTACCCAGCGCTAGACTTCACCGCTGCAAACCAATGTCGGACTTCGCTGCCTCAATCCAACGCCAGACCTCACCGCCTCAATTCCATGCCGGACTCACCACCACGCCCACGTCGAAGTCCAACTGAGCCATGCTCTCGGAACCCAGCCTTCCAAGATGCAGTCGATCCAACACCCTACCATCATGTCGCTAATCTAGAGGTGCCCAGACGAAGCCTACCCGCGCCACACCGCCGCCCATCATGCTCTAGATTTTGTTTTCTGCTCATCGTCAGATCATCGAGCCAGATCGCAAGTCAAAACCATAAGACTTTCAGGCAAATAGTGATCAAACACAAGTCCAACAGCAACCCATTAACGACAAGGCGGTGGGACGCTGATCATGAGCGCTGCCGGACGAGGAGGAAGTCCAAACCGTTGACCCAAGCTGGTCGAGTTTTTTGGAGCTCAAGATATGTTTCACATAGTCTCAGTCTAATTTTATGCATTATAACTAAGTGTCTTTGCGTAGTAATAAAATTGCAATACAAAGGACTCCCTCATTCTTTTTTAATATACTTATTAAATATGCTCTAAATAATTAATTAATTATATTAAAAATGATATTTCTTTTATATTAAAAATATAGCCCAAGCCTGGGCCGGCCCTATATTTACTAGAATGGACATGGCCCTATACCATTGTCTGGTATTCTTTCTTTTTTTTCAAATTCTAAGAACCATGTAAATGTCTAGCGTTTTTTTTTACCCTCTTTTGTTTACGTTTAGGATTTCCATTTGCTTCTTATGATTATATTAAGACATTGCTAGATATTCAAATATTTCTAACAAGTTTTCTCATACCCTTTCCACACACCAAAAAAAAAAAACATTTTATCATGAATAAATGTTATTCTATACATTACTTTAGAACATTGTTTGATGCATCTAAAGATTTTCTAGTCATGAAAAAGGAGTGGACGTTCAAAAAAACCTCAATAGAAAAAAAGCTTTCAAACTCTTCTAACGTGAAAATGCTGAAAACCTGTTTGGAGCATGTCGGATGTGGGTGGAATGTTGCTAATGTTGAATGTGGAATGAATTATTGAAATCAAGGCCTTGTTGAATCCCTAAACACAATGAAAAATCAAGGCCTTGGAATTCTCAGCTGTGGACAGAAGAACAAGAAGTGGGGAATTGCGGGCAATCCTAGGAGAGATTGAGGGGAGCTTTATTGATGAAAGGATGCAAGGATCGTGGAATTAGAGTTTGATAATGCTATTTCAGAGGTGACGAAAAGCCAAGCAAATCTTGCTGTATCCACAATTGTTGCTGCTGGACATCAGATTCAGGCTTAGACTCAATAAGTACTACATTTCTTCTTGTTTAGTTCAAGAATTCTATGTGTGTGATTTGTTTAGTCTGATTGTGTTTGTTTGTTGCTAACTTGGTATTAGGATAGATATACGTTTAGTTTGAAATTTGTTGTGATTTGTTTCGGTTGATTCTGTTGCTGTGATAGCAACAACAACAAGAAACGAAAGGGCCGGTAAGGGTTGAAATTTAGGGAATGGGACATGGGTGTACTAAATCTGTTGTGGGAGAAATTATGGGATATTTGTAGTTGAAATCATAGTAGGTATACTATGGGATTGGAACCGACGTTATAGTAGAGAATGATGAGCCAATGGTTGCAATTGGGGATGATTGCAGTGGTTCAAATGAATAGGTAGTGGTGGTGTTTGTGAGGGGTGGAGGAGTAGAGGCTGAGTGATGAAGTGATGGTGATGAGGAAGGAGAGTAGTTAAGTGGTGGTGAAGGGTTTGACATTCCCAGCCAATTCTAGGTCGGGGTTGTAGGTTGGAGAGAGCCAAATTAGATATGTGATATGGAAGGAGTGATGTTGGAGGTGGGTGGCGACGACGTAAAATGGATTCTAAAACAATTTTTAGAGTGCTGCAAACTGTGCAGCAATTTGGTTTGGAAGACTGAGTGAGAATGAGTTAGGAACTCAATAGATTGGCAGATCTTCGTTTTGTGCCTGCAAAATTTTATTGGTAGCTTTTGGACTCCAATAGTCACACATAAAACTGTAAGAACATTATAAATATCAGCGTTTTTTTTTACCCTATTTTTTTTACGTTTAGGATTTTCAGTATATTAAGACATTGTTAGATATTCAAATGTTTCTATCAAGTTTGCCCCTACCCTTTCCACACAATTTTTTTTTATCATGAATAAATGTTATTCTATACATTACTTTAGAATGTTGGTTGATGCATCTAAAGATTTTCTAGTCATGAAAAAAGACTGGACGTCTGAAAGAACCTTAATACGAAAAAAGTTTTCAAACTCTTGTAACATAAAAATGCCAAAAAACTTGTTTGTAATGTTGGATGTGGGATGAATTATTGAAATCAAGGCCTTTCCAAATCCCCAAATTAAAAATTAAGTCCTTCTCAAGGCCTTGGAATTCTCAGCTGTAGTGGTGCGGATGAATATGTAGTGGTGGTGTTTGTGAGGGGTGGAGGAGTAGAGGCTGAGTGATGAAATGATGGTGGTGGGCTAGGGCTAGAGAAGGCCATTAGGGTTTCCATAGGGTACACTAAATTGAATGATAATCAATAAGAATGGATGATGCGATGTGATGATTTGATGTGAGTGTATATGTTATACTACTTTCTAGCATGTGTAAAATGACATGGCTTTACTGGAATATTACATGATATACTCACTAAGCACGTGGTTTTGCTCACCCACCCATCTCTAATATCTTTTACAGAGAAGTACTTAGCGTTTGACGTGGAGCATGTTGGATGTTAGTGGAGTGTAACTAAAATTGTAAGATCCATATAAATATGAAAGTTTTTTTTTTTTACCTCTTTTGTTTATTTTTAGGATTTTCAGTTGCTTCTTATGATTATATTAAGACATTGCTAGATATTCAAATGTTTCTAATAACATAATGCAAAAAATAAGTTGTTAATATTCCTCAACATGGTACTTCATAAAAGGTTGTATGGACAAAAGTATTCCTAAATTTTAAAGTTGTTTTCAACATGAAATAAGTAGACTTGTTGGAACATTAATGCACATTAGACCCTTACATGGTAGCTTTTCCTTCTCTACAACTTTCTTAGAACTGTTCAATCTAGCATTTTAAGTCGTGCCTTTTATTAGATTGGTTCTGTGAGTAGTACACATGTTCATGTACTTACCTCCAAATAGTATGGCAAAGAGATATGATGATCTCCAAAACCCCAAACACAATGCTACTTTGCATCCTAATAGACCTTCCATGCTGATAACTAATCCAAAGAAACCTTTGGATTCAGCTAGCTATCAAAACTAGGAGCTTCAACCTTGATAAACTTCAATGCTCTTTCTTCAAGATCATGTTCATTTTGATCATTGTTATGCCGAACATTTTGTCTGCGAACATTCCTTCTAGGTTGTATCCTCGATTGCCCACCTATACTCTGTTCTTCATTGTAGATAGAAGCTTCAATTTCTGCCAAACGATGGTTAGAAGCAACTGCCTAGTCTTGTATTCTGGTCTAGAGGTGACCTGTTTGGGTGGTTAAACATTCTAGAGTTTCAACAAAAGTTCCAAGATCCATAGCTAAATAAAGTTGCTTAGGCTGGAGCTAGGAGACACCAGAGCTTGTCCTGCTCTGATACCAAAACTGATGCAGTATGCTCACTGCCAAAACTGAAGCATAAAATATTTAACAAAAGAAACTTTAAAATTTCTAAACTGAAACATAAATTTGAAAAGACACCAGACTTGAGAGACTTCTAAAATCATACTCGGAGCATGTTGGATGTGCGTGGAGTGTAACTAAAATTGTAAGAACCATATAAATATCGGAGTTTTTTTTAACCTCTTTTGTTTATGTTTAGGATTTTCAGTTTCTTCTTATGATTTAATTAAGACGTTGCTAGATATTCAAGTGTTTCTACTAAGTTTATCCCAACTCTTTCCATAAAAAACAAAAAACATTTTATCATGAATAAATGTTATTCAATACATTACTTTAGAACATTATTCGATGCATCTAAAGATTTGCTAGTCATGAAAAAGGACTGCATGTCCGAAAAAATTTTAGAACCATATAAATATCGGTTTTTTTTTTTACCTTCTTTTGTTTACGTTTAGAATTTGGATGTGGGTGGAATGTAACAAAGTTGAATAACCATATAAATATCGGTGTTTTTTTTACCACCCTCTTTTGCTTATGTTTAGGATTGTCGATTGCTTCTAATGATTATATTAAGACATTGCTAGATATTCAAATGTTTCTAACAAGTTTGGTCCATCCCTTTCCACACAAAAAAAAATAAAATAAAATAAAAATAAAAGAAAAAAAATTTATGACGAACAGATGTTATTCTATACATTACTTTAGAACATTGTTCGATGCACCTAAAGGTGCTAGTCATGAAAAAGGACTGCACGTCCAAAAAAACCTCAATAAGAAAGAAATTTTGAAACTCTTGTGAAATGAAAATGCTGAAGACATGTTTGGAGCATGTTGGATGGGGGCGGAATATGACTAAAGTTGTAAGAGCCATATAAATATAGGTCTTTTTTTACCCTCTTTGTTTACATTTACGATTTTCAGTTGCTTCTCATGATTACAGTTTCTTAAATCGTTCATTTCTCATAGTTTACTTGTGGTGTTTATTTCAGCTTGGTGATACATTGTTTGATGCATTATATAGGCCACATCCATGCATGGATTAGCTTGAGTCACTATAGGGGCCCAGACTCGTCCTTTTTAGATTCCCAAGAGATCGACGTGAAGTCTAGAAAAGCTGCAACCAAGATCGACATTGCAACTGAATAAAAGGTAGTACATAAAAGAATACATAATGCTGCGAATGCTCTCCCATGTGCAGTAGCAAATGCAAAATCTCCATATCCAATTGTAGCCATGGTCATAACCATCAAGTGAAATATGTCAAGAACGATCTGTGCAGATGAATGAGTAGGAAACTATCTACGTAGTTGCTCCTCCTTAAAAATATAAATGGCTACGATCCCTGAATGTGTAACCACTAAAATCGTGCCAGCGGCTGAAAGCACATGATAGAAGAATCTCTAATGGCAGCTCTCCACAGTAGAAAGATATCTCTGATACAACCAATTTGCCATCTGACTCACGAAATGGCAGAGGATAAACGATACAATAACTCCAAACATATCCAACGTATCATAGAGAAATATAATATCACCCCACTTAGGAAGAATGTCCCCAAAACCCATTGAGAACACCGTAACAGAAGTAATATAAAATGCATCAATAAATGTATTGTAATACCCGCAATTTCCATTTTAAATCCGAGTGATTGTATCGAATGATTATTATGTGATTTCACGATATATGTTCGATAATCATTCATTTTTACAATTATCGAAGTTTCGAAACGTTTATTTTAACGAAAAGCTCGAAATGCTCGGGTTGAGAAATCGACTTTTTCTATGTACGAAATTTGGAGAAACTTCCTTCATGAAAGTTGTAGAGCTCGTCGATACGAGTCCGTGCACGTGCGGAACACGAAGATCGGATTTTTTCTGAATTAGTTATCGAATTTCGAAGTTTTCCGAAACTTGTATATATAGAAAAATTTCAGAAACCCTAATTTTTTTTCCCTACCGGTTTCTTTTTTTTCCTTTTCTTCCTTCTTCTTCTTCTTCTTCCGTTTCTGGAAAAAAAACTGGTTCTCTCACTCTCTCTTACAGACGCGACCGGCCGAAAGAGGAGGAAAACTTCTCCTTAATTGTTCTCCCTCCACAGACCACCTCTCGACCTCAAACCAAGTCCCAAGCGTTCATCTCGAGCTGCTCTAGCTCCCGGAGGCAGTCTTACACGGCGGCGCAGCCTGTGGCGGCGGCGGCGAAGCCCGAACCGAAAACGTCCATTTTCGGTTCGATCTCGATATCTCGAGCTACACTCCACCATTTCACTTGATTCTTGTCTCATTGAGCTCGCCTCAACTTCCTCTACAAGCACCAAGAAGGACCGGAACTGGGTCGAACGTTTTCACGTTCGTCGGAGCTCGACCCGAACGGATCGAAATACCAAGACTTTCGATCAAGATATCTCAAGCTATACACGATCGTTTCTTGTGATTCCAAGCTTGTTGAGTTCGCAAGGAAGTTCTGAACAAGTTTCCAGAAGGGATCGGGGCCTGAGGTTGCAGTTTTCACGTCGGTTTTCAAGCTCACCGGTTTCTGCATTTTTTCCGGCCGCCGACTGTAAATCGGTAATTTCGATGCCTTCCGGTCATTTTTAGGTCTTGTGCTAGTTATGAAAGTTGCTCATAATGATGAAACGAAGGGGACAAGCTCGGCCCCGACACCATTGGTGGTGGTCGGTGGCGGCTCTGTCTCTAACTCCGGCGGCCTTTTCCGGCCACCTCCGGAGGTCTAAAATTTGGTTTCTGTCCATTTTATGATTCTATGTTTCGATACGATCATTTCGGCGTATTATACGCATTTTTCGGATATCGTATGAATTAGTTATGAATTTTGTGATTTCGATCGATTTCGGTCGTTAGATTTTTGATCTGTGAAATTATGACCGTTGGATGAACTTGTAAATTTGTTATGATGATCATATGACTGTCCCAGAGGCTTTGTGTGGTCATGGGCGAAGATCCGACCGTTGGATCTTCGTATATGTGAAAAACGGTAATTAGAGGAGCGATTCGTGAGAAACCGCTCGTCGGATTGTGATGTAAATTAGAATCTGACCGTTAATTAGTGGTTAAATTATGAGTTGAAATTGTTGGCTAAATTCGAATCACATTTGATTAGGTGATTGACGGATTTTAATTGCGTGAGCTATTCGGCGGTAATTATAAATTATAATTTATAATTATATTGAAGACGCAGCGGGAGTTTCGAGGTGAGTAAAACTCACGTGGTTCATATTACGAACCGAGCATTTTAATTTATTTATTTTTGGTAATTGTGTGAAAAATATTTGCGGATTAAATATTTGTTTTAAAATTTCATGGACTTGAATCACCACGGTCCATAGGTAAGTAAAATGAATTTTAACTATACAAATGAATTTCATAATTTTCTTGTGTGAACTATAGATGGTATTAGTGGTCATTCCTGAGTGGATGATTACGTATATATATATTTACGTGGAAAATATATATTGATGAGTGGATTGTTTGATTGATGATATGATTGAGTGGAATTGATGAGTCGATTTTATTACGATTGTGTAATTCCATAATAATATGATGTATCTTGGTTGGGTTGATTTAAGTATGTGATGTTATATGTTGGGTTCATTTATGGGTTTAGGGTTAACATAATGACCGGTGTGGGTAATCGGACGCTCTAATCCTAGTGTGGATGATGGGATACGATTGGTTGAGTATGTGGAATTATTGGACGTTCTAAATATGTATATAGGTATACATATTGATGAAATACAATAATTGATAAATATGTCGGATGCCATAACCTAGGTCAGGTGACGGGCTACGATTCAGTTAGAGCTCTAGTCTGTCAAGTACCGTATTTTTATAAATACGATGAAGAGAGTTGTGGGGAAAGTAGTGAGTGGGGTTGTCATGATATATTGAATTGGTGTTGATTGAGATTGTTATTAATTGCATATGTGGAAATAATTGAGTGTTGCTGTGTGTGGAAATAAATGAGATTAAATTAAGTAACAGTTCATTCTTTTACTCATACAAGCTTTCATAAGCTTACCGGGTTTTGTGTTGTTGCAATCCCGGTACACTATTCAATGGTGTAGCGGATATTCCTGCAGGTCAGGATAACCAAGGAGGTGACCGAGCTGCTTAGGTGTTATAGCAGTTTTGTTATTTATTTAGTTGTGAGGTGTGTGTATGCTCTTTTAGAGCTTTACATTATAATTTGGATTGTGTTGTAATAAGTAACCGAGACTAAATTCGGTTTGATTTTATTGCGTGTGGTGAGTATGTTAAGAAAAGAAAATTTTTCAGGATGATTATTTTGAGTTGTAGAATTTTCATGTTTCGGATTTTGAATTGTTATTCTAAAATTCGGGGCGTGACAGTTTGGTATCAGAGCGTAAGGTACATATTTGGTGATATGTCAATACTTACCAAGTGATGGCCCGTCTGCAGCGGATCCCCATCGTGTGCTCTTCGGTATTGACAATGTCATTGGGTATGTGAGTGCGTTAGGTTGGCTAGGAACGTTAGTACTGTTAGGAAATTTAAGTATCGTTATGTATGATCAGTACTTGGTTAATATGGACTTGCATTTGACTTATGCTTTGTTTAAGTGTTATGCGTGTATTAATCAAGTATATCATGCTTATTAGGTAATGGAGATTGAGGGAAACGAGGCCAGAGGTCGGGGTAGAGGTAGACCTCGTGGCAGGGGTAGAGGCCGAGGAAGGGGTAGGGCCCCTCCAGTCGAAGAAGTATTCGAGTCGGAGGAAGATGCACCATATGAGGATCAGCCTATTCCTCCTGTAGCTGTGGTTGATAATCCTGCTCGCTTGCTGATGCTAGCAAGGGAAATTACTCGCTTGGGAGCAACCAAGTTTGGAGGAGGCACAGATTATATGGTGGCGGATCGTTGGATAGAGGATTTGCAGACTTATTTCGATCTGCTTGATTGCACTGAGACCGATAAGAGGAAGCTAGCCGCTTTCATGCTGAAGGATGAGGCTAGGGTGTGGTGGAACGTCACTCAGAGGAGCATTGAGGTGTCTACCTTGACATGGGACGGCTTTGAGAGGCTGTTCAGGGAGAAGTACTTTCCACCAGCAGTGAAGGAGAGGTTGGAGCGAGAGTTCCTTGCACTTGTACAGGGGAAGATGACCGTAATTGAGTATGATGCGGAGTTCTCCAGATTGTACAAGTATGTGAGGCAGATGGAGGATGAGGACTTGGCCAAGAAGTTTCAGAGAGGGTTGAGTCCTTCAATTGAGCGTGATGTAGCCATCTTGGAGCTGAAGACCAAGAGAGAGATCTTGGCTAAGGCACAGATCATTGAGCAGCAGAACCTGATTCGTAGAGAGAAGGAGTCTGCTGAGAGAGACTTCCAGGGCAAGGGGAAGGCCATAGCAGGGAGCAGTAGAGCTAGAGACTTCAGGGGTGGGTTCTGGAAGAGACAGAGGACTCAGTTTCAGCATCAGGCTCCAGCTAGGGCAGCAGTAGCTCCTCCTGTTCAGGCTATGCCTATCAGGCAGATAGCACCAGCAGCTCCAGTGAAGTGCTTTAACTGTGGCGAGCCGGGCCACATCTCTCGTGCGTGCACGAAGCCACGGGGTAGGTTATGCTACAGTTGTGGATAGGCAGGGCATCAGGCTAGGGAGTGTCCTCGGATTCAGGGTAGAGTGCAGGGTAACCAGCAGAGGCAGTTACCACCTGCTCATGCTAGGGTCTTTGCCATCGGTCAGGCAGGCACGGGAGTGGAAGGTACCTTATCTGTTTATCACTTTCTTGCTAGAGTACTGTTTGATACGGGAGCCTCACACTCTTTCATATCTAGTTCGGTTGTGGATGTTTTGGGTTTGATTGCTATGCCTCTGACTAGATCATTGTGTGTTACATCACCTCTCGGTGTGTCTCTTGAGCTTAGCATGCTTTGTGATGATTGCCCTATTGGGATTGGTGGCAGAGAGTTCTCTGCATCTTTGATTGTGATTCCGGATCACACGTATGATGTGATTTTGGGTATGGATTGGTTGAGCCTGAACCATGCTATTATTGATTGCTTTAGGATGATTGTGTCCTTCCATGTTTCGGGACAACCGGTGTTTCATTACCGTTGTCTGAAGTCTGACATCACCATGAGGATGGGGATTTTGGCCCATATTGAATCAGGGAGTAGTACTTCAAAGATTACAGGGATTCCTGTAGTTTCAGAGTATGAAGATGTGTTTCAGGAGATCCCTGGGTTACCCCCGAAAAGGGTAATGGACTTCTCCATTGATGTGATACCAGGTACTTCACCTGTGTCAAAAGCACCTTATCGAATGGCTCCAGCTGAACTTCAGGAGTTGAAGGTTCAGATTGAGGGCTTACTTGCACAAGGGTTCATTCAGGCAAGTGTGTCTCCTTGGGGCGCACCAGTGTTGTTTGTGAAGAAGAAGGATAGTTCACTCCGTCTATGTGTGGATTATCGACAGTTGAACAAGGTGACCATCAAGAATAGGTACCCTTTACCTAGGATTGATGACTTGTTCGATCAGCTTAGAGAAGCTACTGTATTCTCGAAGATTGACTTGAGGTCTGGATATCACCAGTTGAGGGTGAAGGAGGAAGATATTCCAAAGATGGCATTCAGGACCAGGTATGGACATTTTGAGTTTCTTGTCATGCCTTTTGGTCTCACGAATGCCCCCGCAGCATTTATGGACTTGATGAACCGTACGTTCAGTCCTTACTTGGATCAGTTCGTGGTAGTGTTCGTTGATGACATCTTGATTTATTCAAGGTCGTCAGCGGAGCATGAGAGACATCTGCGGATAGTGCTGCAGACATTGAGAGAGCAGAAACTATTTGCCAAGTTCGAGAAATGCGACTTCTGGCAGAGTGAAGTCAAGTTCCTTGGTCATGTGGTCTCGAAGGATGGAGTTTCTGTGGATCCTTCGAAGGTTGAAGCAGTGATGAGTTGGAGTCGCCCTACTACGGTTACAGAAATCCGTAGCTTCCTTGGATTGGCCGGGTATTACAGGCGCTTCATTGAAGGGTTTTCTGGTATTGCCTCGGCTTTGACCAAATTGACCAGGAAAGACACTCAGTTCGTATGGTCGGACAAGTGTGAGAAGGCGTTCATTGAGCTGAAGACTAGATTGACTACAGCTCCGGTGTTGACTATTCCTACTAGTGGTGGTGGATTAGTCATTTACAGCGATGCATCTCATCAGGGTTTGGGGTGTGTGTTGATGCAGAATGGTAGTGTTGTTGCTTATGGTTCTGGACAGTTGAAGGTACATGAGCGGAATTACCCTACTCATGATCTAGAGCTAGCAGCTGTGGTGTTTGCCTTGAATATTTGGAGGCACTATCTTTATGGTGAGAAATTTGAACTCTTTTCTGATCACAAGAGTTTGAAGTATCTATTCTCCCAGAAGGAATTGAACATGAGGCAGAGGAGATGGATGGAGCTCATTAAGGACTATGATTTCACCTTAGAGTATCATCCCGGAAAGGCGAATGCTTTGAGTAGGAAACCGCGGGTAATCATGGCATCGATTATGGTGCGGGAGTGGCGCATGTTAGAAGCTGCATCTGAGTTCGACCTTATGCCAGCAGGAGCAGGACAGGGAATCTTTCTCGGTAGTATCACCTTACAGCCCACCTTGATCTCCAGGATCATTCAGGGTCAGACACTTGATGAGTTTGCTCAGGCGAGGATTTCTGAGATTTCTGCTGACCCGGATGTGGAGGGTCCTTCTGAGTGGATGATTGGGGCTGACGGAGGGTTGAGATTTCGAGGGAGATTGTATGTACCGAGTGTTGATAACCTCAGGGAGGAGATCATGCGGGAAGCACATAGGTCTCGATATACTATACATCCAGGAGGTACTAAAATGTATATGGATCTACGAAGGCAGTTTTGGTGGTATGGTATGAAGAGGGATGTGGCGGAACACGTGTCGAAGTGTCTTACCTGTCAACAGGTGAAGGCAGAGCATCAGAGACCAGCCGGAATGCTGAACCCCTTATCGATTCCTGTTTGGAAATGGGAAGACATCTCTATGGACTTTGTGACTGGATTGCCCAGATCCAGGCAAAGTTATGACTCGATTTGGGTGATTGTTGACCGGTTGACTAAATCGGCACACTTCCTTCCGGTGGCAAAAACGTACTCAGGTGATGCATTGTGTAAGTTATATGTGAACGAGATAGTGAGGCTTCATGGAGTGCCTGTGACGATTGTATCGGATCGTGATGCTCGTTTCACATCAGAATTCTGGCGTAGGTTCCACAAGGCATTTGGTACATCTCTTGCTATGAGCACTGCATTTCACCCACAAACAGATGGACAGACCGAGAGAGTGAATCAGGTGATGGAGGACATGCTCAGAGCTTGTGTGCTGGATTTTAAGGGTAGTTGGGCGGATCATCTGCCATTGGTAGAGTTTGCCTACAACAACAGCTATCACTCTAGTATCGGTATGGCTCCATATAAGGCTCTTTATGGTAGGCTATGTAGAACTCCTATCTGTTGGGCGGAAGCAGGGGATAAAGGGCTCATCGGACCTGAGATTGTACAGGAGACTACAGAGAAGGTCACTACTATTCGGGACAGAATCCGAACCGCTCAGAGTAGACAGAAGAGTTATGCTGACTTGAAGAGGAGACCGTTGGAGTTTGAGACAGGTGATCTTGTGTTCTTGAAAGTCTCACCAATGAAAGGTGTGGTGAGATTTGGCAAGAAGGGAAAACTCGCACCGAGGTATGTTGGACCTTTGAGATTCTAGAAAGGGTTGGTAACTTGGCATATCGTCTTGCTTTACCTGTTAGCATGTCGGGTGTGCACAACGTTTTCCATGTGTCTCTGCTCAGGAAGTATGTTCGAGATGAGTCTCACGTGATTGACCACGGTACTATCGAAGTGAACCCGGATGTGACGTTTGTAGTTGAACCTGTTCGTATCTTGGATAGGTCTACAAAGAAACTTCGTAGGAAAGAGGTTGATCTCGTGAAGGTGTTGTGGAGTCATCATGATGAGGGTGATGCATCATGGGAGTTAGAATCTGACATGAGGACGAGGTATCCACAGCTTTTTGGGGAATTGGGTACTTGAATTTCGGGACGAAATTCCTTTAAGGGGGGTAGATTGTTATACCCGCAATTTCCATTTTAAATCCGAGTGATTGTATCGAATGATTATTATGTGATTTCACGATATATGTTCGATAATCAGTCATTTTTACAATTATCAAAGTTTCGAAACGTTTATTTTAACGAAAAGCTCGAAATGCTCGGGTTGAGAAATCAACTTTTTCTACGTACGAAATTTGGAGAAACTTCCTTCATGAAAGTTGTAGAGCTCGTCGATACGAGTCCGTGCACGTGCGGAACAATAAGATCGGATTTTTTCTGAATTAGTTATCGAATTTCGAAGTTTTCCGAAACTTGTATATATAGAAAAATTTCAGAAACCCTAATTTTTTTTCCCTACCGGTTTCTTTTTTTTCCTTTTCTTCCTTCTTCTTCTTCTTCTTCCGTTTCTGGAAAAAAACTGGTTCTCTCACTCTCTCTTACAGACGCGACCGGCCGAAAGAGGAGGAAAACTTCTCCTTAATTGTTCTCCCTCCACAGACCACCTCTCGACCTCAAACCAAGTCCCAAGCGTTCATCTTGAGCTGCTCTAGCTCCCGAAGGCAGTCTTACACGGCGGCGCAGCCTGTGGCGGCGGCGGCGAAGCCCGAACCGAAAACGTCCATTTTCGGTTCGATCTCGATATCTCGAGCTACACTCCACCATTTCACTTGATTCTTGTCTCATTGAGCTCGCCTCAACTTCCTCTACAAGCACCAAGAAGGACCGGAACTGGGTCGAACGTTTTCACGTTCGTCGGAGCTCGACCCGAACGGATCGAAATACCAAGACTTTCGATCAAGATATCTCGAGCTATACACGATCGTTTCTTGTGATTCCAAGCTTGTTGAGTTCGCAAGGAAGTTCTGAACAAGTTTCAAGAAGGGATCGGGGCCTGAGGTTGCAGTTTTCACGTCGGTTTTCAAGCTCACCGGTTTCTGCATTTTTTCCGGCCGCCCACTGTAAATCGGTAATTTCGATGCCTTCCGATCATTTTTAGGTCTTGTGCTAGTTATGAAAGTTGCTCATAATGATGAAACGAAGGGGACAAGCTCAGCCCCGACACCATTGGTGGTGGTCGGTGGCGGCTCTGTCCCTAACTCCGGCGGCCTTTTCCGGCCACCTCCGGAGGTCTAAAATTTGGTTTCTGTCCATTTTATGATTCTATGTTTCGATACGATCATTTTGGCGTATTATACGCATTTTTCGGATATCGTATGAATTAGTTATGAATTTTGTGATTTCGATCGATTTCGGTCGTTAGATTTTTGATCTGTGAAATTATGACCGTTGGATGAACTTGTAAATTTGTTATGATGATCATATGACTGTCCCAGAGGCTTTGTGTGGTCATGGGCGAAGATCCGACCGTTGGATCTTCGTATATGTGAAAAACGGTAATTAGGGGAGCGATTCGTGAGAAACCGCTCGTCGGATTTTAATGTAAATTAGAATCTGACCGTTAATTAGTGGTTAAATTATGAGTTGAAATTGTTGGCTAAATTCGAATCACATTTGATTAGGTGATTGACGGATTTTAATTGCGTGAGCTATTCGGCGGTAATTATAAATTATAATTTATAATTATATTGAAGACGCAGCGGGAGTTTCGAGGTGAGTAAAACTCACGTGGTTCATATTACGAACCGAGCATTTTAATTTATTTATTTTTGGTAATTGTGTGAAAAATATTTGCGGATTAAATATTTGTTTTAAAATTTCATGGACTTGAATCACCACGGTCCATAGGTAAGTAAAATGAATTTTAACTATACAAATGAATTTCATAATTTTCTTGTGTGAACTATAGATGGTATTAGTGGTCATTCCTGAGTGGATGATTACGTATATATATATTTACGTGGAAAATATATATTGATGAGTGGATTGTTTGATTGATGATATGATTGAGTGGAATTGATGAGTCGATTTTATTACGATTGTGTAATTCCATAATAATATGATGTATCTTGGTTGGGTTGATTTAAGTATGTGATGTTATATGTTGGGTTCATTTATGGGTTTAGGGTTAACATAATGACCGGTGTGGGTAATCGGACGCTCTAATCCTAGTGTGGATGATGGGATACGATTGGTTGAGTATGTGGAATTATTGGACGTTCTAAATATGTATATAGGTATACATATTGATGAAATACAATAATTGATAAATATGTCGGATGCCATAACCTAGGTCAGGTGACGGGCTACGATTCAGTTAGAGCTCTAGTCTGTCAAGTACCGTATTTTTATAAATACGATGAAGAGAGTTGTGGGGAAAGTAGTGAGTGGGGTTGTCATGATATATTGAATTGGTGTTGATTGAGATTGTTATTAATTGCATATGTGGAAATAATTGAGTGTTGCTGTGTGTGGAAATAAATGAGATTAAATTAAGTAACAGTTCATTCTTTTACTCATACAAGCTTTCATAAGCTTACCGGGTTTTGTGTTGTTGCAATCCCGGTACACTATTCAATGGTGTAGCGGATATTCCTGCAGGTCAGGATAACCAAGGAGGTGACCGAGCTGCTTAGGTGTTATAGCAGTTTTGTTATTTATTTAGTTGTGAGGTGTGTGTATGCTCTTTTAGAGCTTTACATTATAATTTGGATTGTGTTGTAATAAGTAACCGACTAAATTCGGTTTGATTTTATTGCGTGTGGTGAGTATGTTAAGAAAAGAAAATTTTTCAGGATGATTATTTTGAGTTGTAGAATTTTCATGTTTCGGATTTTGAATTGTTATTCTAAAATTCGGGGCGTGACATGTATCATATTTGATATTCAAGTATGATATAGCCCCAAAAACTAGTAGAATAGCAAATACCAGCATGCAGAACGACGCATAGCCCAAAGACATGTGAGGTAGCATGACTAAGCTAGTACACCTGAAAAGTGTTAAAAAAAAACAAAAATAAAAAACAAAAAACAAAAAAAAACAAAAAACATAAAATGTTACTAACGCCTACCGGTATCAATGCATTATTATTACTAATCAAAGCCTAGATTCACGGAAATTCAATTTTGGAAGCCTAACACGGTTACACTAAGCCCAACCCTTTTTGGTCCAAAGTAAAGTCTCAATGATAGTTTCAGTTTTATGAAGAGTAATCATGAGTCTAGAGTTTTTTAGAGTCATTTTTAAGTTTTATGAAGAGTAACTGAATCTAGTGTTTTAAAGATTCTATTTAAGTTTAGGGTGAGTACTCAAGCATCTTATTATTAATTAGTCTTTAATCGAGTCCTTTGGTGTTCTAGAAGTCTAAAGATTATGCATTTAAGCCTATAAATGTAGCCATCAATGTCGATCGATGATGTGAAAACACTTTCTGATGTCGAATTCCAAAAACCAGCGAGAGGTTCCCCACTCTTCTTATACTTTTCAGTTCACCCCGGATGAAGAAAAAATTTGCCGAGAATCCCCACCAAGGATCTCAACTATCCTAGTGGTCACGATAGGAAAGATAAATGACTACAAGGAACCAACAATTATTTGTAGGGATATTGACCTAATGCCCAATTTTGAGTCAAGTTACTTCCACTTACCCTACTAACCAAATTTTACTCCCATTTACCCAATTTAAACGTAAGTGACATTTTTACCCCCAATCTAATTAATAAACTTCAAACCTATCTCTCTCTCTCTCTCTCTCTCTCTCCCCAGTCGACCGCCCAGATGCAGAGCGACGACACCTTCAACACCTTCTCTAAGATCCGTGCCGGCAACATGTCCCAAGCGCAATCTTCGTCGACAATTTGCTCCTAGTCCCAATCGGCGTCAGTCTTCGCAAAAACCTCCGCCATCCTAGTCCATTCCTCTTCCATCTCTTGAAGCTCCGTAATCTACTTTTTTTGAAGCTCCCTAATCTGCTTCTCTTTTCTTTCTTTAATCTCCCTCTCCAATTGCTCTATCTCAGGTGTCTGCATGTCAGAGAAAATCCCCAATCTCTTGCGTCGCAGGAATTCGGGTTTAACTAACAGAGAATCGAAGACGCGGATTTGGTAGGAATTGGGGCTGAGCATGGGGTTTAAGGGTCAGGTTCTCTCTGATGTGGTCTTGCATTGCAGAAATTGGGGGTCGGGAATCGTAGATTGTGGACGACGCAGATTTGGTTTTGAAATTGGGGTTGGGCGTCGGGTTCTTTCTCATGTGGTCTTGCATAGCAGGAGGAATTAGGGGTATGAAATCATAGATTGTGGAAGAGTGGATTCGATTTTGGAATTCGGGTTGGGCGTCGGATTTAGGGGTCATTCCATCATTGGTGGTTCAAGTATTCTATATTATGTGCCAAAATGTGAATATATCCATCCTGACCTTCACTTCGAGCAATCACCGGTGTCTTCGTCCCCGATCGATCTGATCTGGTTATTATTGGGGGTAATAATATGATTATCGGGGGGCAATCATATGATTATTGGGGGGAAATTATATGATTATTGGAGGGCAATAATATGAGTATTGGGGGCAATAATATGATTACAGGGTATTATTATGGGCAATAAAATCAGACGCTGGAATTCGGTCACCAGTCTGATATCCGGATTCCGGTCACCGGTCACCGGAGTCTGCAGCAGGCCACTGGTCACGGGAGACTGACAAGGTTTCCGATATTGTCTCTCTCTAAGTGACAAAGAAGGAGAGGGCAAAAATGTCCCAAATATGAATAAAAAAATAATTAATTGGGTATTAGGGAAATGATCTCTTAGAGTGTTTGGGTAAATGGATGATCTCTTAGAGTGTTTGGGTAAGTAGGCAATTTTTATCTTAAAATTGTGAATTGGTCATTATCTCTTATTTATAAAACTCAAATTAGATTGGAAAGAAACAAAACAAAACTTTATTGAAGGCTTAGTCCCTTGGTTTCCCTCCCCTAACCTCCCTCGTTCTATTTCTCCATTTTATAGCTAAAAACCCTCTGTTTTTTTTTTTTTTCTAAAACCATTTGGCTTTCTAAATCTCAACACTCCCAAACCCACCCTAATCATACTTTTCAACAACCACTGCTTTCTGCTGCATCAATTTTGGCATCAGACCCATCAACTAGGCATTACAAAATGTCTTTCGGCTTTGGTGGTAGCTCAAGGAGTGACGGTGGCCTTAGGGTTTTTTTTTTTTACTAGATTCGTAGCTCTATCCTTGTTTAAGATTGCAATTTGACTAAGCACTATTAATGAAGTTGTCTAATTTGATTAAAACAAAAGGAAGAAAATAAAACCAGTGCAAATAAATCACATGAAGGAACAAAAGTACTTTTGCTTATGCGATTTTGTTTTTCCATGCGAAGACATTGGTCAAAAGACTAGTTGTACAAAAGGTCCTTTGAAATATCAGCAGAAACGGAAAAAAAAAATTAGGCACATTAGCCGTCAAATGAAAAAGAAATAAAAATAAAAGGAAAAATAGTCAAATTACCCCTTAACTTTTCCCATAGCCGTCAAGTTACCCTCTGACATTTCAATTTTAATTATTTACACCCTAGTTTTTCTAATTCTTGCCAATCACACCCTACCGTTAACTTTTAGATTTTTCATCCAATTTCTCTGTTGTGAGTTGTGCTGGGCGTTTTCGTCTCTCTAATTATCACAAAAAAAAAAAAAAACTTAAGCATACATTAAGGAAGATAATGAGACTCCTTTTTTTTTTTCTTTTTGAGAGAAATCAAAGGAAAAAAGCGAAGAGATGAAGTGTTCCTTTTTTTTTTTTTCTTTAAACATGGAAGAGATGAAGCGTTCGTAGAAATAATTGAACCAAGACTCATTATATCTCTGAATTTGGAATGGATAAGGTGAAGGTAATGAATAATGGGGACGTTCCAAACTATTATAAGCGACTAACCTCTAGATTTTTCTTTGCTTTTGAGTTCTAGTGAATATGATTTACATTTTTAGGGTTGATGTCCTTTTTATCAGTGTTAAGAGTAAAAATAAGAAAAGAATATTTACCCTCCTGTTTTGCTTTTGTACGTGCTGATACTCTTGAACAGTTGGTTCATTAGAGAATTTTTTTTTTTCGGTTGACAATTGGAAAGACGAAAACGCCTAGCATATGAGGTTAAGTTAACTAAAAAATTAGATAGAAAATCTAAAAGTTAACGATATGATGTGAATCGGCAATAATTAAAAGCGTGTAAAGAATCAAAATTAAAGTTTCATGGGGTAAATTGGCAGTTTTGAGAAAAGTTAAGGGGTAATTTAGCTATTTTGTCAAAAAAAAAACTCCCAATAATATTTTTTAAAAATATTCCCAATAATTTCTTTAAAAGTCCTACAATTTCTACTAGTTCTCCTTCAATTTCTCCTCAAACAATGCAATTGATTAAGAGCCGCTAACTCATCTTGCGAAAAGCCAAAGTTCAGACAAACAATGGTAGCACAAAGCATTTGCAAACTTTTGAGACCAACAGAAGGAAGAAAAAGAAAAGAAAAAAAAAGTCTTTGGGGAAATAGAAAACCCAAAGAAGAAACCAAAGCGGATTGAGCAGAGAGAGAGAGAGAGGAAGAAAATGGAGGAGAGCAACAAAAAAATTCACAGTGTTGATAGAATTGACATTCCTAAAGGATGCTCATTGCAGTTACAAAAACTTTTCACAGATGTAGCCCTTCATGTTGGAGGTTTCTTCTTAATGTATATCCTGTGTCATCTTTCGCACTACCTGCTAAGGCCCTATTCACAGCCTCGCATTACCTCTGATACCTTTGTGAGTCTCTCTCTCTATTTTTTTTTTCTTTAAAATTTTTGTTTAATATTAGACAACACTGGCAATATATTTCAGGCATTAATATGCTTCCCTTTTATTCATCGAAAATAGGGAAAATTTTAAACGAGTTGTGTTAGGGTTAATGTTCTCTACAGAAACTTGAGTTATGTACAAGCACCCGAGATCTTAATTGGTCTGCTTTAGTTAGTTCAGGCTCATTTCTTGGAGACATAGTTCAGGCATGCTATGTGATGGATTTCAACGTACGCTTAACCTCCTACTAAAACACAAGCACTTTTGTAAGGCTTCGTACGAGTCTTTTCTTCATCCTTTTGAGTATGAGTAAATTTGACCCTAAATTAGACCATGTGGATGCTTTTGCTCGCTCTTCGAAAAATTGGTGCCTCATTTTGGCATTGTAGATCATTATTTCAGTTTTGTATTCTTTGTTTAATTAATTTAAGCCTCTAGAGTAATCTGTAGCTCATGTTCAAAGACAGAAGAGTAGTCTGTAGTTGCTCGATCCCCTTGTGATCCATTTACTGGGAACTTGTATCAGATCAATCGGACTAAAGCAATTTTTTTATTACATGTAATTTTTAAAGCACAAAAGTTTTTTCTCTGTAGTTGCTATCCTACCACCTTTCATTGTTATAGCACAAAAGTGTTCATTTGCTAATCATTTTAAATAAGAAATGTGTTGAATTTTAATGCTGTTTTCTTTATGATAGTAACCACTATCCACTGCCTGCTACTGTGATTAAACTCTTATCTCTTATGTAATGCAGGTAGGACTAGTCATCGGAAACATAGGGTTCATACGCACTACTCTATCAAAGCGAGTATTGCAGTACATAGTAGATTTTGGAATGATTGGCTACATGTTTGTGCTAGGAATAGAAATGGATCCATATGTGCTTGTTAGAGCACCAACCAAAGACGCGAAAGTGGCCTATGCTGGTATGCTCTTCACATTCGCCCTAGCCTGTGGAATAACCCCATTTCTGAACTATACAGACGGTTTTAAGATTGACTTCACTCTCTCCCTCTCCATGGTCCTCTCTAGCACGGCTTCGCCTGTACTGACACGTATGATAACAAATCTCAAAATAGGCAAGTCTGACATAGGCCAGCTTGTCATTGCTACTGGAATGCACTCTGATTTTATAGCCACTCTTCTCCTCTCCCTAGGCTACGTCATTTGGCCTGTTCAAGTTGAAGATAAAAAGCCCAATGTTCGCAGATCCCTTCAGATGGGTGCTGCATTGTTGGTTCAGACAATTTTTACAGCCATTGTTTCACCAGTTGTCATGAACTGGGTCAACAATGAAAACCCCGAAGGCAAACCCATGAAAGGTTCACACCTAGTCCTCTCTATGGCTTTCATGGCCTTTTCTGTGGCCTGCCCATCATTTTGGGGGTACAGTGCTATTCTGAGTGCATTTATGGCAGGAATCTTTCTACCAAGGGAAGGAAGAGTATCAAAGTGGGTAATAAGCAAGATCAATTACTTGTTAAGTACCATATTCTATCCCATATTTTTCTTTTGGATGGGGTATGAAGCTTATTTTATGGAGTTTCAACCTCTTGACTGGATGACATGGGCAAGGTTATTTGTAGTTTTTGCTATAGCAACAATCGGAAAAGTTGCTGGAACAGTGGTCTCTGGAGCGCTGTTGGGGTTTAACTGGCCTGAATCTGTTGCACTTGGGCTTCTTCTCACTACCAAAGGCCATTTTCATATATACTTGGCTATTGCTGCAAAATCGGTTAGTACGTGACCTCTGCTTTTATCTCATGTCCTTTCTTTTCCTAGCCCAATTTCCAAGTGTTCTGATACAAGAATTTCTCAGAGAGCCAGACGCATTTTATTCTTGAGGTTATGTTGCAGTTTAAACTTCATGCTCTTTGCCTCTTCATCCAATCATAATAATTATTTTTCGAATAGCATGGACTGAAATGAATGCATTTTGTTTCAATCTAGACTTTTATTTGAACAAGAATAAAGATAACTTGACCAACTAAATTAACAATGTTCTTCCCAAAAGAAGTTGAACATGCCGAGTCAATAGAAAACTGATTGAATTCTTTCTGATCCATTAGGCCAGGAAATGTTTAAACTGAAATAAAGGATGTTTAAACTGAACCAGTGACAGAAGAATTATTAATTGTAGTTATAATTATAGAAGTTATAAATATCAAATACAGCATCCATTCTCATGCATATATTGATACTACGTACCGTCACATTTTGAACCATACTGATCTTCGTTGTCTTTGCTTTTTTGATCAACTATAGTATGGAAAAACCACTACTTCGACCAGCACTGTGATGGTAATAGCTATTTTCTTTACTGTGGTGCACGCCCCATCAGTTGTGGCTCAAATTATTAAGCGTGCAAGGAGACGGGCACCCACTCATCGGATGTCACTTCAGTTGCTTGAACCTTCAAGCGAACTCCGCATATTGCTATGTCTTCATGGGCCACAAAATTTGCGTACAACCATTAACTTCATTGAGATATGTAGAGGGACAGCAGACCCTGGAATCGTGGTATTTGTAACGGACATGATAGAACTCACAGACCAAATTGCAGCCACACTAGTTAAAGAAGAAGGAGTGAACACAATGACTGTGACTGATAAGGCAGTGACAGACAGGAGAGATCAAGTCACTGCTGCAGTTCAAGCCTATGTAGAGGAGGATGAAACTGGTATTACACTCGGACGGTTGCTTGCACTTTCGACTTTCAATGGCATGCCCCAAGATATATGCATTTTGGCTGAGGACTCGATGGTGGCCCTCATCATATTGCCATTTCACAAGACACAAGGTGCAGATGGGACATTAGATGGCGGCCATTCTGGTTTCAGATATGTGAACCGTAAGGTAATGTACACCAGAAAAACTTGATATTTTCTAAACTGCTACAAATCCTACAGAGAATAATCATAGTTGCATTTAACAATGTGTCACTTGGGCATACCAAGATGTATCGAGAAACAACAGTTCAAGAATTTTAGAGCCATGATCGTATTTGGAACGATTCTATATTTACAGTTGGTATAACTGTACTTGAAAAAAAGCATACAGGATCTAGGTGGATCAGTTTCTGTCTTAAAGCATAAACATATAATCCTGTTAACAATAGCAGACTAAGAATTAGATTGGTTTGGATTTTGTTTCACAGATAATCTTGTAATACTTTAAGCATGCAGGCTGTATTACATACTGTCATATATGCAACTTTTTACTTGCATATGTATATCACATACACCATTATAATTAGTAACTGTGGCATTGTTGGATAAAAACCATAAAAGGAAAAAATAGCAGGGTGTGCTGCTTTTAATATCTGCCTTTTGAAGCCTATTCACAATTTCTGGACATATTGGCAATCTTTTATGGACATTTTAGAATACTCTACTTTCCATTAATCAGTTACTGATGACTATGGTATTAATTAACAGGTCCTCAGAAATGCTCCATGCTCCGTAGGAATTCTTGTAGACAGAGGTTTTGGACTGATTGAAAAAATATCAAGATCTCATGATCATTCTATCGATATGGCAGTCATCTTCATTGGTGGAAAAGATGATAGAGAAGCACTTGCCTATGCCGGTCATGTAGCACGGCATCCTGGTGTAAAACTCACCATCTTAAGATTTTTGGTGGACAGTAGCTCGGATGCCTCAAGTAGACCTAGCCATTATCAGGTCAGCCGTGCTCTACAAGAAGAGGAAATGAAGCTTGATGATGAGTGCTTTGCTAAGTTCTACGAGAGACATGTTGCAATTGGGCAAGTTGCTTACATGGAGAAGCATCTTGCCAATTCTTCTGAGACCTATAATACCTTGATGACATTGGATGGGCAGTACTCACTTATTATAGTGGGAAGAGGGGAAAGGGTGAATACAGTTTTGACATTTGGGATGAATGACTGGCAGAAATGTCCGGAGTTGGGTCCGATCGGTGATGTTCTTTCAGGTTCTGAATTTTCTGTCAGAACCTCAGTTTTGATCATCCAACAAAACAGTGGAAAAGGAGAACTAGATGGACTTGATGATGACTTTTCTGTCATGTAAATGTTGAACCTAGCAAGTTAGCTTAGAATTTAATTGTAGATAACAATTGTAGCAGGGAAGTAAGAAACTAGACTTTTTGTGAAAATCATAGTTAATAGAAAGTTAGGAGATTCTAACTTAAACAGAAAACAGGTTAGAAATCGTAGACCTAGTGAGTCAACTGTAAATCAATCAATGATGGAAGTTTGGAAGAGTTAAGTTTAATTTTCTACCAAGGTCCCAGGCTAGCTCCCTACGGGCATAATTCGAAACTGCATATTGAAATATATATTGTATCACATCCGAAAAATTCATTCCTGATATATTTCATTTGGAATTTGGAGCAATGAAGTTTTAGTCTGTTTTCCTGAAATACTACAAAAACATCGTACTTTTCATTTGGTCTATTAGCTTATGTCTCTTATTCGTATGTTCCCGGTCATGAGTTAGATTCATTGAATACTAGTTTTTATAATTATGAGTTGCTAATGTGATACAAAAAAAAAAAGTTATGCAATGGGTAGGATGGGTTCCATTGTTAACCTGAATTAGGGTTAATATTAGTAAGGATGCGTCTATTTGTATCATACTAAATACTTTGTTCACCCTATAACCAAATTTTTTCTTCAAAATTTCAAAATTGTCTTTAACAACAATTATTAAAAGAAAAATAATGAAATTGAGAAATCAATTTTGTTTTAATTAAAACTTTACCCAATAGACATTCCAATTATCATATCACTATACTAAAAAAATGGTTATCTTCTTAGTTTATTCATCGCTAGCTAACCAAACAAATAATTAAATGAAATTTTCAAGTTATAGCAATAAGTGAAAAGAATTGTTGGTTAGTATTATTTTGTTCAACTATTAGTAAAATATACCATAATAGAATGTTTTGGGCATGAGTTAATATTTCCCTAATTGACACTATTCGTATAACATATATCTGAACCACATCGTCTTTATAATGGATATTCGAACCAATCCAAGTTACCCAAACCTGCAACTAAGAAGCTAATTATTATTGAAAGAAATTTAAGAAAGAAACACATAGAACCAAAAATTAATCTCTATAGTAACTCCAATGCATATCTTTATGTGGCATGAAGTTAGACAATATTAAGGCAAATCTCTCTAGCTAAATGTTCGTAGTGGTACTAAGATTGTTTGTCAACTGGCTCTGTCATTGCATATATACTACATCAGCTCGATGTATTTGTTTGGCTCCAGTTTTGCCATAGCTGGTCAACAGTCTCTTTTCTTGCGGAGCGTGCTAGCACCGTTCGGATGCAGTCGTCGGGGGTGTCCCTTGACCTGACTTCTTTTGTGTGATCGAGGACGAGGAGAGCACCAACCTCATCGTGGGATTCTTTCTGCCTCGTGGTGAGGACTTTAGTGCAGTTTTCTTCTTATCACACACAATCGATACTCAATATTGTAGATTGAGCATAGCGAAATCACTGGGAAGTATTAAGATTTTGCTAAAGCGTGAATTTAGCTTCGCTGGGTTGCGAGGACGTTACCCTTGCTTCGCTGGTTTGTAATCGTTGTGGCCACAGTATTATAGTTGGCTCCCGAGAAGGCTAGGACTGAGGTACGTTGACAGAGGGTTTGGTGGCAATGACAATCGGCTCCCGAGGAGACTGGGACTGGAGTATGGTCACCGGTAAGAGAGAATATTATTTGCTCCTGAAAGGCTTAGGTAATCGTAGAGATTAGTTGATAAATTGGTTGTCCTTGTAATTTCATCTTATCCTCTATATATAGGATATTCTGTGGACTTATCAGACCACAGTTATTGGCCTTGATAGCTGTAATAGAGCAATGATTAGTATTTATTTGATTTCTGACAAAAGTATCATCTCCCTCTTTCCTGTGCGGAAAACCAGCGTTGTCTCCCTTGAGTCTCAGTGGGTGAAGCATCTAATGATTATGCGGGGAAGACCCCTTGTTTTATGGACTTCTGGGCCCTCACGGGCTTTTGGCAAGATATCCGCACGGGAATTTGGTAGATCTTCAGATTGGGCCGCTAACTTGCCCCGCAATACTTGTCATTCTTGGATCTAGCCCAAAGATACTTTTGGGCTCAAACAATATTCTCTTTCTTATATAATAACATAGGTGTGGCCCTATGGAGCTAAACATTTTGTGTGATAAACGTGTCTCCTGTGGTCATTATGACACATTGATATTTTTTGAGATAAAGAGCACATACATTAATATGGCCCTGGTTCATGGGCAAAGAATAGTATACATAAGACTACTCTATTTTAACATTGGTAGCTCAGAGTAGTCTATGCTGACAAAAACACCTCACCTCGTAGGCAATCTATTTTACCTGACACCAAATGCCGAACACGCCATTGTGGTACGTTGAGACCAAGTACTTCTACAAAGGCTTCTAGAGGAACTTCAACTAGCATATATAGCCAAGACAAACTCGATCGAGCTAAAAATGATTGAGGTTTGTCACCTAACTAATAATTAGAAAGGAACTAACATAAAAAATGCCTAGACAGGGCCGGAGCCCACTACCTCCCAATAAGGGAATTATTGGAAAAAAAAAAAAACCAAGAAAAACTCATGCAACAGTCCAACTGGCCCAAAAGAAGGCAATATCCAAGGCCCAAAACAACCTGGCCCTGCCCATCCCAGCCTCCGCTTCCCTATGCACCTGCGCGTGCACACAACGACGATCCGACCACCACGACTCACTGTGATTGAGTAACTGCCGCCCTCATCAAGGAAGATCACCACCACTACGATGCCACCACCACAGAGAGGACACCAATAATAGCCAGACTCGGGTCCAACCGATGGATCCCAACCTTCAAGCCGCCAGTGGAAACCCCTCCGAAGACGCCGTCACCATTGCCGCATCGCCACCTGGATCACCAGCCCACGTCGTCCTTGATTTTGTGCCCACGGTTGCTCAACGCAGAGAACGACGAACTAGACCTCACTGACCATCACTGGAAAACTCGAATATAGCCAGCCTCAAAGCCAAAAGGACCATAACCATCAATACCCGTCCGGCAGCGTCACAACGTCGGCGAGTCAGAGCTAGCGCTGACGCTGGAGGGCTACCGGACGAGAAAAAACTCGCAAAAACCTAGGCAGAAGTCGTGCTCTTCTCTCACCCTAGCAGGCAAAGTGACTAAAACCTTATGACACATTGACATTGTTCAAACTTAATTACCTATTAAGTGCTGAATTTTACTCAAATGATCTCAGTGCAAACAGAATCAATGTTGTCTACTTATAAATTCTTTTTTTCCTTTTTTGTTTCTGATGTAAAATTTCCATGCTTATTTTAAAATATTTTGAAACTTGGTGGTGAGTTTTCCAATATTAGCAATGGATCTTTTAACCCTTCGTTGTCAATATCAAAAATGCAAGAACTGAAGTGAAGAATTATGGCAGTGAAAAAAAATAAATTTGTAATTCGTAATGTGTGTTGACCAACGGATCCCGAGCCGAAACGACACAAGAAAGCCCAAACTTGAAAGTAAAACGCACACAAACCCTCAAATCGGCCACACAGACAGAGAGGACCTGTTTCTCTCCTCGTCTCTCTTCTCCCTTCCCTTTTCTTCGTCATCAGTCACCCCCACACCTATAAATTGGTTTTATTTTCTTATATAAATTTATAATTTAATTTTCTCCCCCAAGTAAAAATTTTAGGAGGGCGATCCCCTAAACACAAATTTTTTTTTGAAATCTAAATCTTGATGGCATTTCACGTCGCTTGCCCAATTACATGGTATACCCTCTCTCTCTTTCTCTCTCTAAAACCCCCTCTCTCTCTCTCTCTCTGGTTTTCCCTCTCTCTTTCTCTGGCTCACTGAAGCTTCTTCTCTCTCTGTTGTGGTTTGGTTTTGTTTGAAGCCGGCGAATCTGCTTCTGTCCGCTAGGGTTTCCTCGATCCCTCGCCACCGCGAATTCCAAGGCGTGCTTCCTCGACGAGGTCATCAAGGTCCATGACTTTCTCAGCGATCCATCCGGAATTAGGGCTCGCGGCGACGACGCCAAAACCGTCCAGGTCGCCGTTCCCAAAGTTGCGCCGCCGCCTCCTCCGCCTCCGACGGCTCAGCCTGTTCCGCCGTCGGTGGCTGGAGGAGATGCCGCGGTGACGGCGCCGGTCGATGATGAGTCGGCGGCTGCGGCCTCCGCGCAGGCCAAGCGCGCTGCTCTCCAGCGCAAGGCTGCCGCCGATATGGTTGCTGCTGAGGACTTCGCTCGCCGCTTTGAGTCTGGTGATTTGTCGGTGAGCCTCTTCAAATTTACTGCTTGTACTATATGAATTTTATGTGTTATGCACCTGCTTATTAGGATTTTGTCTTTTGGAGTTCACTGGCTGTAATTTGGAGATGTTAATTTTTTTTGTAGATGAATACATGATATGTGAATTTCGAGTTTTCGTAGAGTTAATTGCAAAAAATGGAATTTGAGATTTTGTTATATATGGTACCAGGAAAGTGCTTGCTGAGTGTTAATTAGTTTTTACTGTTTCTGCTACATAATGACTTTTCTGGGTTCTTTTCGGGCTCATGCTGGTTCGCAGCAGTGAGAGGCTTTGAATTACTAGCTGGGAATTTCTTAAGTAATGGGGGTCCATTTATTATTACATGTTTGTATTTGTAGGCAATGCATTTTTATATTTATTTTTTTAAATTTTCCT
Organism: Rosa persica; assembly: GCA_025331145.1. Taxonomy (NCBI): domain Eukaryota; kingdom Viridiplantae; phylum Streptophyta; class Magnoliopsida; order Rosales; family Rosaceae; genus Rosa; species Rosa persica. The sequence continues at coordinate 2,098,331 of WFKR01000001.1, read as the reverse complement.
GCTTTAAGTTTGTTGAGCTATCAACATCTGTAAAGGCGGCTTTCAGGTGAATTTTTGTGGTCATCTTATAGAGGCCATGAATGCTTGAAAAACAATAGGACTGACTGTGGAAAAATTTGAGAGAGAGAGCAATAGCCTTTCATTGGGGAAAATGTTTTGTAAAGGGTGAGTCTAAGTGGTTGCAGACTTTTAGCTGCAAAGAAAATGCTTTTAAGTAGCTTCTCAACTTAAGAACCCAAAGTAGGGTTTATATTCTAATGATATAACCTTCAACTAGGATGTAAATGTGATTCTTGCTTGCTTATAGAACCTCCCAGCTACACACATACACACAGTCAAGATGTGCTGCACGGCTGCATGTGAAAAACTACAGTACATATGCTCTAACAAGGGATGGAACATCATGTTGAAGTGCCCTCACCCGTTTGGTTTTGTCAGACTTGATACCCCATTAGCTTTGGACACGATATGAGACCTAGCAAGTTTTCCTGTTACTCGAATGGCATACCTCCATTTAGCTGCTGGAGTATGTGTTGTATTTGATTATGTCGGGGCACCTTTTTTCCATTATAATCTGATTGTTATGAGATAGTTGTGCTATTTATAATTATCTTTTCACGTAGTATTGTGATCTTGATAAAAAAGTTGGCTTTTCAATTCTTTATAGATCCTTTTCTACACTCTCCCCCTAAATACGTATGTGTATACTCACCCGTATTGTTTATGTTGGATAATACAAATTTTTCATTTTTTCCCTCCCCTGTTATCAGGACACCTCCAGAGGAGTTGTGGGAGAAGAGCAGGGCCAGTCCAATGTTATGTGTCGGATATGCTTTTGTGGTGAAAATGAAGGAAGTCAGAGAGCAAGAAGGATGCTTCCATGTAAAACCTGTGGCAAAAAGTACCATAGGAACTGCTTGAAAACTTGGTCTCAACACAGAGGTACTAATGGTTCCTAAGCTTTTGTAAGAGGCTATAGATCTGACATATTAATGTACTGGAAGTTATTTGCAGATCTATTTCACTGGAGTTCATGGGCATGCCCCTCGTGCCGAATTTGTGAGGTAATAAGTGATTTGCAATTCTCCTCCAATCTTGTTATATGTATCTTCTATTCAGCTTCCCCCTATATCACCTTTTTAATTTTTTTTTTTTTTTTTTGTTTTTTTTTTTTTTGTGTGTGGGGATATTATCTATTATTGTTGGTCTACAAAACTCATGTTCCCATTTTGCATGCACACCCAATCATGTGTTTTCTAGTATTCTCCTGATATGCCTTTGTTTATTTGTAAGTTTCTTTTTCTTTTCCTGTTTCAATCATTGCTCTCTTATATTGTAACTTTTTCCTCAAAAACCCAAAATATTTGTAGGCATCTTAATAATATGATCCCTGATATATGTATCAAAATAAAGTCTGATGTTCCTATGCCTAAAATTAGGGCTGTTGGCCACCACTACATTCTGTATCGAGGTACCTCCGCTTGGTCTATTATTATAGGCTATAAATTGTCTCTTAATAACACTTCATGAGGACTTATTTATTTAATTTTATCCACCGATTCTTTTATACATTTCATTTTAAACCAATGATGCCAGATTATTTGTATGGGCCAGTGGTCCTGGTATTGGGTTTTCAAAGAGTCACTTCCTTAACCAGGTACCTATTGCATCATTTCTCCAGGTATGTCGAAGAACAGGAGATCCAAACAAACTTATGTTCTGCAAAAGGTGTGATGGTGCTTACCACTGTTACTGCCAACATCCTTCACATAAGGTGGGATGCACTACTTATTTATGATTTCCTATCTCAGGCTGAAAATATGCTTATATTTGTTCATGCATGTTGCAGAATGTTTCTGCTGGAGTTTATGTGTGCCCAAAACATACAAAGTGTCACAGCTGTGGGTCAAACGTGCCAGGAAATGGTTTGAGTGTAAGGTATGTATTTTTACTATTTTGATCTAGCAGTTTTATTATCTTGCCTACACTGTTGACAAGATGATTGTTATTGTGATTTTCTGATTTAGTTTACTTTGTATCTTAGTTTTCTGTGTTCTGCACCTTGTGAGATTCTGGCCTTCTCACACCATGCCTATTGGTGTGATAGCATCTCGCACATCCTTTTAAGTTATATGTTCTGGGGTATTGTGGTGTCTTGCATTTGATGTAGTTTCTATACGTCATTGATATCCATCAGGAACATGTTTCATAATGAGTTTTGTTTGTGTAAGACGCTTATTCAATTTTAATCTTAGATGGGCCTCTCTTTCTCACGGAACTCAAAGTTGTTCATATTTATTACCCCTCTCTTTTCTTAAGTTTCTTATTTTTATGACCCAGTTAGCTAACTTGGAAGGAAGTCATAGACTTATGCTTTGCTGGTTAAATTAACAGGTGGTTTTTGGGCTATACCTGCTGTGATGCATGTGGACGATTATTTGTTAAGGGGAATTATTGCCCTGTTTGCTTGAAGGTACTAATTATTTTTTAGACTATTTTCCTGAGGTTAGTTTTTTTAATTGACTTTTATGATTTGTGTTGCATTAGATTGATCAGTTAATTATTATTAGGAGCTACAGTTATTCATGTACTAATTAATTTCAACGGTGTATCTTATTTTTGAAGCATCTCATTGGATTATGTTATCTGTGCTATTTGTATGCATGCACACTGTATACATGCCTCACACGGGCACACAAAAAATTAGGGAGATGCACACTCTTGACAATATCCATTTTGGCATTTTGTAGGTTTATAGAGATTCAGAATCAACACCTATGGTCTGCTGTGATATTTGCCAGCGTTGGGTACATTGCCATTGTGATGGGATCAGGTTGATTATTTTGTATACTAACAATTACTGTGCTTAGTTTCCTCTGATTCCGCTGGTTCTGAAGACCAATTTCTATAAAGAACATGGTTGACTGTCTAATTTTAACAGGAGATATGATTTCATTTAGCAAAAAGTAATGGAATGACATGTCATTCTGTTCACTCTTTCTTTCTTTACTCAGATTTCAGAAGCCTTAGGTCTGGCTAGCAGGCAAATCATTTTTATTATCATGCATTTATGTTGGTGAATGTTTCCCTCTCAAGCCTCCTTTCCATTCATATATAAATGCAAACTTATTGTTTGACATAAATATGAATTTTTTACTTGTTTCCTAAATTGTGTTATTTCTTTTTCCAGTGATGAAAAATATCAACAATATCAGTTAGATGGAAATCTCCAGTACAAATGTGCCACGTGTCGTGGAGAGTGCCACCAGGTTCGCTAAAGTTAAATATTAGCTCCCCACCCCCCTCCTCTCTTAAAAAAAAAAAAAAAATTGTGGAGAATAATTGATCGTCTGTTGAATCTCTTCTGCCAGGTCAAGAATCATGAGGATGCTGCGAAAGAGCTTTGGAAGCGAAAAGACGAAGCTGAACGAGATTTAATTACTAGCTTAAGGGCTGCTGCAGGGTTGCCAGCTCATGAAGACATATTTTCTATTCCTCCCTATTCTGATGATGAGGAAAATGGCCCTCCAATACAAAAGAGTGAATATGGACGCCCCTTGAAATTGTCTCTCAAAGGATTAGTTGATAAGTCGCCAAAAAAGACCAAGGACAGTGGAAAGAAATCTTTAATCAGAATCCCTGCTAAGAAGAAGGAATACCAGGAAATTTCAATCAGTAATACTGAAGCAAATCAGATTGTTCGAGGACATGATCACCAATACCTTGGGTCGGACAAGAATGATGAGATGCATTCCTCTAAAAATGCAGAACCAGAAGTATATTCTTCACCTCTTGCTGGAAGTGTGAGCCATACTGAAGAGATTTTCTCTGTCAGTGAGCCAAGCGTATTGAAGCACAAGTTTGTTGATGAAGTGATGTTGAATGGTGGAGATAGGACCTCCAAAGTTCGTATTAAGGGCAAGTCTCATGGTCTGGATAGTGTAGAGGACACTGGGAAGCATGCTGGCAAGTCTAAGCCTGTGAAAGAGAAGAAGCTAGTGATAAACTTCGGTGCAAAAAAGTTAAATATAACTAAATCTCCAAGTTCTGATGCTTCAACCTATCAAAGAGAACATGCTTCGGTGACCTCCAATGGTATTTCATCTATATACTGTATAGGGAACAAATATCAGATACTGTTCTCTCTCTCTCTCTCTCTCTCTCTCTCTCTCTCTATCTCTCTTTATGATTTGTGATCCTATTCATGAGCAGGTGGTGAAGATGCGAGCCAGAGGACAACAAGTACTATGGTGGGAAATAGACATGATGGTTCTGCTAATTTTGGCGATGCTAAAGGTTTAAAAGGTAGAATCCCCTTTATATGCTTAAATTTGATTCTTATTTGTTTCCTATTTCATTTATTAGTATCTTGGTTGATTTTCATTATTTTATGTAACCGAAACCCTCGTGCTGGTCTACAATTTTGCGCAGATAGAATTGATAATTCTTTGTCATGTGATAGGTTCAAAGGTTGCTGGAAGAGAAGGAAATATTATAAAGTTGGGAAAGGCTAGGTCAGGAGCTCTAGATCATAACCCCAAACTTGTGAAAGGTGATAGGGTTGAGGAAGTCGAAGGCATTCCTCCGGAGCAGGCGCATGTTTCGTCCGGAAAAAGCATTGAAGGAGGCACGACTGCAAGTGAGCCTGCAGTTGAGATCCCCACTTTGAGAAATAACAAGGTATACTCAAGGAAGCACTCAGAAAGCAGGTCTGCTGTATCTGCTCATAGGAATGATGATTCTGGCCAAACACCAGTTTCACTTTCTTCCTCCAAAGATCATAAGCCTTTGTTGAAGTTTAAGCTTAAGAAACCTAATGTTGAAAGCCAGAGTTCTTCTCAGCATGAAGAAGAAAAAACCTCTGTTAAGGGCCAACGGTCAAAAAGAAAGAGACCATCACCGTTTATGGAGAAAACATCGTTTAGTGAAAATGATGATAGAGGACCGTCGGTTGAAGATAATTTAATGGATGAGATCATGGATGCTAATTGGATATTGAAAAAGTTGGGAAAAGATGCAGTTGGAAAGCGAGTTGAAGTACAGCAGCTATCGGACAATTCATGGTGAGTGCTTTTGTTTTACCTAGGTTTGGCACATCAGTCATATGTTGAGATTGTTCCATTACATATTTTCCTAATTCAATTTATCATTTAGAGTAGAAAATAGTCATTCAAAGTTTTTGGGAGGATGATGCGTACTCGTTTCTCCAACTCTCCTTGTTAAAGAAACGAAACCCTCAACCAAGTAGAACAAATTATGAATCAAAACATTGAATGCCTATATCGTGAGCTGTGAACTTCTTAGTTTTATGTTTCTTACCTCTAGAATATGAAAAATACTACGAAGACATCTGCTTCACAGCTCAGGAGTCAATTTGTATGTTTCTCAGCTTTTGCCATGGATATGTGTTTCAGCTGCCTTTCATGCATACATTTTATCTCATTTACAAGGGCAATAGTTTATTAATGACTGTAGTGTAAGGTTGTTGGGAGGGGCTAATTTTTATAAAGGAGCGAGATTAAATGGCTGGTATTGTAAATATCATGTGAAGAGAAAATGATGAATGCCATTCAAATACTGAATCAATATCTTAGATGAAGATGTGATTGCTGCTTTGCTGTGATAATTGGTGCATTTGAGGAAAAAAAAAATCCTGTTTAATGCTCCTTTCTTGCCAAGTATGTTGGTTTGGTGGGAGAACTGCAGTTCATTCGTTATATGTTGATTTCCTTTCCCCTTTTCATGTACTCAGGCACAAGGGAGTCGTTAGTGATGTTATTGAAGGCACATCACTGTTATCTGTTACTTTAGATGATGGCAAAGTCAAATCTCTGGAACTTGGCAAGCAAGGGGTTCGCTTTGTATCCCAAAAGCAGAAGAGGTCAAGAACATGAGGGGGATGTATTTTTGTTTTGTTTTTTCATTTGGAGGCTTCCTTCCCCATTTTGGTTAGGTAGCTCTCCACATACATATGTTGTAGCATTTGCCGTGGCTTGTAATTTTGCTCATTCTTCAGTCTTCACAGAGGAGGGAGGGGGTTTGTTGGGAGCTCATCGGTATTCCTTGAAGTGTTAATTCCATCCAACTTGGGTTAGCTGCACGGCAGGCTCTCTCTCCTGTGCTACCTCATTCTCCCTCTGTATTTCAATTCTGTAGACTCGACATAAGTTTCTGTAATAGGACAGGAATGGAGACCGTGAAATTATAGGGTGCTGTTTTTATATCAGGCTTGATACATTTTTTTTTATTTTTTATTTTATTTTAAAAAAAATCCCCACTCCATTCACACCCTTGATGAGTATCGAACTCTTAGACCTCTTTTATATGAGACTAAAGTCTTATCACCTTATCAAACACACCTCATCAGGCTTGATGCATAGTAATCTGTAGAATTTATTTTGTTCCATAGTTATGGTCGCTGAAGTTAACAAGCACATGTGATTAATTCAGGTGATGTCGTGATGATTACAAACAACAGTTTCGTTCATGTACTCCGTTAATTTTTGATTCAGTTGTGTGTAACTGTCATTAATTTAAATCCAAGGGTGGATGGTAATGAGGCGGTTGAAGTGAGTTACTTTTCTCGTTACTCTACTCTCCTACGACCGAATTTAAATTCAATGGTGGTTGACACAATTAATTAAGGAATTAGCTGTAGGTGACCATGACTCAGGAGGACATGGGTATATCCCTATAGATGAAAACTCGTCCTTGAAGTTGGGACCCGTGGAATCAGCAGCAATCAGCAGCTATATTTCCCTTTTACCAACATTTCGGTAGCAGAACCGCCCACGTTGGGGATTAGCCGAAGCAACAAGTGCCGCATCTGATGCCCGGGTAGTGAATATTGCTAGTGGCGGTTGGATAGGCGTCTGCACCTCTGCCGGCAAACCCTGTATTTGAAGGATGAGGAGTTGACAAAACAGTAACCTGTATTTGCGTTGATATGGAAATAACAATATAACCGAGGAATTGAAGTGTAAGAAGTAATATCCTAAAATACAGAAGTATACAGTTGGAGGTGGCAAGTCGAGTAAAAGCCAAAATCCAACAGTCATCTGATTCCAAGTCGCCTTGAATGGCAAGGAAATGTAAAGCCTCCACAAGCCTTGTTTGCTTCTTCCCAAGCTTCAGCTTCCTTTATTGTCACCGGATTTTCTTATAGGTAGACTAAATATATCGGCCAGATATTCCGACAGTAAGAATCAAGCAAGCTGGTGCGAAATCCACTTGAATAAACTTCCAACCATTCATCCAAGCTGAAGAAAGATATTATGGAAATGTGCAAGTCACGTCACGCATGATATAGCAGATTCAAGGAAACATGGATACTCCTAAGTCTATTACTATTATGTGATGCCAAGTACAATCTTCATACATAAGGTACATATAAACGGAAGTAATGTTGTATACTAGGGTCTTTAATAAATGAGGTAATTACTAACTAGGCAAGTGATTGCAGTATGGTCTTTAACCATGACAACACCCTGTTCATGAATCATTCTGCAGTATATGCAGTTAGTTAAGAATCGCCTTATCGAAAAGAAACTGCAGGTCCACTGCTCTTCCGCTAGGTTACACAAGATTGGACGACAATACATCCCGGAGAGTATACACTTGGCTTGTTTCATCAAACAATTTGCGAACAATTCATTGGAGTAACCCAGTTTCAGAATGTAAGAATTAACTGCGTTAAGAGTATCATTTATTTGGAGAGAATATATATGCACCTGCCAGTGGCTTAGCACGTGAAGAAGCAACAGTCAATCCAGGAATCAACGTCTCGTCGTCAATTTCTATCCCCAACAGATCCAAATCTAGACTTGCTCCAAAGACGAGGTTCGAGTACGCCGACTAAGGATGAGATTTAATTTCCCTCTGAACAGCTCAAGTCATGAGTAGAATAGTATGAGAAAGAAGCTAGAGATGTTTAAAAGAAATATTGAATCTGTAAGGAAGGACAGAATGAAAGATGTTATTGAATGTGTAGACAGTCTCGTGTTGCTCTTCCAACCATAAAAGCAGTGACAGGCACTGATAAAAAGCGAAGTTTCAAGACAAGTAGACAAGGTGAACCACTTTTGTTTGAGCCAAAAAGTATTTTTGGCAAGATCCTTTAGTGGATTTAGGGTAGTGGGCCGATACCTGCGGCCTTAAATAAGTGTACTTGGATTTGGGTTATAGCTTCACCCATTCCAAGATCCATAAGGAAAATGAGTCCTTATTGGAGTCAAATAACGGAGATTGAATAGGATACTTCAATCAATAATCCTTCTATAGCAAGGAACAATCGAAACCCTAAGGTATAAATACCAGGTTTCAAGGACAGAAAACACACAACTCTCAAACTAATCTCTCAGATTACCAAAGCCTCTCCGGAGCAAACCTATCTTCAATCTCGTTGAAACCCGGCGACCGTACTTCCAGTCTCAGTTTCCCCAGGAGCCGACAGCCTATACTACATCCACCGATACTACCAGCGAAGCAAGGGTAAGCCCTCGCAACCTAGCGAAGCTAAAGATACGCTTTAGCAAACCCTGTGCTTTCTCTCAACTTCCCAGTGATTGCTCTGCTCAACCTACAACATTGAGTATGGATTCGGTGACGTGAAGAGATCACATCACAAGCCCTTATCCGTAATGCAAGAAGTCCTTTTCCGGAAGGCAGAGGAAAGAGCCTTGTGACGAGGTTGGTGCCCTCCTCATCCACATCTTTTGATTCAGAAGTCAGGTCAAGAGACACCAGACGACTGCACCCCACAGTGTTGGCACACCTGCGCACACGCTCAAAAGAGACAGTTTGCAACCTACTGGTTTTGGAGCCAAACAACTTCTACGAAGAACGTACTCATAGTAAATAATAATTAAGCTTTTTTCTTACACATCTAAGCTAGTGTTTAGCAACAGGTACGTAATTGTGGTTCAAGTTGTCCAATACAGTGTTACCTGTATCTCGAATCGTTGTTATACGGGTAAGCGGTACGCCAGTCTCTATGGTACGCGGTACGCTAGGATATATTAGCTAAAATTTTAATTAAAAATAAATTATATATGACAAATATAATTATGAAAAAAATAATAAATGGATAATCATACTGTAAATAAAAATCTCAACAAGAATTATAATATAAAAATAAATTGTCATTACTGCTTAAAAATTAATTAAGATTTTCAATCTAAAAAAGAAAAAATAATATTATTTTTTTCGATGGTTAGAACCCAATGGGAGGCTTGGCCATCACGCCTGTCTAAGTCCTTAGTTTGAAGGGCCGCTTGCGTCTCTTGCTCTTGAAAATCTGGATATATGAGTTTGATGTGTTCCTAGCCGAATTGGTTGTGCATTGAGACTAGGTGGAGTAGGTCTACTTGAAGTATTCCTAGTACGCGACGAATCTTCTTCATCTACATAGTTCCCATCTAACATTCTCCATCGCAAGTCCTCCAATCTCAAAGGCAACTCATCTATATCTGTTGATTCTTGATTAATATCCCATTTCTTATAAATTCCATTACTGTAGTCTTCAGAGAAACTTGAAAGGAGACGAATATTGGAATGAATATAAACCAATTCATCAGCTCTTTCGACATTCAACCTATTTCTCTTAACATCGTGAATGTATGAATACGTACTCCAATTCCTTTCGGCAGATGAACTTGATATTGGTTAAGCTAGTACTTGTTTATATGTAATATCATGTGAACAAAGCATACATATATCGAGTTAGAATACTTAACAAAAGAACCTACAGTAAAGTATTCATATTGTATGACCCCAAATGATCTTGACCAAAAAAAAGCTATGAGAGTTCTCGCTCTCTCTTCTCTACAGCGGCCGTCAACCCTAGGGTTGCGTCTTTCATCAATGATGCTGCTCATGGTACCTGGCTGTCGTGTTCTCCTAAATCGTGGATCTCCTCTGTCCAACCTCTTGGTTGTTGCACCCGGATCTCGTTGATTGATTGATGGGATTTCATCACCATTGATTGGCGTGATGTGGTTTGTACTTCAGCAGGTCGTAGAAGGAGGCTGTTACTCCATGTATTGGTGGATCCGAATCGACTTGGGATCCCGGATCCGTGGGGTGGACTCCACAAAAATCTTTGGGTCGGCAGAGAGATTTGGGTTGTAGCGAGATTGCCTCTGCGTTGTTCCGACGATGTATAGAATGGTTAGACCCTTCTCGGCGTTCGCGTTGTCCGCATTTTAGCTTCTGGTGGATAGAGGCAGAGGCGCAGCGTTTGGGCTATGCAGGGTTTTGTTGGAGGTACCACGATCGGATCCTTTGGCGGTGGGATTCCCGATCTGGAATCTGCCATGCTACGTCGGCGGAGTGAGGACGCGGCTCAGGTGCGACTGCACTGGGCAATGTTGCAGTTTTCAGGCCTATCTCGATGGTTCTCTTCTCTTCCCAACACTGGGACTTCCAGTCGGCGGGGCGGTGACGCCCTTCAGAGGTGGAGTGGCGGTTCCGAGTGGTTGGATGCAGGAGGATGTGACCGCGTGAGTAATGGGTGGCGGCAAGTTGCGGCCTGTTTGGGTGCCCAGAGCATATTATGCCGGGCTTGGATCACTGTGTTTTGGGCCTTTGCTTTGTCTGTGATGGTCCTGTTGCGGGCTGTGATTATTAGGCCCATTCACCTTTGGGCTCGTATTTGGGATCCTGGGGGAGTCCCCTTTCCCCAGGGGGGTTCTGGTTACTCTCTAGATATGTTAGGATGAGTTTCTTCTTTACTCCTAACATTGTCTTGGTTACTTTGGTTATTAGCGCCTATTGTTAAGGTATTTACATTTAGGTTGCTGTATGGTAGCCTAGCATGGCTTTATTTTGATGTGGCCCCTACGGGCAGGTAATGATTTGTAATTACTTACTTTTGATTATTAAAAGACTTGACGTCCTTCTCTAAAAAAAAAAAAAATATTCTCTCAAAAAAAAAAAAAACTACAGTAATAATTAAGAATACACAAGGCAAAGTAAAAAAAAAAAAAAACTACCAATAATAATTAAGTATGCAGCACACGGCAAAGCCCAAAAAAAAAGAAATACAGCAGTAATAGTTAATTATACCGCATGTTTTAATGACAATTATAAATGAACAGTGTCCTTAGATTAATAATAACATAGAATTAACTTTTGCGCCACTTTTGCCAATTCTGGAACTTGTGAATCATATGTTGACTACCAACTAATAGCATACATAGTTACAGCATCTGTTTGGACAGTTTGTGTAGCAAAAATACCCTTTCCTTGATGAAAAAAGGCATATTGATTACGTAATAACGTACTTTGCTTCTTTGCTTCTTGTGGGTCTTCTGCTATCTTATCAAATGCTTCCGTGAGAGCTGTAATCACTTCTATATCTTGATTAGGGCTTTTTCGAGTAAATCCTCCCCGTGCTGGTTTGTTGAGATACTCTCTATTATAAAATCTTGGCGTTAGAGCAAATCCAACACAATGGATAGGGTAATTCATTTATTTCCACCTCTGGAGCACAATATCTTCGACTTGTGGAAAATATTCAAAGTACAGTCCGGTCCTCATAACTTCTTTTATTTCTCCAAGCATATTGTCCGTCTTTTCATAAACTTCACCCATTTTTTGACCATCACCATCACAATATTTTAATTAGAAAATAGGGCTAAAAACTAGTTACTATCTTGTGGTTTAGATCCAAAATCAATTCAGTCCATGGACTTCTAATTTCATCAAAAATACACATGCACTTTCAATTTTGATCTAATAGATCCAATTCGTTAATATTATGTTATGAGTTCAAGTTATAGTTGGATTATTTGTTAAAAAACTATTTATTTTTAATTGTAGGACTCACTCCTAAATTGACTATGCCGACAGCCTCGACGCCATATCATAAAATATATGCCATATATGAGCGACGTTAACAAGTTAAATAACTCAATTGTCAGAAAACTAACAAATTGGACCTATTAGATCAAAATTAAAAGTGCAGGGGTGTTTTTAATGAAATTAGAAGTTTAGGGACTGAATTGATTTTGGATCCAAACTACAGGGTAATAATCTGTATTTAACCCTAGAAAATATATTGGCTTTGTGATATTCACTGTAACCATCACATTCTCCCAAACATTGTCTGACAACACAGCTAATGATATGTCCTCCCCAATTTTTCTTTTCCCGGCATCTAAAGTCTTCAACCAATCTTTCCATTTTTGAAGAACAACCGTACTTGCTAGTGCTTCTTTGGAATCAATAAGTCGCTTCAACAAGATATATTGTGATACAAATCTAGTTTTCACTACTTTCAATAACTCCAATTTTGATTGACTTCTGAACATGGCCAAAGCATGTGAGCGGTTCAAAAAGAACTTAACAATACTTTTTCCAATATTGTAAATTTCCTCAAACCATTCAAGCTCTTTTGCGAAATCTTTAAAAATAAGATTCAAGGTATGAACAACACAAGGAGACCAAAAGATATGTTTATATATCTTTTCAATCTCTCTCCCAGCAGCTTCACAGTTTGATGCATTGTCAGTGACTATTTGGAGAACATTTGATGATCCCACCTCTTCAATTGCAGTCAGCCTAAACTCAGCAATCATTTCACTAGGTTTTTTTTTATCCCAAAAAAGTCTTGAGCATAAAGAAACATCGCTCGTCTATTGCTTGCAGCAATAATGTTGATAAGTGGTTCATGCTTCACGTTAGACCATCCATTTGATACAATTGAAACACCGTGAGTGAACCATGTATCTTTAACAAGGGCTAATTCTTTTTCCAAAATTCGTCTACACTCATCAAGCAAAGTAGTTCTTGCTTTTTCATACGTTAAATGGAATTCCATTAGCGCATAATCCTCTCATCACCTTCATATCAACAAAATTTTTATTTATAATCTTGAACATATCATCAAGAGCAGTCACAGTGGATTTTTTTGGTTGCTGCCTTATGAGTGTTGAGTTTTTTAAAGAGGAAGAAACTCATTTTTTTTTTCAGCTTCCATAACCATTCGGCAAACCCTGTCATATTCCTTCCCATTAGCAGGTAATTCTAGACATCGACGAATCTCTTATTTTTGCCCAGGGGAAGTACCAAAAAAATGATAGTGAATGCCAGTATATGAACTACTAAACTTGCCATTCCAATGTTTGCATGTCCAAGACTTTGCTCCACTGGGATTTTTTCCTTGCGCTCCACTTGTGATAACAACTTCATTGAGTAATGGCTTTATGTTAGAATTCATTGGAATTTCTTGGGATTCTTGAGCTTGGTCTTCGCTGTTTCTACCCGATGATTGGTCTGTAGCACTTGATTAAGTTCCTTTAACAGAATTATTGTCGTCATACTCACCAACATCTTCATAATTTTCTTCTAAAATTGGTACTTGAAACGATGGTTTTCTTTTTCCAAAAGTCATTGTTGAGCTTTGGTAAAAGATGCTATTGTAATTTTACTGTTTATGATAATTTATATGTGCATGCAGCCTATTTATAAAGTTCAAACTATACAATTTTAGTTACATTAAAATGGTGGTCGGGTGAGACTACCACTCCGGGGCCATAGAGCAACATAGGTTGGACCCCTCCCCATGGAGTTTTTTTCACCTGCGGATGATCGAACCAGTGACCTCCTTACTACCAGGAGTATCACTGCAGCGTTCGCCCAACAGGCAGGAACAACATGCTTCCACTGCACCAAACCCCATGGGTTCAAACTATACAATTTTAGAAAGTAGGATTCCTTATTCTTTATCAAAAAATAAAATCTCTGGAAATCATGATCGCTAATCATAATCCTAAAAAGCATATTTGGAAATATACTTTTTACTTAAATAACCCTTATACATATACTATGAAAACCCCATTAGTTTGAAAGGGTAAACAAGTAAAATTAGATACTAGAAGTAATTATTTTTTCGTTTGATATTAGAGATAATTAGACATTAGGAGAGAAATCTTCTAGATATTATCTTCCTCTTTTTTTTTATCAGAAATTCAGAATGGTAATTAACTTTATCAAATCTCTTCATAAAAATGAAAAGAGGATAAACATAAACATAAAAATAAAGAATGGAATATCAGCGTCATCGGAGGCACAGAGTTGCAGAATGAAGCTCTAATCAAGAACACCACCGATGAAGGTTTGATCATAATCCGATGCTTTAATAATTCTATGGTTTCCTTTGAAATCTTTTGGGGATTCTTTTCAGCAAATCATAATTAGATGATTTCATAGTTTTATGTTCTGAATTATGCTTTCGTAGATCTAGAATTTAGATCGCAAAGATGGAGATTTGATCAAGATTCAAGAACATCACCGATGAACTGACGAAGATGGAGGTCTTCAAGATTCTTGAAGACTTGACTGTGCACTCCGTCACGACAGCGTAGTACGTCACCCTCATGGCCTCCGTGCATTGGATTCTAGGCTTCGAGAGGACCGATTTAGTGACTGAAACACAGACCAGATGCGCTGAGACAATGGGATCGCTGGAGTTACCGATGTGGATTGCGATCGTACCACGTTGAGGGTTGGGCGATCGGGATCACGGGTCACCGCTAAACCGAGCGATCCGGACATCTCTGGTCCAATATACTTATATTTTTGCTTCTTCGTGACCATTCGCATGCACAACATAGAACTGAATACTAGAAATGTAAATGATGGTATAGCTTTACAGTGCACAGAAAGAAAAAAGAACTACTTGTTAAGGAGTGGATCCGCTGAGGATTTGATCACATATTCTCCACTGGCTACTCGCTGAAGGCTGCAAAGAGTAAGAAATTCGTTAAGAGGAAGACTGGATTCCGGTCTTCGCTCTTCCGATGCTCAAGTCAGAGTTCATTTTAGTAGAGTGACAGCCAAGTTGAGTAGCAGAATGAACACCTTGCAAATGAGGAGAGGTCCTCTAATTATATGCATCAAAGGTTGGTGGGAGTCAGTGTTCCCTGTGGGCCCCCCTTCACACCGACTCTTAACCATTGAATCTCGCTCATAGGTGAGCATACACGCGTCCACACCTCCTGACGCCAGCACTCCGTGCCTGGAGAGCATGCAATGGTGAGGTGCGTCATTGTGACTACTCCCGTGCGCCTGTTTATGCTCAGCCGTGCATACCCCAAGATGATTTTCTTAGTTATGGAGTTAAATTGCATTGAAGCATTGTGTTTTATACGTAGAGAAAACTTGAGCGAGTGCGGTGTATATTTACCGTACACGCGCTTCATGAGGATGGGCCCCCCGTTGGGCCCTTGCTAAGGAAAACCTTTGCATTTAGGCTGTGGCAGAGGTCCCACAGCTCCGCGACCCGAGCCAATGAGAAACCAACTGTCACATATGATATCCTGATAACTCATTGATTCGAAACCGCAAGACCTTTTAGGTTTAAGTTGTTAATTTACAAAACATTTTATTTGAACCAATCATTCTAGCTACCCAAAAACTTAAGTGGAAGTTAAAATGGATGACAGGCCTTGGGATCACAATTGGAGCCCAATTTGAAATAAGGTTCACTAATTTTGAATAACAAATGAAACATGCCTTAGGGTTACGGTCTCCCAAAATATATAAATAAACAAGTAAGGTACAAATAGATTCAACAACTAAAAAACAAATTAATAGAAATGACCAAGTCCTTGATCTAATATAGTTAAAGAAAAAATGCCAAGCCAGACCATATGCCTCCTTTGTACGCTTATCGACCACAAGCTCAGAATATGCACACTACTATTGTAGGGGTGAGCTTTGGTCCTCGCTTGCCCAATAAGGGCCGACCCTACCATGCTATGTTTGAAAGTAAAATACTTAAAAATATTTACTACATAATATTATGCATGTTAATTGAAAACATTTAAAAATGGCAGCAACCACAAACATTTATTCTCTTTTATAAAACATATGTAGTACGCTAAAGCAACCTGAGTTCAGATATACTCACCTGCAAGATCTCCAACACACATGTGACCGAAATCCTGGTTGTTAGTACCCAGCAAATCAGGCCAACTGCCGATGATAGCCAAATCCTTCAATACTCATCGTTCACTTTCCTTATCGGCTACGAGCAGCCAGAGTGTCGATTCCCTACATATACTACTAAGGTGACACAGGCTCAACACAACAATGGTCATATTGTCCTTCCGAAGGTTCACAGTTTGACAACGTAGGAAGCATTACTCCTATCACTCTTAGGTCACTAAATAACATATCTCATCATAGCAAACAATGCCTAACATTGATTTTCATTCAATTTGGATAATCAACAATATCACATGTAAATCATTGAGGCATGGCCATTCACAAATATCTTTGCAGGCAAACATCATATTAATCAAAAATCAAGTATGGAATCACATCTCGTTGGAATCGACTAAAACTCTAATCATTTCATCACTCTAATCATTCAAATAACCTAGGAAAAAATCTCGACGAATCAATAGTCGAATTTACACAAAAATCGTACCTGAATTTCTTAAACTTCAGAAATTCTAGTCAATCTTAAAGTTCGACGTATTCCTACCAAACTCTATCCATGTAATATCATGCTCTGCATACTGGAATAAAATGGAACATCAGAAGTTGCGGTATGCGCCCTCATGCCTTGCCACTAGGAAAGGCGAGTGGACCCCACGTGCCCTCATTCTGACCACTGAATTAGGCTGCAAAACTTATATCAAATGCTCATTAGAATATGCAGAGCAACTTCTTCAACTACAACTAATATTGACTCTAAGCGAGGAGATCATAATTTACCTTGAAAGTGCCAAAACTTTTGAGCTCGATTCCGGCGGCTTCCAGACGAGGTTGGTAGTGTCGAGTTCGCAAAGGGGAGGGCTTCCAAGCCCACGTGGTGGTGCCACCAGTGATGGTCCAAAACTAGTGATCGAATCGAGTAGTGAAACCGTGATTCTGTCAGTTTCTCCTCCTCGTTCCTCACTGTTCGCCTCAAATCGGCTCAAACCACGATTATGAATCGACAACATGCAGGAGGAATGTTGGTTCTTTTCCGATTGATGGAGAGTCCAACGACGGCCAGACGGTGGAGAACTCGTTGGGTTTCGGACTGATCTCCCTTATCTCTCTCATTTTGGGTATGCTACCTGAGAAAATGAGGGGATTCCTCCCCCCCCCCCCCCCCCCCCCCCCCACCAAAAAAAATTCTAGGTTACATTTATTTATAGTATCAATAGGGAAAAGTCAATTTTTTCCCTCGAAAACTCTGATGAACAAATAAATTTCTGCAAATTATAATTTGCTCATACGAATTCTAATTTTAACTTACCGCATGTCTTCAGACTCAGTTCAACATGCATAACATCTTTCATGAAGAAAATTTCCTCGAATAATGAATCAAAGAAAAATTCAACTTTAGAGCTCAACTTAAATGTTCAAAATGAAAGTAAAAAATAAATATTTCCAGCAACTCGATAACTCATGGTTCGGGACATAACACTGGGTCTTTCGTTAGAAAACTGTTCACTATTTTTTTATGTTTATTTCCACCTGTTGCGTCAGGTCTATGGGGCAAGACACTATTCGTTCAAAATTCTATTAATTTATTTATTATAAATGAGAAATAATATATATATATATAAATAAATAAGGGAAATGTCCATTTATCCACCGAGATGGCCCAAAAGCCACCGGAAAGGTTCCGTCACTGTCATCGACTCGCTGTAACACATGACTTCTGCAACGAAGTCTTCACTGCCGTGAATCGGACTCCGGTGCTTCGACGCTCCAACGAGGAGGAGGAGGGGAAGGGAGGGAGGGATGGAGAGAGAGAGAGATCGATGAGGAGTTAGTTTCAGTTTAATTGATGGGGCAGAACTGTCATTAAATATTAAATTTGGTAAATGGGAGTAAAAAAACTCTTAGTGGAGTAATTGAGCAATTTTTAGGCTTAAATTGTGTAAATGGTTAATATCCCTACAAATAATGGGTGGTTTTATTCACACACCATTTTTCTCTATTCACACACCCCTTCTATTTTTCTATTACTTTAATTCAATTTTTTTTTATAGATTACCTTAACTACCCTCCTTTATAATTATGTTACTTTTTTCTATTTGGTAAGTCAATCATTCCCAAATCCTAAACTCTTATTTTCCCGCAGACACAAAGGACTTCAAAACTCTTTGTGATTCCCTCTTTTCTTTTCCATCAAAAACTTCTCTAGCATAGTTTAACTATCTCTCTAATGTGATGCTTTGAAGTTCAATCATGGCAGAACAAGAAACTTTAGACCCATCTTTAGAAAAAAATTTATATCTGATTTGCAATGGAGACATGAAAGAAAAATATGAGTTCAGTGATCATTCGAGCCCCTTTAAATTCAGCCTTGGTAAGATTCTAACAAAAGTTATTTGTATAATTAAATCCATTGAGCAACTATAGAACTTTACAACAGCCAAATAATGATGGCCTTATGATTATAAACATGATTTGTTCTACTATATTATGCTACTAGAACATAATATTGTCCCTACACTAACATTCCAACTCATTGCATTCAATATTATGTAGAGCATCTCTAAATTTTGTGTACATCATTGGTTGCAATGTGGAAGCCTGTGACTGAAGTGGATAAAACACAGATTCCATTTATTTTTTTATTTTAGGATGATGCACTTGGATTAAGAATCATAAACAAACAAGCATTGAGTCTGGTGTTTTGCAAAGTATGAGGACAAACTTTGCAAATTGGATTCAGTTGCATGAAGGTGATTCCTGGGGAGCATATTTTTTGTCTAATAATACAAGTCATTCCACTTAATAAACATATTACTTTTCCTTCATTTATAGGTAAGAAAAATGTGATTTATTGTATAATGATGGTTGATTCATTATTGGCTTGCGAAATAGAAAATAAGAAAAAGAAAACAAAATTACAAATGAGGGTAGTTAGGGTATTATACAAAAATAATTGAATTAAAGTAATAAAAAATAAAAATGGTGTGTGAATAGAAAAAATAGGTGTGTGAATAACACCATCCTAAATAAATAGTAACCATGAATGTGTTTGAAAACGTACCGACCAAATCATTAAATATTTTAACAAATTACATATAAGTTATTGACAAAAAATGACTTAATAAATACATCATTTGAAGATTGAAGTAAACATATAAGAACTAAATCTTACAAATAAGGACAATGTGCTCTCCACTTGCCACATGTCATGAGTTAATTTATCCTTTTACCCTTAATTACGTATTTTAACTTCTAATCTCTATATAAGGATTATATCTTACAAATAAGGACAATCTACTCTCCACTTGCCACATGTCATGAGTTAATTTACTTTTTTACTCTTAATTGCTTCTTTTGACTTCTAATCCCTTTATGTTGTTCTTTTTTCTTAGAATAATTTCTTTATGTTACTTTTAATTTTTTTTTTAAAATAATCCGTTTATATTACTTTTTTTTCCTTGAGAATAATCCTTTTATGTTACATCACAAAACCTCACTCTGCTACTACTCTCATTTCATTGTCTAATTCTACTACTGCACTCGTTCAATCCTGCTATTACACTCATACTTATCCAGTTCTGCTACTGCACTCGTCTCGCCTAATCCTGCTACTGCACTTGTCATCGTCTAATCCTGCTACTGCACTCGTTGCATCTATACTCGTCCAATTCTGTTACTGCATTTGTACTCTTGTTCTGCTACTGCACTCGTCATCGCCTAATCCTGCTACTGCACTGGTCTAATCCTGCTACTGCATTCACTGCACTTATACTTGTCCAGTTCTGCTACTGCACTCGTCATCACCTAATCCTGCTACAGCACTCGTCCAATCCCACTACTACACTTACTGCACTCATACTCGTCCAGTTCTGCTACTGCACTTGTACTCGTGTTCTGCTATTGCACTCGTCATCGTCCAATCCCTCTACTGCACTCATACTCATCCAGTTCTGCTACTGTACTTGTACTCGTGTTTTGCTATTACACTCATCATCGCCTAGTCCTGCTACTGTACTCGTCCAATCCCGCTACTGCACTCATACTCGTCCAGTTCTGCTACTAGAAACTTTTTCCTACATGCCAGAGTTTTTCTTCTCACCTACACAAAGTGGCCAATTTGAACCATAAACAATGAATATCATATCATTAACATAAACCATAAACTATGAAGTAACAAATCAATTCAATCTGAACAGTAGCACATCTATCATTGACATTAGCAAATCCAGCAGCTGGAACATATCATCAACATAAACTATAGTAGTAGCATTCGATATGAAACTAACCAATGCAGTAACAGAGAAGTGGAAGCCAATCAAAGTTGTAGTTGAAAAAGAACATGGTAGAAATTTCCCCAGGTTGAAATAATAGTTTGGCTATGAAATAAATATCCGAGATACATAGTTGTATAGTGAGTTTCTGTTAACCATTTTAATGAGAATATTTGAGTTTACAAAGACTAATAACGTTGCATGTTCCAGCCGCTGGGTGGTAAGTCATTCCTAGTAGTTGAGGAGCTATAATTAGTTAGCATATTAGAAGCATGTGAAGTGGCGTGAGGGCTCTGTTGAAAGGAATGAGGTGTATGAATAGCAATGATTCAAGGAGAAGAATTCAAACATAATATTCACAGAGAACTCAAGGATTTCAATTAATCAAAGTACAGTAAGAAACCATTACTTTAGTTACTTCAAAAGCATGTGGGGACAAAATTTCCCTGCTTAATTCATAGATTAAGTCTAACATGCTTAATTCATGAATCTGCTCCTCATGTATATCAAAGTAAACTACAGAACATTTGATTAACAAAAGACCAAAACCTTCAAATAAACTTCACAAATACATTCATGAAGAATATGTACTGCACATATAGTAGCACATAACAATAATATGTACCTCACACATACACTTTATAAGTGATGGGATAGTGAAACTGTAGATGATCCCACAGAAGTGAAAATCATATTTTAGGCTCCATGATTGGTTTCAAACAAAATTTCCAACAAAAGAAACGGATCCAAGATGTCTAGTTTCATAACCTTTGCAATATGATAAGACAATGCTACATATTGTAAGTAAATCTGATTAATAATATCACTAATCTAAACAAAACATATACATATAATATAGAGCATCAAAACAATGAATTTTCTAAGGTAATAGCAAAGTAGCTGAGATATGAAATTGGCATTACAAGTAAACAAAACAAGAAACATATTATGCATAAGGAGGTTTTCAATGTGTGTTATCCAGGTCTCACATATAGCAAGATAAGAACAATTTCAGACTTTTCTAAAAAGGCTAAACTATCCTACAACATTACAAACAATCAACTTTACTAATCAAGCCTTGGCCTATTCGAACACAAATAAGTCTACACCATAAATTCAGTGCCTAATCCAAGATAGCATTATTAATACCTTTCGCAAATTATAATTTTCAAATCTTAGCATTCCATTGTATGTTTACTAAAACCCCAACTTCAAATAGCAGTACGCTGAGAATTAAACTATCAACTATCACAGAAACATAAAATAAGCCACAAAAGAAGCAAGGTCGTCTAATTGGAACCCAATTTCACAAAATCAAAATCCTCTCACTGAGCAATTTCAATCATGCAGCCTCCTACTATTACCACCAGTACCCTAGTTCTGTAAAAGAAGTCTGTAATGCAGAACCCATATCATAGGCTTTGATAACCATAACAGCATCCACAACATTTCATAATTGGGCCATCTAAAATCCTTCAACTCATCTAAATTACCTTGAAACCAATACTTAAACAATTAAACCAACTTAATAACATCCAAATTATCCAAACCAAAATACATTTAACGAAAATTTTAGTTTATCAAGAGATTGAAAAGAAGAGCCTCATTGAACCTCCACATTAAGCATGATATTGCTACCACCAGTACCCTAGTTTCGTTATCAATTTCATTGATACTAATCAAATGAGGAAATAAAAGCTAATCAACTACTCGAAACCAATCCAATACATGAATTCAATAGCTCTCTAGACACCATTGAAAGTACCCATGAAAAAAAAAGAGCAAAATAAAGCAAATTTCCACTCTGAACCTACCAAATGCAGCTGAAAACCAAAACCAACTCAAAGATTGCAACTCAAATCTTCACATCCAACCTACGAAAGAAAAAGGGTTTACCTTATCGACCTCCATTGAAGCCAAATTCGAGCTGAGCATAGAATCGTAGCTGCTACTGTGTTGGCCACTGGGTATTTGGTCGTCTGTTTTGGCGTTTAGATCGGTTGAGGTCGCTGGGAATTTGGGTGTCTATTTTGGCGTTTAGATCGGTTTAGGTTTTGGGTATTGGATAGTAGCAGTGTCATAAATTATGGTGAAACTCGAGCATTTTGGTCATTATCTAGTTCTGTGGTAGACAGGTTAGGTTTGGCTACTATGCCTCTTGCTAGCTCTTTGTGTGTTACATCATCTCCCGGTGTTCTTCTTGAGCTTAGTATGTTTGGTGATTTATGTGCTATTGTGATTTGTGATATAGAGTTCTTTGCTGCTTTGATTGTGATTCTGAACCACACGTATGATGTGATCTTGGGTATATATTGTTTGAGGCTGAGCTATGCTATGATTGCTTGTTTTGAGATAGTAGTGTCTTTCTATATTCTTATACAACCGGTGTTTCACTATCGGTGTTTGAGATCGAATACTCTATGTGTGCCAAACCTCCTGCCCTCATAGCAGTATCTGATATCAGACACCGATAATAAAACACCGGTTGTCCAGGGATATGAAAAGACACTACCATATCAAAACAATTAATCATAACATGGTTTGACCTTAACCAATCTATACCCAAGATCACATCTTATGTGTGGTTCGGAATCACAATTAGAGTTGGAGAGAACTCTATCACAAATCATAATAGGGCATGCATCACAAAATATATTAAGTTTAAGAGAAACACTGAGAGGCGATATAACACACAAATATCTAGCAAGAGGCATATTAGCCGAACCCAACCCATCTACCATAGAATTAGATATGAAAGAATAAGTCGCTTCTGATCAAACAATACTTTAGTAAGGTAGTTAAAAATAGACAAGGTACCTTCCACCCCTGAATCTCGCTGATTGATAGTAAATACCCTAACCTAGCCTGGAGGTAGCTGTCTCTAATGGGTCCCCTACACACCACTCCGAGGTTGGGTACACTCTGGCGAAATGCCCTGCCAGTCCACATCTATAGCATACCTTGCTCTTCAACTTCATGCGTACTCTAGAAACATGGCCCAACTCGCCGCAGTTGTAACATCTCAGAGATGTAGCTGGTGCTACATATCGATAGGCACAGCCCTAACAGGTGCAGCTGCCACCTTTGCTGGAGCCTGATGATGAATCTACTGTTTCTTCCAGGACCTGCCCCGAACACCTGTCGTACTACTGCTCCTTCAATTGCCATCCTCTTTCCCTGTGAATCTTTCACAGCCAACATCTCTCTATCATATATCCTGGCCTCCTTCTCATGAGCTGTAGCACTAGCAAAAATGAGTGCCTTCGTAGGCAGCTGAAGGGGGGTCACAATCTCCTTGATCTCGTGCTTCAGTCCCTGCAGAAATTTCTTGGCCAAGGACACTATGTCATTTTCTGAACGAACCGGTGCAACTGGGAGAATCGTGCCTCATAGTTTCTGACGCTCATATTCCCCTGAACTACAGCAATAAACTCAAGCTCCAACTGCAACTAGAAAGTAGATGTCTCAGCAGATTTTCACATAACCCTCCCAAGTCAAGGTGGACACATCTACAGCCCTCTGTGTACCGTTCCACCACACTCGTGCCTCTCCCTGAAAGAGACAAGCAAATATCTTCCTCTTCTCGATCTCAGTGCAGATGATCATCTTGAAATAAGTCTTATGTTCTCAATCCACTTATCTACCAACATGTGATTTGTACCTCCTTGGAATGTGATTGCTTCCAGTCTACAAACCTCTTATCAAGACTAACTAAGCGGATGGCATCGCCTCCCTCACTAACAGGAGGAATAGGCTTAACATACAGTGCCTCCACCTCCTCCTGATATAACTCCTACATAGGAGGGACCCTGCCTCTTCCCCTAGCTCTACCCCCTCTTTGGGGCCTACCTCAACCTCTAATTTCTACCTCTAAGAGAATCCATCACCTGAGAAGTATAGCAACACTACTTGTATAAAACTTAAACACAAGTATAAGTTCAATACAAGACCATATTAACCAAGACACTAACATAAGGAAGGCACTCAAAGCTCCTGTGATGACTTGATGTTCTAAAAGACACCTAACACTCCCATATACCCAATGATTGTATCAATACCGAAGTGTATATGATGGGGGTCCACTACAGATGGGTCATCACTTAAGTAGTACTGATTATCACAAAAAATGTACCTTACACTCTGATACCTAAACCCAAAATAGAAGTTTCTGAGATCTCCCAAGGTCTTCAGAATACTTCTAGATCAACTTTTCAAGGTTATGTATATCTAGCATGCTTCAATTTATCACAATATGACCACATGATATATTGACAAGCTCGTATTGACAAGAAGCCAAAAATCTGGGCGGAAGCACCGCCACACACCGTCGGTGGTTACTGAGCGTGGGGTTCACACCCTTCCAGCAACCCCCAAATTTGGTGGAGAGACCTATGCCAAAATATTCATCTCAACATGTGTAATAATTTTCACCACTTGCACAGTCTGAGTCAAAGGAATGACTAGTGGCGTTGCTTGAGGTAGCCTTTTGGTGGAGAATTCGGCATTGACCGGAAACTGCAACTTGGATTAGACCTTTGTTGCTATGCTGTAGCAAAGGAAAGTATATTAGATACCATAATGTTTGGCTAGGTGATGGATTACGATTTAATTAGAGCTCTAGTATGCCTGTCATTGTACATTATGGGGGTAACACATAGGTTACTTGTGATTCATGAGTAGACGTTTTGAAAGAGAGTGTGGGTGGTTTCTTTCTTTCGTTGTTCATTGAGGGACTTGGCATACTAATTGGTGGAGCTGATTTTGGGTTGCTTCAAGTATTCTTGAGTTGAAAAATTGTTAAGCGTGTGATATCGAGTCATTTTAATTGAGTTTACTCATACGAGCTTCAAAAGCTTACCGGGTTTATCGTTTGAAACCCTGTACACTATTCCACAGTGTATGAGTTATTCCTGCAGGTTAGGACAACCAAGGTTTAGATGGAGGCTTTGATGCTTTCAGGTTTATTTAAACACTTGGTGATGTAATAATTGGCTCTGGAGATTGAGTCTGTGGTTTCGGTTTGTTTTGTTGCTTAGTTTGAATGAAAAAATTCTAAGCCTTGGGGTGGTTGGTTGTGTTTTTCATGTTTCGGATTTGAATTCCTTTATTCAATATTCGGGGCGTGAAAATTTGAGAGAGAATATTGTGTTCTTCTTCATTGATAAAATGGTCTTTATACAAGAACAAGAGTACAGAGATTACATAGAATCTAAGTCTAATATTACTAAGAATCCTATTCTAAATATGGATAGGAAATCTGTGACTGAATATACTTTGCCTATTACATAAAGATTCACATTCTTATTGGATCAGTCACACTAAAACTAGGTTAACACTCACCTTGTAACATCCACACGTGATGTCATGTAACGTTGATGGCGCTTTTCACGTAACCAACCTTGTCGGATAGTAAACCCATTTAGAATAAAAATAACTTCAATCGAAAGAGGAAAAAGTACAACATGCCTAACAATTCGAGAATAACATATAGACATCAAACCTCCCATGATGCCAATGTTTTCTCCCTTATTTATACAATTGTAGGAGATCAGATAATTATCATAGACCAATGCTACACACATGTTTCTCGAATGTGGTCTTAGGCAATTTAAGGTTTAGTAAATAAATTTGCCACATTATCTTTAGATCAGACATGATTCACTTTGATATTAAGAAGAACTTGCTGTTGCTGATTATAAAAGAACTTTGACGATATATGTTTGGTGTTGTCGTCTTTGATGAAACTTTATTTCATTTGTTCAATGCAAGCGACATTATCATCATACGTGCATATAGGTTCATCAATGGTTGACTTCAAACCACATGTACTTCGAATATGTGTAATTATGGATCTAAGCTATATACACATGCACACACATATTTAGAAACTATTTCGTGATGGGCAATAATTCTGCATGATTCGAAGATGTAGCAATGATGATTTGTTTAGTAGACTTCCAAGATATTATGGTATTCTTCATGCTAAATGCATAACAAGTTTGGGAACCACATGCACTAACTTTACTAAATATTCTTTAAGGGCTCAATTGACACTTTAAATGTTAAGTGAAGTGATTACTCGTATGGTAGAAAAAATAGCCGCACTCATTCAAGAATTAATGACAAATGCAGTACTAATTTAAAAATGAGTGTGGTTCATATGGTCAATAATTGATTAATTATTCCTTAGTTTTTTTTGTTTTGTTTGCTTTAAAGTGTTATCTTTTTGTTTTAATTTATCATTAGAGATGAAGATTACACAGTGACCCACTCAAATTGACACTTAGGTAATTGTATCTATGCAACCGTAGATGCAAACGTGATGTAGAATGTAGCTACCGTGAAACCGGCTTGTATTGACTGCAAAAACTTAAGGACTAAATATTGTTTAATCCTTGAGTTTTTAAACAAAAAATATTTCAGTCCATGATGTTCTAATTTGATACGTTTAGTCCTTGTACTTATCAATTTTAGACCAATAGGTCCTTTTCGGCACTCTCAATCCAAAACCTCCATTAAATAGCTGACATGACAATTATTTCTCCACAAAATTGTCTATTCTACCCTCACCTCCGTTTGTTTTTTTAATATATATATATATATATATTTTTTTTTTCTCTGCTTATTTTTTATTCTTCCTCCTCTCTCTTCTTGTTGACCTCTACATCCAGATCGAAGGGACTGACTCATATCTAACATATGAATCCGGTTAGCTGTTTGGAGCTCGATTCAGACCGGAAATTGAGGTCGAGAGAGAAGATGATCCATCTGGGGAGAAGATGATCCTATTTGGGGCTTTTTTTTTTGTCAATCTGTTTATCCCTTCTTCTTCCTTCTTCCTTCTTCCAACTCCACCCCGTATGCCATCCTCTTCTCCACCCTCTATGACCTTCTCTGCGGTGTTTCCAACACCGCCCTCCCCATTCGCCACTTGCTTCAGCACCTCCCATAAACAAAAAAAAACAGAGGCAAGCCATATACCCAAATCACTGAGTTTTAGAAAACAGAGAATCAAAGGCAAGCCATATACCCAAAACATAAACACCATTACCCCAAACTCAAATCAAGACCCAATCCAAACTAACCCAAATTGAAACCCCAAAATCCCCAAATCAACCACAAAAGAATCAAACCTTGGGAATCAGCAATGATTTAGATCAAGAAATGGATTTTCAGGTGAAGATTCAGAGGACCTATTTGTATGATTCCAATTCAGAAGTTGTGGTGTTTTAGCTTCCCGAATCCTTTTCGCCGGATGCCCAGCCATAGTTGCTTGATACAGGCGAGAATCTGAAGC
The DNA here is from genome assembly GCA_025331145.1 of Rosa persica. Taxonomy (NCBI): domain Eukaryota; kingdom Viridiplantae; phylum Streptophyta; class Magnoliopsida; order Rosales; family Rosaceae; genus Rosa; species Rosa persica. Next base: position 2,070,818 of record WFKR01000001.1, on the reverse strand, counting down.
TTTGAGAGCAGTTGATGCTTCTCCTCTTAGGGATTCGGGTTGGGATGGTGGTCTGGTTCAGGTTCAGGTTTTGACCGGACCTGTGGGGGTGCTTGATGGGGGGAGAGCGAGAGGGTCTAGGGGCAGGGTTTCGGTTGGGGTTGGGTTTAGGTTAAAGAAGAAGGGTCTGGGAGGAGTGGATGGCGTGGGACATGGAGTGGGAGAGAGAAGGAAAGGTGGACGACGACGTTGGGTTAGGGAAGAAGAGAAAATCAGGAAATTTTTTTTTTAAAAAAATAGAAATAAAAAATTTAAACAAAAAAAAGAAAGGATGGTATAATAGATATTTTGACATGAAATGAATGCCATGTCAGCAACTTAACAGAGGTTTTGAGTTGAGAGTGACAGTAAGGACCTATTGGTCCAAAATTGAGGAGTACAAGGACTAACGTGTGAAATTAAAAAGCCAATGACTGAAGTGTTTTTTGGTCAAAAGTTTGAGGACTAAACAGTATTTAGTCCAAAACTTAAACAAGGACAAGTTAGTGGCTTAATGCATGTGTCCTATGAGATGATAAAGAAAACCAAACATACCCAAACAGGCTAAATCCTACAGACTACCCACATAAGCAGGCTCAATTCTCAATCCACAACGATGCCCACTAGTTCAGCTGAATGCTTAGCCGAACCCTAACACCGCATCGCACTAATGGCAACAAAATTTCTTTATCAAGCCACGACCAGCGACCACCACCTTCTCTAACGATCGCCGCAACCATACCGTTAGTTAGAGAGAAAGGCAACACCTCCCGAACAAGATCCTCGCCACCAGGCTCCAAGCATATGAACCCGACTCAAATCCCTGATGGCACAGAATAGAGACACCGTCAACAACCCAACCACCACCGCAAAACACTACACTACATCACTGTGCCAAAGCCAAAACGACAGCACCCACCAAGGAGGATCAACAAAATGACAAGTACTTATTATGTGTTGATCAACTCTCCATACTTGCAAATTTGATAATACTTTTATAAAATTCATTGGTAACTTTCAGCTTCCTATTCAAATCCTCCCTGAAAAAATCTCCTTAATTGTTAATACTTCAGTATAACTGCAATCACATTGTGTTAACGTTCAAAGTTCAGCAGTAGCTAAACTATGATCAACACAGGTTCGGTGGGCAGACCGCGACTTGATATTCTCAGTGCTTCCGCTACCTGTCAAGTGAAATACAAAGGGGGCGTCAGAGGGAGACCGAGTCGGACGGTCTTCTCTTCTCTGATGCCTAAGTTAGTCAATGTATTTACATTGACATGGTAACAGTAGGCAAATAATAGATACGTTATTAATGAGGAGAGAGGAGAGAACCTTTTATAGGTGAGGAGAGAGCTGATCTTCTCCATGTTTTCGATGTGGGATTGACATGCTTCAGTTCCCAGCTTCTGATACTGTGTTGGCGCAGCGTGTGGCGGCGCGTCAGTGGTGATCTGGGGGTAAGCCGAGGCCTAAGCGGTAGCCTGCTTGGCTGTGTTCCTCTAGGTGACTCTTATGACGGGAGCTGGTATTGCTGGCGGTAGTATGAGCGTGGCTAATTATGGCTAATTATGCTAGGTAAATGCTCATGTAAATACAAGTCCCCCAAGTCCCCAGTCAAAGAGGGCAATCTTGGTTGGGGAGTTGCCTAGTGGTTTGAATCGTTACTCCCGCTAGACTTGCAAAGCATAATTAGCGTCAGTGCGTTGTCAATCATGGACTTATTGAGCAAAAGCTTTATACCCTTTCGAGTGGGCCCCTGCTAGGCCCCCCCAGAGAGTCCCCCACTCCTCGACTAAGATAGACCTCCGTTTGGTCTATGTATTATTTGTTGAGGGATCTATATTGAACAGAGGGTGTTGGGTAGCAAGCCCAAGTGGCGGGGGTCAACGTGCCTGATCAGGGCCGTCGAAGACTGTTGACGTGTCCCTGCATTTGTCCCAGAGGACCATGGTTTTAATACAACGCCGCGTGGTGGTCGTTGGTCGTATGAGGTGTAGCCTGAGGAATCGAAGGTGGCGGGAATCCCTCCGCAGAGGGTAAGGGGGCAGTAGCGTCGCAGGGACAGATGTTTGCGAGACATTTGCTAGCAGTATTGTGCATAGTGGCGATTATCATGTTTGCAAGGGGAGGGAGAAATTTCACTAGCGATGTTTCGCTTAGCGGCGACTGTCGCCTCCCAGATGGGAGGGAGAAGTTCCGCTAGCGGTGTTGCGCGTAGCGGAGACTCGCTTGCAAGCTAAGAGGGAGAAGTTCCGCTAGCAGTGTTGCGTGTAGCGGAGACTCGCTTGCAAGATAAGGAGAGAAGTTCCGCTAGCGGTGTTGTGCGTGGCGGATACTCGCTTGCAAGATAAGGAGGGAAGTTCCGCTAGCGGTGTTGCACGTAGCGGAGACTCGCTTGCAAGATAAGAGGGAGAAGTTCCGCTAATGGTGTTGCTCGTAGCGGAGACTTGCTTGCAAGATAAAAAGAGAGAAGTTACCTCTGGCGTAGGGACATTGAACCTGGACGATTGGCATACTCGCATAAACCCTTTGATGGCTTCTGCCATGTGGCTGTCATGCATCGGTCTAGCGTTTGGGATGGTAAATCCTCAGCTCGCCCGTCTTTTCGTCATTAATGCAAGTAATTATCGACTCAGTCTTCGAGGCGACGCCTCGGTTATTCCGGAAACTAAATGCGATCGTGGGACACATGTGCGGCTGGAGAGTAACATCGCTTTTTGGCGGACAGCCTAGATTTGATTAATGTTGACATTAAAAGGGGAACCACAGAGGTTGTCGCCATTATCTCTACTTCAAACTTTCTTGTCGTCCTCAAGCTCTGTCCTCTGGCATTCGAGAAGTGACCTTTGCCACTCGAGCGAGAGATCTTAGTTTTCGTGAAAGGGATCCCCGGAAGTGAAGGCGTAAAGTTTGAACGCTCCTGATTTCCCACACTAGCAAGTTAGTGATTCTGAGCCTTTTCAGTTTTTTTTTTGTTTGCTGCTCTGCTACTTTCTGGGTTTTCAATTTGAGTGGTTTTTGTGTCTCGCTGGTGTGTTCTGAGGGTGCAACATACGTTTTAGGGGTCTCTTCTAGTGTTTTTAACAGAGATGAGGTTTAGGGATTTGCTAGATGGTCGAATCTGGGTTAGTGTGTGTTGTTGTTCGTGTTTGAAAATTGTCGTAGGGGTAGCTTAGATCTTATGCGAACTAACTGGTTTGGGTTTTAGGGTTTGTGATGGCTAGCGTCGTAGAGATCTTGAGCAGTGAGGATTTTGGGTCTGACGTGTCTTTCAGCTAGGCGGATAGGATATTTATTGATTCGTTGTGCCGGAATGCCCCTGCAGGAACCTCATTGTTGGAACTGCTAGACATCGAACCCTTACAAACCATACCTTGGGACGTGGCCATGGCTCGAGGTGGGTGACCGGAGAGTTCTAGGACCAGGGAGGATGATGGCGGATGGGAGCGACATGAGGAGAGGCTAGCAAGCAATAGCGCAGCTAGTGGTTTCGCCTATGGGGAAGACGTCGGCGGTGAGGAAATGGAGTTCGCCTGGTTCCTGTCTGACTGAACCGCGGTTGATGAGCCCTTACAAACCATACCCTGAGACGTGGCGATGACCGAGGCCTTCGTTAGCCGCCTGAAGCGGGTGTTCCGCTTACCTGGAGTGGTGAAGTTGCATCCGCCAGCCGCTAATGAGAAGGCATCCATTTTGCCAACGGGGTACGCTATTGTTCATAAGGTCATCTACCTCCAAGGTGTGACTCTTCCGCTACTCCCCAATCTCCAGATTTTGGTATGCGAGTTTGGCCTCGCCTTTAGACAGATTTGTCCCAACATGTGGCAGTTGCTAATGGCGCTGAACTCGCTATTGCGATTGTCCGATTGCGAGGGTCCAACCGTGGTGGAGGTGCTACATGAGGCGTTGAGGTTGTAGCAGTCAAGTGAATTTGAGTCGGCGGCAAGGGGCGCCCAAGTTAATCGAGAACAAGAAGGATTCCATGTCGCACTGGCGTGGGACCTTCTGCGTTGCCACCGACGGGTGGGAATACCAAGCGGGGCTGAATGTGGGGCCGCCGACCTTTCGGATTAAGTCAGAGTTTCAGCCCATCAGAGGTTTTCGTTGACCTCCGCCACTCAAGATTTTGGCCTTGCTTGTTGACTCTTATAATTCTAATCGCTTCACTTTTTATTTTTATTTTTTTTATAGCTGGCTTGCGTTACAACCTGATTCACGAGGAGGAGTGCCATGTGGCGAGGATTAGAGGGTGTTGGCAGAACCGCAACCTGCTTGACATTAGGCTTCTCACTGGTTGGGAATTGTTGGTCGCCCAAGAGTTGACTCGCACCCTTGGTTGGTAACTTTCGGTGATTTGTGTTCTAGTCCAACTTGCGGCGGGCTAACTTGTTATTTTTTGTGTAGAATCTCCGCCGGGAAATAGAAGGAGCCAAGACGCCTTTGCCAAGGCAATGGACCGTGTAGAGATGAACAATTTCTTGGAAAGCATGTACGCTCATGGGCTGGCGGCCCAAAAGACCGTGGTCAACCTAGAGACACTGGCGCTGAGCCAGTCCGAGGTGCCTGTGGTGTTGCCGATGCCTCATCACTCCCATCTTGGTGCTGACGGTTTGCCAGCCGTTCAGGCTGGGGCTGTGGTCGGTCGCGGCATTGCTGGCGGAAGGGCAGCTCCTGCATCCACTGTGCAGACGAGGGAGAGAGTGGTTGCCACCCGACGTGGGTCCCAAAAGGAAAAAGCGGTGGCCACAAAGGCACCGGTTAAGATTACGGGGTTGGAGCCGTAAGTTGCATCAAGGCCTGTCACCGTTGGTGCTACGCAAATGTTGCAGAGGAAGCGGCGTCAGAATGATGAGGAGGAAGAGGCAGATGAGGCGGAGACCATAGGGGCCCGTGAACAGAAAAAGTCGAAGCAAGCTCCACTAGAGACGACCGTCGCCGCTGGCATGGAGGCTCGGATGAGTGACCTGGATTCGTTCGCTGCTTATGCAGAGTTTCTAATGGACCCTTTGCGGGAGTTTTTATATCACCTGTGTGAGAGGCTGGGGTTCGGCGGCCTAGAGGACATTGTTTGCTCAACCGCCCTTGATCAATCGCCCTTCAGCTCTGCCTTTGGTCACTTGTCTGTTGGGTTGCATAAGTTGTTTCTGGCGGCATCGAGTCAGCCCCGTATTGAGCGACAGCTGAGGGAGGAGATTGGCGGTCTCCAGGGGGAGTTGGCAGAGGCCAAAGAGAAACTGGCGGAGGCTGAGCGGCACCTGACCAGAGCCGAGTGTGATCTTTCGGATGCCCATGGTAAGCTGTCTGTCGCTATTGAGCGTGACCTCGTGCGAAATGACAAAGTCTCCAAGCTGGAGCATGACATAGCTCTGTTGAAGGATCAACTGGCGGCTAAGGTCAAGCAGATTGAGATCCTTCAGCAGGACTCTGCCGCCAAGTCCGCCGAGGTGGAGAGGTTGGAGGGTGAGGTTGCCCGGTGGGAAGTGGATAGGAGCCGCACGTAGGCCCCCGATGTGAAGGTGTTCAAGCAGTCCGCCAAGTATAAACATAATGGCAGAGGCGGCAAAGTTTGGCGCTACCGCTAACCTGGAGCTGCTGAACCAGAACGGTGCTGTCGACTGGGTAAAGGCGTCCCAGCCCGCCAGGCCGTCAGGGTAGACAGCGCCTCTTGTGAGTGGTGTGACTCCCACTCAGGCTAAGGGTGTTCGTTCAGGAAGTGGGGAGAGCGGTGAACATCTGACGGACGACTCTCAGCGGACTCCACCTCCTACGCAGTCTGAGGTTTCGAGTGCCGGCTTTCTGGCTGCACATACTCAACCGGATGGTACCATTGGGACTCCCAGTTCGACTGCTCGTGGGTCCGATCAGACAAGCCACATGTCCGAGCAACAACCGCTGCCGGCAGGCGAGGATGGCGCTGCAGCTCCCCAGAACCCATGAAGACTAGCCATTGCTTTGTAGTGCCGCTAAGACCTCTTTTTTTTTTTTTTGGTGCCGCTAATGTTGTTTTATAATTTTGGAAACATCTTTGGGCGGGGAATCCCGATCCCTAATATATTCAACTGGTTACTTGATTTTGAGATTTTTTATGTGGTACTCGTTGTTGATTATGTTGGTTGCATGCCGCGATACTGTTAGAGCCTTGACCTGTGTTTTTGTTTGTCAATGGAAACATTAAAGGAATTAAAATTTTTCCAAGTGCATAAGGTAGCGGACGTGGTCAGCCAAATGTTGTTGGCGTTGCCAGTTAATTCTTGTGCATGGGCTTGGCAACAATGGTTTGAATCATTCCTCATTTCATTGGTAGCTGACGAATCAGCGTTTATAAAAGTGGGGTTGTACCCGTTGGCTAGCTTCCCTTAGCTAAATATTGAACAAAAAGTTAGCTAAGACAAGATGTTCTTGGGTAGCGGCATGACTATTTGTAGTAATATTGAAGGTGTTCGATATTCCAAGGGTGGGTCGTTGTGACGCCATCCTAGTCCATTAAGTAGAAGGTGCCGGGGCTAACGACTTCCATAATTTTGTATGGACATTCCCAAGTTGGGTGGAGTGCCGTTGGCGGTGGGATGACCTCCTTCATTACCCAGTCCCCGTCATTTCTCCTTTAGGAGGTCCTTGTTCATGCTGACGCCTTCGTCGTTGGTCTTAAGGCAGTAGCCTTCGACTCTTGCAGTGGGTTGAGTGACCTCGATAGGTAAGACAGCTTCTGTTCCGAACATCATGTAGAATGGTGTTTCACCAGTGGCAGAAGTTGGGGTAGTCCTGATGGCCCACAGGACCTCAGCCAGCTTCTCCGCCCATAAACCTTTGGCGTTGTTTGTTGCCTCGACCTGGCCAGTGATTTGGGGGTGAGCGACATATGCAAAACTCATCCGGGTGCCCAAGTTAGCGGTGAAGGATATGAGTTCTTTGTTGTTGAACTACGTGCCATTGTCTGTGATGATTGTATGGGGGATGCCATAGAGGCAGTAGATGTTCTTCCAGAGGAAGTGAATTACCTTGGCGGTAGTTATTGCTGTCAGCGGTTTCGCCTTTGTCCACTTGCTATTGTAGTCGATGGCGACGATGATGTACTTGAACTGTCCTTTTGTGGTTGGGAACTTTCCTATTAAATCCAGGCCCCAAGTTGAGTGAATCCATGGGCCAATGATGATTGAAAGGGGTTCCGCCAGGACATATGGGAGGTCAGCATATTGTTGACATTTGTGGCAAGACTTCGATATCTTTCTGGTATCGTCGCTGAGTGTAGGCCAAAAGTAGCCCTGTCGCATTGTGCGATTGGCCAGGGATCTGTCGCCCGAGTGGTTTCCACATTCCCTGCCATGTATCATTGCAAGTACAACATTTCCTTCCTCTGGTGTTAGACACCGGAGGTTGGGGTGAGTGAAACCCTGGCGGTAAAGTTTGCCATTCTGGATGTTGTAGCAGGTTGCTCGAGTTGTCATGCTTCGACTTTATCCGCTGGCAGTGTCCCATTGCGTTTATACTCGATGATTTCGTCCATCCAACTGGGGTTGACTTCAATGTTAAAAATCTCCGCTACGGTTTTTGTGATGCTTGGTCTATCAAGACTCTCCACTCTTGTGTCCGCCGGACTTTGGTGTGGTTGAGCGGTTGCCAGTCTTGCCAGTGAATCAGCCTTGACATTCTTTTCCCTAGGGATTTGTGTAATGGTGTGGAATTTGAATTTTTTGATAAGCATCTTGACGTATCCCAAGTATGCCGCTAGCTGTTGATCTTTGGCTTGGAAACTATCGTTGACTTGGTTAACGACTAGTTGTGAGTCGCTGAATATGTTAACACTATCAGCCCCCGAGTCGATGGCGAGGAGTAAGCCGGCAATGAGTGCTTCGTACTCTGCCATGTTGTTAGAGGCTTTGAAATTGAACTTCAATGCGTATTCCACGTTCAGTCCCCCCGGCCCCGTCAAGATGACGCTGGTGCCGCTGGCCTTTACGTAAGCGGAGCCGTCAACGTGTAGGGTCCAGTCTGAGTGCTGGGGGACTGGGTCGTCAGCGGTTATTATTTCTGTGCAGGGCTCAGCCTCTGTACCAGTTTCAACCTGACGCTCCGTGAGCTCAGCAATGAAGTCCACCACCGCCTGGCCTTTCATGGTGGTCCTAGGCTTGAAGTCAATGTCAAACTCGCTGAGCTCGATGGCCCACTTGCTGAGGCGCCCTGAGTGTTCAGGGTTCTGCATTACTTGTCTTAGCGGTTGATTTGTTGGGACATGGATTGTGTGGGCCTGAAAGTATTGGCGGAGGAGTCTGGCTGCGACGATGAGTGCGAGAACGAGCTGCTCTAGTAGGGGATATCTTGTTTCTGGCCCGTTCATCCCTCTGCTGGCGTAGAATACGGGGAGCTCCTCATGACCGTCCCGCCGGACAATGGCACAGCTTACTGCTGACTGTGATACCGCTAGGTATATATATAATGTCTCCCCTTGTACATGAATAGAAAGGAGTGGGACTGCTACCAAGTATTCTTTCAAGCTTTGGAACGCTGCCTCATAGTCTGGGTTTCAGTCGATGACCTTCTTGTGGGTTGTCTTCATAATTTTGAAGAATGGGAGACATCTGTCAGTAAGTCTGGAGAAAAACCGAGAAAGGGCGGTTAGTTTGCCCTGGAGGCTTTGAACGTGCTTCTTCCACTCTGGAGCCTTTATGTTGAGGATGGCCTCCACCTTGTCAGGATTGGTTTCTATGCCCCGTTCACTGACTATGTAACCAAGAAATTTGCTGGCGGTGACACCAAAGAAACATTTTTCTAGGTTGAGGCGCATGCCATAAGCCAAAAGAATGGTGAATATGATTCTGAGGTTTGCCACGTGTCCGCTAGCCTGGATGCTTTTTACCAACCTGTCGTCCACTGAGACCTCAATGATTCTTCCCAGATGTTCAGTAAACATGGCATTCATCAACCGCTAGTAAATTGCCCGGGCGTTCTTCAAACCGAAAGGCATGGACATTGTAGCAGTATAGGCCCTTGTCGGTGGTGAAAGAGGTGCACTCCTGGTCGCCGGGGTGCACTCCTGGTCGCCGGGGTACATCTTAGCCGCGTCCATCATGCTGAGCAACTCGTGTCCAGCGGTTGCATCGACCAGTTGGTTTATGCGAGGTAGCGGGAAGCTATCCTTGGGGCAGGCCTTATTGAGGTCCTTGAAGTCGACACACATCCTCCACTTTTCGCTAGGCTTTTTGACCATGACCAAGTTGGATATGCACTGAGGGTAATTGACTTGGCTGATGAATCCAATGTTCTGGAGCTTGGTAACCTCTTCTCCTATTGCATGATACCTTTCCTCATCAAAGGCCCTTCGCCGCTACTTGACAGGATAGGAGGATGGTTTGATACTCAATTTGTGCATTATGATCTCAGGGGAGATGCCTGGTATATCAGCGTAGGACCATGCAAAGACGGCTGTGTTGTCAAGTAGAAATTGGGTGAGCTCATCCGTTATCACTTGGTCAAGCTGAGCACCGATGCAGACTGTTCGCTCAGGGTGTTCGCCTGAGATGCTGATGACCCTTAAGGAAGTTTCTAGGTTGACATGCTCTTTTTTGACATATTTCTTCTCGTCCTCCCAAGGGTCCTCAAAGATATTTGGTGCTGGTGCGTGCTTTCCCACCGTTAAGATCTCATGGCGGCACGCCGAACGTGCCAGGGTTGTGGAATAACATTCCCGTGCCAGTTGTTGACTTCCATTGACACAGCCTGTCCCGTTGGGCGTAGGGAACTTCATGAGAAGTATGTATCCGGCTATGATGCACTTGAGCTTGTTGAGGCTGGTCGACCAATAATGGCATTATATGAGCTGAAGCAATCTACAATGATGAACACCTTGTGGATTTCTGCTGTACGTGGGCTAGTGCCAATAACTAGTCGCATGTCGTCAGAACCTAATGGTTCTGTGACGTCACCGGAGAAACTAAGTAATGGCTCATGATCCTGTAGTAATTTCCTATTTCGTAGGAGTTCGCTGTAACAACCGTTGAAGATGACATTTACAACGAAACTGCTGTCAACAAGGACTCTTCCTACTGACCATTTGCCGAGTATGGCGTCGATTTAGAATGGATCGTCGTGGGACAAATGTACTCCGCGTTCCTCTTCCTCCGAGAAGGTAATGAGTTCCCAACCAGCCTTTGGAAGTTTAGCGGACCTCTCATATCGGATGTTGCAAATTTCGTTGGGGTGGTTAGCACGTGCCTAGCACTTCTTTACCCTATGAGACATGTTGGTGACTGGGGCACTACCGTCGATGGTGTTGATGCAGCCCATTGGTTCAATGTTGGCGACCACGGGTGGCGGTTGGCCCACTTTGAATTGCTCCATCTTACCTTTTCGGTATAAAGTTTCGATGACTATTTTGAGAGCATGGCAGTTGTTGGTATTGTGTCCGCTGTCCTCGTGGTATTTACACCATTTGCCAGTGTTTCTATGCTTTCCCACCCTTGGGTACTTTCTTAGGGGTGGTGGCGGAATCTGATCTTTGCACTGGTTGAATATATCCTGGTATGATGCCGTGATGATTGTAAACACTGCATGCCGCTGGGAGGACTCCGTCTGTTTTAGGATTATCCCAATGAGATAAGCGGTTGCCCCTATTGTAATGTTGGTCCCTCTGCCACTTGCTCTGGTAGTTGCCTTGTTGCCACTCTCTCTTCTTGTCAATTGGTGGCGTAGCGGTGGTCTTGCTAGCGGTTTCCCGATGGCTGGCAGAGGGCTGGGCTGACTTTATAAGTGTTGGTGGGCTCTCTCCATACGTGATGAATTCTGCCTGTGCATGGATGACAGCCTCGCTCATGATATGGTCATAAGCGGCATTTGGATGATTGTAATTGAGATGATAGAGGAATGGCCCCTTGAGGAGTCCCTGCTTGAAGATTGCCAGTGCTATTGTCTTATCAAGATCGCGGCACTGAGATATTTGTCGCCCGCCATCTGGTGACAAACGCCTTTAATGTTTCCTCTATCCCCTACTTGAGGTTGAATAGCAAGGAAAGCATTTGACAGTCCTTGAAATGAGTCGATGGATCCTAGCAGGCATTCAAAGAACCAACTCATTGCATCACTGTCCAATGTTTTGCTGAACAAGTGGCAGAGGGTGGCGTCATCAAATCCCTTGTTGTTGGTGACCTTTTTGAAGGTGTCCATGTGAACGAATGGGTCAGACATGCCGTTGTAATGTGACATCTTTGGTGTCTTTGCATGTGCTGGTCTGACGGCCTGCAGGATCCTGGCGGCGAATGGCCCTGGTCTGGATGTGAAAAGCGGATTTGGTATTGGCGCTAGGGCGCCTGCCTCCGCCAGGGCTAGCCTCTGCTCCAACTGCTGCATCCTTTCCAGTATTAAGGCAGTGGCATCGCCAACTGGCCCCGCTTGGAGGTTCCACCAGATTGGCCCTTGCCTGGTGGCAGGTGGGTTACCTTCAGTCCTAGCTCTGGCTGCCGTGTGGTTGGTATTTGGTTGTGATTCTGCTTCTTGCTCCATCATTAAGCTGGGCGGAGGAGGTGGCCCATTAATTCTGGTGGGTTCAACGGTACTTGCATCTGTATGATTGGTACAGGTACAATTCTGCCGGTGTTGGGTCAACTGTGTCTAGTGCTCTGTGACTGTTCACTCTGTGCTATATTAGCGTTTGCCTCCAGCACCTTTTTCAATTCGCCGAACCTCGACATTAGCATGGCCATTTGTTTTTGGGCTTCCGCCTTCTCTCGGCACTCTTGCTCACACCCCCTGTTTGCTTTGTGGAGGTCCGTCAATGCCAGCTCGTACATAGCGGCAAGGTCCTGGACCGTTGGACGACTGCTGTCTGGCTGGGCCTCCGCTGCAGTTTTGGTCTGCTGGACCTGGGATGAGTCCTAGGGACCTATGCTATGGTTGGTTGGAGTGTTGAATAGTGCTCGGTTAAAGTTGACCACAGGGTCAAAGCTAGCCGCGGGGTTGGCGAGGTGGGGGTTGGCGGACTGGTCAGCTTGCACCTCGGCGTTCCCCCGCTACCGTTAGCCATGGTGGTGGTGGGGTGACCTTTTGTTCAAAAGATTCCCACAGACGGCGCCAATGTTAACGTTCAAAGTTCAGCGGTAGCTAAACTATGATCAACACAGGTCCGGTGGGCGGACCGCTACTTGATATTCTTAGTGCTTTTGCTACCTGTCAAGTGAAATACAAAGGGGGCGTCAGAGAGAGACCGCGTCGGGTGGTCTTCTCTTCTCTGATGCCTAAGTTAGTCAATGTATTTACGTTGACATGGTAACAGTAGGCAAGTAATAGATGCGTTATTAATGAGGAGAGAGGAGAGAACCTTTTATAGGTGAGGAGAAAGCTGATCTTCTCCATTTTTTCGATGTGGGACTGATATGATTCAGTTCCCAGATCCTGATGCTTTGTTGACGCGGCGCGTGGCGGCTCATCAGTGGTGATCTGGGGGTAAGCCGGGGCCTAAGCGATAGCCTGCTTGGCTGTGTTCCCCTAGGTGACTCTTATGGCGGGAGCTAGTATTGCTGTCGTAGTATGAGCGTGGCTCATTATGGCTAATTATGCTAGGTAAATGCTCATGTAAGTACACATTGGGATGCCGATTTCATTCCTCTACTAGTAATAGATTATTACCAAATTAAATAAGTAATGAAAGTTGTTTATTTTTTATGTGATTTTGGTACTATGTAAAGATATGATTTTGTTATCAGTAGTTTGTTCATTATTTAAGAAACTTAAGTAAACAATATAATGAAAAGACCTAGCGCTCTGCTAGGGTTGGGAGAGCACCGGTTTTGGCCTCTCTATACCTTACTCTATCAACGATGGAGCAAAATTCCGGCATCGAGACATTGGCGCACGGCTCATACAATGTTGTCTGATAGATCGTGGCTCGCAATCTTGTCGGCGACGACCTCTTTTTCCAAGATGCTCTTTTCTGTGGAGGGAAGTGGAGGCAGGGCATACCTAGACTGGGATGGCACCGAGAGTTCATCATCTTCGTCCTATCTGGGCTCGACTGAAATCAGAGGAAAGTGGTCCAGATTTGGCAGCGTTGACGTTATGGCAGCAGTTGGTGACTCGATTTTGGCTTGGGGTAATCTCTTCCCTTTGGATCCATTCTGATCGTGCCTTTGCTCAATGGGCAAAAGCAATGGCGACGTTGCCTTTTCGGATCAGGATGGCCACGAGAGTCAGGCGTCTTAGGCAATCTAGGGCATGTTTCAAGTCGACGGTGAGGGGCAGATTTCGATCCAGTTTCCCAATGAGTTGGAGCGGCGATCGGCATAGAGCAGCGCCTGGGCTTTGGGCTGGACTTGCGCTGCTTTTGGCAGAGATTGGTGGAGTCACGTTGGTGGGAGCGGGTTGTGCCTGCTCCAACGACAGACAGTAGAGCAGCGGTCGGAGCTGCGTTTAAGGTTAGTGTCCAGAGAGGCTTTGGGTGCCCTAAGTTGATCCTAGTGGGCCTGGGCTTCTATGCTGGGTTGCCCAAGTAGGGCTTTGGGCTGGGTCTTCCTTATTGGGGCTTGGCAGGTGGTGAATGAGCCCGAAGCTATTAGGGTTCGCATTTGGGAACCGGGAGACTTCTTTTGGGCCCTAAATTTATCTGCATGTTGGAATTACTTCTTCAGTTACTTAGGTAGAAGATTGCTCTCTACTCAGCGCATTCTCTTGCGTGGAGTAGGCAAGGTCGGTCACACTACTGGCGGTTATCTTGATAGAAGGTTACCCTCTATTCGACGTATACGATTCTTGCGTGGAAGTATGGTTGACCATACTATTAGTACCGTTTTACATAGCTCGGACTCTATCTGGTGCCTCATCAAATGCTTAATTGCATTCCTTCGTACCCTTGTTAGGTTGCATTTTCGATGCTTTGTTGCATCTAGCGTTTCTTTTGTTATTTTATATTTTGATGTTGTTTTTACATCTACAAGTTGTAATCTTTCTTATGGTTATCATTAATAAAATGGTTGACAGTTCCCCTCAAAAAAAAAAAAAAGGAGCTTAAGTAGAACTGTAACTCAGCATAAAAAACACCAAGTGTAACAAACAATTGAAATACAAACCAACAACAGCCATGACAACACAAGTTAAGGATCTAGCTAGATCAATGACAGAAACTGTTCAGTGGTGTTTTCAATCCAAAGAATTTCATTCATCACTTGGTGTTTCAAGTTTCCATTTTCATTTGGTTCAAATTATATATACAGACAAAGCAAAAGATCCAAAATTATGTGTACCATTGTATAAAGCTGCGGTAAAAGGTGATTGGGGAAAGGCTAAAGCAATCATCAATGGAGATCCCAATATTGTACGTGCTAGTATCGAGGGTTCGTATACTACACTTCATGTTGCAGTGGGAGCGGGACGTGCTCACTTTGTGGAGGAGTTCGTGAAAATGATGGTGATGGACCAACCATAGGAGTTAAAAAATGTCCTACAAATGCAGGACAGCTATGGCAATACTGCCTTAACTTTTGCTGCAGCCGGGGGATCAGTAGAAATTGCTAAAATTATGATAGAGAAGGACCCAAGCTTGATACACATACGGGGTGGTAGAGGAGAACAGACGCCACTCTATTTTGCTGCTTTGGCTGGACATCAAAAAATGGCATTATATCTATACTCTGCATCGTCATATTCAAAAGAAGACTTGGATGCGGTGTTTTTTGCTGGCATAAAATCTGGTCTCTGTGGTAAGTACTCGTTTTTCATTTGTTACATTACAATTTCTCGTCAGTAGGTCAAACTCAAAATATCTCACTTAAACACAGGAAAGTTTTTATCACTAAGCCCAAATAGTACTGAGCATGTTGCAGCTTCGCTGAAATTATAATAAGATATATTTTATGCTAGAACATAGGAGACACACCAAGTGTGTGAAATGGAATGGGAAAAAAGAAAGAGAAAAAATGGTGTGTACATTTCTAACCTTAAGGAGAAATAAATTATAATAGGGTCTTCCCCATTTTCCCAGCATTTTCACATATTATGCCTTATAAGACCATTTGCTCTCTATTGTTCCCACTTACAATCAAAGAATTTAGAGTCTCATTCTTAGGTAAACAGTTAAAAGTTTCCATAATCTATCATTACAAGTACTTGGACTAAAAGCCCACCACTCCACACAAATTCTACAAGAAAGATAAGGTACGGTACACTGCTAGCATACTGCTGTTCTGGCTACCTTACTTCTTGAGAGAGAGTTTCTGTCTCAATTTTCTATTGCCTTATAACTAAAACTAAAGCTCCTTATATAGGGAGTTTTTTTTTTGGGTCGTCCTTATATAGGGAGTTGATCAAAATTGAATTCAAAACATTTTAAAGGGAAAAGGAAAGTGGGAAATAAAAGGTATCTGATTTTTGAAAAAGTAAAGTCTCCTGTCTTTTTCCATCAGCAACCACTCATTTTTTCATGATATTAATGATATTGTTGAGTTCCTCCTCAGCAAAGTTAGCTGACGATCCGGGACCACTATTTGCAGTTTCATGATTTGTGTCATTTCTCTCATATTCAAGATCTAAATTAGAGGGAATCTAATACTTTGCTTCCTATTCAATATTTCCTAGTCATGTGGTGGTGGCTAGTGAACAATCCACTTCTCCTCAATAGTTCTGTGAAAAAGACACAGCTTTCTAGAGATGGATGATTGTAACAGGTGACATTATTTTTTCACCACTAACCAAGAGGCTAGAATCATAGTTTTTTAAAACTAATTTATCGATATCTTCTGTATATAGAGAGCGAGATGATATTTTTTTTTTTTTGTGTCGTATGCTTTCTATATATCCTATTATTCTTGTCAATTTAAAACATTCATATTGTAATCTATAATTACATTTTAAGATTTTTTTTTTCGTGTCATACGTAAATAAAACTATTCTAAGATATGTGTATTTTTGTCATTTTATGTGCAGTTCTCCATTTTTCATATGTATCATTTTTATTATACTTTTCGCAGGTTTAGCTTCGACATTGCTAAAAGAGAACCCAGATTTTGCTTTTAAACGTGATCATGACAGAAATACGGCCTTGCATTTATTGGCTCAAAAGCCTGCAGTATTTGCCTCAGAAACTGCCGGAATATATACATATATGAGAGTTCTACGGTGTGGTAACTCTTCACCATCAAGGATAGATGGAAATCCAGCTCATTTGTTACTCAAAGACCTCTTGGACACCGTAGAAAACGAAGACCCAGAATCCATCAGAGAGCTATTGAAAAGTCCCAGTTCGCATGTATTGTTTGACGCAGTAGAATCTGGAAATTCTAACCTTGTAGCTGAGCTTATACAAGCTTTTCCTAGTTTGTTGTGGGAAAGAGATGACCAAAGATTGACAATAATACATGCAGCAGTTTCACATCGTGATGCGACTATCTACAACATAATACATGAGATAGGCCTGTTCAAGGATGTGATAGCTGGCTACAACGATACAAACAAGAATAACATGCTTCATTTAGTTGCACAATCAGCTCCGCCAAGTCAGTTAAATAAATTATCTGGGGCAGCTTTTCAAATGCAGCGGGAATTACTATGGTTTGAGGTACATCTCTCTCTCTCTCTCTCTCTCTCTCTCTCTCTCTCTCTCTCTCTCTCTCTCTCTCTCTCGCTTTACTAGGTGGATCTATAGGTGGTTCTCTGTTACTTTTAATATTCATGAGAAATTAATGATAACCAAGGAGTGCATTAAGCTAATCCAGAAGTCGTCAGGAATAGTTTTATTTTCACGTAGATTGGCTTCTTACTGTCAGCTACTTAATTAATTAATTAATTCAAGTTTAAACATAACATTGGAAAGGGATGATGATCAATGTTGCTGCAGGAGGTGAAAAAGATTATGCAACCGTCATATATAGAGATGAAAAATTCAGAAGGCAAAACACCTCAAGAATTATTCACTGAAACACATGGTACATTATTGAAAGAGGCAGAAACATGGATGAATGGGACAGCACAGTCATGTATGGTTGTGTCAACCCTTATTGCTGGCGCTTTATTTGCAGCAGGGACTACTGTTGCGCTTGGGGATAATCAATATCATGGAACGTCATCCCCTGATTATGTTCTGAAAAGGACGTCATTTCGGATTTTCATCATATCAGATGCCATAGCATTTTTGTTGGCCTTAGCTGCAACGTTAACGTTCTTGGCTATCCTCACCTCACGTTATGCGGAAAGGAATTTTCTTAAATCCTTGCCTTTGAAGCTGATAACCGGACTCACATTACTCTTCTTTTCTATTATATGTATGATGGTGGCATTTGGCATGGCCTTTTTTATTACTTACGGTCGTCAAGACTTCCTCCCTATTCTCGTAACTGGATGTGCAGTTGTGCCAGTGCTTCTGTATCTTTTTCTGCAGTTTTCCCTTTTGAATGACATTCTTGATTCCACCTTTTCTTCCAAATCTTTATTTATACCTCGTGAGTAGTGTAAGAAGAAGCCAGTGGCCATTATATTTGTTATGGAATAGGATCCCATGTCGCAAATTCCTCGGCATTTATATATATTACTTTCCTCCGCTTATCTTTTGAGGTATTTACCATATTTTTTGGGTAATTGAGGTATTTACTATTAAGGTAATATAGTCAAGGGGCTAACTACCGGTCAATACACTTTCAGCATTGTATTTACCAATTACCAGTAACAACATTTTTTGTCATGAAGAGACAATTATGTCCTTGTTTTTTGGAGAAATTCATTTCTTGTCGCGCAAACTGATTACCGCTTTGTTTTTTTCTTACCTATTACTGACAAAACAGAATTCTGGAATAACTGCTGCTCTTGTTGCTGCTCTATCTTCATTTTCTTTTTATCTCTACTTCCATTGTTATTCTACATCTTCATATTATTGGCAATGCTGATCTCTCCAACCTTCCATCATGTTCTCCAAATTGAGTGCTTCATCGTCTGACAGATTTTCCCAATATGCATCATCTGCGTCCTCTTCTTCCATTTTTTTGAGTTTTCCCAAGCCTTCAGCATGCATGCAGTTGATTATATACTTCTTTTTTATTTTTTATTTTTTAGGTTCACGTACACTACCATTTGAAAAAAAAAAAAAAAATTGTTGTATTGCTCGTTGTAAATTATTGTGCTTCCTTTGCTCATGCATACAAAAAGTAGCTTTTGCTGCATGCTGTCTAAAACTATCTCCAATGTAAATGCTTATTTTTCATCATAATTTAGTGGTCAATTTATAATATTAATGCTACCTCTTCCGTATTGACTTGATTCATTATTGCTGTTCCTTGCTCAAAATTTAGTCTTTCCTCTAATGTACATCTCTGGTAATGAACTATTCCATAAATCCTGATGAGTTTATCATAATCATTAACTAATTTAAATTGGGGCCTAAATCCATTTCCTGTAATAGAATCTGAAAAATTAACCCATCTTCAGGTTTCTTGCTTATTTTTAGTAATTTTATTATAATGACAAATAGTATTTTGACAATCAGTTCTAATTGTAAATATTTTATTATGTAAGAATTTAAAAAATAAAATTAAAAAAAAAAAGCTTCTAAAGAATTTTATAATGCCTAATATTTCTTAGGAAAAAATTCGGTTTAGTATCCTGAGGTTTAGAGGTAACATCATGTCAGCCCCTGCTGTTTCAATTTGATCAGCAACACTCATGTGCTTTCAATTTCAACCAGTCGTGTCCAAATTTTACTGTTCCGTCTAATTTGAACATTAACTTTGACGGAGGGACCCACTTAAAGGGTTAAATTTATCATTTCACACAATTTTTCTAAAAAATAAAATAAAATAAAATCTAATCGGAGGACCTTATTCGTCCATCTTCACCCACCTCCCATCTCCGATTCCACTCTCTCCGACATCCAAACCTTCATCAATTATCCATTTCACCATTCTAACAATACACCAATAAACATTTTGCACAACACATAACAAGTACAAATCAGAGGTTCCAACACTCACCTCCACACCACCACCACCAAAATCCCAAAAAAAGCCAATCACTTGGTTTGCACATCCACTCCATCCCTCCTTGCAATGATCACCGCGGTCTCCACATTCCAGAACAACCGATTGCCAGCCTGCTTCCCCCCAGCCCCGTCACCAGTTTTGTATCATCGGCGACCACCACGAACTTCTCCGACGCGGCCTCCACCATCTTTTCCTTCAACAACGCGCCGCCGCGGCCCTTAACCAAATCCAGATTGGGGCGACCTCATCGGCGCCATCGATGGCCAGATCGATTTTTTGAGTGGTCGTTGAGGATCGAGAGAGGGATGCCGAGGCTCCTAGCTTGGTTCTCGGTTTGTTTGACATCGGGACTCACCGGATTTGATGAGCTCGCCGAGCTTTGAGACGAAGAGGGTTTGGGGGTCGGAGAGAGTGGAATAGGAGATGGGTTGGGATTGAGTATTCGGTTGATTTAAGGGTCTCTAGAGAAGAGGTCGGTGAAGATGGAGGAGTTGCCGGTATTAGAGGAAGCAAGATGGCAATTACTGGTGGTTGTGTACAGTGGCTGGGCTAGTGCCAATCATCAATTCTCTTTGGGTTTGGGTCGGGTTTGTGCTGTGGTTCAAGTAGTGGTGGCAGTGTTAAGAATCGGTGGTCGGTCCCCATGATTTCCAGCTGTGGCAATGCTTGGGTGAGAGAGAGAGAGAGAGAGAGAGAGAGAGAGGGAGGAGAGAAAAAGAGAAAGAAGGAAAAACCATTGGAGTTGAGAGAGATGAGGAGAAAAGAAGAAAATGTATTTGAAATGACATTTTTAGCCTTCATAGTGGGTCCTACAGTCAAAGTTAACGTTCAAATTGGACAGAACAGTAAAATTTGAACACGGCTGATTGAAATTGAAAGCACAAAGGTGTTGATCAAATTGAAACAGCATGGACTAACATGATGTTACCCCCAAACCTCATGGTACTAAATTGAAATTTTTCCTATTTCTAAATTTGTGGCTGGTAGTTTAGATTGTATATCACTAAATTTATCTGATGCATATCTACGAATTTGTTCATCAGATTTTGGTAATTCTTTAAGCTTTTTCTGATATAAAATTCTTACTGAAGCTAATATTCTAATGTATCTGTTTTTACTATTTTATATCTACTATCTAATGGTAGTGATAAAGGCTTAAGCTGTGTAATTTCTTGTTTGAGTTGCTTAACCAACTTGATATCTTTAGTATTAAAATACTTTTGACCATTTTTACCTGTTTTGCTATGTAAAACTACTATTTTTCTTCCTAAGACTGATAAAACTTCTAGCATAACTTGATTGCTATACTGCTATTTTTCTCCCTAAGATCAAAGGCGGCGGTTGTCCAAGCATGCATCGAATACAGAGTCTCTCACAGGTCTATGCATGGGCCTAGGTTAGATGGTCTATGGGCTTGAGATGGCTTGGGCCTAAATTATTGTAAGTTTGATTTATTATGTCTGTTATTTTTAGTTAAATGTGGCTTAATGTCGATAATAAGTTCCTATCATACTATGATAGGGGGACGTGGGCTCTATCCCAGTTGTGCACCTTGTACGCCTTGTCTATCCTAGTTAAGCGGTGAGTTCCTTGCCTCATCAAATGGTTGCAAACTCCTAGTGGTAGAATGAAACTAAGGGTCACCAATTTTATTTCCGGTCGGCAACATAATGGGAAAGATGCACTATTTTACTGATGCTTCGAGTAACGCTATGTTAAAACAAATAGAGTAGCCAGTAGAGCACTCTTTGCTAATTTGTGCATGTTAGAATACATAGATTTTGTGAAGATTTTGACGCTTATTCTAATATAGAGTTCAGGCTCTATGTCTTGCCCTTGTATTATGTAGTTTCATTAATAACGGCCTAAGGGCAGCCGCACCGACTCTTCTTAAAAACAATAAAAATAAAAATAAAAATAAAAACCTAAAAACATATAACTGTTGTTTATCCTTTAATCTATCTGAAAATTCTATAAATTTCTTAGCTATATATATGTTCTTGCAGTTGAATTTTTCCTGATTTAATATATATTCCTTAAAACTCTATATCTTGTCTTTTTTTTTTTTTAAGAAATGAGGTTTTTTTCACTTACTCCATTAAGTTTTTTTAATTCCTCCTTACCCAAAACACTCTAAGGAAGTCTTCTCTAATACCCCATTAAGTTTTTTTTTTAATACTATTTTACCCTCACCCCTTTGTTACATAGAGAGAGAGAGAGAGTGGGAGAGAGAGAAACCATAGCAGACTTCACCAGAGCCCAATCATCGGTCTCCCGAATCCACCGAATTTCGCCGAACCCGGTCACCTGCAGCCGCCCACGGGACATTTCTGAAAACCTCGCCGGAGGTCGTCGGAAAGGTTTATTACCCCCCAACTCAAAAGCTAAACGCGCTTCTCGACGGTATTCGGACCTTCGACTCCAAAGTAGTTGCTTCTAGTTGAGCGGATCCAAAGTAGATCATTCGATCAATCACAACCTTAGAGTGAGAAAGAGAAAGTACAAATGTAGAATATGACGCCGGTGATGCCGAAGATGACGACGACGACGTCGGTGCTAGAACATGACGGGGAAGAAGGCCGACAGAGGGATTAGTGCGGGGAAGAAGGTCGGGATCAGACTCGGAGCTTTTGTAATTAAGATCCTCGTCATCGACGTCGACAATGTTCTTACAGAGAGATAGAGATAGATAGATAGATAGATAGATAGATAGATAGATAGATAGATAGAGAGAGAGAGAGAGATGAATCCTTATCGTCGGCGTCGGCGTTGGAGTCCTCCTCCTTGTAGAGAGAGAGAGAGAGAGATGGATCCTCGAGTCGTCGTCGACATCCTTATACAGAGAGAGATCGGTGATGAGAGGGAGTCGTTGACGACGTCATTGCAGAGAGAGAGTCATCGATGTCGTCCTTGCAGAGAGAGATCAATGATGAGAAAGAGTCGGCAAGAGAGATAGAGTGGCGACATGTTATTTTTAATTTTTTGGAGCCCAAAATTGTCATTTAGCTATTAAGTGGGGTTAGTGGGAACAGAATTCTGTTGGTGGTGTGAGTGGGCTAATTTTAGCCTATTTTAGTGTTATGGGTCAAGGACCCTAATAAGAAGGTATGAAGTACCAAAAAAAATAAAAATACATCAGAATTTTTATTCCTTGTTAAGAAAGTTACATAATGATCGAGGACTTCATACAGTTCAATGATACTGTCATTTGGATTCAGCAAACTAGTAACCTGAACAGTAACTATACCAATTTTATGGGAGCTTCAAAGAGTTACAATTTTATGTATTTAGGCACCGCAAACAGTACCAGTTTTCCTGGGTTATTGGATACTGGTGGTCATAACAAGTTTCTCAACCACCAACAAAACATGTTTGTCATTAGTACTCTTGGGCCTAGGGCACCGGACAATTATGAAGGGCTGAGACTCAAGTACCTAGGGCTACGTCGTCATCGATTTCTTTGAGAGGACGAAGTGGTCCAAGGGAGGAATCCCAGGTCCAGAGTACTACTAACCAGACTAGTTCTTCACTTTTCTTGAGGCGACTGCAGGAACAAGTTGCTGATAGGAAAAGCAGTGTACAGTTTGCTAGCAACAATCTGTGTATGCACCAAACACATAAAAATTATATCCATGTTAGTCATATATCATCATCACCATGAATCAAAATAATAAATGTGTGTGTGTGTGAGAGAGAGAGAGAGAGGGAGAGAGAGAGCAATCTCAAGTCAATTGAATGTTTCCAAGGGTAAGAAAGTATTCACAATAAAATATCACAAGAAAAATCCATGACCAAAACTCGATGGGATGGAAACTATAAACAGATTACAGATATTATAACAATCAATGTTATATATACTATATACAGATCATGGACCAAAATGGTACTTATTTATTAAAAGTGACTTACATTAACTTTGGTAAATCATTGATTCGGTATACGACTCTTAACTCATTTATGATGAGAAGTAAAAGGTATACATGTTTGTGTTTGTATCTCAAGTGACTTGAGAACTCAATGGTGATGTGACCTTCTTCCATATCTTTATATGGTATCTCTATTTTCTTTTCTTTTTTTTTTGCACATGACTCTAGAGATGCTATATAGATTAGTGATATTCAAGAAGAAAATAAAAAAGAATGACTAAATAGTGGTTGCTACCCTGTGATTTAGGTCCAAAATTAATTCAGTTCATGAACTTCTAATTTCATCACAAACACCCATACACTTTCAATTTTGATCTAATAAGTCCAATTCGTTAATATTGTGTTATGGGTTCAAGTTATAGTTGGATTATTTGTTGAAAACCTATTTATTTTTAATAGTGGGACTCACTCTTAAATTGATTAGAGACGGCCTGCAGACACCACATCATAAAATATAGGTCATATATGAGCCACGTTAACAAGTTAAATAACTCAATTGTCAAAAAACTAACAAATTGGACCTATTAGATCAAAATTGAAAGTGCAGGGGTGTTTTTGATGAAATTAGAAGTTCATGGACTGAATTGATTTTGGACCCAAACTACAGTGTAGTAATATGTATTTAGCCCAAAAAAGAAATATGAAGAATGTAAGGACGAGCTAATATTACACACCCTGTATAGTTTCTTTTGTATCATAAACAATTGCATGCATGAGCACTGAAATACTTTAGAAATTGTCTGCTAGGTCAACCCAATATGAAATTCTATCAACTAGGAGCTAAGCCCTAGAAATCAAGAAAAAGAATTGAAGAAAAGAGAAAGAGTAGAAGATAATAATGTATACTAGCTATAGGACATATGTGAAGAATGACTACTACTATGGGGATGTAGTTTTAGGGCCCTATTTATAGCATTGGCTTGAACACCTATGAGTTGCCATACTATACTGGCGTTGTCTATATTCTTCGGACCAACAAAATTTACCTAATAAGTTTCATACTAGATTCTATATATGTATATTATAAATTTGTAATTATTTACCAAGATCATATTCCATTAAAGTTACATTTTCAGGAAGATATTATACTATTGTTCAATGAATTGTAATTAATCAAAATCATAATCCAATGAAGATTTACTTATTTGGTAAAATAATTAGTTTATTACTATAACAAATTTTTTTTTTTTGAACAAGAGAGTTCAGGTCTTTAGATAGATTTAGCAAGCAGTACAAAAACAAAACATCTCTATGGGGTCGACAGAAAGAATCGTCTCTCAGAGTACCCCGAGACTCATATTCTACAACAAGAACAAGAACCCAATATACCCCTAGTACACCCACCTTTTAGAAAATTCACGCAACATTATTTCAAACAAAACCCAGTAACCTCCAAAGCTAGAATAAAAAAACCCTCAGAGATTATGATCTTTGTGACCTAAAATAGATTTAAACAATAACTAGGGCCATAGAGACCCAATCCAACCAACCCCACAACAAATAGGTAGCCCAAAGCAATTGAAACTCTAATCCAAAAAGGATGGCCAACAGGCCCAAGAGGGATGCTTAGATGGCTCAGTCAGTCTTAGATTTGGACAGAACAGGGTTGTTGTCACACCCTCTAAAGCCACTGTGCCCTTTGCCGCCGGTGACCACAGTCTTCATACCAACTGGAACCCGATCAGGCCTCACCTTAGACCCATCACCACCATTTTGATGCCAAAGGATGACAAACCCCTTAACATCAACCATCTGATCCATCACCATCTTGGCATCACCACCTCCCTCGGCCTCGCCCCTGCCTGCAACAAGAACCAGTACTTCTCCCCCACTGTCATTCTCCAACTTGATTGGTGATTCATGCCAAGGAAAGCCAAAGAGGCTCGGTCGAATCCCACACCGCACTCGAGCCTCAGCAGTCCACCAACCCTTCATTGCTCCATAATCTTGCCCCAGGTTTGAGTCCATGACCAAGACTTCGTTGGATTCTATAGAAACACCAGACAGCGTCCCCTTTGGCAGCCATCCTGCGCCCAGACCAAAAGCGACAAGAAAACAAAAGCAGCCAGCCACAAGACTAAGGCTTAGTTTGAGATTGCTGTGCTGTGAGGGGAAACACTTCCGAACTTGCTGTAAGAGGAAGCACTTCCAAAGTAGCATCAATATCACTTTCAGTTTAGTAAAATAAAGTAGCATTAACAATGAATAACAAGCAATCTTTCAAAGGTGGAGAATCACAAAAACATAAAGCAGCTCAGCTTAGGTCTAAACGACAAGCAACACGCATCTTGTTACAAAATAGGATCAGCCTACTTAATTTTCAGCTTTTTTCTGATTAAGAATCAGAAACTGGAGATCAACATCTGTCATAATATACCGCTTACCCATGCCTTACCATAACATTACACTCGATCTCTTTTTATTAAGTAATTAATTTCTAAAGCTAAAAACAAAAGGAAAAACAAAAAGAACAAAACAGCCAACAAAACCAATGCTTCATAGGGAAGAACGTATCACATGTTCTACACAAATAGTCATTTAATTCTGGCAAGTAGAAAAGAAAATATGATCTTCCCCATCATTTTCTAAGGAACCCACAAAGCTTCACATCCCAATAACCATTATCCATAGTTAAGTAAACCAAATCAAACACACCTGATAATTCAGGTAGAATCAACAATAAGAATATCAAAGAAGAATACCAAATGCTTAGAAACACAAACCCAACTCATTCCAATCTCTATCTTAATAAGGACAATTGCACTAACTGAAAAATTGAAAATTTCAGCTACGTATCCCAAATTAAGCAAGGAACAAGCTTCCATAATGCTTAAAAGTAAAAACCCAACTCACAGAAGAATACCATAAGTATGAATCAAAAAAAGTTTGAATCTGAAAGAGTAAGGTAAAAAGAGCAAGATGAACCTTTCAGAGACAAAAATCCACGAACTGAAGGAGGTCACCAGCGATGAGCTGAAGAAGAAGGCGCAGAGGAATGCGGCGAGAATCCACGACGAGCTGAAGAAGACGACGTAGAGGAAGGCCCGGCGAGGATCCACGATGAGCTGAAGAAGACGCCTCAGAGGAAGGCCCGGCGAGGATCCACGACGAGCTGAAAAAGATGGTCCAGAGGAAGGTGGTGACAATCCATGAATTGAAGGAGGTCGTGATGAGCTGAGGAAGAAGGCAATCTGAGAGTCCAAACACCAAAGAAGAAGAAGAAGAAGAAGAAGAAGAAGAAGAAGAAGGAGATGTGGAATGAGATGTCTGCCTCGATAGGGTTTAGCTGTTTCGATGTAATTTTCAAAAAAGGAGGAGGACAGAATTGGCAGTTAGACAAATTTCATTAAACTGTTTACTATTGTTGCTCCTTGTTTTCCCAAAGCAGTTTTTAAAAGATACAAATTGTAGCTTCTCAAATTCAGCTTTACGAAGAAGCGCTTATGTCCCAAAGCAGTTTTCAAAGATTTTACCAAACACTAAATTCTTGACCCAAAAACAGAAGCACCCTCAAAAGCACCTCAAGAATCAATCCCAAACTAAGCCTAACAAAGGCTTCGGCCATTGGAGATTAAGAGTTTTGGAAAATTTTATCGTAGACGGGAGGTGTACGAGAAACCCTACCAGAGTAGCTAGGTCATTGCACTATAACAACATTGATATATGTGATTACAAGTACAATTAAAATTTGTAACTTTACTTAAAGCAAAAAAAAAAAAAGCAATAGATGAATAATACAATTCACCAACCTCTCATGATATAGGATTCAACTCAACTTTTACAAAAAACACAAGTATTACTTATTCCGGAAGATATCTATTATTAGTTACCTATGTACTCGGTAAGAAATAAAAATTAAAAAGTGTGGTAGAGAAACTGAAATTGAGAGGAATTTGCTGTGTATTCTCATTGATAATAGGGGTCTCTTTATATAGAGGATTACAATGCATAGAATCTGAATATACAAGGAAAGTAATTCTACATTGAATAGTATTCTAAATCCTTCTATTATAACTCTATTACCACTAGGTCAAGTAACCTAGAGTTTGGGTCAGACACATAATCTGGATTTCCATGAACACTCACCCTTGTGTTGCCCAAACGTAGTGCTTCTCTCGTTGCCTCATTAAAAACCTGGTCGAGTAACAAAAACTCAGTGGGACAAAAATAACCTCGGTCGAAGGGGAAAAAGAGCACAACACACCCTGATGTCTGCATCTCCCCCTAATGACTACTATCATGGGGATTCGGATAACTTCCGCAAACGATGCTACCAACATGTTTCTCGAAAGTGGAATTTAGGCAATGACTTAGTGAGCAAGCCTACCGCACTGTCCTCAGATTAAACCTAGTTCACTTTGATCTTGAGGAGAGTTTGTTCTTGCTGATTATGCTTGGTGTTGTCGCTTTTGATGTAGCCTTGCCTCATTTGTTCAAAACAAGCAGCATTATCCTAAATGCTTGTAGGCTCATCTGTGGTAGACTTCAAACCACAACTGTTCGAACATGCGTAATTATGGATCCAATCCATATACATTCACGAACCACTTCATGAAGAGTAATAATCTCTACATTGTTCGAAGATATAGCGACTAGGGTCTGTTCTGTAGACCTCCAAGATATCACGGTCTTTACCTATGGTGAACACTTAACCAGTTTGAGAATGACCTTTGCGTAGGTCAGAGAGATACCCAATATCAGCAAAACCTTCCAAAACACATGTTGTTTTGGGGTGGGGATAGGAAACGCAGACCAACATTTGAGACGTTTCTGGTGTGTAATGGGTCCGAATCCATCATCTCTCTGTAGCGATAGAACAAGCCCATATCTATCGTACATCTCAAGTATCGAAAGATATCTTTTACACCAATCCAATGGTGTCGCTTTGGCGTAGAGCTATACCTTGCTAGCTAACAAGTTCACAACATATGAGATATCCGGTCTTGTGCATTGAGCTAAGTACAATAATGCGCCTATTCTACTTAAGTAAGACACTTCTACCTCTAGCACATCTTCGCCATCATCCTTCAAACGAAGAGGATCCTTTTTAGGATCAAGACTACGGATGATCATAAGGGTGCTTGAAGGTTTGACCTTGTCAAAATGCCTAAGCATCTATCAACACGATGCTCAAGTTCCAAATCGAGACATAATCGTGTTCTCCCAAGATCTTTCATCTCAAACTCGGATTTCAAGTGTTCAGCAGTTTCCCTTAACTCTTTAAGGGCTTCCAATAAAGATCATGTCCAACATGAACCGCGATAGAATCTGAAACTTGTTATGGAAACGCACGGGCATTTCCCTTCCCAATCAAGTAGTCACTTTAGTGAGCGTTTCAACCTTATTGTAAACGCACTCCGTGGTCTAGAGCCACTTGACTTGGGTAGATGAAGTTCACCATGAACCTTCATGTATATTCTGTATCTAGATCTCCGTATAGATACGTAGTGACCACATTTATAAGCTGCATGAATAGTTATTTGGAAACTACCAAACTGACAGGGTAGTGGAATGCAATGACATCCATTACTAGAGAATATGTCTCATCGTAGTCGATTTCATGGCGTTTTTGTGAGAAGCATTGCACCATAAGGAGAGATTACCATATCTTTTTCTCAACACGCTTTCTAACGAAGACCCATTAGTCAATAGGTTTTATGTTAGGAGGTGTTGGCATTACTGACACAAAAACCTTCCTCTTCGTTAGAGAATCCAACTTAAATTGAATCGCATCTTTCCATTTAGGTAAATCTCTCTACGTTGGCATTCATTCATCAACAGAGCGTGGTTCGATATCATCGGACTCAACAAACTCATGCGCAACTACATCATCAATTATGATGGAGTTTCTATCCCACCTCTCGTGTACACTAGTGTAATTTTCATAAAGCTCTATATTCTCAGGAATAGGTTCTGACATTGAGGCGTCCCCCAACGATAACCACAACCCGGAAGATTCTCATGAGACGGATTTTGAGTCTTGATGATCCAAGGATTGAGTTGTGCCAAAGTATCCTTTGAACCCACGGGCCTCCCACACATCCTAGCTGGACCCATGGCCTGTAATGCCAGAGTGCCACTCTCTTTGACGTTGGCACCATGCCTTCCTCCGTGTAGGATGGCGCTACATCCTCTTGTAGGGACGTACTTCCTTGCAGGCATATTTGTAGCAGATGTGTGATCTTGTCACTTTTAGTAGAGATCAAGATGAGACATAGTGGGGACAGACCACGGCAATTCCTGTCATTCCTGTTGAACATCCATATTCTTATCTCCTCCTAATGACGGGAAGACTGTCTCAGCAGAGTGACAACCAGTAAATCTAGCGGTAAGGAGATCGCCTAGCTAGGGCATTAAGTGGCGGACGATGGTTGGAGTCTCAAATTCAATTTTCTTATTCGTCTGTAAGGATCTATTATAGTGCGATGTGGCGGTGCAATTGGCACATAAATGACTCACTAAAATATGCGTAAGTACAAAATACTTGTACCCAGTCACTAGCTGTAACATATAGATTGAGTGGCGGTAGGTCGTAGACGAATTAGTATAGCTGCCTGCGATATTGCACCACCCCAAGTGGATATAGGAAGATTGGTGTGCATTACCAATGTCTTGACTACCATCATAGTCCTTTCCGCAAAACCATTTGAGTATGTTCAGGAGAATGTGATGTCCAACATCAATCCCATTGCAATATCCATTGAAAGTCTTCTATGTAAACTCTCTAGCATCGTCAAGTCTAATTGACGGAATATGATGATCCGGGGAGTGAGCCCCGTTGTCATATGTTATTTGCTAGGAGTGTAGCAGAAGCAGCATTTACAAGTGGACAATGGCACAACACGTGACCAGCGTGTTTGCGTGTCAACCAACATCATGAGATATTTAAACGTCTGTAAGTTGGTTAAATCAGTCCACAGAATCCCCACAGATTCGATGTAAGAACATAATGGGTATTTTTATATCCTTTGCATAGGAAGGTCTCAGTCCTAATTTCCCAAAAGAACAGGCTTTGCAAAGTGAGCGAGAGGCCTTGGAAGCAACCAATGAGGATTTTGGTTGGGCTTGAGCGTCTGTAGCCCTATTAGAAGCAAAATGTGTGACTACATCTCCCATCATGGCGTTGGAACCATGGGAATTAGTATGTATGGCGTCATGGCCATTGGAAGGAACAACCATGGCGTCATGCTCATGGTTGGCGCCATTTATGGCGTTATCACAAGGGATGTTAGCGGCCCTGTGGCGGCCCAAGACAGCTGCGGCGCCAGAGGCTATGATTGTTGCGGTCTTACTAAGTCCAAGAATCAACTTTTGATTCATGCTTTGTTTCACTCGAGAGAAAGGATGTCCATGTGAAGTTTTTTGTAGACGGATCATCATATCATAACTAGGATGACCTATCATGTCGTGCTAAAGTCAATATGTGTCTAAATCCAAGAGATCTTCTCTCATAACTTTTATTGGATTAATAGCTCGAATAGTGACATAGAGTCCACTAGAGAGACACATAAACTTCTTTAAGATGCGCATTTGTTCTCAATCATTAGAGGTATTGCAAAGGAACTCATTTCCGTTCTCTACATGCACTTTCGCATGGTATCCGTTGGCTACTCATATGTGCTATTTGCTCTAGGAGTGTAGAGAATTTTTGTGACAGTAATCAAGATGCCATTTGGCAATGGGAACTTGGGCTATTCCATGTCCTTGAATTAATACTGATGGTCCAACCATCGTAGTCACAAAGTCATATGCTCTGAATCAAAATGGAGTCATAATGAAAAGAACTTGAAATTGTATTCATATGCTAGCAAATGGAGTTACATCATTGTCTCTTTAACCAAAGGAAATCTAATCCAAAATGCTAGCTAATGCAAAACAATGGTAATCGTCTAACTTCTTTTGGTAATTCCAAAATAAATGTGACCAGGTAAGTAGAGAGATGTCGGTGGAGCAAGGCTCGCTTAAGTACCACTAATCTCAGAACCTTCCTAGACATCACAGTTACTTTGGATGGGCCTATTTTGAAGAAAGACTAAACCATAGGCATTTACTGCAAAAATAATATGACGATCAACTATTACATCTCTTGGAAAAATAAAGACTTAAACAGAATTGGCGATCTATTGATCCCAGCCAGATTTGTAGTATTTAACCTTTCACTCTAGATTATCGTCTTGATCTTCTTGATCCACATTGTGAGCTTCTCTTGCTTCACAATATGCTTTGTAGGCGGTGACAATTTCTTCACGAGCTCTACAAATGTGTACCCAATGACCGGATACTCCACATCGAGAACATATATCTCTGTGCTCAGACTCCATTGATTGAGGAGCTTTGAAAGCGTCATTAGGATGGCTTTTAATGTTGGTGTTGCCACCAACATGGTCAGAGGCGTTGCCTCTCTCTCTCTTTCCACATTGACATTTTCAGTTCCGTGTTCGCCTATTTTGGCGGTTACCTTCCTCATTAAAGCGATAATATAAACCAGAAAGTCCAGGATTGTCCCTAAATTTAGGGTTTCGCTCTTAGCGCCCTCCCTTAGGGGCGCCACTATAATTGGACTTCGGAATATGCTTTGTTCCCACGGGTCTTGAATTATAGTTCTTCACAAGGATGTTGTCATGTTTTTCAGCGACATTCATAACTCCAATAAGCTCATGAAACCTTGTGATCCGTCTTGCAGTAACATCGATTCGATAGTTCTTTGCAACCATCAAAGCAGAGACGGGAAAGGTAGAGAGAGTCTTCTCAATCAACATCGCATTTGTGATATCTTTTCCACAGAATTCACTTCCAAGTTGTAGTCAATAACTGACTTGAAATCACAGAAGTGGAGGCTATGCCATCTCACTTCTAGTTCAGGAAGCAAGGAGTCACGGACGTTGCCAAATCTTTCTTCGAGTGAGACCCACAACCTTCTGGGGTTCATTCATATACTCGTACTTGAGCGAATCATCCATATGATGAGTCATTAGGATGATGGGTTTCGCCTTATTTGCCTCTAAGGCTGCTCTATTTGCTTCCAAAGCTTGAGCTTGCTCAACAGTTAGCATATCCTACCTAGGCTCGAGAATCGTATCCAGGATTCCATTGGCCTTGAGATGCTGGCGAACATCACGAAATCACTTGGGATATCCAGAGCCAGTTGTTCCCAATGGAGCGAAGTCCAGTTTGTTCAGGTTACTCATCTTGAAAGAGAACAAGAAATTAGGGTTAGTTTCGGAGCGTAAAAAGCTACCACAAAAACATATAAAATTTCTGAGCGTAATCGTTTCCAAGAAATTAAGAATTTCTTAGCGTAATCGCTTCCAAAAAATTCAATTCCAAGTGGTATTGGATTAGATCGAAACAATGACGTAAGTGGTCAATCATAAATTCTCTACAAACTCTAAGTTTGGAGATCTCAACAAACTCCAAGCTTGGAGTGAGCACGAACCCCCACAGTTTGGCTTAATTAGGTCTCCCCTATGATGAAGAAATGGGAGTAGAAGAAGGGAGTTTGCAAGTCCCCAAAAAAAAGAAGAGAAATTGAATTAAAAAAAACTCTAAAAAAGGGGAACGTTTAGTAAAAAAATACCTCGAAATAGGTTGCCGAGAAATTTGACCAGAAAAAAGCGCCGGAAAAAGTGCCCGGAAAAGTCACCGGAAGTTGACCAGAGTTGATCGACATTGACCGTTGACCAGGGCGACCGAGCTGACGTTGTAGTGGGTCCCTCGAATTCTGACGTGGCGGTTGACTAATCTGCTGACGTGGCAGTAGGTCAGTGTTAGTGGGCCTCTGCCTTTGATCAAATTTTGGGTCGCGGGGCCACTTTGTTTTTCTTTTCTTCTTCTAGTCGTGTCTTCCCTTTCTGCTTCTTTCTTTTCTTCTTCTTGTGGCAGTGGGCCACGTCTACACCATCTTCTCCTTTTTTTGTTTTTCACTCTCTCTGGGGCCGCCTCCTTTTTCTTTCTTTCTTGTGGGCACGTGAGCAGCATGGCCATTATATTTTCTTTTTTCTTCTTCTGCTGGGCTCGCTCCCGCTCCCTCTTTCTCCTTCTCTTTCTTCTTTCTTCTCTTTCTTTCTTCTTGCGTCTTCTTCTTCCTCCTTCTGGTTTTTTTTCGCTGGCAAAGGCTAACTAATTAACTGATGGGATGAAATGGAGGCGCTAGGTAGCATGGGGTCACAGGAGGTTGTTGCGTGGCTGCACGAGGTAGGAGCGGTGGTGGCAAGGTTGAGATTTTTCCGAGTTTTTTGGTTTTTAGTTTTGAGATTTCAGGGTTACGGCTTCGTGCTGATAACGTGTTGTAGAGAAACTGAAATTGAGAAGAATTTGCTGTGTATTCTCATTGATGATAGGGGCCTCTTTATATAGAGGATTACAATGCATATAATCTGAATATACAAGGAAAGTAATTCTACATTGAATATGATTCTAAATCCTTCTATTATAACCCTATTACCACTAGGTCAAGTAACCTAAAGTTTGGGCCAGACACATAATCTAGATTTCCTTGAACAAAAAGATTTTAAAGAAAGTACTTAAATTTTTTTTAAAGAAATGTCAATAAACAATTGATAATATCACAATCAATAATGCATAATGACTAGTTTAGAAGTCAAACTTAAGATTTTCCACTTAAAAATTAAGCATTAATCTCACTAGACCAAGTAATATTAGCACTAATATAATTACTAAGGTTCGAAAAATCGTTAGGCACTAGTCGGACGGCCGGCTAGGGAGAAGCGCTCAGGCTTATGATTGGCACTATATATTGTAGTGTATTAAAGATATATATAAAATATTATTCCCTTAGCCTACTACAGTTTTCGTGTGTCAAAATAGTCTTATGTATAAAAATATTAGTTCCTTAACCACTACATTTTTCATGTGTCATAATATAGTCTTTTGAAAAATTGCGATAAAGTAACCTCTTAAAGCATTTTATCAAACGTACATTTCTAATTCACCATAAAAAAAGCTGTACGATTGCTTTTTCACTGATCATGGTTAACCATAAGGGTTAATTACATATAAGTGCATATTTGAATGTTGTTTTAGCCATAAGGCCACCAAATATTTTTTTCCCTCGTAAGGCCACTAGATTAAAAATGATATTAAATTTTAGATATAAAAATCAACATATTTACATAAATCTCACTAGTGTAAAAAGTCAACAATCATCCTCTCTCTCCTCTCCAGTGAGGTTTCCGG
This sequence comes from Rosa persica, assembly GCA_025331145.1. Classification (NCBI taxonomy): domain Eukaryota; kingdom Viridiplantae; phylum Streptophyta; class Magnoliopsida; order Rosales; family Rosaceae; genus Rosa; species Rosa persica. The sequence goes on along the minus strand of WFKR01000001.1, from coordinate 2,036,731 downwards.
TCAACTCCAACGGGTCTCCGGTCGACCTATGGCCAACTCCGGCAGGTCTCCAATAGATTTCCGGCCAACTTCCGACGATCACAAAAGCTACTATCACTAATACCAAAAGCTACTCCGGTGAGATTTCCTGCAACTTCCGGTGAAGTCACAAAAGTTACTATCACCAGTCACAAAAGATATTATCACTCCGGTGAAGTCACAAAAGTTACTATCACTCCGGTGAGATCTCCTCTCCAGTGAGGTTTCCGGTCAACTCCAACGGGTCTCCGGTCGACCTATGGCCAACTCCGGCGGGTCTCCAATAGATCTCCGGCCAACTTCCGACGATAACAAAAGCTACTATCACTAATACCAAAAGCTACTCCGGTGAGATTTCCTGCAACTTCCGGTGAAGTCACAAAAGTTACTATCACCAGTCACAAAAGATATTGTCACCAGCAATAAAAGCTACACTGACAAAATTTTCAGCGACCTCTGACGATGTCACAAAAGCTATTGTCACCAGCAACAAAAGCTACTGTACTGTCACCAACAAAAGCTACGCTCACCAAAACCAAAAACTAATATCCCCACCAACAAAAACTATTGTCACCAACACCAAATGAGATTTTCGACGACCTTTGGCAAGGTCACAAAAGATTCTGTTACCAGCTACAAAAGCTACTTACTGTCACCAACAAAAGCTAAGCTCCCCAAAACCAAAAAGCAGCTACTATTTCTACCAACAAAAATTATTGTCACCAACACTAAAATCTACTCTCACTAGCAACAAAAACTACTCATGAGAGATTTCCAATAGCCTCTGACAAGATAATAAAAGTTACTGTCACCAACACCAAAAGCTACTTTTACTAACAACAAAAGCTATTCCGGTGAGGTAACAAAAGCAAGTGTAAACAACACTAAAAACTACTCTCACCAACAACAGAAACATTCTCTCACCAACATAAAAAGTTACTCTCACCAATACCGAAAGTTACTCTAATCAATACCAAAAGCTACTACCATACAAAACAAAGCTATTCCCAATGACTAAGAAAACTATTGCCAACCAATGCAAAACCTACTCCGAACATGAAAACAACTATAAATTTATAACTTCATTTTAAATTCACTTATTGTTCTCTAGAACTATAGTTATTCACTAACAATAAAAAATTTATTGTTCTTTCGAACTATAGTTATTCACTAACAATAAAAAATTACATTAATTATGTCAAATGTAAATTGGATTCAAATTACATAAACCATGCATTGCAAATATAAACAAAATCCGACAATTGAAAACTATTTTCAATCTGCCACCAATAGTAAAAGCTACTATCACCAATATTAAATGCTATTCTCACCAACAATAAAAACTGCTTCATACTGCATTCCTTATCTAGCATTTTCTTTTGTCTCAATGCTTTCTTCTTCGCACTTTCACTTCCCACATCACATATGAGACTTTGGAGTATTTCAAACCTGCAAGAAAGACCAATGACAGAAGCTTTAGACAATATAAAAGAATTGCCAAGATCTCAAAAGCTAATGTAAAAATTGTTGTCGAAATATAAAAGCTACTCTCAAAGACTCAGAAAGATACTACCAAGCAAAATAAAAGCAACTCCCAATGACTGAGAAATCTACTACCAAGTGTAACAAAAACTACTCCTTGAGATTGAAAAAGCTATTCCCAGATACTAACAGAGCTACTCCCAATGGCTGAGAAAACTATTACCAAGAAGAACAAAAGCTACTCCCAGAGGTTGAAATAACTACTACCAGACACTAATAAAGTAAACCACAAGGGATAAAAACTGTACTGAATTTCCTCTAAGTGTAATTAAACAAATGGGATAAACAATTATAGTACCTTGCTGGGTTCATAAACAATTGTTCCACAGTTGTTTGAGGATATTTATTGCTGAAGGAGACTAATAAAATAACCCAATCATGTCTTTCCTCCTACCAGGCTACTAGAGATGTTCTTATCAATACAAAGTTCATTGATAATCTAGAAGATTATCAATGAACTTTGCTAGGCTACTAGGCTACTAGAGATGTTCCATCTTATCAATACAAAGTTCATCGATAAATAATTATAGTACCTTGCTGGGTTCATAAACAATTGTTCCACAGTTGTTTGAGGATATTTATTGTTGAAGAAGACTAATAAAATAACCCAATCATGTCTTTCCTCCTACTAGGCTACTAGAGATGTTCCATCTTATCAATACAAAATTCATTGATAATCTAGAAGATTCCCATAATTCACCAAGAAAGCAAAGATTCCATTTTAAAAAGTTAAAACCAAAGTGATCAGATCATCTCATTTTTTTGTTAGTTACATACCATGCCTTCTTGAACAGAATCCAAAGTGAAGCCTTTATGCAACAAAGAGAGGTGCAAAGAAAGCCAGATCTTCCGTTTCCCTTTGTCTTTCTTATCCTCATCCAACTGCAACACAATGCAAGATACCAGCTGTCCTATCTGCTAAGGCCTGTTAAAGATTAAGATTTGATTGCTAACAGCACTGAAATTGTTGTAATTGATACCTGCTTAATTAAAAATGAACACATTTATATTAACAACAATGGGTTGATTACCACCTCAGTTTCATCATCCAAAATAGGATCAAAAGCATCAGAAGCTCAAACTAGTTCACTCAATCCCCCTGGAAGACTAATTTCAAGGCCCTTTTCAATGACTTCGGCAAAAACTCCCCAAACCTCCATCCCAGGAGATATATTCTGACCATAGGAAAAGAAATTATAAGTACATCAACATCAAAACGCATTTAAGCCAAAACAACTCCAATTAGTCCTAAATGAATAAACAAATAAAATGGCAATCATCCAAACACATCATTCCCAAATCTCTGCGACATTATTCATAAATGAATGAGACCAATTTACTTGCTCAAGCAAAGTAGCTGCATCTACCAAATCTCTACCTGAGATTTCCCTTCTAGAATTTCAGTTTGAAAAAATAACAAAATGGAAACATTAAACATCAGAAACAATGATTATCAACTTGCAATTATACGAAACCTTAACCTGCAATCATCAATCACAATTGAATTAAACACTAAACGATTCCTAAAAACTAACGCAAAATCAAAACCCAAAGCCAAAGAGAGAAGTTTACGACATCATTCATGCTCCTCAGCTATGAGCTCCCAATCGGCATCACTCATATTGTCCGACCTGTAGGCCATGACGAAGAGCTAGAGAGACTTTCCGGTTGGGGATTTTCGATTGGAGATGAAGAGGCCGCGTGCCTTGTCGTCGTCGCCGGAGAATCAGTGCTCGTTTAGGGTACTGATGCAAGTGAGGTGGAGGGCCTCGTCGAAGAGCCGGAGACCATGACTACTTTGTTGTGTAGATCGCACCATGTCTCCAAGTCGTCACCGCTGATTGTGAGGTATGCAATGACATCGGTTTGTCAGTCGCGCCTTGCCTCTAGGTCGTCGCCGGCGAGCAACGGCATCGATTTGGTTTGCTAGGGAGAGTCGCGCCATGCCTCCAGGTCGTCGCCGGTAAGCTCGTGAGGTCTGCAACGGCATCTCAGTTTGAGAGAGAGAGAGAGAGGTTTTTTTTTTTTTTTTTTTTGAAATCAGAGAGAGATATTAGAAATTGAGAGGTCAGAAATTGTGGAAGAATACAATTATTATAGAGTTGAAAGTTTGAATATAGAAGTGGCCTTATGTATTTAAAAAAATTTAGATGTGTTTATGATTAATTAAAGTTTTAAAATGATACTTATATGTAATTTTCTATAATCATAATGAACGCACTCGTGACTTAGAATTAAGGGTTTGGGCTATCAAAACCTACATAATAATATTCACATTAGACGTTATTTGTGCATATTGTAAATCTATAATTATTTATCAAAATCATGTTCCATGAAAACTACATGAATTTTTAGCAAGATCCTTAGACTGTGCTTCTATGAATTATAATTACCCAAAATCATAATCCAATGAAGATTCAATCATTTGGTAAAATAATTAATTTATTACTATAACAAAATGATGATTACAAATACAATTAAAATCTTTACCTTTTACTTAAACCAAACAAAGCAATAGAAGAGCAACTCAGTTCACCAATCTCCTGTTATATCGGGTTCAACTCAACTTATACAAAAACACAAGTAATACTTATTCAGGAAGTTACTCATAGTTAGTTACCAACGTACCCCGTAAAAGATGTTAAAGAAAATATTTAATTTTTTTTTAAAATGTTAATAAAAAACAGATAATATTACAAGCGAAAATGTCTAATAGCTAGTCCACAAGTTAAACACAGGAGCTCTCACTTACAAAAATAAGCACTAATCCACTAGACCAAGTAATGGTGACACTAACATAATTTCACAAGCAAAATGAAATCATTTATATTTTCTGAATTCTTAACATGTTTTGTTTTGTTACATAGTGGCATATATTGGTATGATATATTGTGGTGTATTAAATATATATATATATATATATATAGAATATTATTTCCTTTACCTACTACAGTTTTCATGTGTCACAATATTGTTTTCAAAAAAATTGTGATAAAATAGCATCTTAAAACATTTCATCAGACTATTCTGATTCACCATAAAGAAAGTTTTACGTGTGCAATTTTATAAAGTTGCTCATCATATGGTTAATCCTAGGCATTCATCACTCAGCATTTAGGCTGTAGCTCCCAAGGTATTGGCTAAACCCTAGATCCACACTCTAACAATTACATATCACTAAATAGTGAACCTACTATTGTTCCAAGAGGAAGGGGAGATGCTTGTGTTATAAAATAAAGGGAAAACATCATCAATGGTCATTAAGTTATGATTTATTCAACACTTAACTCATTGTATTTTCAACAATATCACTTAACTCATTCAGTTTTACATCCGTTTTTCACTTAACTCACTATCGTTAATTATGCCGTTAAAAGCTATTAAAATTGAGGGTATATTTGTCTAAACACTTAAAAAATGCATTTCTAACTTAAAAACAAAAAAAAACATTTTTTTTTTCAAATTATATTGAAGTTAAAAAATCATTTTTATTAGAAATCTCAGAAATTTAAAAAATTGAAAAAAGTCTAATAAATGTAAATTGAAGGTATATTTGTCTAAACACTAAAAAAATGCATTTCTACCTTTTTTTAAAAAAAAAAAGATAATTTTTTTTCAAATTATATTTAAGTTAAAAAAAAAAACATTTTTATTAGAAATTTCAGAAATTTAAAAAAATTGGAGAAAAGTCTAATAATATAGTTTTTTTAAGTTAAAAATGATTTTTAAGTGTTTTGACAAATACACCCTCAATTTTAACGACTTCTAACGGTAGAATTAACGGCAGTGAGTTAAGTGAAAGACGGATGTAAAACTGAGTGAGTTAAGTGATATTGTTGAAAATACAGTGAGTTAAGTGTCTAATAAGTTATAACTCAGTGACCATTAGTGATATTTCCCCTAAAATAAAATAAAAAGGTATGATTCTTATATAAAACAAACCGTACGAAATTAGTTGCAATTTGTAATTATGAATAATGAAACTAGAGACCATAATTGAAAAGGGTTGTCAAATGATGGTTTTCTCATTATGGCAAGTTTTGCTATGCTCTGAAACTAACTTGAACCAAATGACTACTCCTTTGATGTAATCATTTATTTAATTGAAAATGTGAAAGTTACAGGGGTTTGGTCTTGACAGTTTCAAAAAATGTATAAGGTCGAAAAGTCAAGAAATGTCAAGGTTGAAAAGTCAAGGCGTCGACCAGTCAAGTAACTGTTCATTGTCACTAGACATGAGTTTCCACCCTTTTTTTTTTGACCAGTCAAGACTGTTCATTTTTCACTGTTTATCGATTCTTAACTGTTCATTTTCACTCTTCACTGAGTGTTTTAACTGTTCATTGAATTATTATTTTTTTATTTTAAAATTAAAATATATTTTATGTAAATAGATGATAATAATGGAGATTTATGTATAATTAATATCATAATTATGCAATTTATTATTTTTCTAATATTTTCGGTGGACGAATTATGAGCCACCTGTTTGGACCCAAAATGAGCATTTTGGCCTGACAAGGCACGTCTTGGAGAAATCGAGCCAATATCAGTGGCTCAAGCTATATATTGTCGACAAGTTCGAAATATATATTTAGAGGCTAAATAAAGCCTACTATGGAAGCGTGGAAATGAAAAGTCAACTTTAGCATATTTTCCTACTTCGGCTAGGAGAAACCGAGCTAAACAAGGAAGGAGGGGCGGCAGACTAACCATCCGAACTTCAAATGAGTTGAAACTTTCCAGATTCATTCTAAACATCCCAATGATCATTTCTTATGAAGAGTGCTAGAGCTTGTTCGAAGTGGAAAACCTTCAAACAATCAGTCCAATTTTCTGCAGAAGCAAAACTGGAAAACTGGACCTGTAAGGAGTCCAGTAGCAATTTCAGCCCAACCACATGGAAATAAATTCTGAAATTTTACCACAATAATCTACATCCATGGTGGATCATTTCATATGAAGAAGTCCAAGGTTAAATATGAATTCTTAGTGGAGATAAAAATCAAAGGAATAAAGAAGTGTTAGTGCTCTCACCTAACAAAATCCACTAAGTGTTAGTGAATTTTGCCTAACAAAATCCACTAAGTGTTAGTGTGCTCAAACCTAACCCACTATGATTTGTTTAAAGGCCAAATAGTATTGCTTGGAAGCCTATATATAGAGGCTACAACAAGTATCATCTCACCAATTCACTCATCAAAACATCTATAAGATGATCTAAGTTCTCTCTAGAGCAACCTCTCTAAGAGCAATTCCTCTCCTTCTCTTTCTCTTATCGGTGATCACACTCTAAGTTCTAGTCTCCTTAGGAGCCAACTTTCAGTACCACCAAATCCTCTGTCAAAGTGCTTTGGTCCTAGTCTCCTTGGGAGCCGACTGTAGTACCACGACCACAACGGTTACGGAACCAGCCAAGCAAGGGTAACGCCCTCGCAAACCAGCCAAGCTAGAGTCACGCTTTAGCAAGTTCTCCTCACTTCCCAGTGGCTTTCGCTCTGCTCGATCTACAACATCGAGTATCGATTGTGATTTTGAAAAGGCTCAGCAAAAGTCCTCGCCACGAGGCACAAAGAACCCCACGACGAGGTTGGTGCTCTCCTCGTCCACAATCGCTCACAAGAAGTCAGGTCAAGGGACACCCCCGACGACCGCACCCGAACGGTGCTGGCACGCCTACGCAAGAAAAGAGACTTTTGACCAGCTCAAGAAAAACTGGAGCCAAACATTTTGGCACGCCCAGTGGGACCTACTGCGAGTTGTAAACCACACCACTATTAAGAAGATGAGGTTGGTAAGGGGTTGTGAATCATAACGGAATAGGTGAAGTCTCTTTTGTTAATATTGACCTAAACTCCTTATTGGTGCCTAGTTCAGGTCCATTAAGGTTAAGGGCGGTTTTTATTAACACTTGTTGAACTGTCTTCACACTTATGATCTTTCTCATCTTAGTAAGTATAGCCTATGTGAAATGGTGTCTAGAAAGGGGACAACGTTCATAACAGGCTATTGAATCCAGAAGTGCGTGCAAATGGGCCTAAACCACTATGTGGGAGTAGTTCATGCCAAAATGGATTCTGCCTCTTTTGTTCGCCCTCCCCCACCTGGCCATTTCAGTAAGGTTGCCCAAAGGATTTGAAAGAAAGTTTGTGTCTAGGCGACTATACTTGGGCCGCAGGTCTAAACCTTGATTCACAGTGTCTTATTGAATTCAGCTACTTATTGAATTCAGACTTCCAGAAGCCATTGGGAAGTCAAGCATAAACCCTTATCAAAAGGTTTACGTTAACTGCCTGAAACATAAGACCTCCAGTTACAGACCGCACTCGCGTGCAGACTGTCGTGGTCTTTCCGAAGAACAGGTAATCCAAAGATTTTCTTCCCACCCTCCATCGACAGAGATGTCAACTGAACGAGGAGGAAATAGACATCCTACTACTGAAGGCGAGCTAGTTCCTGCCGCCCAGCCTAATCAGGCTGGCGATATATCTAGCATCACCCAGGAAGCCACGAGCGCAGTTACAACTATTGACTTTGTGCCTATTCTCATTCCAGAAAATGCGACCATAGAAGAGCGGCTTAATATCCTTCAACAGAATTCTGCCGCATACCATGAGAAGATGGAAAAAGCCTTTGCGGAGGACCGTCGACGGCTTGATGAGTTCACATTCTCGATCAAGAGGCTTGAGCTAGGGGCACAACAAACACAAGGGCAATTGGATGGCATGAACCAAAAAATGCAGAAGAACCATGAAGAGCTGTTGGTGGCAAGTAAACACATTGCTTTGGAAGTCGCGACGATTCGCAAAGAAGGATCCAACGTCGTAACCCAGGTGGCCATGCAGAAGGCTGACCTCGATCAGGCCAGAGAGGTTCTACATAGAACACTGGGAGATCCTAGTGCCATTCTAGGCTCTCTAGGTCAGTCCCCCATATCTGCGAAGTACATACCACCAAATGCTCGCGGCGGTAGTACATCCACATGCGCTACTGCCACATCAGTCAGAGGTAAAGAGACTACTCTGGCAACGGGTGGGAAGAACAACGCCGCGTCATCAGTCACGCAAGGGACCAGGACTTTGAAAATCAATGATGGGGCCTTTGTTGATCATAGCCCGTTTCCCCAATATGATAGTGACGGAGTTGAATATGTGCACCACGATCCACCTCCAGCAAGCCATTATGGTATCGACCGGGTTGAAAGTCCAGCGAAGGTCACCGTAACCACAAAGGGTCAGCCAGCAGTGGGTTTTGCGTCGCAGACGTCAACCCGACATAAACTGACCCACGGAGGCGGCATGTCTTTGGTTAATCAAGCTTCACAGGCACCACCGTTGATCTGGTCAGTTGAAGATACAGTGGTTCACCCACCTCCTCCTGATCCAAGATATGTAAGGAGAGAAGAGGTAGAAGCAATGATCAGGGCCGCGAACCAGAAGCCTAACTTGGAGGAGGCCTACCAGGGGCCCTTCCCACCGCATATTACACAGACACCTTATCCTAGGGGATATAAGAACATTACGTTCTCTACTTTCTCGGGAGAGGAAGTCGAAAATGCCGCAGCCCATTTGGTTAGGTTTCGAGTACAGTGTGGCCAGTACCAGAACGATGACAATCTGAAGTGTAATATCTTCGCTACTTCTTTATCGGGATCTGCCTTCACCTGGTTCACTAAGCTGCAACCGGGATCAGTTACGAGTTGGCCCGCGATGGAGAAGCTGTTCAAGGAAACCTTCGGGACTATCGAGCCAGAAGTAGATCTGGCTTCACTCACTCAGATGGCTCAGCAGCCAACTGAATCTGCTGTCATGTACCTTCAGCGCTTTCAGATCCAGAAAGGAAAGTTGAATGTGATTCTGCCGGAGAAAGAACTGGTGAAGTTGGCAATCAAAGGCTTAGAGCCCCGCCAACGCAAAAAACAGCATGGAAGCATGTTCAATTCCATGGGGGAACTGATCACAGAAGTAGGAAGTTTCGAGCACTTGCTCAGGGAAATGGACGCTATGAAAAACGCCTCAAAAGGGACATACATCCCAGGGAAACGCCGAATAGTGGCTGCGCTCAGCCATCAATCCAATCCCTTTGATCCTTACTACAAGAGTGAGGAATCTAGTACAGTAGCGGCTGACGAATCTGAAGAAGACGAGATTGCTGCGCTGGAACTCACCGGAAAAAAGGCTTCAACACTAAAGCAACTGAAGCTGTGCAAAGAACCGGTGAAGCTCAAGTCAGTGGTTTTCACCAAACCAGAGTTCGCAAGTTATACTTACGATGCGAACAAAGCGCATGAAATCTTGGATGAAATGATCGCCGCGAAGATGGTGAAAACCGACTTCGGCCCATTTCCTAAACCAGAGCAGCTAAGGGGGAAGAAATACTGCAAACTCCATAATATGTGGAATCATAATACAGCCGATTGTGTTAAGCTAAAGGATCAGATCCAAATCTGGTTAAATAATGGTAGTTTGCAAGTAGAGGCACCAACAACAGCAGCAGCGTTGGTGGACCTAGATCCCTTCCCAGATACCGGCATCAACATGGTGGACGTGGCATGGGGTGAAAAAGATCAGCAGAATCAAAGTCCAGACTATGCTGTTAAGGATTTGATAAAGGCTGGAGACAAAGCTGTGAAGCGGGAATCCAAGACTCGTTTACCCATTGTCCTATGCTCGCGGTGCAAGGAAGAATGTGACACTCAAGCCCTGCATGAGGAAACATCCCAAACTGTCAGTTTGGATCTCTGCCGCCAATACGGTTAGTATCATCCTCTAGAAACTTCCAACCATGTAGCCCAAGAGTACACAGTGGTTTAGAAACTCCTACTCCAAGGGACTCAAACTTATTCAAAAAGTTGAAGACTGCGAGGGAAGAAGGGCAAGCAGATAAGCGGCAAGGGGTTTTTACCAGACCTTACATTCCGCCAGTGTCAACATCCTCCATCAAAGAAGGGAGATGGTATACCCAAAAGAATGGCAAGGCGGTGGAGATGAGCTCTTCAAAGAAGAGAAAACTCCAACGAAGGTTTGGAGAAGCAAAGCGAACTTTGGAAGCACTAGATCAAGGACTAATCAAACCATCGCAATTACTGAAACCTCCAGAAGAGTATCAAAGACAATTGGAGGTACTGGCCTCGAAGAGATTCGTTTCCCCGCAAGTTCAGAAACCACAGCCCAAAGTATTACGCCAAGGGCAAAAGCCATGTGCCCCCAAGATCAGCGCTCAGGAGAAATCCCTAGTTCCAGCAAGGCAAGAACCGCCGCCAGCTCGTAAAGACAATGTTTGGCGGAGAATATCTCGCAAAGGAAGCAATAACGAGCCTTCCATCTTCAACAAGCTGGGGGGCAAAGACAATCGGTCCGCGATTGTGCAGAAAGTTCAAAACTTGGTGGTCACTCTCCCAGAGGAAGTGCCAGGGACGAAACAAATTTCAGAGTCACTGAACCAGATTCCTATAGTACAGGAGCACGAACAAGCCAAAGCGGTGGTCCCAGCAGAGAAATCCTTGGTTGCTTTCATGGTTAAACAGTTTAACGCCGATATCCCAGCAGATGAACCCAAGCTCAATCTTGATGATGACATGGACGAAACAGAAATGGTGGATATCTCTTGCAATATGGTTTATGTGCTCCCCGCTAAGTATGCCTTACCAGTCGCTGCGCAGGAATGCATAGAAGCTGACGCAATTGGAGAACAGCAGTTACAGATCACTTCAGCCGCAACAAAGCCGGTGAAAGAAGCAGTGTCCCTTGAGACTGAAGATGCTAACAGCAAGAGTTTCTTCATGAGCTTTACAAGACCCACACCTGCCATGGTACAACACATGCGACCTTTGTATATCACAGCAGAAATTAATGGGACTAAGGTCAGCAAGATAATGGTTGATACCGGCGCGGCTGTGAATGTCATTACTACAAGGACCATGCAGCTTTTGGGAATCAAGAAGGAGAAGATCCAGTCTACCTCTCTCACATTGAAGAACTTCGCGGGCACAGTAACTAAGACATTAGGTTTACTGTTCCTAAAAATCAAGGTGGGTCCCTCAGAAAGCGTTTATGCGTTCTTTGTTACGGATTGTTACGCGGCCTACAGTGCCATCCTGGGAAGAGATTGGATTCACCGAAGCTATTGTGTTCCATCAACACTCCACCAAGAGCTGATTATGTGGAATAGGGTGACAAATAAGGCTGAGATAATTAAAGCAGATCCCCGCCCTTTTTCTGTTTCCGCAAATTACGTAGATGCCAAGTACTACTTGGAGCCAATTACTCCATTGCAAGTCGGTAGCATCGACAATAAGGGCCGCCCCACAGGGGTGACGGCTTCTGAGTTGGCACAGTGGGGACTCACGCTTGCAAAAGAAGACCTAGCGAGGCCCGGCCATGCTGTGCCCCGCACAATGGGTAATTAATGGATTACGACCTTCCAGAGGAAGGGATAGAGGCCTTCCATTCCTTGTACGAGAGGCTATCCTCATACTTGGTGGAAAAAGAGGCCTATGATCGAGTTGCGACCTTAGAAATTGTTTATGAAGAGTTCATGGACCAAGAAGAGGAGGAAGAAGAGATTCAGCTTGCTCCAGCGGCATTGGATGACACACCTCCGAAGGTTAGGGACCCTACTGAAAAGGTCAATCTGGGAACAATTGATGAGCCTATAGAAGTGGCTATCAGCACTTACTTAGAGCCTAGCGAGAAACAGAGGCTCATCGACTTATTGCTAGAATTCAAGGACTGCTTCGCGGAAAAATACGAGGACATGCCAGGCCTATCACCAGACTTGGTATGCCACCAACTACCAACGCTACCTGATAAGAGGCCTTTGAAGCAAGAGCCGCGAAGAATGAACTCAGAGACCCAAGTACTGGTCAAAGAGGAAGTTGAAAAGATGCACAAGTCAGGCATTATCAGGGTAGCCAAGTACAATCAGTGGCTGTCCAATATAGTGCCTGTTCGCAAGAAGAATGGCAAGATGAGGGTCTGCGTGGATTACAGAGACCTTAATTTAGCTACACCTAAAGACGTCTACCCCATGCCGGTGGCGGACATGTTGGTAGATGCAGTTGCAGGGCACGAACTGTTGTCTTTCATGGATGGCACAGCGGGATATCACCAGATACCGGTTGCAGAGGAAGATAGACACAAGACCGCATTCCGCTGCCCTGGGTTCACGGGAGTTTTTGAATATGTGGTCATGCCTTTTGGACTGAAGAATGCCGGAGCAACATATCAGAGAGCCATGAACCTGATCTTCCACGACATACTTGGGAAGATCTTAGAGGTTTACATTGATGACGTCGTCGTGAAGTCTAAGAAGAGTGGAGATCACTTCACGGATCTCAGAAAAGTTTTCGAGCGCATGCGACTACACAAGCTCAAAATGAATCCCGCCAAGTGCGTTTTTGGAGTTCAGGCAGGCGATTTCCTGGGATTCATTGTCCATCAAAGGGGCATTGAGGTCCCTGAGGATAAGGCAAATGCGGTCATCAACGCATCTTCCCCGCGAACGAAGAAAGAATTACAGCGACTACTGGGTAAGATCAACTTTTTGCGACGTTTCATTTCTAACTCTGCGGGTAAAATCCAGCCCTTTTCCCCACTGCTGAAGTTGCAAGGACAGAACGAGTTTGTGTGGGAACCTAAACATCAAGAGGCTTTTGACAAAATCAAGGCCTATCTGGCGAGTCCGCCAGTGCTTGTTCCTCCCAGAACTGGATTTCCATTAAAGTTGTATGTTTCAGCAGTTGAGGCTTCCATTGGCAGCCTCCTCGCTCAGGATGATGAAGAGGGTGTTTAACATGCCATCTTTTACCTCAGTAGGACACTCACAGATTGCGAAACAAGGTACACTCCAATGGAAAAGCTGTGTCTTACATTATACTTCTCAGCATGCAAGTTGCGGCATTACATGTTGTCCTTTACTACTTGCATCATTGCTCAAACCGATCTAGTCAAGTATATGTTATCGCGACCTATCTTGAGAGGCCGTATTGGCAAGTGGGTGCTCGCCTTATCAGAATTCTCATTACAGTATGTCCCACAGAAAGCAGTAAAGGGGCAAGCCATTGCGGACTTTCTGGCACATCACCCTATGCTAGATCTCCCCGCAGTTAGAGATTTAGAGGTCGCTGTCACAAATTTAGATCGCCTAGAGTACGCCACACTGTATCAAGCCACAGTCTCACTCCAGCCCTGGGTTTTATATTTTGACGGGTCAAGAACGGATAGGCTAGCAGGAGCAGGAATTGCACTGGAGAATCCGGCTGGAGATCACTTTTCGTACTCATTCCAGTTGGAGTTTCAATGTACCAACAACCAAGCAGAATATGAGTCCTTAATCATAGGCCTAGAAGTACTGCTGGAAATGGGAATTAGAGATGTACAAATACTTGGCGATTCTCTCTTGGTTATCAATCAGTTGTGCAATGAGTTCAGATGCAATAGCTTCACATTGGTCCCTTATTGGAACAGGACATTAGAACTGTTGGACCAATTTGATAACGTACATCTTGAGCACATTCCTCGCGAGAGAAATTTTGCCGCGAACGAGTTGGCCCAGCTGGCAACAGGGGTAACATTGAGATATGGCGTGCGGGAGAGAATCCTTAAAGTCGAGCGTCGCACCCTTCCTTCTTGGATGGCGAGAAGAGATCCTCCAGACGATACGTCAGTCGCAACCCTGGAATCCATTGACGTGGATTGGCGCATCCCTTTGATCAATTATCTCAAGCATCCTGATCAGACCACAGATAGAAGGATTCGCTATCTTGCCCTCAACTACTTCCTCAGAGGTGATGAACTTCGCAGACGAGGAGAAGATGGCATGGATTTCAGATGTGTTTATGGCCACGAAGCCAAACAACTCATGCGCCAAGTTCATTCTGGCATTTGTGGAGCTCACCAAGCAGGTCCAAAGATGCGATGGTTGCTCAGACGACATGGATATTTTTGGCCCAGTATCTTGAAGGATTGTATCGCGTTCGCTAAAGGTTGTTTGGACTGCCAAGCTCATGGGCCGGTCCAGCATGTTCCTAATATTCCAATGCAGCCCATTATACAGCCTTGGCCTGCAAGAGGATGGGCGCTGGATTTAATTGGGATGATTCACCCACATTCATCACTTCAACATAAGTTCATCATCGTTGCGACTGATTTCTTTACAAAGTGGGTTGAAGCAGAACCTTTGAAGGAAGCATCTGGTGGCACGTTGCGACAATTCCTATTCAGAAACATCATCTGCAGATTTGGGATCCCAGAAGTTTTTGTTTCGGACCGGGGGGCAGCTTTCATGGGTGGTGAAGTTGATAAACTGGCAAGAGAATGGGGAATACAGTTCATCCATTTCAGTCCGTATTATGCTCAGTCTAACGGTCAAGCGGAGGCCAGCAATAAGATCATTATCAATTTACTGAAGAAAATGTTGGAAGCTAATCCACGACAGTGGCATGAGACACTTTATGAAACTCTTTGGGCCTACCGCACCTCTAAGAGGAATCCCACCGCGACAACACCTTATGCTTTGATGTTTGGCCATGATGCAGTCCTGCCATTGGAAGTCAACGTCCAGTCATTACGAGTTCAAGAGCAACATCATCTCATTGGAGAAGACTACGTTCAGGCTATGTGGCAGGAACATGAAGACCTTAGCGAAAAGCGTTTGGAGGCTTTAGATAATTTGGTCATGGAAAAGCAACGAGTCGCTCGTGCCTATGACAAGCGGACGCGGGGAAGGAGTTACAGTGAAGGAGAGTTGGTTTGGAAAGCAGTTCTCCCCCTTGGCGAAAAATTAGATGGTCGCGGCAAATGGACTCCAAGATGGGAAGGCCCGTACATCATCTATAAAATCTTAGAGAAAGGAGCTTTTCATCTCAAGGACCTAGATGGAGATGTCCATCATAACCCTATCAATGGGAGATACTTGAAGAAATACTTTCCCAATGTTTGGGACTCGGAGGAGTCGTAGACAATTTATTCGCATGAGACATGGGGGACAATTCTAGTGTTCCTACACTCGCAAAGCCCATTTATGAAGGCCTGATTTTAAGGCCCATAATCATTTCTTCGCTATGTCTAGCAACACTAGGGGGGCAACACTGTACCATACTAAGCCTAAACCCGCCCACTGGGCAACTTTGTATATAAATATTCATGCTATTTTATTAAAAAAAAAAAAAAAAATTTATAGATACAACTCTTAGGGGACAATTCTAAGTGTTCCTACACTCACGAAGCTACTAAGCCGAGTCAGCGGCTCCGAAAGGTTTTTCCAGCTTTGCCTCGCAGGAAAGGCTGAGCTCAAGGGAAGTGTAAGAGCCACCACCGTGACCGCCACCTCCATCGGAAGTAGTTTTCATTTTGCTAAAGATGTCCTCACCATGCACGGGAAACAGTGAAAGGGTTTCAATCTCCTGGTGATCTTTTCCTCTTTGTTCCATGAAAGTTTGTTCTACATTCATGTCAAAGAAAGTAGAACTAGTTCCCGCTCCAGCTGAGATTGAACAATCCCTAGCACTATTCTCCATGTTCATAGATCCATAACAGCCATAGTTCCCCATCTGCCTGTTAAAAGCAGTCATCACACCAGCGGAAGAAGCAGAAGCAGGTGCAGAAGATCCAAAGTTAATATACTGATCCTCATGTTTCCAATTGGTAACATTATCAGCACCAACAAGCCCTGATCTTTGCATGGGTACATGAACATCCGAAGTAGACCTCTTCTTCTGCTTCTCCCGAGCCCTTTGGTTCACGAACCAATAATAGACGTTCTTGACCTCGATCTTGCCGTACCATTTCAGCTGGAGATAGATCCTCTGAATCTGCTCTATAGTTGGGGATCTTTCGCCCTTGTTGTAGTAAAGCTCCTTGAGGATTCTTATCTGATCTGTAGTAGGAATCCACCTAGTACTGCTCCTCCTGCGAAGCATGTTAGCACTACTCCCGGCTGCTTTGTTACTTCCTCCATCCTTAGTTGGATGCCGGTTTTGTGGTTCCATTGGCGATGGATTGAGAGAATGCAAAAATTGAAGAGTGGTGATGATGAGTAATTAAGAAAGATTGCTGTTAGAAATATTCGAGTTGATGAAACGATTTTGGGATTGGAAATTTGGGTTTATAATGTGGAGGAAGATATAGGTATGCAAATATCCGCCCTTGGATGGACGGTCAAAGAGAAGAGTCAAACTAAGTGTCAGTAAAGCGTGATTAAAGTTGCCATAAATCTCGGAAAGAATGGATTAGCAGCATGTGAGGGAACCGAACGGTTTTCGAGGAGGTAACTGTTCTTTTCACGAGATTATTTTTTCACGGTGGAATTTTCAACAGCTAATTAATGCAACTTGAGTTGGGGCCAGCAAGTGGATCCAAAAGATAAATATTTTCTCAAAACCCTCATCGCGAGGCTCTTTTTAACGCAGAACATATTTTAAAAGTTCATATTGTTTTCAATATACAACTATGAGGGCCTATATTTGAGGCCTCGCGAGACACAATTCTTGGCTTCTCACGGATATTGGAATATCAGGATAAAAAATATTATTGTATTCATAAAGTGGCTTTGCAGCCAAAAGTAGTACATTCATTACAAAGCCAAAGGTGGCTAAAATACAACAACAGGAATCCTCGGATATCTTTTGAATCTTTCCTCAAGTGGAAGCAGCTATGGAATCCAATGTCGAGTTAAACAACGCCATTATACCAAGGAGAGGCAAACTTCAGGGAAGGAAAAAGAGAAGTAACGGAGCCTCCGCGCCCCATTTACATGGAAGCGGTAGAGGAATACAACATAGGCTTGGCCAACACCATTATCCATGAGAAAGGGAGACTCCAGTGAGAGAAAATGGAGCATCCAAGCCCCCTCAATTGGAAGCAGCTATGGAATCCAACGTCGGTTGAGCCGCGCCATTATCTCCGGGAAGGGCAGAGAGTGAATGAACCGAATATCAGCTTGACTCTCTGCACCCCCTCTAGCCATGGTAACCACCATTAGTTGGACGTGAAGTATAGGAACAGCCATTCTGTAGCTTGAACCCATTCCTTCAAAGAGCCCATCCCTTCTCATCCCTCTAAGATTCTTTCAAGAAGAGAAAGGGGGAGAAGGAGGTGAGAACCAAAGCCTTTTCCATCTGGAGGGCACAACATGGGCCGGGTCCAGAAGGAAGGAAACAGAGGAGGAAAGATGAACCACAAAGTGGCCTTCCTCCCTTTCTCCGTTTCGCTCCGCGTGTGGGATCCTAACAAAAATGATCTCGCATGATTGTGGATCCCACACTCGGAGCCCCCTTGCGTTTCTAAACCAATCTGAAGCCTGGCATTGTTATTGCAAAATTCCAGAAGGGCGAAACAAGGGGTTGCCTAAGATTACGCCATAAGGCCTAACCCAGGCTTAAGATTACGTCATAAAACCTAAAAATTTAGAGGCTAAAGGTCATTTCATAAGGGGAAGATTTGTGAAGAAGGAGAAAAAGAAGCATGAACTGAAAGGACATTTCTTGAATATTTCAGAAAAGTTGTTGTGAGTATTCCCTTCCCAAAATACAACTATTTATAGGGACTTCAGGCAAATCCCCACCCTTAGATGAAGCTCAATTTCAAAACTGATGACAGTAAATCGAGATTAGTGATTCCAAATCTCGAGAAAAAAAGGGACTAGCAGCATGTGAGGAGACCGAACGGTTTTCGAGGAGGTAACTGTTCTTTTCACGAGATTATTTTCTTTACGATCGTTGTTTTTCAACGAGTGATTAATGCCTTAAATCTCGGAAAAGAAGAGATTAATAGCATGTGGGAAACCGCACGGTTTTCGAGGGGGCCTACAGAGATTGACTCGCAAAGCTCAATTTCAAACAAAGTTCTTCCACGTAGCGTTTCGCCGCAATGGCACCAGCTTCGGCCTGAGTGGCCCGTTCTCTGATACGGGCCAGGTTACGGCCTATTTCTTCAGAAGCAGCCAAAGGTTCATCGAGTTGAGCTTCTTCTGCAACAATCGCATTCTCAACAAAGGCTAAATGGGCTTGGAGGTTCTCGATTTGAAGTTTGAAGTCGGACCTTTGGATTTGTAGTTCCCGTAGGCGGATGGCTCGCTCATTTAAAATATCGCGGGAGAGGTCCATTTCTTGAGAGACACTATTCAAAGCCTCTTGAGCGTCGTGAGCCTGGGTGTTCATGGCCGATTGACGTCGGCGGGCCATATCAAGTTCATTCAGCAGAGAGTCAATAACACTAAATTGCCATGAAGTCAAAGCTTTCTCCTGGCGGAGATACCTTAGAGCTTCTAAGACTCGCGGGAGGATGTCAGTCTCCAATACCCAAGGACCTAGATGTTCACGAAGCACCAACTTAGCCTCATCCACAGTAGAAGGAGGAGTTACCTCCAACACCCTCATCAATCTCTCGAATCTGGTAGGAGGAGGAGGCGGCGGAGACGCCACAGGATCACGAACCACCACTGCAAATGGGTGGACAGCTTCCTCAATTTCTTCGTCTTCAACAGGTTGGTCTGTCCCTTCAGCCGCAGGAGAATCTGGAAACTCAACTCGCGGCTCACCATAGGCAAGTGGAGCAGATTCAAGCATAGAGCCCTCAGCTCCGACGGTTGTCTCATTTATTCGCAAGACTTGGGGGGCACCACCTCCGTCAGTATCATTTTCCATCTCTGGGGCGACTGTCCCGCCGATAGAACCCTCAAATTTTGCAGTCACCTCCTCGGTACAAATAGAATCCTGGTCAGATTCAGAAATGTCAGAGAGCGGGGTTGGATCAGAAAGGGAAATGGAAAACATTGGCCAACAGTGGCTTACCTCTCGAGTTGTCGGGTCAATATCTGATATGTGGTCTCCAAGAGGAAGAGGCCTCACCTCATTCACCTCTTGGACCTCTAGTGCCGTGAGAATCTCTGTCGTCATCAGTTCCTCGTAAGCGGTAGAAGCCTCAGAGTGGCTTTCCACGCTTTCATGCTCCGAGGACTCATCATCAGAGATCGTTATTAAAATGGTAGGACCTTGCAGATGCTCTTTAGATGTGGAAGACGGAAGAGGCGCCACGGGGTTAGTTGATGCTTGAACTAGCGAGAGAGTTGGCTCTTCTGCAGCGGCTGAGGATCTAGCCTCGCTCAGGCGAGAGGGATCAGTGGTCCTCTGGCGAACCTGTCAAAAGATACATAATGAAGATCCTGCACAGATTCTGAAATTTAAATAGAATAAGACGGGGCCGGAGTTTACCAATCGCATTCCCAGAGTTTCGTCATCTTCAAAACTCTCTTCGACGGATTGAGCTCGATCGCGTTTGCAAGCAAAGATAGCAGTGGCCTGCACGACAAAAGAATCACAACTCAAAAAGGGGGAAAGCACCAAAAATGCAAGTTTGGGATCGTTC
Organism: Rosa persica; assembly: GCA_025331145.1. Taxonomy (NCBI): domain Eukaryota; kingdom Viridiplantae; phylum Streptophyta; class Magnoliopsida; order Rosales; family Rosaceae; genus Rosa; species Rosa persica. Next base: position 2,016,806 of record WFKR01000001.1, on the reverse strand, counting down.
TTAACCAAATTACCTCAGCAGAATCTTCATCATGAGAAGATTCTCCCTCAGGAGTCCCCTCTGCTATTGCCTTTTGTTTCCCGGCCTGAACAGAGGCCGTCTTGCTCCGGGTAGTTTGCTGCAAAACACACTCAGGAATAAGAGCGGGAAAATCAAGACAAGGAAAAGGAATGGTGAAGAAAGACAAAAACTTACTGTTGCCCTAGGCTCATGGATTTGTATCCCTGCATACGATGAGCGAGAAGGTAGAGTAAGTCGCCGAGGTTGTGCTGTAGGGTTGGAGAAGCGCTCAAAAATCTTGCGGTCCTCCGGACCAGGACTACTCATTCCACGAAAGATCTGGACGAAGAGTTCGTCATGTGGCAGGTCCCAACAGTTCACAGACACTTCTTTCCACCAATCAACATAATCATTGTCGACATCGTTGAGGGGACACAACGCTCTGACCCAAGGAGGAATCACTATCAAAGTAAACTGACTCTGAAATGAGGTAGACCCAGGTGGGGCTAATCTCCGCCAAGAGGTGTAGTAATTGGCAGAATCAACCAGAGGCCAGGGTACCAACTGGGCCAACCCAAATTGGCGAGCAAAGTGGTTAGGGGCATAGAGCTCATAACTTACGCGGTCGGTGGTAAGACGAATATCCGAGCAGGAGATGGTTCGACGAAAGGCCAAGAGGGCTCTTTCGCTATGATCGCGTCCACTGGGCAGAAAGCCATCATCAAGGGGAGGAGGGAATCGCCTAGAAAGGGCTATTTTTGGGTCCGGCATCTCTCCCATCAAGTACAAGTAAATAAAACACTCGGAGTAGGGTGGAGCTCGATGCCTTATGTTGCCACAAAGCCAGTTCCCCAAAAGGGAATCGACTGGAGGTTCCTTTGGAATATCACCGCGACGGAAGCGAGGGAAATAAATCTGCAACCAAAAGGCAAGGATCCAGAATGGACCACTAATGTCGGTATCAAAGGGGCGCATTACAGCTCTATAAAGGGAGCGATATAACGAACCCAATACAGGTTGCCCAAGGCCAACGCAAATACCATTGTAGAGAGCAGTGGCCAGAGAATTCCAGCGCCCAGTAGGTTTGTTGGAAGAAGTGCAAAAGATAAATTTGCAAAGCCAGAATTCCAGGAATGCGATACCTCCTGTATGGTCACATTGGGTGCGGTAATAATCACGCCAGACAGGGTAGGATTTACTGTGATGCCCCCGACCAGCCATATCCATTCTCAAAGGAAATTGAATACCATCAAACTGACCATGCACATAGGGGTCGAAATCAATAGGCAACCCCGTGATGGTAAGAACATCCAGCAGAGTTATGCTTATCTGCCCAAACCGGAAATCGAATGTATTGCTGGAAGTGTTCCAGAAGCAAAGAGCAGCGGCAAGCGGTGCAGGGCTAGTATTATGGGGAAGACAGAAGCATAGATCGATGGTTTGGGTGATACCCACCGCATCCCATCGGGCCAAATCTCTCACTCGGACCTCCTGATACCAAACCTTTTCCTCGAGAGTGATGGTAGGCCAGAAGCCCACTTTCCTCCTTGGTCCCCAACTGCTAAAATCACCAGGCACCTGCCGAAGAGCCACTATGGGACGGCGGATGGGAAGCCCATAATAGGCCATAGCATCATCTGGCAAACGATAGCGAGGTGTGGGACCCAAACCCGCTTGACTATCACCTCCACCAAAGCTCATCAGTCGACTTCTCTCCTCTCTGGTCTGACTTCTACATCGAACACTCATGTTAGTCCGCCATGTGAATGTGGCTTTCTCAGTGATTTCATCTGCCTGATCGATAACGAATGGTTTCTTGGATGTCATTTCTGGGTCACAAGGGACACTTCTCCATTACACCTTGATTTATAGCTCAAGTGTTTTTGGAGATTAATTTATTAGCTGGCCAGTGAGTGGCCCTAGTTGATAACTAATGAATCACTATTCCATCTTGAGAATCGCATCTAAGGCGACAGTGAAGATATTCCACTTTTTCCTACCACCGCAGGGCCAGCATAGTGGCCTGATATTTTTTTTTAATAAAACATGATTAAAACCAATGCGGTTTTAGATGCTAAAGTTGTAGCAAATATGGTGGTTTCACTTCGTCACATGTCATGATGACGATAGCCATGATTCAATCATCCTCTTCAGCATAAGATTCGCGAAGGATTAAATGGCAGCAAACAGTTTGCTATTCAACATCTTATTTTGCCAAGTACTATAGGCCTTGATCAAACTTGATCTAGCCAGCAAAAAGGCTCCAAACACCTACATTTGAGAAAATCAACAGAGAGCCAGCGATCAAGGCAGATACTTGCTGCTATACACATGGCGAAGCTACCACCAAAGAAGAGAAGGATCCTCATTCGCAATCAAAAGCAGTCTCCTTCGCATGGGGGGCACGCTAAAGTTCTGATATCCTACAACCTGCCTAAGTTTCGCCAATCCACTGCATACCAGACATCAGATACGGGGGCAATAAAGTTGGCAAAGAAAGCATCAGTTTATGACAAAGGAAATTCAGATTGTGGCATCCAAGCTTTATGGCCTATTTAGAGGCCTATATGGAATCAATCAAGTAATTTCAGTCAAGCCAATACAAGTGGCTTCAGAGCAACGATATTATACGAGTGGTACTGATTCAAGACCTCTTCAATCAAGACGAAGACCTTTGACTTCGAGGTCTGGGGGGCAATGTTTGGACCCAAAATGAGCATTTTGGCCTGACAAGGCACGTCTTGGAGAAATCGAGCCAATATCAGTGGCTCAAGCTATATATTGTCGACAAGTTCGAAATATATATTTAGAGGCTAAATAAAGCCTACTATGGAAGCGTGGAAATGAAAAGTCAACTTTAGCATATTTTCCTACTTCGGCTAGGAGAAACCGAGCTAAACAAGGAAGGAGGGGCGGCAGACTAACCATCCGAACTTCAAATGAGTTGAAACTTTCCAGATTCATTCTAAACATCCCAATGATCATTTCTTATGAAGAGTGCTAGAGCTTGTTCGAAGTGGAAAACCTTCAAACAATCAGTCCAATTTTCTGCAGAAGCAAAACTGGAAAACTGGACCTGTAAGGAGTCCAGTAGCAATTTCAGCCCAACCACATGGAAATAAATTCTGAAATTTTACCACAATAATCTACATCCATGGTGGATCATTTCATATGAAGAAGTCCAAGGTTAAATATGAATTCTTAGTGGAGATAAAAATCAAAGGAATAAAGAAGTGTTAGTGCTCTCACCTAACAAAATCCACTAAGTGTTAGTGAATTTTGCCTAACAAAATCCACTAAGTGTTAGTGTGCTCAAACCTAACCCACTATGATTTGTTTAAAGGCCAAATAGTATTGCTTGGAAGCCTATATATAGAGGCTACAACAAGTATCATCTCACCAATTCACTCATCAAAACATCTATAAGATGATCTAAGTTCTCTCTAGAGCAACCTCTCTAAGAGCAATTCCTCTCCTTCTCTTTCTCTTATCGGTGATCACACTCTAAGTTCTAGTCTCCTTAGGAGCCAACTTTCAGTACCACCAAATCCTCTGTCAAAGTGCTTTGGTCCTAGTCTCCTTGGGAGCCGACTGTAGTACCACGACCACAACGGTTACGGAACCAGCCAAGCAAGGGTAACGCCCTCGCAAACCAGCCAAGCTAGAGTCACGCTTTAGCAAGTTCTCCTCACTTCCCAGTGGTTTTCGCTCTGCTCGATCTACAACATCGAGTATCGATTGTGATTTTGAAAAGGTTCAGCAAAAGTCCTCGCCACGAGGCACAAAGAACCCCACGACGAGGTTGGTGCTCTCCTCGTCCACAATCGCTCAGAAGAAGTCAGGTCAAGGGACACCCCCGACGACCGCACCCGAACGGTGCTGGCACGCCTACGCAAGAAAAGAGACTGTTGACCAGCTCAAGAAAAACTGGAGCCAAACACCACCTACAGTTACTGACAATTTATCTTGAGTGAAGCCACTTGTGAGCCCCGGAAAAATTTATCGCGATAAGGTGAGATCGTTTGGAACAATTTGACGATCTCGGTAATTATTAGGTCTTTGGAAATACGTATTGGGATCTTTCACAAGGTGGAATCTCCAAAGTTTGTTTGGAGTCTATAATAAAGTACGCGACATTACGAGTCTTTGAGAATTTTCGGGGAATTTTTCCGACACCGGAACTATTTATTTTGAATTTCAGAAGTTTAGGAATTATGGAAATTCATTTTAAATAAAAAGAAATGCTCTGGCGTGATCTGGACCGTTAAAAAGTACACCGCTTGATCAGCACCGTTCGTCTGAAATGAAACTAAGGCTATAAATAGCCCTTAGATCGAATCACCGTCCCAGATCATTCCAGAGACGATCAGAGCTCTCGACCCGTTTCTGCTCCTCGACAACCCGAAGCCACGACCCTGACAGAACTCCTCCGTCCGACCACCTCTCCGAGGCGAACCACCGGCAACAGCTTCGTCTTGCTGTCGCCTAAGTCCCTGCGTTCTCGGATTGTACGTGCATCGACGGTGAACAAAGAATCAACAACGAGAATCTACGGGTTTTCCGGCGAAGTTCCTGCTATCTCCGGCGATCTTCGGGGCTGCATGAGGTACGGAAGTTGATTCTCTTGACGTGCTCTACATCTTGCTAAGTTTAGTTTTTGAATTCATTGCGATTGTCGCCGCTGGCAACTGTTCTGACTTCCTTGGTTCATTTCCGACGTCGTGGAGCATCAATTGAAGTCCGAGGAAGCCCAGTTTATTGAGTTGGCTGAAGTGAGGAGCTTGGGTATGTCCTGCCTCTGTCGTCCCACCCCTTGTGGTGGCAGTTTGATTTCTTTAGGGTTTAATTTCGATCACAGTGTGTCGACGCGGTCAGCCACATGGTGCTTCCCCATTCGTCCGTGTCCTCCACGCTGTGCCACTTCCGCGTCTCTCTACGCGTCACCGCATGACGTCACCCACGATCTCATGTGGGCCAAGCTGGCAGCCGGATGACCTTGGGCAAGAAAAAAGTCACGGGCTTGCCCTTTTTTTTGGACTGGGTCATGCAAAGCCGAAGCTTGGCTGGTCAAGCTTGGCCCGGTGGAAGCAAATTTTTCCTTCTAGCCTGTCAACACATCATCAAAATGACATGGCAGCCAGTCAAAACTCCACCGGCGGAGTTGCTTTAAAGGTGGAGATTTTGTTTGCGGCTTAGTCATTGTATATACACGAGGGTCAAATTTTTGGAGTTTCTAGCTAGGTTTGAGTCTTTGAGAGTCAATCGGCTTCAAAGAATTTTTTTTTCCCAATTTTTGGAGAAGTCATGTTTGTTATTCCATTCAACTTCATGAACTTGTTTGTCAAAAAAAAAAAAAACCTTCATGAACTTGTAAGTTACAGTGAGAATTTCAACCTATAGAAGCTACTTCTCTCGTATAATATGGACTCTGTTCTTTTTTTTTGGGGTCAGAAATATGGACTCTATTCTAAGTAGTTGTGCTTAGGCTTTTCTTCGTACAGTTTTGAATGTGCACTTTTCTATTGTGCATGATGCCTATTTTATCTATTTCGAATAGCAAGAAAAAACTACAAATTTGGCCATCACCAATGCCTAGAACCATTTCTTTTTTTTAGATGATATGCATGTAATGATATAATCAGTTTCTGCCTTGAATGATACAGGGGTCTCCAACTTCTAAATCTCATTTCCTTTGATGGTCTTGTAAGTCCCACTTTATTCGTAGTATCAGTCAAGTTTTTGATGCTACCAGAATCATAACATGCAAAACGGCTCCCAACAGAGAGAGTTTATTTCTTTATTACACTAAATCCACACGAAATTATGCAAACAGGGAACTATCACCCTTACAAATTTCCTACTACCTCCTACAATTTGATTCACCTACGTTTAATATCTTTGTAATTAGATCCTCTTCACTGATACCAAGTCTTGGTGTGCAAGACTTCCGTGCGCCAGGCATGACCATCGTCACCGTTGGCATCCTGACATCCAGAGAGCCTGGCATTAACACAGCAGCCAAAATTCTCAACATGTTTGAAGCATCAATGTCCATCATTCGTATTTGTGGAACTCGTTTGGGTGTTGGATGAATTCCCTCAATTTTTTATGTCTTATTGAGAAAGTTACAGAATGATCGAGGACTTCAATACAGTTTAGTGATCCTGTCATTTGGATTCCGCAAACTAGCAAGTAATGAAGTTGGGATTCAACCCTTTTTTTTTTTGCATAGGCCATACCTGTTGTAAAACAAGAGGACTTTTGGTCTAACCAAAACAGTAGGCTGTATTTGCAGGATCTGGATATGACAAAACAGTAACCCGTATTTGCATTCATTTGAGATGAAATGAAGAAAATAACAGTATAACCGAGGAACTGAATTCTAAGAGTAATATCTGTTTCTAAGATACAAAATTATACAGGTGGAGGTGGCAAGTCGAGCAAAAGCCAAAATCCAACGCAGTCATCCGATTCCAAGTCGCCTTGGATGGCAAGGAAATGTAAGCCTCCACAAGTCTTCTTTGCTTCTTCCCAAGCTTCGGCTTCCTTTGTTGTCACCGGATTTTTCTTATAGGTAGCATAAATATACCGGCCAGAAATTCCGACAGAAAGAATCAGGCATGCCCGTGCAAAATCAACTTCAATCGCACAAACTTCCAACCCATTCATCCAAGCTGCAGAAAAATGTTACAAAGTTGTGTAAGGCACAATAAGAATGATATAGCAGATTCAAGCAACATGAATACTCCAAAATCTCCATCACTTATGATGCCAAGTATAATGTTAACAACTAAAGGTAGCAACGTTGTATAGTGTGGTATTTGAGAAAGGAGGTCACTAGGCCAGTGATTGCAGTATGGTTTTTAACCCTGATAACAATCCTTTTCATAAAGCATGATTGTAGTATGCGGTTAGTTAGGCATGCCTCATCAAAAACATAGCACTGCTAGGTTAGACGTGAATGGAGGACAATACACTCCAACAATTCATGAACAATGCATTCGAGTCCTGGCTTTTATTTATTTATTTATAGTCCAATTTCAGAATGTTAAAACTAACTGCGTAAGAGTATCATTTGCATTCTGAAGGGTCATATCACCAAATCTTTCAGGACTCAAATGAGTTAATCAATGGACTTTGAATATCATCAGACAATTATGACTTTTAAGCCATGCTTATACTAAATGTATCACATGCTGCCATATGGAGCCAAGTTGGTCAATATTCAGAGGCCCTTCTGTGGGTGTGTATCTTATCGTGTGAAGTGAATAATGATGAGAAGCAATAGTCATGATTTAAAAGTACTAGAAGATTATATTTGACAGAATTTGCACCTGCGAGTGGTTTAGCACGTGAAGAAGCAACAGCCAATCCAGGAATCAATGTCTCGTCATCAATTTCAATCCCCAACAGATCCAAGTCTAGACTTGCTCCAAACACAAGATTCGAGTCTAAGGATGAGATTTCCTTCTGGACAGCTGAATCACGATTAGAATTAGTATGTGAACAAGATATGTTTGAAAGAAATACTAGATGTGTAAGGACGGACATAATGAGACATGTTATATTTGTCAAAAATTCAAGCATCATAGTCAGCAAATTTCTTACCTGAAAAGGGCAGTTGGACAAAGGCCCATTTCTCCCCGAAAAGATTTTCTGGAAGTTCCATGGGGAAAGGGTTATCTAGTGCAAGGAGAGGCTTAGAACCTTTCTGGAAACCAGGATGGCGTGTGTATACAGTCTCATAGCGTTCTTCCAACCATAAAAGCAGTGATAGGCACTGAGAAAAAGAAAAGTGTTAGCAGAAGTAGACAAGGCAAGCCAGTTCTTCCAATAACTCAAAGCAGGCTTCATCGCTATAATCATGTCCTATCTCTGAAAAACAGATGTAAGTTCTGCAACATTGTTATAGTATCTCCACAAAATGAATGATATGGATGGTTGGTTAAGATATATAGTGTCTAGTCAGTGGTAACATTTGGCTCAGAAAAAGGAGACAACGAGTATTAGTACTAATCTGTGCTTCATGTCATAAGGTGTTCCTAAATCTCAACTACTCGGGTTTGTTGAAAAGAACCCTTGTGTTCTGTTACCTAGAGGGAAACCAATCAGTGTCAATAAGCCACAGCCAGTCTGGAAGTCCATATCAATTTTTCCCTTACACAGCTGAGCTAGAGTGTTCGCAACATGTAAATGTAGTTCGAGTTGTCCAAGATACTTAAATTAGTACAAACAACTTTTCTTCCCAGTGACCATTTACACGACAGTAAACAATGAACCTCAAATTACATAGCTGGCTAAATGAATAAAGGTTTCATGTACAACTAACTCGTACAGATGAAAATGGTGTAGCTTTATTTAAATTCATCGAAACCTCGAGTACCTTATCTACTGGATTTCATCATAAATTGAAAATCTTTAACTGCGAAATGGCCCTCTCGGGAAAATTAGCTGAACTATCTCAAGCAACAGATATAATTGAACGTAGTCCGAAGTTTGGCAATAAAAACAGAGTTATAAGAAAATTAACAAAGCGTACTCACCCTTTTACTTGGAATAGGCTTTATACCAAGCTCGTTACACGCTTTTGTTATAATGGTCTGCATCTGTGACCTATATCATTGAACAAAACCAATCATACATGATTCCAAACATGCAAAAACTACAAACACATTTCTTTTTTATAGTGATTTGCATACCTGAAGTATCGGATTTTCTCGGGTAGAGGTACACCTAATTCATCACTAATGGCAACTATGGCTTCTTTCAAAGTAATGCTGTTGATGACATTGTTAGGGAAGTACTTTGTATGCTGTAAAGAAAGAGACTCATCACAAACTACAAGCTCCCACACTTTCTTGCCTCTGATATCCAAAATGGGCCTGGAGCAGAAGTCCAGTTCCCACTCCGTAATGCTCTCCGGGTCGGTTTCCGGGTCCAAGTAGCTCAGTTCAGCTGTCGGGTCATCTTCGACTTCGCCACTTTCGTCTATTTCTTGGGTTGAGACGGAGCTTTCTGACACGGAATTTGATCGGAAATGGTGAAGCTTTGGTGGGTTGTTTGAAGGATTTGAGGAGAAAGTAAAGGGGATTCTGATGGGGTTAGCGCGAGAGATGGGTTTGTGAGATTGAAGAGTTGGGGTTCTGATTCTGGTGGTGTTGAAGCTGAAACTCGCCATGGAATAACTAGCTGATAAGAAGAGTTGGCTAGGAAAGCTGTTATTTGCAGTTATATATCAACCACATATATTTTTGTTGATGATACTTGGACCGGGACCGGCTCGTCACAAATTTACCGGTGCTGTGAAAGCGGTATGAAAGAAAGAGAAATTCTCCCTCCATTTTTCTGTTCACTCTTACCGAAAATTCTTCTATGAACGGGTTGTGCAAATAACACAAAACTTAAATATAATCTGACCATTTACATTTCTGATCAACATTTCACCAAAATAAACTACTAAAGAATACACTTTGTTATCCAACGTTTTTGTTGGTACAAGTACACGTTGTACTCTTATTTGACAGTTTTACACCAATTCTAACTTCCTTCGGTCCAGCTCCGCTCCCACTTCCGCCTCTAATGCCAACGCCACTTGATCATTGCTGCATCCTTTTTCAGCAAAAGGAAAATTCCATCACAACTCATCAAATTATTGAAAATTTCCTGTGAAATAAGTGATCAGATAAAATTCTTTATTTTAAGAATTGTATTAATTTTTTATTTATATTACATAAAAATGACATAATAGTCCATGAATTTTAATCAAAATTCGACTGCAGTTCATGGTTTGTTTACACGTAGCGAGTAATGAATAAGAAAAGTGGAAATGGGAAGGTTGAAAGGGAATGTTGCTACCATTCCTTTTGTAACCCTAGCAACATTCCTCTTGCAACCCACCAACGTTATTAATGCTAGCAGCATTCCTCTTGTAACCCACCAACGTTATTTTTTATTCCTTCAATCGAGTCGAGTTGCCTTAGAATCGTTTGTATCTAATTTTTTCTTTGTTCTTTTTCACTTTTTGTTGAAAAATCCAAGTGTAAGCTGTAATGAGTCCTACTTCTCATTGGGACACTTTCACACAATTTATTACTACCGCACTTTTGTAGAGGCTAAATTAGCATTGTTACTCGACTCGAAACTCTTAAGGTAAAATCATTGGGCCGTTTCATCGGGCCTATCATCAGCAGTCCAGTCCATCCCAAACCGGGCCGGCTTGGTTTGACATTCACGGCGCTAATTCCTTACATCTCCACCAAGAATACCCTATCACAATCAGCCTCTCCCGAATTAATGGACACCGCCAGCTCCAACAGGAGGCTGTGACGACTGCGAGCTATGAGTATCCACTATCCAATTCCAATTCTGATTTCTCATTAAACAACAAAAAGAAAAAAAGAAAAAAAAAAGGAATGAAGCTTGCAACTTGTTCATATTCGTCGTCACCAACCTCCGTTACTCCTTTTCTCCTTCAAACCCGTCCCAGATTCTCATTCAATATATTTCAGCCCTCCTCTTCTTCTTCAGCCGCCGCCCGACAACCACGACACGTCATGGTTTCCGCTCGCAACTACACTCACGCCCACTATCTTCCTCCTTGGTTCAGGTTTCAATTCTCTCTCTCTGTATTTTCGTAACTAATCTAGTTCTTTTTGTATTGTGGAAACTAAGTTAAGAGGATGTGTTGGTTTTGGTTTGGTTTGCAGTGTGGCTCCTATGATGGAATGGACTGATGTTCACTACAGGACTATGGCCCGCCTCATTTCCAAGCATGCCTGGCTCTACACTGAGATGCTTGCTGCCGAAACCATTGTCTATCAGAAAGACAATCTGGTACAACAATGCTTTCTTTCCACTTCTTTCAATCTCTGCTTTCTCTATTCAACTTCATTTTAAATGCATCTGTGCTAGGCTTGATTTTCGACCAGGATTTCATCTTCGAGCCTCAAATGAAAACAATTTATTGTATATATATGTGTGGCACTTCTAATCTGAAAGAAATACAAAAGAAAAAGTCTATAGAGTTTAAGTTCAGAGGAGGCCCGGCTAGCATCCGGTCGTAGAATATTACGCATAAACGCTGTTTCTTTATTTTTTTGGTTGAAATAAAAGGCTGTTTTGAAACTCGGTAAAAGAATGAAAGGAATGATCTCTCCTTGTGGCATGTCTTAGTGCTCCTACTACACCATGATATATAGATATATCACATTAGGAGGCTCTCTTTTTTCTTTTTCTACTTTTCCTCGTTTCCTTCTAGTATTTTCATCTTCGTTTTAGTAAATGCATTATTTTCTGAAGGTTACAGACTAGAATGCGGATTAGAGTTCTGTTCCGGATTTATTTGAACTTTTCCAGTAAGTTATATCTGATTGGTTGGGACAGAGACAACTGAAGGCATGGTCTTTTTTTTCTTAAATTGCTCAGGACAGATTCTTGTACTTTCCTCCGGAACAGCATCCTATTGTTCTACAAATTGGTGGCAGTAACTTAGAAAACCTGGCAAAAGCTACTCAACTTGCTAATATTTACAAATATGATGAAATCAATTTTAAGTGAGCACTCTTGCTATATTCTATCTTTTTGTTCACTATCATTTGTTTTATTTCTTACAAATATGACTTCGCTTACTCTCTATGTTTAATCAGTTGTGGATGTCCTAGTCCAAGAGTAGCTGGACATGGGTGCTTTGGTGCTCGTCTTATGCTGGATCCAAAGGTTTGATAAATTTGCTTAATTATTACATTGTTAATTGCCAAAAAAAATAAAAAAAACACCCTAGTGTTTTCTTTGTAGTGTGCTCTGATAAAGACGTTTGTTCTTTACAAGGAAAGTTTGTTGCTGAGGCTATGTCAGTGATTGCTGCAAACACTGATGTCCCTGTCAGTGTTAAGTGTCGAATTGGTGTTGATGATCATGATTCATATAATGAGCTCTGTAAGGTTCTTTTTCGCTGAATATTGTTTATATTGTCAAGTCTCAACAATATAGCCTATTATCATTACTTTCTCTCTTTATTCCTATAAATAGTATGTGAAAAAATAAAAAATATTACATATATTTGTCATGTTATATATATATATATATATATAGTGTGTGTGTGTGTGTGGGTGTGTGGGTGTGTGTATCGGAGCAACTTCTAAAGTAAGATCCCTCTTGATTGGAGAAGTCCACATGTGAGATTCCATGCAAGGATCATCTTGACTAAAAATCAACCAAATCAGAAGCCTCTCCTTATGGGAAACAGTGTTCATTAGATATATGTGAGCTCTTACAAACATAGAGTAAAGAAGTTGTAGCTTTGTGGTGAAAGTTAACAGGGACAACAGATTGCAATTTTTTTTTTCTTTTCTTTAAAAGATCAAATAAACTTTATTGATTACGCATCACCAACAGATTGCAATGTTTTCTTGCCTACAGTCTTTGCACCCTTAATTGTTATGTATGCGCGTGTTGTCAATAAACATAGATAATTTATCTATTGGTTAAGCCTGAGCACTTATAACCGTGTAAATCTCACTCTGTATTGTTTCCAAAAGGTGCCTCCAGCTGTGAGGCCAAAACCTTTGTGCAACCAGCTTTTGAACCATTGTTGCTTTTCTGAATGTAAAACCACTTAACTATGTTTAATTTTGTTGCTGGAGTTGCATCCTCACTCTGTTGTCCCACCCTCATCTCCTTTTCAGGTGATTTTATTTATAAAGTTTCTTCTCAATCACCAACTAGGCACTTCATTATACATTCTCGGAAGGCCATGCTGAATGGAATCAGCCCAGCTGAAAATCGAAGTATTCCACCTCTTAAGTATGTGTTGTATACATTCATTATTGTAAACTTACAAGCGAATTAACTGATGTGTGGCTATTATTATTATGTTCCTGGTATGCTGAACTTAATATAGCTGTCTTAGCCTGACCAAAAGAAACTACAGCTATCTTAAGAATGCCTAGATACATAAACATCTGTAGGTCACCCTTTGCATTTACATTATTTGCAGATACGAGTACTTTTATGGCCTCTTGCGTGACTTTCCGGACTTAAGATTTACCATAAATGGTGGAATAAACACTATTGATGAGGTAAGTGATATCAAATTAACTTTTTTTATTTTTTCATTTTTTATATATTGTTCTTTTATATAAGGACTTCCCACGATTTCAGTAGTAAATAACATCAGTTGGACCTTGGACTGTTGTCTCTGTGTTTACATTTCCTTATTGTTGAGAAAGGTTATTCAAAACTTGCATTTTCTCTATCTTTTTCTCTACCTGTCATGATAGAGTACCACATTTTCTAAAGTTACTATTCTGATGCTTACTGTCGTTTTACATGTTATCATTATTAGGGAGTATATATTGGTAGTGATTATATACGCAACTTGATTTGTTAATGTTTTTCTTTTAGTGAAAGGAATCGTAATATGGATTCCATTCACCCTTTTCTCATGCCCTTTCCTTTCTTTTCAAATTTTAGGTCAAAGCAGCTAGGAAAGCAGGAGCTCATGGTGTAATGGTTGGACGGGCTGCATTTAATAAGTAGGTGATTTTCATGATTTGGATCATTTTGTTTTTTCAGTACACTTTATTATTTGTTAATGTTGGTTATGTTTGATTGAAGCCTTGGATTTATTCTCCGGTATTATGATCTGTTTTTGTTCATTTTTATGTTTGGGTCTATATGCAATTTTGCCCTTCGATGATATGATATTTCAAAATGTGTTCCTGTTTTCTATCCATGAATGACATATTACAACCTAATGAACTTTGTGCATGCAAAACAAAGGAATAAGTACATTATGTTTACTGTATAACTTGAAAGTCTGAAATGTTGTTTGCTGATTGCCATGAAATATGAGAATGCAGAGTCTGCAGTTGGGGAGAATGAAACATCTTTTCTTGAGCTCTCCTGCTCTAAGAGTCCTATCCAAATGACAAAACTTATACTATTTTTTTTTTCCCAAACTTGTCAAGCTCATAATTTCTTGCCTCACATGTAAGTCTGTCCACAACCCTTGAACCCAATGCGTGTCTTCTGGATCAATTGCAAAAATGCTGAAATACTAAAGTTAGACTTTAATGAAGACTAACAACTAGGCTATAATAATCACATCTTATTGAATTCCCCAAAACTTAATGAGTTTTGAAATTATATTTTAATTGTAGTCCAGTGTAAAACTAAAATTGGACTGACAATTGTTGTACATTTTCAACAGCTCATGGAATACTTTGGGACATGTTGACACTGCTATTTATGGTGCACCAAGCAGCGGTATAACACGGCGTCAGGTTCAGTTGCAAACTCTGCTGCAAGATGGTTGGCTGTTCAATTTCTGTTAAAATTTTATCCTACAGCTCACTATATTTTTTTTTCCACGTTTAGTTACTCAAGGAGTTTGAAGCTTATGGAGAGACTGTTTTGGGAAAATATGGACAAAAGCCCAATGTTCGAGATGTGGCCAAGGTTAGTACTAGCTAGTTGTTTAGTTCAATTCTTCTTTTCCCTTTATTTTTACATTTGTACCATGAACTGTCATACTCATATTTTCATTTGGATCAATCACATGGGTAAGGTTAGTACTAGATAGTTGTTTAGTTCAATTCTGCTTTCCCATTTATTTTGACATATGTGCGATGAACTGTCATCCTCATATTTTCATTTGGATTCAGTTACGTGGGTTTCTTTGGTCTTGTCGTGTGTCTCATATCACAATGTTATGATATCACTCTCATCTCTGGGGCAGCGTTGCTTTGGTTCTTATGAGGGAAGGGCATTATATGTTTTATTTCAGATGTTGCTATTATACAAGTATGGTTTTTGGCTACAGTAGTAGCCACTGTATGGGCGATTTATCACTATTGGTATTACGGAACTATCATGACTCAATCTAATTGCCTGGTTGAATGCTAGTTGTTACTTTTGGGTCTACCACTGGGGTTGTGGTTGTGGATTTGCTCAAATAGCACCAAATATTTATGCTGTTCGGGCACTGGGTGACGAGCCTTAGAATATATGATCTTAAGCCAGTCTTTTTTAAGACCCAAATTTTCTCCTACCACATGCGCTTACATAACCTTGTTTTTGTTTTGCTGCAGCCTTTGCTTAGCCTTTTCTATGCCCAGCCTGGGAATAGCCTTTGGAAACGCAAAGCTGATGCTGCTTTCATGCATTGCACGGTATAATAATTATTGTTATCCGTCTACAATCTAAAAATGACGTATAGTTGAGGAAATTATTTTTTGAGTACTTTCTTATTCTCTGATCTTCCAATGACACCTATTCCTAACTGCTGTTGAACCTTGCAGACTATGAAATCATTTTTTGAGGAAACACTTGTAGCAATTCCAGACTTTGTCTTGGATGCACCTGTTGGAGCGCCACCATCTGGTAGTAATGATCCTTTTGCAAACATACATACTTTGTTGCCTCCACCATACGAATCAAGGGAACCAGAACTACAGTATGCTTAGTCTATCAAATCCTAATCTGTACTTTAGTGGCAATCTGTAGTGTCAGGTTGAAGCATATTCTTTATACTTTTGGAATGTAACCTATTGATCCGATGTAACAATATACTCAATTGTGTTGGTGCATAGTCATAGTTGGTTTTGTAAGGCAGTTTTTGTCCATCTTGAAAACATTTCAGACGGTGACTAACAGTTTGCCCACTACATCTATACCGAGAAGAACCTCTGCAATACTCTGTAATGCTGACGGGATGTTTTTGTTATAGGTAAAATTGGTATTTGATTTGAGCCCTTTGAATTTTATCACTTGTCCCTTGATTTTTCATCTGGATTGGTCTTCCATATGATACCAAACCTTAATCCCTTTACGCTGGATCATAAACTTCTATAGCCAATGCCCTCAACAACCATGACAGCCTCATTTCTAAGATCTGCAAACCTTCTCCAGCTGCTCGCCTATCACCACCCAGCGGAGCAGCTGATTCGGTTCGATCTGTTTGGTTCGGTTCGGTTCGGGAGGGATTGTGACATGTCTTATTTATTTACTATGGATGGATTCGGTTCGATCTGTTTGGTTCGGTTCGATTTCAGTAAATTTTAATTGTCTTGACATGATTTAATCACGTCCGAGTCAGGGGTTTCTGTATAGAGATTGAAATCAAATTGAGTGACCGATGCTACTAATAGGTAAAAACAGTTGGGAACAATAATGGATTTATGATCGAGTCCAGGTAGGGGTCATCATGGGCCGGGCCAGGGTCGGCCCTACCCTAAATTTTAGGGCTTAGGGTAGGGTAGGGTAGGGCCTAGTCAAAGTCAACGACACTTAGGGCCGGGCCAAGGCTTCAATATGTAAGTCCTTACCTGCCCTTAAGGCCCTTCTCGTAAGGGTCAAAAGGGCCGGGCCGGGCCGGCTCTCCAAATAGGGCCAAATAGGGCTAACAAGGGTCGAAAAGGGCCTTACTTTGTTTGACAAAAAAAAAAATACATCATCTTTTTTTTTTTTTTGGCAAAATATTGTTCAATGTTGTATGACTTGTATTGGTAGGTAATTCAAGACTCATTTTTTGTTGTCGACCCTATTTAATATATACATTTTGTTTAAGTTACCATAATAACATTTATAAATATTAGTTAACATAGTTATGTAATCTCCTAAATTAATTGTTGTTTAACAAAGAAAATAATATAGAATATAAATCTTCTTAGGTCAATTACAAAATAATAAAGGGATAAGTTGTATGATAAAAAATGATGAACATATTTAGAAAATAGAAAAAATAAATAATTTTTAGGGCTCGTTAGGGCGGGCTTAAAGGGCCGGGCCGAGCTTGGCCCTAATGGGCTCAAATGGGCCGGGCCGGAGGGCCGGACCGGGCTTCATTTCCATGGCCCTTACCCTACCCTATTTGAAAAAGGGCCGGGCCGACCCGCCCTAAAGTAAGGACCGGGCCGGGCTTGGCCCTAATGGGCTCAAATGGGTCGGGCGGGCTTGAAATGGGCTTAGGGCCTAAGGGCCAAATGATGACCCCTAAGTCCAGGCCAGGGTTTCGTTTTGTTGCGTCAATCAATTATTTTTGACCAAGTTTTAGTTAGGGTTTTGAAAATAGGAAAAGGATGGAGTCAAGTGAGGCAGGCACCATGGACGAAGAGGTTTTGAAGCTCAAAGAGAAAGTTTGCACAATGACTAATGGTATTCTCTATATATTACTAGATATTCGATCTGCATCGCATTCTAATTGGTGCTTAATTTTCAGCTTTCTCAATGCCAACTCGAAAGGGAGCGACTCCTGACAGAGAAAGAGAGCTGGATGATCAACGAGAGCCTTGTCATGTGGGAAAAAAGAAGAAGCACAAGAAAAGCTCAGAGTTTTTATAGAAGCGATTTCGAGTGCAAGATCTGAATTTGAAAAAAAAAATAGAGCTTTTTACCAATAACTACAAATAATTACATAATATTTATCAAGAGCAAGCTCTGTGTTTCGAAAGCCTGTGCGGCCAAAAATATTGAAACCTGATGAGAGAGAGTACTCAAAGTTTAAAAAAATTACACAACATGCCATTAACAACAATATTAGTCATTTCTCCCAAAATCAAAATCCTCTCTAGATCTGAGAAGCTCACCAACGAAGTTAGGCAATGAAGCGCCCCGAGAAGTGACACAGCAAAGCTGGGAGGAGAAGCGAGGGGGTGAAGCGATCGGAGAACGAGGCGGAGAAGCGACGTGGTGAAGCTAGGCGGCAAAACAATCGGAGAAGCAAGGCGGCGAAGCAAGACAGCAAAGCTAGGCAGAGAAGTGATTGAGAAGCAAGGGGGAGAAGCGAAGCGGTGAAGCTAGGCGGATAAGTGAGGCAGCAAAGAGATCAGAGAAGCAAGGCAGCGAAGAGATCAGAGAAACGAGGCGGCGAAGCAAGACGATGAAGCTAGGCAGCGAAACCAGACGGAGAAGATATTTTTTGGTCTTGGCCTACAAATCTATCGGCAAGGAAAGCGGCGAAGCTAGGGTTTGTTCTCAGCTTGCAAATCCACCAAAAAGCAAGGTCAGTATCAATTAAGATGAGTCGCTAGGCAGCGAAACTTGATGTTATGTAACTAATGATGAATTGTATGAGCTTATTGAGAGTCAGTACCAGTAAAATGCTTGCAATATGTGCAATCTATGATTATTAAGAGTCAATAGCATTAACATGCTGCAATATGTGAGTTCTATCATTTTATGAACCCTCTAAAGATCATTACTTTATTTTCTGAGGGTCAGTAGCTTTATTTTCTGATATTTGCTTGTTCTGATGAAAAATGATGAGTTTTGTGACTTAATAGTACAAAATGAATTGCATGAGCTTTAGTTTCTGAGGGTCAGTAGCCTTAGTTTATGAGATTTTCTTGTTCTAATGGAAAATGATGAGTTTTGTGATTCAATAGTGCAAAATGAATTACATGAGCTTTAGTTTCTGAGGGTCAGTAGCCTTAGTTTATAAGATTTGCTTGTTCTAATGGAAAATGATGAGTTTTGTGATTCAATAGTGCAAAATGAATTATATGATCTTTAGATTCTAAGGGTCAGCAGCCTTAGATTCATGATTTTCACTAACACTATGTTTATTGTCCTCAAACTTGTTTTTAGAAGAATAGTTATTAGTTCTGGTTTTCTTAATTGAGTATTTCGAATTGGCATGATGATGTTGCTGGAGCTTTGTAGAATAGAGAGGCTGATTATTCTATTTTTTTGTGATCTTCATAATTGACTTGCTCTGTTGGAGAATGTTGTTGTAAGTCAGTATGGTGTTACTTAGATAGGTCTTAAAATGTTTGGATACATAATGGTGCCGAATTATATTGACTATCGAGTTTATGTTCCATAATGATTACTTTATGCAATGATGACATATGTGTCTTTCTGTATGTGATGGTTGATTAAGAGGTTTGAGACTATGAATGGTGTAACTAAAGTTAGAAAACCATGTATTGCTATTGAGGGTCAGTATCCTAGTGAGAGTTAGTAATCCTATGTGTATTGCAACCTCATTTGATGTTCATTTATGAGGCAATAGGTTCAGCTTTATGAGTGCATTCGCTTGATTGCATGAGGTATTGAACTCAATTCTATTATCGGTTCAGTTGAGCTTGCATTTTTAGACAGGTTTCTTCGCTTTACGTGCTTTATGGGAAGTTCATTGCAATTATGTCTACCTATAGGCTCTGTAGATATTTGACCTTATTATTGCATTTAGTATTGTTCTGTGGATATTAAATTTAGGGTCAGTAAAGTATTAAGGGTCAGTACACTACTGACGGTCAGCAAACTACTGAGGGTCAGTACTCATATATTTGTATTTCTCATAATACACAGATTAATCACAATGGCAAAAGAGGATGGTTGCTACAATAGACCAAGAGGATGTACCGATTGGAACAAAGAAGATATAGGGAAAGCTAAAGAAAATGCCATTTTGGGAATATACATTATGCTCTATTAGATGAGTGTTCAAATTTTGACTTTAGGTTGACTATTCTTAATCATGATCAAATGCCGTTTTGGAAAAATGCCGTTATGTGACTTTAGGTTGACTATTCTTAATCATGATCAAATTTTGAGATTGAATATCCCATTTTTCTATTTACTTCTAATATCAGTTTTCTCAGCTCAAACCGGAAACACTTACTTACTGATGATTAATCTCTATTTCATGTCATAATGGGTGGGAAGAGATTGATTTATGGGATAGAGAGAACTGGGCTTACTGACACATTCAACAAATTGAATATATGTAGATGCGGAATAACTTATTAGCCAACAAATTGAACTCTAGAGAGAAACAATACAATTAAAGAAAAGAACAAAGATAAGAATGAAGTATTATTCAGAATGATATTGAAGGTCAGGAGTGTTAAATCACACTAACTTTACAAAGGTCAGTTTGGTAATTTACACGTTAACAGAATCCAATTTAAAATAGAAGAAAAATGCCTTATGGGCTTGGCCTTTGCGCATGGGCCTGCTACAGTACCGCAAGGATATGAAAAAAAAAAACAGGTCTGCGCATGAGAAAAGTTGGGTTGAGTTTGTAGTTTATGGTAATTTGCTAAAAAAAATAAGAAAGACACTCAAGCAGGCCTTGGAGACCAAGAAGAAAAGCGTCCATCAGGTAAGATTTATGTCACCCATTTGGCCTTAAGTTCAATTGTAGGCTGATAAATGTATATATGACTGTCATGCTAGTTTAGTCACTCCCACCTGCAATTTCTGGTACTAAATATGCTTCAACGTTTAAAGTTTTGAATTTCTGGTTGATGCTTTTTTTGGCAGTTAAATAAGGCAATCGATGAGTTTCTTGCTTATCCTGATGTGAATTATATGGGAAAACGAACACCCACCATGGAGAAGTTTGATAGATTGATTGCTGAATTACGAAAGAAAAAAATGTGCTTACAAGCAGAGAAAAATAAGGGGACAAGCTACATTTAGAGATATTGGACAAACGGGACAATTTATTTCCTTTTCTTAAGACTTGTGTGAAAAATTCAAAAATCACTGATGATGCAAAACCTGCGCTCCGACTCCACTATGATGCATATGTTGACACACTCAAGACTGACGACGATGATTGTGAAATGTTAAGAAAGTATGTGCATTTTATTCTACAACCGTTTGTCAGGCTTGATTTTATATCTCCAATTTCTGCTGCAACGTCAAAATTCTTCAAAACGAACACCCGCCATGGGGAAGTTTGATTGATTGATTGTTGAATTACAAAAGAAAAAATGTGCTTACAAGCAGAGACAGATAAGGTGGACAAGCAACATTTAGAGATATTGGAAAAACAAGACAATTTATTTGCTTTTCTTAAGACTTGTGTGAAAAACTCAAAAATCACTTATGATGCAAAACCTGCGCTCCGACTCCACTACGACGCATATGTTGACACACTCAAGACTGACGACGATGATTGTGAAATGTTAAGAAAGTATGTGCATTTTATTCTACAACCGTTTGTCAGGCTTGATTTTATATCCCTAATTTCTGTTGTAACGTCAAAATTCTTCAAAACGAACACCCACCATGGAGAAGTTTGATAGATTGATTGCTGAATTACGAAATAAAAAAAATGTACTTACAAGTAGAGACAGATAAGGTGGACAAGCTACATTCAGAGATTTTGGAGAAACGGACAATTTATTTCTTTTCTTAAGACTTGTGTGAAAAATTCAAAAATCACAGATGATGTAAAACCTACGCTCTGACTCCACTATGATGCATATGTTGACACACTCAAGACTGATGACGATGACTGTGAAATATTAAGAAAGTATGTGCATTTTATTCTACAACCGTTTGTCAGGCTTTTTTATTATATCTCTAATTTCTGCTGCAACGTTAAAATTCTTAAAAACAAACACCCGCCATGGAGAAGTTTGATAGATTGATTGCTGAATTACGAAAGAAAAAAATGTGCTTACAAGCTGAGATAAATAAGGTGGACAAGCTACATTCAGAGATATTGGAGAAATGGGACAATTTATTTGCTGTTCTTATGACTTGTGTGAAAAATTCAAAAATCACTGATGATGTAAAACTTGCACTCCGACTCCACTATGATGCATATGTTGACACACTTAAGACTGACGGCGATGATTGTGAAATGTTAAGAAAGTATGTGCATTTTATTCTACAACCGTTTGTCAGGCTTGATTTTATATCTCCAATTTCTGTTGTAACGTCAAAATTCTTCAAAACGAACACCCGCCATGGAGAAGTTTGATAGATTGATTGCTGAATTACGAAATAAAGAAAATGTGCTTACAAGTAGAGACAGATAAGGTGGACAAGCTACATTCAGAGATTTTGGAGAAACGGACAATTTATTTCTTTTCTTAAGACTTGTGTGAAAAATTCAAAAATCACAGATGATGTAAAACTTGCGCTCTGACTCCACTATGATGCATATGTTGACACACTCAAGACTGATGACGATGATTGTGAATATTAAGAAAGTATGTGCATTTTATTCTACAACCCGTTTGTCAGGCTTTTTTATTATATCTCCAATTTCTGCTGCAATGTTAAAATTCTTAAAAACAAACACCCGCCATGGAGAAGTTTGATAGATTGATTGCTGAATTACGAAGGAAAAAAATGTGCTTACAAGCTGAGATAAATAAGGTGGACAAGCTACATTCAGAGATATTGGAGAAATGGGACAATTTATTTGCTGTTCTTATGACTTGTGTGAAAAATTCAAAACTCACTGATGATGTAAAACTTGCACTCCAACTCCACTATGATGCATATGTTGACACACTCAAGACTGACGGCGATGATTGTGAAATGTTAAGAAAGTATGTGCATTTTATTCTACAACCGTTTGTCAGGCTTGATTTTATATCTCCAATTTCTACTGCAACGTCAAAATTCTTCAAAACAAACACCCGCCATGGAGAAGTTTGATTGATAATTGATTGCTGAATTACGAAAGAAAGAAAAAAAGTGCTTACAAGCAGAGATAGATAAGGTGGACAAGCTACATTAAGAGATATTGGAGAAACGGGAAAATTTATTTGCTTTTCTTAAGACTTATGTGAAAAATTCAAAAATCAGTGATGATGTAAAACCTGCGCTCCGACTCCAATATGATGCATATGTTGACACACTCAAGACTGACGACGATGATTGTGAAATGTTAAGAAAGTATGTGCGTTTTATTCTATAACAGTTTGTCAGGCTTGATTTTATATCTCTAATTTCTGTTGCAAAGTCAAAATTCTTCAACTTCTTTCTAACAAGAAATGAGTCCAATGGTTCTCGTATCTATAACGCAAGTTCTACCAACAAAGATGCTAAGGTGATATATTTTGTGTTTTGAAATCAATATTTTGTGCACAATTACGCTATTTTTTTTTTTTTTTGGTTACAACAATTACGCTATGTTAGTGTATTGATATTTAACTTTGAGGATAGTCTCGAGTGTCTGCTGTTTCTCTCTTTCTTATAGTACATGTTTTTGGTTTATATTAAGAATTGAGAAGTTGGTTTTTGAAAGTGGCACAGCTGACTTTCTGATGTGCTTTTTCTTTTTACTGGTGAAGCATAAACATTCTGTAAGAGGAAGAGAGGATGACGAGTCTAAACATCCTGGCGAAGCCTCAATAGGAAAGAAGATTTTGTGACTTCATCATAATATAAAAAGATGAGGACCCGTTTGGAGTATGTCGGCTCTAGATGGGAGACAAGACAGAGAAAACATTGAGCACATTGAACTTTCTCATAACATAAAAATCTAAGATTTTTAGCAATGTCTAAGAAACATAAGAATTTAAGATTTTTAGCAATGTCTCAGAACAATTTGAACATAGCAATGTCTCAGAAACATAAGAAACAACTGAAATCCTAAATGCATGTAAAAGAGAGTACACAAAACTCCGATATTTGCATGGTTCCTAGTATACTAGTCAAGTTCCACTCACCGCCAGCGTGCTTCAAACAGGTCTTCATTATTTTGTGTTAAGCAAAGGTTCCTATCAAGACTTCTTCGAACCTTGTCTTTTTCGCGTTTTCTGTCCATTCTGTCCACCAGGATGATCAAGCTTCACCAATAAAAATAAGAAAGTCAGCTACGCCACATTCAAGAACCACCTTCTTGTTCTTGAGAAAAACAAGAAGCATGTGCAATGAGAAGGAGAGTAAAGACAGATTTTACAGACTTATGAACTTGAACTTAATCCTTACAAATGACATTGCTACGATATACCACCTGAGCTTCTTTGACAAGAGAGACGCCGCTAGACGTCCTTCGATTTGAGATTAGAATACATAGCCTCACAGAAAACATTAAGATTTTCTAGTCTCTTCTCCATCTCTACGTACGAGATTTTCTAGCGTCACTATCAATCTCTTCTCTACCGTATCCAACCAATGCTCTAATTCTATCAGCTGTATTTCCTTAGCTTTCTTATATTCATCATGCTTAACTTGCATTCTGTCAAAAATATCTTTTAGCTGCAAACAAATCTTCAAATTTAGCCTTAAAAATGCTGATTTTCATTTCAAACACACCGAAACATATATGTATATGTTTAAAGAATCCCTAAATCAAAGTTAGCATGAGAGATTGCTGATAGAGTGACTAAAGTAGAACACAAAAACTTCTCTCATATATCAACATATATCATACATTGAAACTAGGAATCTGCAACAAGGAAGTCTTACATTGGTTTCATACTTCTCCTCACGTTTCAAGGCCTCGTTCAGATCGTTGAGTTCCTTATCAAATTCAGTTGTTTGGACCGAATGTCTTCACAGCTCTTTCTTTTGTCTGTTCCATAAGTTTAGATTTGTCAGGCCACTACTGTTTCTCCTGCAATAGCTGCAGCATTTCCTCTTGGCATTCAATAATCTACCGCAGGCATTGCATCAGTTACTAAGTACGTACTCAAGGGTCATAGTTATTACATATAATCAGATATAATCATAAACCTTGTTTTTAAGCTTTGCTTCGTTCTTGCTTGACATCCTGCCTCTACCTATTTGACCACAAAAAACAATTAAAGGCATCAAAAGAACGAAGGCCTAGCCTAAACTCGATCCAAATTCCAATCGAAACCGCAAATTCGATCAAAACGAAAAAGAGGAGAACTCACTTATTAGAAGCTGATTTCAATCTCTTTAGAGAAACCGCTGGCACCAAATTTAATTGCGCCGAACGCACTCTACCTCTCTCTCGCTCTTCACCCACACTTGTTCCCCTCTGCCTTGTGCAGATCACTACAACACCCAGAAGCGTAGAACATGGAGAACAAGTACAAAATCCTCTATCTCCCAAGATACATCAACCACCTTATCATAATGAAGAAATTCAAAAAAAAAAAAATGAAATTAAAGAAAACTTAGTCTTATCATAAGTAATATCATTGTATTACTCAGTATTAGATAGAACACCAAAAACAGATTCTACCAAACTGCCAAATACATATGGAGGAACTCGACGAAAACACAGAACTCCATTGAGCTAGAGAACTAGGGTTAATTCAGTATCCCTTAAGGATCGGATCATATATATATATATATATATATATATATAACCAAATTTCACATGCCATATTGCACACTCATTACGTATGAACTAGTGCTACACCAGTTGCTCTAAAGCCCTATGGCCATGCTGATGCTATATATGTTGGTATTTAAGCTTTCAACACCAGCTCTAATGGGTGATAGGTTTACAAACAAATCACACCACACTCTCACTCACACTTAAAGAAAAGAAGCAAGAATAACAGAGCAAAGGAAGAGATCGAGAAAAATGGAAGACTAGCTATTGCTATCTTATTGATGAACTCTTCAATGAGTTAATTGGATGATTACACAACGTCCTAGCTCTCCCCTTATATGGGGACATCTACAAGACATAGCAGACAAAGCTTTTAATGCATACACATTGACTCACTGCATATGAGAAAGCAATAAATATGCAGAGTAACTTATTCAAACTAAATTGCCTAGCTATATGTATATAGCCTGCAATAGCTAAAAAGTAAAAGAAGAAAAACGTGATTGCCATCTAGATGGCCTCCAATCAAACGGTGGCATCATTGATTTGATTTGCAATTTCAGCAATATATCCATATCCCGGAAGAAGAATTGTATGGATCATTTTCCAAATTTCCATTTCACACTTATGTCACGCCATAAGTGATTCCTCAAACACTTGACTCGATCTGGACAATCTATCAGGAAGCAATATATGAAAAGAAAGGACCAAACAATGAAAGTGGAGGCTCGTCTATAGTCCAATACAAACTCCACTCAAGAATTAATGCAGATTCTAAACCTGCGGCATAATGAGAGGTGAAGCATACCTCACTAATGCTGGGATCAAAAATTGTCAAATTTCTGGTGCACAAGGACGCATCAACCTATATAAATTCAACACTACATTTTATAGTGTTCGCTTAAAAA
The DNA here is from genome assembly GCA_025331145.1 of Rosa persica. Taxonomy (NCBI): domain Eukaryota; kingdom Viridiplantae; phylum Streptophyta; class Magnoliopsida; order Rosales; family Rosaceae; genus Rosa; species Rosa persica. The sequence continues at coordinate 1,990,892 of WFKR01000001.1, read as the reverse complement.
GTTTGCTTAGGTTTAGTATAGAGAAGGAAATTTTCAAAAAAATAATAATAATTAAGAACTGCTGTGAAAAATAGAAAATAAATGGAACTAGCTCCCAGCGAGGATCGAACTCGCGACCTTTCGCTTACGAAGCGAACGCACTGCCACTATGCTATGGAAGCCAGCTAATATTTTAATTTAGTTTTTAGCATATAGAATAGTTGAAACTCTCTCCTTCCTCCCCATCTAGGGTTTTAGTTAGGGCTTTGTTGAAAATAGGGGAAGGATGTCAATTGAGGCAGGCACCATGGAGGACGAAATGGTTTTGAAGCTCAAAGAGAAGGTTTGCACATGTACTAATATTGCTAATGTATTCACTAATATTACTACTACCTATCATTATTATTGCATTGCATTATAACAACCGGTGGTACTGCAAAATCTGTCAGCTTTCTGAATGCCGACTCCTAAGGAAGCAGCTCTTGAAAGAGAGAGCGATATGGAGGATCAAAGAGCGGAAAATAAAAGAACTACAAGAAGAACTCAGAGTTGAAATAGAAACGAATTCGCGTGCGACTTCTGAATTTGAAGAAAAAAAGAAGACACTCAAGGAGGCCTTGCAGGCCAAGAGGCAGAGTGTGCGTCAGGTAATCTGCTGTCTCTCTTTCTCTCTCTCATTGTACATATTTTTGGTTTTTTCAAGAACTGAGAAGTTGGTTTTTGAAAGTGGCATGGCTGACTTCTGATGTGCCTTTTCTTTTACTGATGAAGCGTAAACATCCTGTAGGAGGAAGAGTGGACAACGAGTCTGAACATCAATAGGAAAGAAGCTTTGGGACTTCATGTCTTCATCATAACATAAAAGGATGAGGACCTATTTGGCGTATGTTGGCTGTAGATGGAAGAGAACACAAGGAGGACATTTAGAACGTTGACTTTCTCATAAGTCATAACATTAAAATTTAGGACTTTTAGTTCATTTACCCTGATTATACATAGAAGTACTGCATGCAGGGTGGAGGGATTGGTGTTCTTGATTGGCCTTATGTTTCTTTTGTATGCGGAATAATTGAATTATATCCAAGGATACTCTTCTTGAATTTGCCTTCGCCCTTAAGGCATTGCATAAACTAGTCTCTCTCTTCCCCCCTCCTCCTCCTTCTCCTCCCTCCCCGTCTCCCTGTATGAATTTTGTATGTGAACAGCACATGTTCTGGAGATATATTTGTTTCTCGGAATTGTGGTTATTCAGGGACTGGATTGAAAATGATGGACTTCTTGCTAGTGTCTGGGGTTTCAAATTACCTTGCTTTTCAGGTAATAATTATCTAGAAATTTTGAAGTCTCTCTTGTAGACATAAGTTATTTATAACTTATTCTTATTGGCAAGCTTTAGTTGCATGAACACTGCATGTATATTATTCATTTCAGCTGATCTTAAACTTCGTTTGGCAACTATTTAAAGTGATGCTATTTTTGACATGTTGTGCGAGGAGTTGAAGACATAGTGCAAACCATGTAAAAGCCTTTCAAGGAAGATAATGTATAAATGCATTCAAAATTATTATAAATATAAGATCTCTGTACAAAAGCAGAACCCTTTAATGTTCAGATTAGTATAGAACTGAGTTATGCTTTGTTACTGATAGTTCTGGGTTAATTATGTGTGTCTTTGCATGTGACCGTCCCTTGTAATCTATTTATCAAGTTGGCAGGGTAAACATTTTTCAAATAAAGAAAAGCTCTTTATGTTAAAATTAGATCTGCGATTGATCCTGAAAGAAAAGGCATCTTCCAGATGGATAAAATTACTCAGGATTGAATTTAAGCACTTTACTAGCATTTAGCGAGTACAGAATCATGAGAATTAGAAGATTGAAAGATGCGGAGATGTGTCTATGTGGTTTGAGTTAGTCATAAGAACCGCTAGTACTACATTACATCATTAATTACTACATGAAAATGTAATTGAGATAACAAAAAGAAACAGGTATAGCAATTTAGTTTGTTGAACTGGGGGAAAACCTTATTTCTGAAGATGCATGTTATACTTGTATACCACTCGCTGCAGATGCTCGTATTAGTTTTCAAGTTGATAGCTCAGGCTGAATGAGATACGTACTGACTTGCTGTAATATTAAATGCATATATAGTTGAGTAAAAAAAACATTATTGATGTTTTCTAATCACTATAAACATTGGTTATCTCCTGATTTCAGCTAGTGCCATTTATCCTTCCACTCAATTTTCTTATCGTCTTTTTGGTTGTGAAATATGTGAGTTATTTTCCACAAGCTTGAATCATTGGGCTTCTCTCTCCCATGTGAGTAAAGGCCAGTTTCTGCTTAAGTAAAATAATAGACCCTTGACGTTTCTCCTCCAGAGGGAGTGGCCTAGCAGATCAAAAGTCTTCCTCTTTATTTCTCTCTTCATCTTCAACCTGATGACGATCTAAGCTTCTTGAATGGTGTTTCATAGGCACCCAAGTTGTTCACTTGTTTATTGTGTAGTTCTGGATTATACCATAAGAGTTTCAATTGCTTTGCTTAGCTTGCTGGTTTCTTCCCAGTGCGAGTCTCTTGGACTGGGAATTTTCCATAATGTGAAGCTTGTCAAAATCTTGAGTAAGAGATAATAGCATGAGGTTTGAGGTAAAATCCTTATTTGCTCGCAGCAGTGTCAAAAGGTTAGAGATAAAATAAGAACAATTTAAACATCTAGCAATGCGGCAAAAACATAAGAGGCAACTAAAATTCTAAACGTAAAAGAAAACTAGTAAACAAAACTCTCATATCTGCATGGTTCCAGTACACTACACAGCCAACATGCTCCAAACGATCATTATTTTATATGAAGCAAAGGGTCCTATTGAGACTTCTTCGAGACTCACCTTCTTCGCATTTCTGTCCATTCTGTCCAATAAAAATAAGAAAGTCAGCTATGCCACATTCCAGAACCAACTTTCCGTTCTTGAAAAAAAAAAAAAACAACAAGCATGTGCAATGAAAGAGAGTGGAAAGACAGCTTTTACAGACTCGTGAACTTAATCTTTACAAATGATATTGCTCCAATATATCACCTTAGCTTCTTCGAGAAGGGAGACACGGACACCACTAGACTCCTTCGATTCGAGAGTAGAATACATGGCCGCACAGAAGACATCAAGATTTTTTAGTCTCTTCTCCATCTCTATGCGTCTTTTGCACAGTTCATTGACTCCTGACTCATCAGACACGATCTTCTCTAGCTCAACTAAGTTTCGCTCAATTTTTATCAGCTCTAAATCCTTAGATTTCTTATATTCAGCATAGCAAACTTGCCTACTGTCAAAAATCTCTTTTATCTGCAAACAAAGTATCAAAGATTAGCCTTACGAATGCTGGTTTTCATTTCAAACACACTGGCATATAATACATGTTTAAAGAATCCCTAAAGCAACTTTAGCATGAGAGATTGCTGCTAGAGTTGTTGGCGTGAGTCACTCCATGTAACTAGGATTGTGAATATTGTGTATTATTAAGATTATTATGTTGTAATTAGTTTCTTAAGAGGACTCGATGTATCTTGTATATTTACTCCGTTCTTGGAGAAGGTAAATACATCAGAAAAATCCCAAATCTCTTGTTCCTTTGTTCTCTTTGACTTGGTATCAGAGCCGAGATTCATTTAGACTCGGTTGTGCTATTTGGTTTCCGCTGCAAGAAAATTAGTTTGCTGCTGTTCTTTTGTTGCTTGTCCTTTTGGGTTTGTTTGTTGCTTCGATTGGTTCGATTGCTAGTTCTTGTCTTTTTGGGAATTAGTCGCAGTCCATCTGAAAGAAGATGGTGGACTTGACGATTACCGATGGGAATAATGGAGGATCACATAGTGGAGGGGCTAACTATGTGGTTCGTGAGGTTGTGATTGTTCAGAATGTGACAGATAATTCGAGTTTTGGTGTAAAGCTCGATGACACCAATTATCAGTTATGGCAGATGCTTATGAAGATCCATATTTAGGGAATTGGAAAGTGGAGTTATCTTACCGGTAATGCAGCAAGACCTAAAGCCGATGAATGGGATACGGCAAATACTAATGTGATGGGAATTCTTCTCAAAGCTATGACTCCAGAGGTAATGAGATTATTTGCTAACTATGATTCTCCAAAAGCAATTTGGGATTCTGTTGCTGCTACATATTATGATGGGAGTGACTTTGCTCGTGTTCATGAATTGAATGTCAAAGCTTTCAAAATAACTCAGAGTGGACAGTTTGTTGCAACTTTTATGCGAATTTGAAGACAATTTGGCAGGAGCTTGATCAGCGAAATCCTAATCCTATTACTTGTGAAGCTGATATTAATTCCTATAGGACTGAGCAAGAGAAGATACGTGTCCATATTTTTCTTGCTGGCTTGGATCCTCATTTTGAAGGGGCAAAGAATGAGTTATTGCGTCTTGCAACTCCATCTACATTGGAGAAAGCTTTTGCCTATATCCGAAGAGATGAAGGTAATAAGGTTGTTGCTCAGAACCTTCATACTGAAATTTCTGGTTTAGCAATCCATGCTACACCTCCACCTTAACCTCAGATTAGGAATTCTACCCTAGTTCCATCTCAGAGTCAGTATCAACCACAAAATCAGGGATATCAGCAGAATCAGAATTATAACCAAATGACTTACAACTATTGCAAGGAAGTTGACAATTTCAAGAATCAATGTCCTAAGCTGCGAAGGTTTAATTACAACAACTCTGGTTGGAGATGAGGCAATAATACTGGAGGATGTGGAGGACGTGGTGGTGTCCAAGAGGTAAAGCAGTAGTCCAATTGGTGCCAGAACCTGACTTCTATGGCATTGCAGGGCAAGATCCCTCAAAAGGTAATGTTTCCTTAGCTCGAGGTAAAATTGGTGTTGCTTTACATGTTTCTGACTTTACTGGTAGTAACCCATGGATAATTGATTCTGGTGCGTCTGACCATATGACCTATGATAAGTCCTTCTTTATGTCTATGTCATCTCCTTCTATATCTCGTGTCTCTACTGTGAATGGTGCATCTTTTCCTGTCTTAGGTATTGGGTTTGTTCAAGTTACATCATCCATTGTATTGCATGATATGTTTTATGTACCCTCATTGTCTCATCATCTTTTGTGTGTATCCTAGCTGGGGTCCCAAAATAAGTGCTCTATAACCTTTTATCCAATGTATGTTATTTTTCAGAATCTGTGCACTAGGGTGATTATGGGCAAGGGAAACCTGAGGGGGAGACTGTTTCACTTGATTGCATGTATGCAGAGCCAACACAAGCACCGGAACAGCCTTTGGCCCTGACATTGAATTTTGACATATTAAGGGAGTTATGGTTGTGGCACAGGCGTTTGGGTCATCCTTCTTTTGGAGTTATGAAGAATTCCATGCCTTCGTTGTTTTTAGGAGTTAGTGAGTCTAGTCTGCATTGTGAAACTTGTGCTTTGGCTAAGAGTCATAGGTCTAGTTATCCTTCGGGTTTTCATTCTAGTACTATGCCTTTTGAGTTAATTCATTCAGATGTATGTGGTCCTTCTAAACATTCTACCCTTTCTGGAATGCGATATTTTGTGTTATTCATTGATGACTTTACTAGATTATCGTGGGTGGTTCTACTTAAGTCCAAAGATTCTGTTTTCTCTGTGTTCACAGCATTCTATAAACTTGTTTGTACTCAATATGATGCTCATGTTAAGGTATTTCGTTCTGATAATGGGGATGGGTTTGTCAATCATTCTTTTCATGAATATTTCCAACACTATGGCATAATAAATCAAACTTCATGTCCACAGACACTTGAGCAAAACGGGGTGTCTTAACGGAAAAATCATCATCTTCTGGACATGGCTCGGTCTCTTCTACTTAGTGCTAACATGCCTAAGTATCTTTAGGGAGAGTCCATTTTGTGTGCTTTTCATCTAATCAATCGTCTTTCGTCTGCCCCTCTTCAAGGTTGTGTCCCGCTTGAGGTCCTATCTAACTATGTTTCTATTCCATCTTTTAATACTCTTCCTGCTCGTGTCTTTGGTTGTATTGCTTATGTTCATCTGTATAAGAATCAGAGGTCAAAGTTGGATGCTAGAGCCCTTAAATGTGTGTTTGTGTGGTATAGTTCTCATCAGAAAGGTTACAAATGTTATCATCCTCAATCCTAGAAGTTTTATGTCACCATGAATGTTACGTACAGTGAAGATGCATGTTATTTTTTGCCTTATGTGACTCCTCGTCAAGGGGAGAAGTCATGTTATTATGAAAATTTGTTTAGTGGGCAGGATGTGAGATTGGCATCTAAGTTCTCAAGGCTGGAGTAAAATCAACATATCATACATTGAAATTATGAAGAGAACATGCCACAGTCTGCAACAAGGATAAGTCTTACCACAGATTCATTCTCCTCCTCATTCTTCAAGGCCTTATTCAGATCCTCGAGTTCCTTTTCAAATTTAGATGGTTGGATCGAATTACGAAGTTTTTGTCTTCTCAGGTCAGCTTTTGTCTGTTCCATAATTTTGGATTTTTCAGACCACACCTGTTTCTCCTGCAATGTTTCATCTTGGCATTTAATAATCTGCGGCAACCATTGCATCAGTTACTAAGTAAGGAAGGGTGATCCTTATTACATATAATAAGATATAATCACAAACCTCCTTTTTAAGATTCGAAACCTTTTTCTTCCTTGACATCCTGCCCCTAATTGAGAGTCCGAAGCTGAAATAAATCTTCAACGACCACAAAAAAAATATATATAAAAAAAATTGAAGCATCAAAAGAACAAACCCCCTAGCCTTTACTCGATCCAAATTTAAAACGAAAAAGAGGACATCTTACTTATTAGAAGCCTCAGTCACTGTAATCTAATTTCAATTTATTTAGAGAAACCGCCGGCCCGGACGTGAATCGAAATTCCCAACTTCAATTGCGCTGAACGCACTCTGCTCTTTCACTCTTAGCTAGGCTGGTGTTTATATGATAGGGCAAATATCACAAATAGTCACTGAGTTACGACCAATTCGACACTTAACTCACTGTATTTTCAACAATATCACTTAACTCACTTACTTTTACATTCGTCTTTCACTTAAGTCACTGTCGTTAATTGTACCGTTAAAAGCTACTAAAATTGAGGGTATATCTGTCTAAACACTAACAAAATGCATTTCTAACTTTTAAAAAAAATTCTGAAAAAAAAAGAAGACAATTTTTTTATCAAATTATATATTCAAATTAAAATAAAATTTGTTTTTTATTAGAAATTTCAAAAATTAAAAAAAATTAATTCAGAATTTTTTAAGTTAAAAATGTATTTTTAAGTGGTTTGACAAATATACCCTCAATTTTAATAACTTTTAACGGTAGAATTAACGACAGTGGGTTAAGTGAAAGACGGATGTAAAAGTGAATGAGTTAATTAAGTGATATTGTTGAAAATACAGTGAGTTAAGTGTCGAATAAGTCATAACTCAGTGACTATTTGTGATTTTTTGCCTTTATGATAATATTGAACTTTGAGTTCATATTTTATATCAAAAGATAAAATAATAATAATAATTCTATTAAATGAAATTTCAAACAATCTTCGATTTACTCACAGCCTCTTTGATTAGTAGGCGGGCGGCCTAAGGGCATCTATAACAGAATAGCTAAATTCAATTTTCAGCTACATATAACTATTTTATAAGCAAAGCTCAACTCCAACAGACTAGCTATAGCTAATTTAAATTTAACTTTACCTAAAATAACTAGCTATATTTAGCTAGACAATCAAGAATAGCTAAAGCAAAAATTATATTTATCTCTCCTCTTTTGTCCACATGTCAATTTACAATTCAATAAAATATAGCATATCACTTACAAATAGCTACCACTGCTGGAGTAATATTGTTAAATCAATAGCTATGTTTGTTAACTTTAGCTAAATTTAACTAAAATGTAAATTCTACTGTTGGAAATGCTCTAACCCTCCTACTTACATATCTTAATGAATATAAGTAAGATGGTTCTTGACAACAAGACAAGGATGAACGCCCAGAGATTGGATCAAAAGAACATGCGTCTAGATTTTACTCGTGAAAAGAGCAGTTAATTACGTGAATGCCACCCCACCATCACCATATGTTCGTGCAATATTCTCAGTCTAAGTTATTGATGATGGCGTTTGATCTCATGGCCTAGTTACCCTTCAAATCCGGTTGGCGGCTGTTAATTTATTTCATTTGCTTCTTCTATTCATTAGTTCTTTAATTCCTTCGTTATACATGTCATTACTATTTCATCTAATCATTTCTCATCTAAATCAATCACAACACTTGCTTTCACAAATCCAAGCTTTTGTAATTGCTTGTTCTTGAGTTTTGTGGATGTGTATGGTGTTTTGGGTTGTAAAAACAGAAAATCTCATACCATAAAGCAATTCTCTCATCATTTGACATCTTTGAGAGTTAGGTAGGAGCCGTGAGATATCAGTTTGACTCCACCATGAGTTAAATCCATAGGTACTTCTTCCTTTTCCCCTTCATTCTCTCTTTAATTTTATGGTTATGGCTTGTATTTATAATTACATGTGTTGTGAGTAGTTGGATTTGAGGGTAGGGCAAACTTATGTGCAAATAATGTAAACTTCCATGTAATTTTATGTTTATGCATGTTTTGAATTTATGGGTTTCTAAACTTTAATGCTTACTAAATGTCTTTGCTAGCTTAGTCACCTAGAAAGCATGTTTAGGAAACTAATGAATCAGAAACTTGAACTTGATCACTTCTTGAATCCGTGAACATGTGTAGCCTTTAGGTGGTAATGATTCCTACGGGAAATGTTAAGTTGCTTGAATTTCTTACTCTAAACTTAATACATGTATCATGAGTTTAATTACTTTAAAGGGGTGTTAGGCTTGCGGTTCATAGCTCACTTGTGTTTTAATGAAATATAAATGGGATTAAGATTGTGTAATTTAACTTAGCTTCACCAAAGGTTGTTGAATTGCATGATTAGTTGGTTTCTTGGTAGCTTCACCAAAACACTAATGGGAATTTTGTCAAAGTATGTTATTACATCAAATATGGGTTACATTTTGTGCATGAGTAAAGTTATGTGTGATGTCTCTACTTCTCTCATTGATTTAGTTTCTCTATTTTAATTTGTTTGTTTTATTTTTGTGCAACGTAATTGTCTTTATCTAAATTAAAATCAACCATGCCGCTCACTACCACAATTGTTAATACCATCATCATGATCTTTAGCTTCCAAAGGGCTAAGGTTGTGAATTATAAAAAAGTAGACTTTACATGTGTTTTCTAAGTTTCTTTTAACGTTGATCTAGCTAGGGTAGAGTTACTCAATCCCTTGGGTATAATACTCTCACTTTTCTTTTACTAAAACTTGACTTTCTAATCTTTGGAGTAGGTAACATCACACAAATTTGCACATATTTTCATACTCGTGATGCAACGAACAAGTTTTTTGGGCCATTGTTGGGAATCGAACCCAGGTCACCCGCGTGACAGGCGGGAATAGTTCTTTTTGGAAGCTGAAAAGTTTTTATGTTGTAGACATGTATTTAACTTTCTGTTGTTTTCTATATTGTAGTAGCTAGAGGGCTCTAGAATTTTTGGGTGTCAAGAACTCTCCTTTTAGTTTGAAGTGTCCTAGTTTGGTTTGGAGAACACCAAAAGACCAGGTCGTGTAGCTCTCCCATGTATTAATCAGTTCTGTTTTGAGTAGTCATCATCTCTGTGTTTCTGGTTTGTTCTTCTTTTGTGTTGGGATTATTGATCTTGGGCAAGAGAAAGTTTTTCTGTTGTTTTTCTTTATTGTGGACTTAAGTCACTTCCTTAGCGAAATGGAATTGAAGTCAATTTCTTTGGAAGCTTGTCATTGACAACAACAGTTATTCGCTGCCTGTCTGTTAATATTGTGCAAGCTTCATCTCCAAGTTCTCTCTCATTTTTTCAAATGGGAGACAATGTCTAGATTATTCTAGCTAGACAGTGTTTTATGTGAAGTTTTGTTGCAAGTTTTGTTTTGTTCTCTAAGGTTTACTGTTTCGGCACGGTTGACCTGTAGAAGTATGCAGACATCAAAGGAATAATTACATCCTAGTCGATATACTAGCATAGGGGACCTCAGTTAGTTCTGGCCTATGCAAACAATATGTTTTTTTGCTATGTTGTGAAGGCCTGATTGAATGTACAAGCATTAGGTGGCTTATGATCGAGGTTTCAGGCGATTTTTGGTGTGGATCATGCTGATAATTTGATTGTGGAGGTTTTCGACCTTGAAGGATACTCAACGTCTTAGATTGACAGACTCACACTTTCTTACGCAATGCGAACATTTGTGTAATTTGTTTGTAGGTGGTACTCTTTCCTCGGTTTTTCCCATGGGTTTTATTTGAACAAAGTTTTACCGATGGCACCACCGTTTGTATATCTTCTCCAAACAGCTTTTAGATTAGGTTTAAGAGGAGAAGTGAAGAGCTTTTTCCACTTCTTCTATTTTTGGGTACAAGTAAATATTATCATGAAAGACACAGGCAGAGCAGTTAGTTAATAGTGAGTGCACTTTTGTTTCATGGCTTTCATATTAGGTTGCATATTGTCTTTTTTGACTCTCCTATACTTATATCATGTACTTGTATATAAATTTCTTATAAATGCAATTCCTTCATTCTTCTAAAAAAATGAATGTAAAATATTATGGCTACGAAATTGTTTAGGGTAGTTCTTTTCGAAACCCATTTGATTCTAAAGATGGGGCAATGTGCGTGAAATAATCACGCATGTAGTTATAATATATGATTAATAATTCCAAACACACATAGGTAGGATATGGAAACAACCACATCTAAATTTATGAAAATATTGAAGTAATGATAGTAAGCTCATTGATATGTGTGTCGAGCTAGATGTCTAGATTGACTTGAATATTGATTTTCATTTGCACGATAAATGTTGTAGATGCAATTGCATTATTTGAATTGTGCATATCCTCATCGGTTGACATATTGGAGAACATCATAGGAATTAAGAACAAACAAGTTAAACTCTTAGATCAAGAGTATTGGTTATTAGGAATGAAGTTATACCATATGATTCTTGAATCTCCCAGAGTTTATACTAGAGAATCGTGTTGATAACGTATTATAAAATAAGCTAACTTAAGAGCTAAAATATATGAAGAGAGAATAAATTGGGGAAAGTGGTGTTACTACTTCTCATTACTCCCTTTTATATATGAGTGAATTAAGTTACTTGATGATCACTCACAAGATGACTAGTGATCACTCTCGAGAGTTACTTGGTGGCCACTCTAAAGGTTTATTGATGGTCATTCTCAAGTTTCCTTAATTGACATCAAATGGATTATATTGATGAAAAAAAAAATTCTAACTAATAAAAATTACATGTTAACCATAAAATCAGAGGAGTGAAATATGCACTTCCCGAATTGTAATATGCAATACCACTATCTTAATTCATTATATTTTATGACATTATGTGTGGCACTTCCTCTTTTGCCCTTTTGTATTCCATCCAAAAATCAAAATGTGATACATCAAATGACCAAATCTCTTGCCCATAGACCACATGTCATCTTCATCTTCAACCCCAGCTTGATTGCTAAAGCAAAAGAATACTGGTAGTGCGAGATGGGATGAATGCAGAATAATGAGCCGATTTAAGACCAAGTGCGAGATGTTTTCTTCATCTTCAACCCCAGCTCATTTTCTTCATGCACTCGAGTGGAAGCCTTATTGCTCCTTTGTCCAAGCACGCAATCACCAGATTGTTGTAAAGGAGCTCATTCTGAAACTCGCTTGTCCAAGCACGCAAGCATCCAAGAGTTGTTTACCTTTGTGATATCCCATGAAACTTGGTTGTAAATTCCAAAAGATAAGAGTAGTCTAGCTCCTTTGGCCTGTAGGGCCTTTCTCTGATCACCCATTCCATCACTTGTCAAAAGCAATAGCTCAGCTTCTATGCTAAAATTGGTTCAAATTTGAAGTCCATAAGATTAATAGTATTTTCTGATCCAAACAAAACAAGAATGATGGTTCTCTTAATTAATGGGGTGTACAAATTGGGTTACTAGTCAAAATGAAATTGGGTAAGATATTACCTCTTTACATTTGTAACATATGGAATTGGTTAGAAGGTAGTCTCCCAGCAAAGCCATTAAGAAAATGGAGTGAGAGAGAGAGAGTACCTGAAGAGCGCATTGGTTAGAGATGTGGTTTCTGAGGCGTCAATGGCGTGGAAGATGTCACGCCCCAAATTTTAGAATAACAATTCAAAATCCGAAACATGAAAATACTACAAACTCAAAATAATCATCCTGAAAATTTTTCTTTTCTTAACATACTCACCACACGAAATAAAATCAAACCGAATTTAGTCTCGGTTAATTATTACAACTCAAATCCAAACTGTAATGTAAAGCTCTAAATGAGCATACACACACCTCACAACTAGATAAATAACAAAACTGCTTTAACACCTAAGCAGCTCGGTCACCTCCCTGGTTATCCTGACCTGCAGGAATATCCGCTACACCATTGAATAGTGTACCGGGATTGCAACAACACAAAACCCGGTAAGCTTATGAAAGCTCGTATGAGTAAAAGAAGGAACTGTTACTTAATTTAATCTCATTTATTCCCACACACAGCAACACTCAATAATTTCCACATATGCAAATAATAACAATCTCAATCAACACCAACTCAATATATCAAGACAACCCAACTCACAACTTTCTCCACAACTCTCATCATCGTATTTATAAAAATACGGTACTTGACAGACTAGAGCTCTAACTGAATCGTAGCCCGTCACCTGGCCTAGGTTATGGCATCCGACATATTTACCAATTATTGTATTTCATCAATATGTATACCTATATACATATTTAAAACGTCCAATAATTCCACCTACTCAACCAATCGTATCCCATCACCCACACTAGGATTAGAGCGTCCGATTACCCACACCGGTCATTACGTCGACCCTAAACCCATAAATGAAACACAACATATAATATCACATACTGAAATCAACCCAACCAAGATACATCATATTATTATGGAATTACACAATTGTAATATAATCAACTCATCAATTCAACTCAATCATATCATCATTCAACAATCCACTCATCAATATATATTTTCCACGTAAATATATATATACGTAATCATCCACTCAGGAATGACCACTAATACCATCTATAGTTCACACAAGAAAATTATGAAATTCATTTGTATAGTTAAAATTCATTTTACTTACCTATGGACCGTGGTGATTCAAGTCCATGAAATTTTAAAACAAATATATAATCCGCAAATATTTTTCACACAATTACCAAGAATAAATAAATTAAAATGCTCGGTTCGTAATATGAACCACGTGAGTTTTACTCACCTCGAAACTCCCGCTGCGTCTTCAATATAATTATAATTTATAATTAACGCCGAATAGCCCACTCAAATAAAATCCGTCAATCACCTAATCAAATGTGATTCGAATTTAGCCAACAATTTCAACACATAAATTAACTACTAATTAACGGCCAGATTCTAATTTATATTAAAATCCGACGAGCGGTTTCTCACGAAACGCTCCCCTAATTACCGTTTTTTCACATATACGAAGATCCAACGGTCGGATCTTCGCCCATGACCACACAAAGCCTCTGGGACAGTCATATGATCATCATAACAAATTTACAAGTTCATCCGACGGTCATAATTTCACAGATCAAAAATCTAACGACCGAAATCGATCGAAATCACAAAATTCATAACTAATTCATACGATATCCGAAAAATGCGTATAATACGCCAAAATGATCGTATCGAAACATAGAATCATAAAATTGACAGAAACCAAATTTTAGACCTCCGGAGGTGGCCGGAAAAGGCCGCCGGAGTTAGGGACAGAGCCGCCACCGACCACCGCCAATGGTGTCGGGGCCAAGCTTGTCCCCTTCGTTTCATCATTCTGAGCAACTTTTATAACTAGCACAAGACCTAAAAATGACGGGAAGGCATCGAAATTACCGATTTACAGTCGGCGACCGAAAAAAATGCAGAAACCGGTGAGCTTGAAAACCGACGTGAAAACTGCAACCTCAGGCCCCGATCCCTTCTGGAAACTTGTTCAGAACTTCCTTGCGAACTCAACAAGCCAAGAATCACAAGAAACGATCGTGTATAGCTCGAGATATCTTGATCGAAAGTTTTGGTATTTCGATCCGTTCGGGTCGAGCTCCGACGAACGTGAAAACGTTCGACCCAGTTCCGGTCCTTCTTGGTGCTTGTAGAGGAAGTTGAGGCGAGCTCAATGAGACAAGAATCAAGTGAAATGGTGGAGTGTAGCTCGAGATATCGAGATCGAACCGAAAATGGTCGTTTTCGGTTCGGGCCGTGCCGCCGCCACCACAGGCTGCGCCGCCTTGTGAAACTACCTCCGGGAGCTAGAGCAACTCGAGACGAACGCCTGAGACTTGGTTTGAGGTCGAGAGGTGGTCTGTGGAGGGAGAACAATTAAGGAGAAGTTTTCTCTCCTTTTCGGACGATTTTGGTCGAGGAACGGAGGTTAGGGACGATGAATAGTGTTTTTCAGAAAATGCAAGGAGGCCGGACCAAATGATAGTTTTCTGAAAAATTAGCTAGGGTTTTTTCCTATTTATACTAGTTTCGGAAAAACTTCTTAAATCGATAACTAATTCAGAAAAAATCCGATCTTCGTGTTCCGCACGTGTACGAACTCGTATCGACGAGCTCTACAACTTTCATGAAGGAAGTTTCTCCAAATTTTGTACGTAGAAAAAGTCGATTACTCGAATCGAGCATTTCGAGCTTTTCGTTAAAATAAACGTTTCGAAACTTCGATAATTGTAAAAATGAATTATTATCGAACATAAATCGTGAAATCGCATAATAATCATTCGATACAATTACTCGAATTTAAAATGGAATTTGCGGGTATTACAGAAGATGTCATCACTGTGAATGGGGAAGCCTTCTACGTACCATCCAAGTCTGGAAAGCAAACCCAACTGGTTCATTTCTGGGCAGCTTCTTGATTCTAAAGGATCAGTAGCTTCTGGAGCTTCTTGCAGTTTCTAGCCTCTATAAACTCAAGAAATTCAGTAGTATTATTAGTTTGATTACTGGAACCTTAGAGAGCTTGGTAAGTTCTAAAAATTAACCAAATTATTTTGCACTAATTTCTATGTCAATGCTTCCTTCTATAAACTACCAATACACCTTTGCTTTAGAGCAGTCGAGCTGGGGTTGAAGATGAAGAGAACAGGTGGGGTATATGGGGTGAGAACAATTTGATATATCATATTGATTTTTGGATGGAGGAGAAGGGTAAAAGAGGAACTGCAACACATAAAATTATAAAATATATTAAATTTAGAAAATGAGAGTGTAGATTACAATTTAAGGAGCGTAAATTTCACTCTCCTAAAATAATTACATACACAGTAACATAATTGTAATATCTAAAACAAAAAAAAAATATTATTATAAGTATTAAGTTATTAACATCGAAATGAAATTTGCCAATCTTCACAAACAGCACACGTGTGGATGCGAAGAAATGAATAAAATTTTATCTACATTACCGAGTTTACCCCTCACACTTTGATTAGCAGCAGGAGCTCTCTCTCTCTCTCTGTGAAACCCAAACACACCACTACCATGGAAACACAAAACGGCACCGCTTCATGGAGCTCTGCAACAAATTGGTCCGTCGCCGGTGGCTCTCTTATAAATCGCGTCACCTTCGAGTCCTCCTTGTCCCCGATCGACGGCGACGCTCTAAATTCCCCCGCCGGATCCCCCCTTATTCTTCACCCTCCGTCGCCGGATTCTGGACCTTGCGAGATCACCAGTATGTTTCACAAATTTTCTTTCTTTTCCGAGAGATTTCCATTTTCCGCAGCAATTGATTGAATTTTGATCCCTCAGTTGCTTTGTTGCTCGAATCTAGTTCCAATTGATACCTGAATCCAGTTAAAAATCGACCTGTAGTTGAAATTGATATCTGGATTTCAATTTAGCTCATATCTGAAATTGATACCGGAAAATATTATTGTTAAATTAATTCATTTATTAGTATTATTTGTTTTCCAGCTTGTGTTAAATTCTATAGTTAAATATTGTGAAATTAAGGTCCCTTTGTGGAGTAAGATTTTTGAAGCTATCAAGTACTATTAAGGATATTTAAGGATCACGAAAGATGGTGATTAATAGTTTGGCAACGTAGTCTATATGGATGGATTAAGGACCTAGTTTCGACCATTAGATCAAATGTATACTCCTAAGATGCACTTTTCTTTTACGGAAGTTCTTATTAGGTGATCCCAAAAAGAGAGTCTCGTTAGAGATGTTATACGTGTGTTCGATTTTTCTGTAATAGGACTAAGATTTTCTGGATGTTGTTAATGGCAATGCTAAAATGGACTTCAAATGAGGAGGAGATGGCTCAGATTGTGCGGACTAGTGTCAAAGAGAAGTTCAACTAAGAATATCTGATGGGACTTGATGAAAGAGGAGTTGTAGTTTCTTAAAAGTATGAACAGTATCTGTTAGTGCCTACGATATTGCAGGGCGGTGTGAATGGCAATCATATGACTTAGTTGTTTGCTTAATTAATTTGTTAAGAAGCCATTCAAATATATACTTGTAGCAATTTTGAGAAAATATATGATTCAATCTTATTCAACAATTAATTGATTCTGTCAACCAAGAAAGAGGTATTTAATTCTTGAAAAGCAAATGTCACCACTTGATAACCATGACATGATCATGTTTATGAAAAAGAGGAAAATGAATATAGAAATAATTTGCATGTAATCGTTAACTTAAAAGATGAAGAGACTCTCTTCTATTGAAATTGCTTATATTTGTAGTTTTAAAATAGATCTGAACGTGGGACTTATTTTGTTAATATGGTTGTCCTTTGATCAAAACACTTAGTACATGCTACAAGTATTTCAATCATAGCTCTCTCTAGAATGCTATTTTCTTGACCTTAGATGATTGTTCTGCAGATAACAAGGCACTATAGATTCTTTTACTTTTTGTAAATATGTGTTCCTTTGCATTCATAAGCCTCAGTCTTCATTTCCATTTTTTCCTTGTTTTGGGGGTTACTGTACATTTGTTTTTGTCAAAGTGTTTTGCATATAAGAACTTCTTGACATCCTCATTATACCTAAGCCATCAGTGCCCCTGTTAAGAAAAGTGTAATGGTCAAGTAGAAGAGAATCAATACTTTCGTATTCTATTTACAAACGACCAAAAATTTCTTGCCTTGCAGTTAATTTCACACAAAAACATGAGGTCCAGCAAATTTATGTTCGGAGTACTGCCCGAGTCTATGAGATATACTATGCACCTGATTTGCAGAGTGACAACGAATATCTATGTACCGTTCGCTGCGGAATTGCTGCCAGAGATGAAGAAGAAGTGCTTCACACAGCTGATAATGAAGAAGTTCGTTCAGCAAATTCAAATGGGTCTCCTAAGGACATATCTGAAGAAAACTTAAGAAATGGCAATAACTTGAGCACCAGTGAAGATGACTGGGTTGAAGTGAAAGTCCCAGATAGTCATGCACTTGATAAAAAAATCAGCTCCTTGCCATTCAAGTTTGGTTCTGAACAGGTATGTTGGTCCCCTTTCTTATTCTTTTAGCCACTTATTACAAGTCTTGGTCCATCCTCCCTTTACAAGAAAAACTTAAAACAAATTTATAATTTTTGAAGCAGCAATCTAGACTCTATTCGGTTTTATTGCGGATACTAATTTGATAAATGAGTCCAAACTACCTATGGATCTAATTTGATATATGAGTCCAAACCACCTATTGTGAGTGTTAGATCAGCTTGTTGGAATTCTTCAGCCAATCTATGTTTCATTTTGCCAACATTAAAATATATCTTTGGCTGTTTCCTGTCACTTGTAGCGCCCCTTTTGCGTTTTGTTAACAGAGAGAGGCAGAGGGCCAGGGGAATGGGTTGAAGTTCTTATATGATAAGTGGGTTATGAGTTAGTGGTAATATGAGAGCACTGATGTATATTGATTATAATCTGTGCTAATCACCGTACAATTTTTCAGGCTCTATATGAAGCCACAGCACAGATGAGTGATGTAAATCCTTGTATATCTCTAACACTTCGTCTACTGTCACTTGAGAGGAAAGATTGTGTTTATGTTGATGAAATCTATGTGTTTGCTGATCCTGCTGATTCAGTGGATTTGGAAAACCAAACGAGTACAGCGGAAAGCTTAGCTGGAAGCTCTCTCATGGCCATGTTTATGCCTACCCTCTTGCAATTATCTAAAACAAGGAGTGTTAACCCAACCCAAGACTCCCAAAAGATTGGTTCACAAGCATCTGATTCTACCAGTGTTGCAACTGAGATCCAGACAGATATTAAACCCAGCATATCCGATCAAGAAGTAAAGTTTCAGGATGTGAGTAGGGATACATTTTGTAGCACCCAATCACAGATCCCTCTAGAGGTTCCTGTTACAGAAAGCAAATCTGATACTGCATATCAGCGTGTTGAAAGATCTATGGACCTGCTTTTTTCTCGAATGGGCAGAATAGAGGATTTATTATTGAGGTTTGAAGACAAAATGGTAAAGCCCATAAGCAGCATTGAGGCAAGGCTTGAGAGGGTCGAGCAGCAACTTGAAGTACTCAGCAAACAATCACAGAATTCTGGATTATCAACATGCTCAAGATTCTGTGCTCCTTCTTTCTCATGCGTTGAGTCTGATTCCAACTCTTTCTACAACAGTGGAAATGACTGTCCCAGTTGTGAGGCAGTTATATTAGGTAACAAGGACGCTCAATTTGATGCACTCCCTACCGCACCTTATGACATGTCTGATTCAGGAAATCCTTCAAAGTTGGTCCCAGGTCTAGTAGTAACTGCTCCTGAATTTTCAAGTGATGATGAGGAGGAAAAAGATCAGTCATCAAGTCTAGTGATCCATCCTTCAAAGAATACACCAAGACCTGCTTTGACAATTGATGATGCCCTAGCATCTGCACTAGCTGGGTTCATGTCTCTGACTTCTACTCAGCCTCAGAAGTGTACTCAAACTTTTTCAGTTAAAGCTCCTGAGTTCTTAAAGGAAGAAGATGGTAGCCCTGACACAAAAGCTTCAGCAAGAGTTGAAGAAATAGGGACAGAGCCATCCATGTGCTTTGATGAATCTGATGGGATACAAAATGTGAAAGATTCACTTGCTGATTCATCCAGAATTTCTTCATGTAGTGAGGAGAATGTTGAAAGATCTAATGATGAGCACTCTGTTAAACCAGACGTAATTCATGTGCAGCACGAGCATCATGAGGGCAGTGAAGAAGACAAACCTGATGGTAAGAGCGGTGAGAATGCAGTTGGTCTGGCTAATCATGGCATGGCTCGAACTGATTTTTGTCAGATAACTGAAGAGATTGAGAATGGAGTAGTCATCACTGAGATGGGCAACATTGCCAACCCTGATAAAACTGATATTCCAAACGGGGTGCCTCAAAATGAGACTGATGATGGATTTAATAACACTCAGGATGATGCTAATACAAAGGAAGTGACAGAAGAGAATTCTGACAGACATGCAAAGGAAGTGACAAAAGAGAATTCTGACAGACATGCAAAGGAATTGACAGAAGAGAATTCTGACAAAGATGTTTTGAAGAATATCCTTGAATTCTCACGTGCTTCTTCTGTGGTGGATTTTGAAATTCCAGTGTTGGATGTGAAATTTACTTCTCTTGAAAGTTGCAGTGCCACTTGTTCTCTTGCAGCCCTTTTGTCTGAATTGCCGGAATCAATGGCTGAAGCACCCTGGGTGAGGCAAAGTGATGATGTGCCCCCGGTTGGTGAGGAGTCTAGCTTGATTTTGGTGGAAGATCGGGAGCCGGTTGGTCCTGCTCCTGATGGTAATTTTTCTGTGGATATGGATTACTATAGTGTAGCAGAACCTTTGAGCACATGGGATGCGAATCTGCAGTGTGAAACATCCAATAGCCATGAGACTTTTGCTGCAAGTCTCATTTGATAGCTTCTGTGTTAATAACTTTGTTAGTCTGTACATAAATTTGTCTAGACAAGAATTGGTCGTGTACTATCGTGTGTTTTTGCCTTGCTTTAGTACTCATAAACCAATTCAGAGAAAACTGGCTGCATATTTTGAGTCTCTGAATTCTTGAATGCTCTGGTATACATGTAGGTGGCACATCACTTCAGGGATTCTTTTTTTCTTTAACTTTACGCATCTTGACATTTTGTTATATACTAAATCAGTTCTATTGGGTGAAAGTAAATGGCTAGAAAGGAAGGCTCTACGGTTTTACCACAGGTCAATTTTCATAGCTCCACAAGTGAATTGAAAATGCTCATAAGCTTTATGTTTGTCCTCCACCTCTGGCGACGCTGTTTGTTGGGGAGTCAACTCAAACCTACCACCAAAGTCGAACCCATCTTCCATCATTTATAATACAGATTTGCGATCGTTTGTTCATCCATTTATTGTGACGCTCGGCTACCACCAAAATATCGGTCACACTACCAAACGCATTGTCACAACAAATCGTGTCTCTCGCATTAAACACAGCTAGAAAGGAGTTGAACCCACAATTGGCTCTTGTCCCAAAAAGAACTAATAGCCTTCATTTTCTGATTTAGCTCACGAGACATGATTGCTAATTAGCCTAATTTGCTATAAATAATTGTATTTGTAGAGGCATTGTTGTGTTTTTTCTATAGTTGTACTGACGCTCAGAAAAGTCGATGAAAGTGAGAACTGAGAAGGAGAAGGCATTTGGTAGTTGAGGTACTTGGAAGCATGAACCCCATGCATTGCAGCTACCACCTCTCTTTTTTCCTTCTTCCCATATAAATAAAACCAACTCTTCTCACCTAAGTCTATCATCTTTATTTATGGCAGCTCTTGCTTAATTAGCTATCTATATTATATTATTTATCTATAATCTATGTCACTCTGTCTAGCTACCACCCCAAAATAAAACTGATAATAGTCAATTTGCTGATATTTTTTGCTCTGTTTTGTTTGATTATTTTAAATTAAAATGACTTTCACTTTTTGCTTTTGTTTTTTATTTTATTTTATTGTTTTAGAAAAAGTGGGAAACTTTCATTATCGGTTATTATGACAATTAAGCCATTAAAACCTATAATTAATTATCTTTCAGTTCGAGCAAATTTTGAAACAGTGTAAAATTAAAAGTGTGATCGTATTCTTAAATGAATAAAACTCACTTAATAATAGTAATACTTAAATCACATCTAGGAAGATAGATTTTATTCATTCATAGTCTAACCATGTTTGAATTGATAGAGTTTGATTGTGATTATGTCTTTGTCGACATTTTGGTTTGTAAATAAATGTGCAAGGGCGGTATGGTACTGTTGCTCAATCAAATTAAAGTTTGAATAAAAAAAAATGAAGACTAAATATTGTTTGGTAGGTAAAGCGAGAGAACAAACGCATTCCAAATCATGCGGATTTTGATAGGCAACACACACCACAAAAAACCGTACACGATGCACGTGCCATTTGCTGGGGGTTTCTAACAAGGTAATTGGGCAGGCACGTGATCCCCCAGCTACCCACCTCTCGCTTCCCTTCTCAACTCCTTTTCCATGTATATATACAACCCCTTTTCTCATACCATTATATTCTGACATTTTTGCTTGCTTTGCCACTGTAACGCAACAAAAACTGCTCATTCCATCCTTGTTCCTCCTAGCCTCCCCATTTTGATATTCTCTCGACACTTCTCCGAGATATCAAAATGGTGACCGTCGAGGAAGTCCGCAAGGCTCAACGCGCTGAGGGTCCGGCTACCGTCCTGGCCATCGGGACAGCAACTCCTCCCAACTGTATTGACCAGAGCACATACCCCGACTACTACTTCCGTATCACTAAGAGCGAGCACAAGGCTGAGCTCAAGGAGAAATTCCAGCGCATGTGTAAGTACCATCACCTAGCCACTGATCCATGATTTCCTTCTTCTTTATTGCTTTGTCATAACTTACCCATTTTTGTGTTGGAATCATATAACCAGCTTACCATTTGATCCTTTATGCATGATTTAATTATAAGCAGTAATATATGATGGTAGATAATAAAAACGCTGATGGCTAGAGGTGTGACGTTGCATTTTCAGGTGACAAATCTATGATCAAGAAGCGCTACATGTATTTGACTGAAGAAATTCTTAAAGAGAATCCTAGTATGTGCGAGTACATGGCCCCTTCACTTGATGCAAGACAAGACATGGTGGTTGTTGAAATTCCAAAGCTTGGAAAAGAGGCTGCCACTAAGGCTATTAAGGAATGGGGTCAGGCCAAGTCCAAAATCACCCACTTGGTCTTTTGTACCACTAGTGGCGTCGACATGCCCGGGGCCGATTACCAGCTCACTAAGCTCTTAGGCCTCCGCCCGTCCGTGAAGCGTCTCATGATGTACCAACAAGGGTGTTTCGCCGGAGGCACGGTGCTCCGGTTGGCTAAGGACTTGGCCGAGAACAACAAGGGTGCACGTGTTCTTGTTGTTTGCTCAGAGATCACTGCCGTGACTTTCCGTGGGCCTAGCGACACCCATCTTGATAGTCTTGTGGGCCAAGCCTTGTTCGGTGATGGTGCTGCGGCCATTATTGTTGGGGCCGACCCATTGCCCGATGTTGAGAAGCCTTTGTTCGAGTTGGTCTCAGCAGCCCAAACTATCCTTCCTGACAGTGACGGAGCCATCGATGGGCATCTTCGTGAAGTTGGGCTCACATTTCACCTTCTCAAAGATGTTCCCGGGTTGATTTCAAAGAACATCGAGAAGAGCCTCAACGAGGCCTTCAAACCTTTGAACATCACAGACTGGAACTCACTCTTCTGGATTGCACACCCAGGTGGTCCTGCAATTTTAGACCAAGTAGAGGCTAAATTGGGCCTGAAGCCCGAAAAATTAGAAGCCACAAGGCATATATTATCTGAGTATGGCAATATGTCTAGTGCTTGTGTATTGTTTATTTTGGACGAGGTGAGGAGGAAGTCTGCAGCTAATGGGCACAAGACCACTGGAGAAGGCTTGGAGTGGGGTGTCCTATTTGGGTTTGGACCAGGGCTCACCGTCGAGACCGTCGTGCTTCATAGTGTGGCTGCTTAAACTTGAAGGCATCTGGGTTCACTTGAGTGATCTGCTCCTGGATTTGTTCTTATATATGTATTGTTTCCACTCTACTTTCCTTGATAGATTTCCTTTTTTGGATTTATTTTTCTGGTGAATTTCATTTGAGCATTCTGAGGTAAACTTAGATGTTGTCCCATGTAGCAATACATGTAATGATGAATAATATTATTCCATATATTTCATATGAGCAAAAGTTCCTGCAATAATTTAGTTAGAATTTGACTTTCCAGGAAGATTTAGAGCAGGGAAGATATCTCCCACTAGCTGAAGGATTATCCGGGGCTAGAATATGTTCATTGGCAACATCTCTGAACTTCAACTCATATATGAGCTACGTTTGGGAAGATTTCAGTTCCTGCATATTTAAACCAAAGTTTCGATAAGCAAATAAACCTATCCTTTTTGTATTAGCATGAAAACGTCACAATTAAATATTTCAACTGAGGAAAATATGCTATACTATTAGTTTTCAATGCAGCATATTGATGTTGATAACAGAAAGAGAAAGGAAATGACACCTGCATAAACAAGTAAATCAAATGATAAGCCCAAGAAACTTAGAAAGTCTCAAACCATAGCTACACTTGCTTACAAGATAACAGATCTTCATACCTAGTAGCCTTGGAGGCAGGGGTAAAATGCAAGTCCAATATTTTTTGTACCAAAAAAAAAAAGGTGCAGAGGTCTGGCTGTCAACACTGATTTTACATTTCTGGTACGACGGCTAGAAGTGATACAAAGTTACAAACAAGTATCATTATCTTAGATTCGGTCATTTCAAATGCTTATATAGTGATATATTCATCACCAAGTACGAACTACAACCTATAAGCCTAAAATTTGTTCTATGCTGTGGTGGCTAACATGAGTCCACAAGCATTCTTAATGTAAGAAGAACAAGCAAACATGTATTTCATAATCAAATTTTCTATAACTTCACTCAAAAAATATTGATCCTTTAATTTCCAAGAGTAGTTCTACAATTCCCAAATTTTTATACCAAATTTGAATTTCAAAATAATGTGCCGTCTAATGTGGTAGATGATGCATCATCATGTTGGATATTAATATATTAGTGAAATAGGGACAAGACAATTAACATGGTAGATGTCACATCGTTTGAATCAAATTTGGTGCCCACATTGTTCTGTGGACACCGCCAAAACGAAGTTGCAAGAGATTATTTTACTTTTTGCAAATAGCCAAAAGGGTGACCATGCATGCCTGACATTAGGGATAGAGAGATTTACAATTCACAACTGAAAGGGGTTTCATACTTAGCTTATAGTAGGATTAGTAGCAAAGATCATATTTAAGTTCCATAATATAAGAGATAGTACAGATCTGACATAAAGATCAATTTTTAGAAGGAATAAGATATCCCACATCCTTTCTATTTATACAGTAGTTTCAATCTAGCTGCTTGTTTTCTTGGAATAGCCCAAGCATTAATATCACTACTTAATGCATGGCAACTATCTAATTCGCCTCCTCTAATATGTGTTTCTTTGCATCCGTTACACAAAGTCAATGACTTTATTTTTGATTTGGCTGGTTTTTAGGGTTAGGTACTGTCTTTGTTTTTGTCAGAGTGCCTATAAGAACTTCTTGAAATCCTCATTATACCAAATGCATCAGTATCCCTTTGAAGAAAAGTGTAATGGTGAAAGTAAGTAGAAAAGAATCAATACTTCCATACGATGAACAGAATCTTCGTGCCTTGCATATCAAGTCCAAATCTTCTAGTTGATTGTAGTCTTGGAAGCAAAGTCTACTTGCTGCCTATGTTTAGTTCTTTGTAAATCTGTTAGTAAATCTTTATGCTTAGTACTTACCTTATAGCTTGTATGTGATGTAATATAAATAAAGCAATACAACGGATCCTCTGTGTGTGAGGTTTTTTCCATATTTCTCTCTGTTATTCACAGCCACAATACTAAGAGCAACTCCAACAGCTTCCCTATTATTTATGTATTATAGGGAAGCAAAAGCCAAAACCTCAGTCTATTTTTCTTCTCCAACTCCAACAGATTCCCTACTTTACAACAATCTCTAAAATCTCCATATTCTTCCTTAAAATTTTAATGTTTGCTGTAAATATAGGGAATTTGGTTTTCTCTTTCCTCACTTTCCCTAAAATAGGGATAGTTATAGAGAATTTGTTTGAGCAAAAGAGACTTATTTTTCCCTAAAGTAGAGAAAAATCAAAATATAGGGAATCTGTTGGAGCTGGTCTAAACAACAATTGATCTGTTGTAAATAGTTATGGCTAAATCATGTAAATAGATGTAGAGTGATTGTGTCTTTCACTATAGATTAGTGATTGATAGAATTGTGTATAGGAGTAATTGACGTTGCTAAACAGATTGTGCAGTTGCTGGGATTCGAACCCAGCCAAAATAGGTACCAACCCAACATGTTGTCTGCTGTACCACTATGGAGAGTTGAAATTTATCAACACCATTTAATATTAATACTGCTAGAAGCATATTCAACTCCATATAATTGGTGATTGATCAGTTGATTCAATTCATGTTTTGGTTTTGATTGACATTTATCCAAAACAATTACCGTAATAATTTCACAATGTATTCTTTATTACTACATTTTAATATTGTGTATTACGCGAATTATGGGCTTAATTTTTGGTTACACAAATTTGAATTTGCCATTATAATTCCTTATGCTAGGAAGCATTATGAGCTAAATTATTACGCGATTATTACATAAACATTATGCCAGAAGCATTTGCCCAATTTATTACCTATACGAAATGCCAGAAGCATTAATGGGATTTGAACCCATTTCCTTAGGTACATAACCCATGCGTTAATTTATTTACATTAGATTTAATAACATATATTGAATTTAGTTATGTTATAATTGCGAATAATAAATGTGGTTGAGTCAGAAGCTTAAATTAAGCCAAAAGTCACAACAACAAATCCGAGCTAGAAGCTCAGGCCCAAGTTGCAAGGCTAGCACAAAAGCTCGCCACGTGTTGCCATGACAATGGTTATGAATCTTCTCCAACTAGGCTAATCTAGTTGGACGTGATGTCTAGACAAGGTTAAGATGAGGCTGTGTACTTAAGTGAGTCTCGCTCCACCTAAACCTCATCATTCCTTACCTGGTCATATTCAATTGGAGTTACCAAAATGATCAACTAATAGTATTTCATTCCTTGGCAGACCAGTTTGAGCCCAGCAGCCCACTCTTCCGCCACGGGACCTAGCAGCACATAGGTCTCACACACCATTTGACTTACGCATATTTAATCTACTGGTGTGTGACCCGGGCTTTTATGCTTAAGTCAAATGGTGTGGGAGACCTCTGGGCTGCTAGGTCCTGCGGAGGAAGAGTAGGCTGCTAGGCTCAAACTGGTCTGCCAAGGAATGAAATACTATTAGTCGGCCATTTTGGTAACTCCAATTGAATATGACTAGGTAAGGAAGGATGAGGTTTAGGTGAAGTGAGGCTCACTTAGGTACATAGCCTCATCTTAACCTTGCCTAGACATCACGTCCAACTAGATTAGCCTAGTTGGAGAAGATTCATAACCATTGTCATAGCAACACGTGGTGAGTTTCTGTGCTAGCCTTGCAACTTGAGCCTGAGCTTCTAGCTCGGATTTGTTGTTGTGACTTTTGGCTTGATTTGAGCTTCTGACTCAGCCACATTTAATATTCGCAATTATAACATAACCAAATTCAATATATGTATAAATCTAACGTAAATAAATTAACGCATGGGTTATGTACCTAAGGAAATGGGTTCAAATCCCATTAATGCTTCTGGCATTTTGTATAGGTAATAAATTATGCAAATGCTTCTGGCATTTCGTATAGGTAATAAATTGGGCAAATGCTTCTGGCATCCATGAGCAACAAATGGGAACTTCGAGTTCTTACAGCATGGTATGACAAATCAGATTAAATATGTAAGAACTCGAATTTCCCATTTGTTGTTCATGGATTTTTCCAAAAAGCACTTACCATGATTATTTGTTCTTTAATACCAAATTTTCGCAATTGAAAGTTTCTAGAAGAAATTATCTAAAGTTGACATGCTTTCTTGCCTGAAGTAAGACATGATTAGCAAAATATTGAACAAGCCCATTTGCCCAAAAACAATACAAGGAGAGGCACTTTATTAATTCTCAGAATTGATCACTATTTTGTTACTCATTGAAATGAACAACAACCTCCTGTTGAGGAATGATCAAGCTAAGCCTATCGGTACCCGAGCAACACTTTTGCTTGAAGCAATTGATGTTGCTCATCGCAAACCTAATCTCAAAAGAAGAGATTGTGACCGTGAAGGGACAAAAGGTATGATCTTTTTAGACAAGTAAAGAGAGGTGGGCCCATATAACCGGCCCAAAACATGTGCATAACCTCCGAGTGTACTGGCAGAAGCGTACATTGGAGAAATTGAAATATGTTAGCTAGAAGAGTTTATATTATCTGGACGATGATCTATGCCTTACGAGCGTTTTGATATATCACAAGGTTATTTTAGAAAAAGTTGATGAATAGTGGATTTACGTTTTGATGTTACTATTTACGGTTTTCACGTTTTATCCTCGGTTTACGATATGCGGAGATCAGACCATCGGTTTTGCTTCAAATTTTAATATGTTGATCGTATGACTGCCCTAATGACTCTGTGAGGTCACAGGCGAAGATCCGACCGTTGAATCTTCGTATAATTGTAAAACAGTGATCCAGGAGGCGATTCATGGAAATCCGTCCATCGAATTTTCGTATAATTTTGATAGGATGTTTCCAAGGGCGATCCATGAAGATCCGACCGTTGGATCATCGTTTAAATTCAATCCGACAGTTGGATCGTCTGTATTTTAGAATCCGACCGTTGGATCGTCTGTATTTTAGAATCCGACCGTTGGATTGTCGTATAAGTGTGGTTTATGAATGGTTTGCTAAGTTAAGATCACATCTGATTAGGTGATTAACAGATCGAGTTGGCGGACGATTCATATTTGGCTGTTTAGAAGACGCAGCTGGATTTGAGGTGAGTAAATCGCACATGGTTCATTTATGAACCTAGATTTAGTGATTTATATTCAATTGTGAATGTGTGGAAACTGTTTAAGAAAATGAATTTAATTATAAAATGAATTTTTGTTTTTATGCATGTGAATGATTACGTATATATATTTATATGGAATAAATATTGGATGGTGTGACATTGGGTGAAGTATTGAGTTGATTAATTTATTTATCATTTGGAGCATTTATTTTCGAATATATGATTTATCTTCTATGTTGTGTTGTTTATGATAATGAGTAATTGAGTAAAGTGCGATAGTTGAGTTGAGTAGATGAATTAAATGAGGAGTCGAGTGCTTATCATGTTGGTGATTAAGACAAGTATTATCATAAGGCTGAACATTGGCCAAGGTGACACATTACAATTCAGATAGAGTCTAGTCTGTCTGCCTATGTACTACTTGGGGGATAACTTGAGTTATCGTATGCCCTTGAGTACATTATACTGCTAGGGGGATAATGTGAGTTATCGTATGCCCTTGAGTATAGCATACTGCATGGGGGATTAAAAATAAAAGTATAGTATGCCCATAAGTATATATTGGAGAGAGAAAGTTTAGTTGTGTTGTGATGGTCATTGTGGGATGTGAGTTGATTTATGCATGAAGTGACATTGCGCACTTCAATTATTTATTGCTAAGAAATACTCAAGTTGAAATTGTTAATTTCATTTGTGCAATTTTAAATTTACTCATACGAGCTTTCATAAGCTTACTGGGTTTTGTATTGTTGCAATCCCGGTACACTATTCAACGGTGTAGCGGAAAATCCTACAGGTCAGGAGAACCAGGGCGGTGATCAGGCTGCTTAAAGTAGTAGTATTTGAGTTTCAGCATTTATATTGTGAGATGTGTTATGCTCATTTGAGCCTTACAATTTGATTTGGTAAGTGAGCACTATATTAAGAAATTTGAGATTGTGGTTGTGTATTATTGAGTGGAGTGAGGCGTGGTTGTTTTCTGAGAAAAAAATTCAGAACATTAATTGTAAGTGTTATTATTCATGTTTCGGAGTTGAATTTGTTATTCATAATTTGGGGCGTGACACATGGTGAGATGCATGCTATCCGAGAAGAAAATTCCTAAGATATTTTGGCCTGAAGCTATAAACTGGACCATTTATGTCTTGAATAGATGTCCAACTTTAGCTGTGAAGGATGTGACACCAGAGGATGCTTGGAGTGGTGTCAAGCCATCTGTGAAGAATTTTAGAGTTTTCGGATGTGTTTCTCATGTACATGTGCCTGATGTTAGGAGGACTAAGCTAGAGAACAAAAGCTTTGGCTGTGTTCTCTTAGCAGTAAGTGAAGAGTCTAAGGGATACAAATTGTATGATCCAGTTGCAAAGAAGATAGTAATCAGCAGGGATGTTGTCTTTGAGGAGGATAAGCAATGGAATTGGGACAGAAGCTTTGAGGAACAAATGTTGATTGATCTGGAATGGGGAGAGAATGTGGAACAAGTTAATGATGCAAGTGAGTCCGAGAATGAAGGTGAAGATGGTACTGAAGAAAGTGAAAATGTTGCACCTAACCCAGTGGATATAGAAGGATCTTCAAGTTCTAAATAAGAAAGAGATAGGAGGCTCCAGTATGGATGAGGACTATGTGAGTGGTGAA
Source organism: Rosa persica (assembly GCA_025331145.1). Lineage (NCBI taxonomy): Eukaryota > Viridiplantae > Streptophyta > Magnoliopsida > Rosales > Rosaceae > Rosa > Rosa persica. The sequence goes on along the minus strand of WFKR01000001.1, from coordinate 1,960,976 downwards.
GAGCTCTATGAGGAAGACATTGATGCTAATATGGCTTTGTTTGCAAGTGCAGATCCTGTATGCTTTGAGGAAGTTGTGAAAAATGAGAAATGGAGGCAAGCAATGGACTCAGAGATTAAGTCTATTGAGAAAAATGGAAACCTGCAGCAGCCAAAAGGATTAGAGTTAAGTGGGTATACAAAACAAAACTGAATGAGCATGGAGAGATACATAAGTATAAAGCTCGTTTAGTTGCAAAAGGCTATGCACAGGGGTATGGGTTGATTACTCGAAAGTGTTTGCACCAGTAGCAAGAATAGACACAGTTATGATGATCTTTTCCCTTGCAGCACAAAGAAGTTGGAGTGTGTATCAGCTTGATGTCAAATCAACTTTTCTCCATGGTGGGCTAAGTGAGGAGGTGTTTGTGGAGCAACCTAAAGGGTATGTGCAGAAGGAAGAGCCTCATAAGGTCTACAAACTAAAGAAAGCCTTGTATGACTGAAACAAGCTCCTCGAGCTTGGTTTAGTCAAATTGAAGCATATTTCTTGAGGGAAGACTTTGAAAGATGCCATAGTGAGTAGACACTCTTCATCAAGACGAACAATGAAGGTAAAATCTTAATTGTTAGTCTGTATGTAGATGATTTAATTTATACCGGAGATAATGAAGCTATGTTTGGTGAGTTTAAAAGTTCAATGATGAAGGAATTCGATATGTCTGACTTGGGAAAGATGAGATACTTTCTCGGGATTGAAGTTGCAGATGAGTGATGGCATATTTATCAGTCAAAAGAAGTATGCTTTGGATGTGCTAAGAAGATTTGGGATGGAGGGGAGCAATGCAGTTCATAATCCCATTGTTCCAGGATTCAAGATCTCTAAAGATGAGAATGGAGTGGAGATTGATGCAACGTTTTATAAACAAGTTGTGGGGAGTTTGATGTTTGTAGTGAGTTTGATTAGCAGATACATGTCACAACCTACTGAGCTTCATCTCATGGCAGCCAAAAGAGTGTTAAGATATTTGAAAGGGACAATGAACTTTCGGATATTTTACAGGAAGGGAGGGAACAAGGATTTGATTGCATTCACATATGGTGATTATGCAGGAGATTTGGAGGATAGGAAAAGTACTTCAGGGTACGTGTTCGTGTTGAGTTCTGGTGCAGTGTCTTGGTCCTCAAAGAAACAACCAATTATCATGCACTCTTTCGACAACTGAAGCTGAGTTTGTAGCTGCTGTTGCCTGTGCATGTCAAGCTGTGTGGATGAAGAGGGTTTTGATGAAGCTCAGTTACGTTGGAGATGGTTGTACTACTGTATTATGTGATAACAGTTCTACGATTAAATTGTCAAGAAATCCGGTCATGCATGGTCGAAGTAAGCACATTGATGTGCTCTTCCACTTTCTACTAGACTTAACTAAGGGGGGAGCTGTGGAGCTGGTTCATTGTGGATCAAAGGATCAAGTGGCTGATGTGATGACCAAACCACTCAAACTTGACTTGTTCCAGAAGCTACGTGGTTTGTTGGGAGTTTGTGAGGCACCTAAGGTAAACTAAGTGCTTAAGGCAGTTAGTTTAAGGGAGGGAATGACAAGAGTTTAAGGTTTATAGTTATTAGGATTAATTTATCTTTCTGTTAGTAACCTCCCTATTAACTAGGGTAGTGTAGTTGTTGCTTTGACTGCTACTTAGTTCATTTACCACGTAATTAGTTGTAAACGTGGGCTGCTTGTTTTTCTGTTGAAGTTCTGTAAGGCTATTATATAGCCAAAGTTTGTTATTCAATAAAAGTGGTCATTCCTCCAGTTTGTGTTTTTTGAGTTCTTGAGTTTCTGAATTCCTAACATACGAGAGCACTGATCGATGTATATCAATTATTATTTTTGCTAATCACTGTACAATTTTCCAGTCTTTGCATGAAGCTACAGCACAGATGAGTGATGTAAATCCTTGTGCATCCCTAACAGTTGGTCTACTGTCACTCTTATGTTGAAGAGATTTATGTGTTTGCTGATTCAGTGGATTTGGAAAACGAAGCGAGTAGAGTGAAAACTCAGCTAGGAAGTTCTCTAGCTCATGGCTATGTTGTTGCGTGCCCGGCTGCCCTCTTGCAATTATCTAGAGCAAGGAGTGTTTTCTACGCAGAGTCGTCACATTACACTGCAGTGAAGGACCAGGCATTTGGACTTTGTAGTTGAGAATTGTGAGGATCAACTACCACGCACCCCTCATTTTCCTCTCCCAATCCAAATAAAACCCACTCCTCTCACCTACGCCTATCATAATTATCTTCTAGATCTAGTGACGACAATCAATGGCTGCACTGACATGCACTTTCTTAATTAGCCATCTATATACTATACTATAAGCTAATAAGCTACGTCACTCTGTCCAGCTACCACCCCCAAATAAAACTGATAATAATCAATTTGCTGATATCTTCGATTTTTTGGTAATTTTATTCAAAACTAAAATTATTTTATTTTATTTTATTTTATTTTTTGAGTTGAGGAGAAGCGACATTGTTATTGATGACAATAAAGTCATTAAAACTCACTCAGATTAATAAAAACAATGTAACATTGAAATATAATCACATTCTTAGATGAATAAAACTCACAGTAATATTTGAATCACATATATTTTTGATATAGGCGAACTCTCAATTTTACCGGTTAATTCATATGTCAAAGACATGCACTTCTCAATTTCACTGTTGCTCTATCAAAGTAAATTCATATGTCAAATCAAAATATGAATTAAAAATAAAGACGAGTGTTGAATTTTCCCTGCCCTTTTGTTTGGTTGGTAAGACGAGAGTACAGATACATTCCATATCATGTGGATTTTGATCACAACAAAACACCATGCACGTGCCATTCGCTGGTGGTTTCCAACAAGGCAATTAAGCAGGCACGTGATCCCCCAGCTGCCCATCAATCCTCTCTTTTTTCATATATAAGTACAATTCCATTTCTCATACCATTATATTCTAACATTTTTTGCCTTGCTACTGCAACACAACACAGACAGCTCAATTCATCCTTGTTCCTCCTAGCCTCCTCATTTTGATCTTTTCTCGACACTTCTCCGAGATATCAAAATGCTGACCATCGAGGAAGTTCGCAAGGCTCAACGCGCTGAAGGTCCGGCCACCGTCTTGGCCATCGGGACAGCCACTCCTCCCAACTGTATTGACCAGAGCACATACCCCGACTACTACTTTCGTATCACCAACAGCGAGCACAAGGCTGAGCTCAAGGAGAAATTCCAGCGCATGTGTAAGTAACAGCACCTGGCCACTCAAATCGATGATTTCTTTATTCTTTATTTATTTGTCCTTGATTCATAACATGTCCACTTTTGTGTTGGAATCTCCTTAATCCATTATGCATGAATTAATTGTATGGAACGGAATGATTGTAGTATACGTGATGGAAGATATAATGCATATGGCTAACTAAGATGTTGCATTTTCAGGTGACAAATCTATGATCAAGAAGCGTTACATGTACTTGACCGAAGAAATTCTCAAAGAGAATCCTAGTATGTGTGAGTACATGGCACCTTCACTTGATGCAAGGCAAGACATGGTGGTTGTTGAAATTCCAAAGCTTGGGAAAGAGGCAGCTACCAAGGCCATTAAGGAATGGGGTCAGCCCAAGTCCAAAATCACCCACTTGGTCTTTTGTACCACTAGTGGTGTCGACATGCCCGGGGCCGATTACCAGCTTACTAAGCTCTTGGGCCTCCGCCCGTCCGTGAAGCGTCTCATGATGTACCAGCAAGGGTGTTTCGCCGGAGGCACAGTGCTCCGGTTGGCCAAGGACTTGGCCGAGAACAACAAGGGTGCACGTGTTCTAGTTGTTTGCTCAGAGATCACTGCCGTGACTTTCCGCGGGCCTAGCGACACTCATCTCGATAGTCTTGTGGGTCAAGCCTTGTTCGGTGATGGTGCTGCAGCCATTATTGTTGGGGCTGACCCATTGCCTGAGGTTGAGAAGCCTTTGTTCGAGTTGGTCTCAGCAGCCCAAACTATCCTTCCTGACAGTGATGGAGCCATTGACGGGCATCTTCGTGAAGTTGGGCTCACATTTCACCTCCTCAAAGATGTACCCGGGCTGATTTCGAAGAACATCGAGAAGAGCCTCAACGAGGCCTTCAAACCTTTGAACATCACGGACTGGAACTCACTTTTCTGGATTGCACACCCAGGTGGCCCTGCAATTTTGGACCAAGTAGAGGCTAAATTGGGCCTGAAGCCTGAAAAGTTAGAAGCCACGAGGCATATATTATCCGAGTACGGTAACATGTCTAGTGCTTGTGTGTTGTTTATTTTGGACGAGGTAAGGAGGAAATCTGCAGCTAATGGGCACAAGACCACCGGAGAGGGCCTGGAGTGGGGTGTTCTATTTGGGTTTGGGCCTGGGCTCACCGTCGAGACTGTTGTGCTTCACAGTGTGGCTGCTTAACTTGAAGGCATCTGGCTTCACTTGGCTGATCTGCTCCTGGATTTGTTCCTTTATATTTATTGTTTCCACTCTACTCTCCTGGCCAGTTTTCCTTTTTTGGATTTATTTTTCCTGTGAATTTCATTTGGGCACTCTGAGGGTAAACTTAGATGCCATCACTGTGTCTACTTTCATATTGCTAATTGCTGGATAGATGAAGAAAACAAAAGGGCTTGTCCCATGTAGCAATATATGTAATGATGAATAATAGTATTCCACATATTTCATGTGATTAAAACTTCCTACTATAATTTAGTTAGAAGCTTATTTTCCCGGAAGATTGAGAGCAGGGAAGATATATCCCACTAGCTGAAGGATTATCCCGGGCTAGAATATGTTAAATGGCAATAACATCTTTAAACTTGAACCCATTACCCATTTTATATGAGCTGCGGTTGGGAATGTTTCAGTTGATCCTGCATCAATTAAACCGGTCAAAGTTTCAATGAGCAAAAGAACCTATCTTCTTTTAAGTAACATGAAAGAGATACGATTAAAGATTTCAACTGAGTAAAATTAACATGTTATACTATTAGTCGTCAACACAGATAGTGATGCTGGGAAGATATCTCCCACTAGCTGAAGGATTCTCCGGGGCTAGAATATGTGCATTGGATACATCTCTAAACTTCAACCCATCTATGAACTACATTTAAGAATGTTTCAGTTGCGGCATCATTTAAACCAAAGTTTCGAATAAGCAGATAAACCTATCTTCTTCGTATTAGCATGGAAGTGTCAGAATTAAGGATTTCAACCGAGGAAAATATGTTATACTATTAGTTGTCAATGCAGCATATTCATGTAGATAACAGAAAGAGAAGGGAAATGACACCTGCATAAACAGGTAAATGAAATGATAAGCCCAAGAAACTTAGAAAGAAAGTCAAACCATAGCTACATTTGCATGCAAGATGTGCTGGAAAAATAACAGATGTTCATACCATACCTTGGAGGCAGGGGTAAAATGTAAGTCCAATATTTTGTACCAAAAGCAAAAAGTGCAGAAGTCTGGCTGTCAACACTGATTTTACATTTCTGGTATGACAGCTAAAAGTGATACAAAAAGTATCACTATCTTCAATTAATTCACTTCATATGCTTATGCAGTGATATATTCATCACTAAATATGGACTACAAACCAGAAGCCTAAAATTTGTTCTATGCTGAGGTGACTAACATGAGTCCACAAGCATTCTTAATGTAAGAAAGACAAGTAAATATGTATTTCACTATCACATTTTCTATAACTTGACTCGCAAAATTTAATCCTTCGAATTTTAAAGAATAGCTCTACAATTCCCAAATTTTTGTACCAAATTTAAATTTCAAAATGATGTGACGTCGGATATGGTAGATGACACATCATCATGTTTAACATTAATATGTTAGAAATGAGGACAAGACATTTAACATGGTAGATGTCATATCGTTTGTAACTCAAATTTGGTACCCATATTGTTTTGTGTATAACACAAACAAAGCCACAAAAGATTATTTTACTTTTTGCAAGTAGAAAGAGCTCACCATGCATGCCTGGCATTAAGGCTAGAGAGATTTACATTTCACAACTCAAAGGGGTTTCATACTTGGTTTATAGTAGGACTGGTAACAAAGATTATATTTAAGTTCCATAGTATATAGTATGGTACAGATCTAACACAAAGATCCATTTTAGAAGCAATAAGATTTCCCACATCCTTTCCATTTACATTAGTTTCAATCTAGCTTGTTGTTTTCTTGGAATAGTCCAAGCATTAATATCACTACTTAATGCATATGGCAACAAGCTAGTTGGCCTCCTCTAATATGTGTTTCTTTGGATCCATAGCACAAAGCCAATGACTTTACTTTTAATTTGGCTGGTTTTTGGGCTTAAGTACTACCGTCTTTGTTTTTGCAGAGTGCTTATAAGAACTTCTTGACATCCTCATTATACCAAATGCATCAGTGTACCTTTCAAGAAGAGTGTAACGGTCAAAGTAGAAAAGAATCAATACTTCCATGTTCTCCTTACAAATGAGTCATGATCAAGCACTGCAGTTAATCTCACACAAAATTAGAACATGAGGTTCAGTAGATTTTTGTGTGGAGTACTTCCCGAGTCTATGAAGATATACTATATATGCACCCAAGGGCGGAACCAAGATTTGAAACGAGGGGGTCCAGATATAAAATATGAGGTATAGAAAATAATAAAGTTAATTTTAACAAATCCGACGCACATTATTAAATTTCATAATAATAAAACAATTGAACCAATTAGACGTCAATAATAATTTATTACAAAATATCTAAACCTAAACAACATTTCAATACTTCTTTTATAAATCGAGTAATTAATACACATTAAGTATTGTTAGTTTTAAATTATTTCCTTATTTTTTTCCGTTACTTCTTGCTGCCATTGGTTGGGGGAGGGGGGGTCCAGTATTGAATTAAGGCAAGTCTTATATAGTTTTATGAGGCATATGTAGTTTTTTTTTTTTTTTAAGGGTTTGGAACCCAGCCAAGCTGGGAGGCTCAGCCCCACGCTTGGATCCATTTATTAAAGAAAAAAAGCAATGGAGGGGACAAAAAACCTAACCTCGTGCCATACAGAGAGAAACAAGCGAGTGGGGAGGGCGAGAAGCTAGACAGAACCGCTCCTAAACGCCCAAAGAAAAAAAGGACCAGCTAGAAGAAAATGGAACTTACAAAAGGAGGTCAAACAAAAGCTAGTTCTACGAGAATCGATAACTAGTACGTGAATTGTATTCATGAATATACTGAGTACTGATGAAAGAAGGAAGACAGACCCACCAGACAGCTCCTTCATTCAAAGCACCATAGTTGGCTAGCGTATCTGCAACATTATTGCCTTATCTATATATATGTGATACATGAAGTGTTAGCTGGCTAGCTTGAAGTAAACAATTGTACCTAGGAGTTTTAAGTCTCCAAGGAATAAGATTTGGGGCACGGAAATAGTGCAGAACAAGCATTGAGTCTGTTTCCAACCTATGTGAGTCCAACGCCTAACCCAAGCCACCTGAATGGCTTCAATAACGGCGAGAACCTCAGCATCTATGGCACTAGGGACATTAACTCTGGCCAAGAAAGCACCAATAAAATTTCCAAATGCATTCCTAAAAATACCTCCAAATCCAACCCTGGAAGCATCACGAAAGGACCCATCAGTGTTCACTTTCAGCCAATGATCAGGAGGAGCTAACCATCTCACTGGTTTAAAAGACTTCGCGTTGCGCCTCAGCGGAGAAATTTCCAGCAAAAGAAAAATTGGAAGAGCAGAAGCCGAATTTGTATAAGGCTTGAAAACTAATTGGGTAGCTTCCTTCAGAATTAAAGTGAATCGTTGTATGAAGCCCCCTAAATGAAAAATACTGCTATTGTTTCTGATACAATTACGCTCAGTCCAAGTAAACCAAAGCATGCTGCAGACAACTAATCTCCACAGAATCTTCGAAGCAGGAGAGAGGTGCTTAAGCAACTCTGTCAAAAACAAGAAGTCCAGCCCTTGGGCTTGCCAAGGAGGGAGACGAAAAAGAGAGAAAATCCAAGCCCAAACGCTTTGATAACATCACATTCCAAAAATAAATGCGTAAGGGTTTCAGTACTTACTAGGCAGAAGGAGAATTGTGAGCAAAGAAGCACACCAATTTTCTGTAGAAAGCAGTCAGTCTTTGCTCGCCTATTAAAAACTTGCCATGCAACTAGGCTCATCCTTGGCTGAATTGACTTGTGCCAGATAAGATTTCCCCAATCAACAGACTCACCATGTGGAGATAAAAACTTGTAGGCATGTCTGGCAGATAGTGTTCCAAAGGTATTATGAGGCCAGACTGCTTTATCTGGAAGATCATCCAAGGGGATAGCAGTATCAAGGATCCTTACCGAGGCTTCCTTGAATAAAGAAGAGAAGGTAGGAGGTAACACCCATTCTTTATCAACAATAGATTTATTAACCTGATCATTTAGAAAAGGCAAGAACTCTGGATCCAAATTGTACATTGTGCATAGAGGAAAACCGCACCAATTGTCTTTCCAAAAGGACACATTCTCCCCATTACCAATCAGCCATCGAACATTAGAAATGATAAGGGGCTATAGCTTTTTTACCAAGCAATAAGGTTTGAACCCTTTTTTAACGGGTCACCTGTCCAGAAAAAATTCTGTGTCCAACCTTGAACCTTGAGGAGCAAAGAATGAGGCCACTCATATACCTAGAAGCTATAGATGAGAAGACTTTGAATGGTGGCATAAATAAGCTGAAGCCTTGCTGCTTGAGATAGCTGAAGGCCTTTCCAAGATGAAAGTTTACACCTAATCCTATCAATAATTGGTTTGAAATAAGCAGCTTTAGGTTGACCTTGAAACACCGCACACCAAGATAATTGAAGGGCAATATGCTGTTACGAAACTCAAGAAGTCGTTGGATAATAACTCCTCTAGACCGAGCATGCTTACCAAGAAATACATAAGATTTTGCTTTGTTGATAACTTGGCCAGAGTTAAGGGCATACTCATCCAAGAATGGCATTAAGGCACGAATACCACGGGAACTTCCTTGCATGAAAATCATAACATCATCTGCAAAAAAAACATGCCAGGGGGGAGTTACTTTACCTGGACAGGCAATCCGGGCCTCTGTCAACCAAATTACTCAAACTACAAAACAAGAGTGGAGACAAAGGATCACCCTACCTTACACCCCTAGAACAAGTGAAAAAACCATAGTGCTGACCATTCACCAACACAGAAAGATAAGCAGATCTTAGGATGCCATGAACCCAATTAATGAAAATAGGGTCGAACCCAAAAAACTTTAGAACCCTAAGCAGAAATTCCCAATCCAAGGTATCAAAAGCCTTACTGATATCTAATTTTAAGGCAATGTTACCACCTTTGCAGTGGTTGTCTAACAAATTTATACATTCAGAGGTAAGAAGAATAGGGTCAGCAATAGACCTCCCTATGGTGAAAGCGCTTTGATTTGCGGAGATGATTCTGGCTGCAATTGGGGCGAGGCGTGTGGCCATAATCTTGGTGATAATTTTAAAAGTGAAATTAGTAAGAGCAATAGGCCTGAAATCAGTAACACAATCAGCTTCTAGTTTCTTTGGAATCAAGATTATAACATTTAAGTTGAAGTGGGGAGGGATGAACTCAGTAATGAAGAAGCTTTGGACTGCAGAAATTACATCAGGAGCAACAACACTTTGGATTCGGTCAGATGAAGGGCCCAAGTTGGAAATTTCATGCTGGACCAGATTTAGTGCAGCCTCACAGGAATTAACAGATTGATGTACATTCCCAAAGACATCAACATTCCAACCTTTTAGCATAGTCTTCAACGCGCGGAGTTTTGAGGAAAGCACAAACATCGGGCAACCCACAAAATTAAGAGTAGCCCAGAAGTTACTGACCATACTATGGAAATCAGGGTGCTCCAGCCACATATTTTGGAATTTGAACTGAGGCTTAGAAACAAATGGCAGACGAGAGCATCTCATTAACAAAGGACAATGATCAGAAGTCGCTCGAGTTAATGTCCGACAATCAAAGTTGTTCCATGCATCCATCCAACTTGAATTACAAAGAGCCCTATCAAGTCTTTCAAAAGTTCTCCTATTAGTCCAAGTGTAAGAGAGGCTCCTGGTATGTACATCAAGAAGATGGCAAGTTGTGCACATCTGCTGGAAATCAAGGCACGAGGTAGCACTGGGAGGATTTCCGCCTCTTTTTTCGTGAGCTCCCATAACACAGTTAAAATCACCAAAGACAATCCACGAACCAACCACTAGGTTAGTGTGAACATGGTTGAGTTCTTGCCAAAGTTCTCGACGACCAGCAATGGTTGTTTTGGCATACACTGCTGTCAAGAAACACTGAACACCGTCAAGAGCAACGGAAACAGTGATTTGTTGAGCAGAATAGGAGATAACTATAGGGTCAAGATCCCTATGACAGAGAAGCCAAAGGTTGGGGTCTTGTATGCCCCGATCATTAGCAGCCACAGGAACAAGTCCTATGGATCTCCAAAAGGAAAAAGGAATTGAATGAATTGAGATAAGAGGTTCAGAGAGACATACAATTACCGGCTTGTGAATGCGAATGAGGCATATGTAGTTAATTAAGTGAAGGTTAGATAAATGGAGGGGGGACCCCTTCATGAGACAAGGTAGTTCTGCCTCTGTATGCACTAATGCACCTGGAGGAATGTTAGCAATCTTCCTCTCCAACCTTTCTCTTTCTACATTCCTCATTCATTGCATGCCATGTGGATTTATTTATGATTACAATATATATAGTCACTACCTTGAAAAAACAATTAATTTCATTCCATGTTTTACCCTTATTTATGTTTAACCTTATTAAATGCTCTTTATTAATATGAATAATATAAAAAAATAAAAATAAAAAGCTCTTGATTCTTTTGTTTTTCTAACATTTTTTTATTTCTTATATTTCCTAAATTCTTCAACGAAAATTTTTCTTTTATTTATTTGGTCATGTTCCATAATACTGAGACTTTTTTAACATATTTTTTTATATAAAACCCACAAAAGCCAAAAAGAAAAGGAAAAAAAAAAACAAAAAATAAGATGATAAAGCTCACTGACATGGTAGCTACATTTTGTTTTTTTTTTTTTTAACATTCTCTTTGATATATGTATATAAGTAAAGCAAATGTTTGGCTATTTTTTTGTTTCAATTCTGTCTTCTTCTTTTTTTGGGAAAAAATTTGAAGTATGTTCTTAAATATATATGTACATATTTGCAATATATACGTATTTACGTATGTAAGCCCACAAGATATATAAATTGCAAATAAAAAGGATTCACAAAAGGAAAAAAAAATTGAAAAGCTAAAATTAATTACTTAATTAAATGCATGTGAGATTAAATAAGGGTAAAGAGGGGAAGTGAAAAATTATCTTTTAATTGTATTAATTATTTAAATTTTTTAGATAGTGGAATATATATGATATTCAATGAATAAGAAATATATAAATGGAAAGGTTGGAGAAAAAGGTTATTAGCATTCCTCATACACCTGATTTCCAGAGTGACAACAAGTATCTATGTACAGTTCACTGCGGAATTGCTTCTAGAGATGAAGGGAAGAAGTTGGTTGGGCAAATTCAAATGAATCTCTCAAGGACGTATTTGAAGAAAACCTAAGAAATGACAACAACTTAAGCACCGGTGAAGATGATACATGGCTGGGTTGAAGTGAAAGTCCCAGATAGTCATGTCACTCATGTGCCCCTTTTGATTAAAAAATTAAAATAAAATAATATAAAATCAGCTCCATGCCATTCAAGTCTAACAGGTATGCGATAAGTGGGTTATGATCGAGTGAGTGGTGTACGAGAGCACTTATCGATGTAATATCGATTATCATGTTTGCTGATCACTGTACAATTTCCCCGTCTTTGCATGAAGCTACACACAGATTAGTGATGTAAATCCTTGTGCATCCCTAACACTTGGTCTACTGTCACTTGAGAGGAAAGATTATGTTTATGTTGAAGAGATATATTTGTTTGCTGATCCTGCTAATTCAGTGGATTTGGAAATCCAAGCGATTAGAGTGAAAGCTGGAAGTTCTCTGGCTCATGGCTATGTTTATGCCTGCCCGGCTGCCCTCTAGCAATTTTCTAGAACAGGGAGTGTCTCCTATGCAGAGTAGTCACATATATTACATTGCAGTGAAGGCCAAGGCATTTGGATTTGGTAGTTTGAGACTTGTGAGCGTTTTGCAATAATGCACTGGTCAAGTACATGAATTGCAGCTACCACCTCTCTTTTTCCTCTCCCCATGCCATATAAATAAAACCCACTCCTCTCACCTACGCCTATCACAACCATCTTCTAGTGACCCCAATCAATGACCTGCGCTTGCTAAACTAGCCATCTATATGCTATACTATAATCTATGTCACTCTGTCTAGCTAATACCAAGAAATAAAATTGATAATAATCAATTTCCCGATATCTTTTTATTTTTTGGTATTTTTATCCAAAAGTAAAATTACTTCAATTTATTTATTTATATATATATATATATATTTTTTTTTTTTTTTTTTTTGTGGAGCAGCAGCAATGTTATTAATGACAATGAAGCCGTTAAACCTTTAATTAATAATCTTTCAGTTTAAGTAAATTAAAAGCAGTGTAACATTAAAGTATGATTGTAATTTTAGATGAATAAAAACTCACTCAGTAATATTTAAATCAATTATATGTTTGATATATGCGAAACCTTCTGATACAATTTCATTGATTATGATCCGTATGGTACTGTTGCTCTATCAAAATAAATTCATATGTCAAATTAAAACTTGAATTAAAAATAAAGACGACCGTTGGATTTTCCTTGCCCTTTTGTTTGGTAGGTAAGACGAGAGACCATACACATTCCAAATCATGTGGATTTTGACCGCACAAAAAAACCATGCACATGCCATTCGCAGATGGTTTCTAACAAAGCAATTGGGCAGGCATGTGATCCCCCAGCTACCCATCAATCCCCTCTTTTTTCATATATAAATACAACTCCATTTCCAATACCATTATATTCTAACATTTTTCCTTGCTACTGTAACACAAAACAAACAGCTCAATCCATCCTTGTTCCTCCGAGCCTCCCCATTTTGATCTTTTCTCGACACTTCTCTGATATATCAAAATGGTGACCGTCGAGGAAGTTCGCAAGGCTCAACGTGCTGAGGGTCCAGCCACCGTCCTGGCCATCGGGACTGCCACTCCTCCCAACTGTATTGACCAGAGCACGTACCCCGACTACTACTTTCGTATCACCAACAGCGAGCACAAGGCTGAGCTCAAGGAGAAATTCCAGCGCATGTGTAAGTATTATCACCTAGCCACTGATCGATGATTTCTTTCTTCTCCATTTCTGTCCTTAATTCATAACACGTCCATTTTTGTGTTGGAATAGCTTACTTCTTAATCCTTCATGCCTGAATTTAATTGTATGGAATGGAATGATTGTAGTATACTGATGGAAGATTATATAATGCTCATGGCTTACTGTGATGTTGCACTTTCAGGTGACAAGTCTATGATCAAGAAGCGTTATATGTATTTGACTGAAGAAATTCTCAAAGAGAATCCCAGCATGTGTGAGTACATGGCCCCTTCACTTGATGCAAGACAAGACATGGTGGTTGTTGAAATTCCAAAGCTTGGGAAAGAGGCAGCTACCAAGGCCATTAAGGAATGGGGTCAGCCCAAGTCCAAAATCACCCACTTGGTCTTTTGTACCACTAGTGGTGTCGACATGCCCGGGGCCGATTACCAGCTCACTAAGCTCTTGGGCCTCCGCCCGTCCATCAAACGTCTTATGATGTACCAGCAAGGGTGTTTCGCCGGAGGCACAGTGCTCCGGTTGGCTAAGGACTTGGCCGAGAACAACAAGGGTGCACGTGTTCTTGTTGTTTGCTCAGAGATCACTGCCGTGACTTTCCGTGGGCCTAGCGACACTCATCTAGATAGTCTTGTGGGCCAAGCCTTGTTCGGTGATGGAGCTGCAGCCATTATTGTTGGGGCCGACCCATTACCTAAGGTTGAGAAGCCTTTGTTCGAGTTGGTCTCGGCAGCCCAAACTATCCTTCCCGACAGTGATGGTGCCATCGACGGGCATCTTCGTGAAGTTGGGCTCACATTTCACCTCCTCAAGGATGTTCCTGGGCTGATTTCAAAGAACATCGAGAAGAGCCTCAACGAGGCCTTCAAACCTTTGAATATCACAGACTGGAACTCACTTTTCTGGATTGCACACCCGGGTGGCCCTGCAATTTTGGACCAGGTAGAGGCTAAATTGGGCCTGAAGCCTGAAAAGTTAGAAGCCACAAGGCATATATTATCCGAGTATGGTAACATGTCTAGTGCTTGTGTGTTGTTTATCTTGGATGAGGTGAGGAGGAAATCTGCAGCTAATGGGCACAAGACCACTGGAGAAGGCCTAGAGTGGGGTGTCCTATTTGGATTTGGGCCTGGGCTCACCGTCGAGACCGTTGTACTTCACAGCGTGGCTGCTTAAACTTGAAGGCATCTGGATTCACTTGGGTGATCTGCTCTTGGATTTGTTCTTATTTATCTATTGTTTATTTTCCTGGTGAATTTGATTCAGGCATTCTGAGGTGAACTCAGATGCTTGTCCTATGTAGCAATATATGTAATGATGAATAATATTATTCCACATATTTCATATGATTAAAAGTTCCTGCAATTTAGTTAGAAGCTTACTTCCCCAAAAGATTGAGAGCAGGGATGGATTCTCAAATGCTCGAATATGTGCATTTGCAACATCTCTAAATATCATCCCATCTATGAGAGATCCTGCATCAATTAAACCAAACTTTCAATAAGCAAAATGAACCTATTGTTGGCGTTGGTGGCTTGGTAAATGATAAAATCTCACATCAGAAATGAGTCACAACAACATAAAGAATATAATTTGGGACAAAACCCCTCCAACCGAGGAAAATATTTATCATCTTCTAATTCTCAGTTAACTGTTCATCGGTCGACTTTGGTTCAATCTTGAATCTCTAATTGCTAGCCGGGTTCAAATCTTCTTCATTTGCTTCTGAGATCAACATCAGAGCCAACTCAGACTCGATTACAGAATTCCTCAGTCGAGGTGAATCCTCATCTCCTTCTTTCCAATTCTTTCTGTCAGTATAGGTAATTTTCATTTCTTGCTCCGTCATGATTATATATTCTTCGTTTCTTCAATCCACACAAGATCAAATATCACTATGTTGATCTCATAACTCAGTCTCTCATTTCTCAAAATTTGCTTTACAAAGTTATAGTAATGAACAACAAATTTTTAGTGATTTTGTTTGTTTCTTACGTGTTGTTTTTGCCATTTTCTGTTCTTTGGTTGCTTTGTTCAAAGTGATTAATTTACTTGCCGTGTTCTTCTGTCATTTGTTAGTTTTTTTGTCATACTAAGTTGCTCTTTCTACTTTTCTGTTGGGAGCTTCTTATGACAGTCCATATTGTGCTTTCCATGCTTCTCAAACGAGATTTTTACAATGATATGTACGTCAAGCATTTCTAGCAGGTTGTTAGTCAGAGGAGATGTTCATCAATCATTACTGTCAATATTGATTCCTATTAACAGACATGGTGAGAAATAAGATTATTAGTATACCATGCACTTCATTAACTTAAAATCCACTTTTGATAGAGATCTAAAGTTATCTTTTCTGATTAGAGAATCCAATGCTCTCTAATGGTTACTGATCATTTTTTTTATTGTATTTCTCGCACTCTTGCAGGTTATAAGTGGCTGCCCTCCAATTCCACCGGTAACACCCTGCTTCTGTTATGTTTTTATTAACTTCATAAACTTTATACATTCACTTTAATGCTTAGATAATAGAACCAAGCCTTTAATTCCCTTTGTTATGATTTTCCGCCCTTCATGTCTGCATTTTATGTTCTCATTAGAGAGCATTGGTTTTTGCCCTTGCTTCTATCATGGAAACATTTCAATTTGGATAATAAATAACCATGACCCTGTCCATTTGGTAAATCTGGACATTTTTCTGGATATTTTCTTTCAAATAGCCTTTCGAGCTTTTTTCCTTACCAAGCAAACAACCCCGCTGAAGTTAGATTTGTTGTGTTTTTTGTG
Organism: Rosa persica; assembly: GCA_025331145.1. Classification (NCBI taxonomy): domain Eukaryota; kingdom Viridiplantae; phylum Streptophyta; class Magnoliopsida; order Rosales; family Rosaceae; genus Rosa; species Rosa persica. The sequence continues at coordinate 1,944,800 of WFKR01000001.1, read as the reverse complement.
TAGTTGGAACTCAAAGAACTAATCAATTTTCTGTTCTTTTACAGCATAGATATTCTTTACATATCATCAGAAACAAACTTTGCTGGTCAGAACACAATTCTCAGGACGCTACCTAAAACTAATTCATTTAGCTCTTAAGAATAAGTAAAACTCTGAAAACAGCATATTTTTCTTTTCATACTAGGTGCCAGATTTTTGGTGTGTCAATTTATTTATTCATTATTATTTTTTTTTTCAGGCTTTGGCTTCTGGTTCGAGCAGCTTTGTGTTTACGTTTGTCAGCTTTATAATTAATTTTAAAAATTATTGCTGTTCTGTTTGGATTTTTCTGGCATGTTCTCTAGAAAATGTTAAAAGAGTAATCCAAGTCATATATCCAAGTCATATAAACCAAATCTTAAAAGAAGGAATACTTTGTTAATTATTATCTTTAGAAATACTAGAGTTTTGCATGGGTTACTGATTTTCTTCACTATAAACCATGATTCAATATTTGAGCTGTAAACTTCAAGTTTACAGCAGTTAATAAGAAACTAAAGTACTGCAAATTTGCAAGCAGCTTTGTCTCAATAATTTGCTGATGACGAAATGAATTCAAATTCAAATACTCAATAAGAACTTCATTTACATAGTATTCATTTAATAACAAGGAATTCAAGATCAGATTTCCACAATAACAAAAGTTAACTTTGTTAAATCCCATAATGCTTTGTCCAGTAATTACTCAAAGATGGGGGTGATCGATCAGGTGAAAACTGGTTGTAAAACTTTGGGTTTAGTTATAAGATCTGTGGTGTTGGCAATGCAACCTTTTTAGAACAGTCATTAGCTCTACATATTTAAGTAGAATTATGGGGAAATCAGCTAGAACTGGGTGGGGCATATATGGCATTCAGATCAATCCTCTTGATCAAACAGATAATTATGCAGCTGCCTGCCACAAAGCTGGAATGCTGGAATGCTGGACTGTTCAAAAGCAAAAGCATGTGAATTTGATTCAGTAAATCTGTGCATGATCCAGTTATATTATGGTCAATTTGTCCAATTAACCCTACAGCTATCATTATGATTGAGTCTCCCAAAAATTGCATGTGATCAGATTATTGCTATCACCATATAACTATACACATTACTCATAACTAGCTTAACAATAATCATAGAACCAGTACTACTTGAAGCTCAAGTTCATATGCCATATGATTCCTGTGTATACATTCATTACACACACATATATATGCTGCATCATACATATATCTCATATATAAATAATTGTAAGTACCTCTGGAAAACATGTTTATCATAGTATCAAAGAGTGGTTTGGGTTGATGAGGATATTAAAAATGGCTTATCCTAACAGAGATACCAAAGCCTCGATCTTTGAAAATTATATATATTTGCATCAACATATTAGATGCTATTACCCATCTAAATTCTGTTTTTTCTTTTTAGCCTAATAAAGATAAGATCAAAAGAATCACTGTTAATTCATATCTAAATATTTGGGGCAGCATGTATCATACAGCTTTGCTTAATTATCATGGAAAGCCATTTAACTTTCTGTGCTAATTTGCTTCTGTATTTTCAGTTTAAATGAATTCTAGAGTTTTGTCAGTCCTTGCTAATTAATGTAGATAGGCTATCATTCCATGAACTATGTTGTTTGAATCAAGGTCATATAGGCTCTATCATTCCATGAACTATGTTGTTTGAATCAAGGTCATATTGACTCATAATACTTGAGGCAGGTGATTAGGCACAGGATAGAGAAGTTAATAATGAAAATGAAATCAAAGACAATGAAGAGAATAATGGTATTTGTGTTGTATTCTTTGTTTGTGTTGATAAACAAATAGCAAAGTTAGGACTGCAATGAACTGTTTACAGAGAATAGCATATAGCATTTCTAACTAGAGCCTCTTTTGTGCAATATGGACGCATTTCTTCCAACTGAAAACTAGAATACCAAAAGCAGGTGAAGCTGTAAAAAATACAAGTGGATAATGTGAGAGTAGAAACTCTCACTTTTTCAACCTGTTTTTTCTGTTTAAAAAATAACCTTCACTTCCAAAAGACTTCAACCATAGTTGGCCGGATTTTGCACATAATTAGAACTCTCATACAAAGAAAGTATTAGTAGTTGTAATGAGTTGTCTTCTTTTGTTTTGCAGATTCAGGAACAGCGAGCTATCAAAATTTGCAAGTATTTTGAATTCAGGTACGAATGTTTAAATGTTGTTGCAATAAAATTTAAAGAGTGATGCTAATTATTATTGAATGAGTTTGTTCACAATCTGCAAATCAATTTTAAAGACATGTGAAGAAAATTTGATAAGATAATCAATATGATTTGATTGTTGGAAGATTGGTTCATCTGAGATGTCTAATCCTTTTACCATTTTGCAGGAAAATTTGGGTACAGCAAGAAGGAAGATCTGGAATTACTATTATTTTACAGTAATCAGGAAACTGGGAAAAGAGATGAAATAGGTAATGAATAGGACATAAATAATAAAAGTAATGTTCCATCTGTTCTTATTTGTCTGTTTTCCTTTTTATAATCTGTGCTAATTAATTCTTCTTCCGGATATGTAGGCAACTGTTTGGAGCAGCAGATGAATGACAACCAAAACGATGAAGTGATTTGTGAGAGAAGCAAAAAGATGAAGTGGTCTGCCACGAAAGGTGTCTGCCACGAACTGATATAGTCTGCTCATTATTTTGTTTTTGTCCTTTTTAATTTTTCATTGTTGTTTATAGTATTTAGATTTGAATATGCATTTGTAGCCAAAATAATGAACATCAGTTGTGTTTTGTTAAAATCTGTACAGTGAGTATGATTTGAACTTATTTGTTGTGGTTAAAATTTTGGGTAACATACTTTAATCCTGTGGCTGAAGAAATCAAAAGGGGTACGTATCTCCAAGATTACTGTAAGGACAGCTACGCTAGAATGAGCCTGAGATTCAATTAGGACATAACTTTTACTCTCTGCAGTTATATATATATATATATATATATATATATATATATATACAGTCCTTCTTGGCTAAGGACCTCCTTAGTTTTTCTTAGGTACGGATTTCCGGTTTTAACTCACTTTCCGATCACATTTTCACATCTTAACCGTTCAGTTTTTAGGTCCTAATGTATAGATCACCTCTGAAAATTTTCAGTCAATTTGGTGATCATTAAAGTATCCAAAACTGTAATTTACCATTATAAATACGAACGGTTCCGGTTCGACAGATTCGATCCGTTCATGTAAACTGCAGTTTTGGATGTCTTAACGATCACCAAATTGGCTGAAATTTTGCAGGGGGGATCTATACATTAGGCTCTAAAAACTGAACGGTTAAGATGTGAAAATATGATCGGAAAGTGGGTGAAAACATCAAATCCGCACCTAAGAAAAACTAAGGACATCCTTACCTGAGAAAAATCCTATATATATATATATGAACAAAATTCTGTCTTTCAAAACTTGCAGTCCTTTCCAAAACCCGCAGCAACGCGCGGGCATGTATGCGAGTACTATACTATTAGTCACCAGGAAAGCAATACAATTAAAGTTTCCAACCGAGGAAAATATACTATACTATTAGTAGTCAACACAGCATATTGATGATGATAACAGAAAGTATGGGAAATGATACCTGCATAAACAAGTAAATGAAATGATAAGCCGAAGAAATAGAGCAGCCTTAGAGGCAAATAAGGCGAAAGCCATCATCCTAATGACTCGTCATATGGATGATTTGCTCCAGTACGAGTATATGAATGAAGAATACCCCAGAAGGCTGAGGGTCTCACTCGAAGAAAGATTTGGCAACGTCCGTAACTCCTTACTTTCTGAACTAGAAGTGAGATGGTATAGCCTCCGCTTATGTGATTTCAAGTCAGTTCTTGACTACAACTCGGAAGCACTTCGCATTAAATCCTTAATGGAATTCTGTGGTAAAGAGATCACAAATGCGATGTTGATTGAAAAGACTCTCTCTACCTTCCCCGTCTCTGCATTGATGGTTTCTAAGAACTATCGAATCGATGTTGCTGTAGGACGAATTACAAGGTTTCATGGGCTCATTGGAGCTATGAATGTCGCGAAAAGCATGACAACATCCTTGTGAAGAACTATAATTTGAGATCCGTGGGAATATAGCATATTCTGGATTCCAATTATTGTCGCGCCCCAAAGAAAAGGCGTCAAGAGCGAAACCTAATCTTAGGAATACATTTGGACGTTCTGGTCCGTATAATCGCTATACTTGGGAAAGTGACCGCCAAAATAGGCGAACACGGAACCGAAGAGGTCAACATGGAAAGAGAGAGGGAGGCAATGCCTCTGGCCATGTTGGTGGCGCCACCAACACTAGGAGTCATCCTAATGACGCTTTCAAAGCGCCTCAATCAATGGAGTCTGAACACAGAGATGTATGTTCTCGATGTGGAGTATCCGGTCATTGGGCACACATTTGTAGAGCTCGTGAAGAAATTGTCACCGCCTACAAAGCATATTGTGAAGCAAGAGAAGCTCACAATGTGGAACTAGAAGATCAAGATGATGATCTAGAGTGAAGGGTTAAAGACTACAAATCTGGCTTGGATCAATAGATCGCAAATTCTGTTTAAGTTTTTATTTTTCCAAGAGATGTAATAGGCAATCGCCATATTATTTTTGTAGTAAATGCCTATGGTTTCGTCTTTCTTCAAAGTAGGCTCACCTAAAGTAACTGTGATGTCTAGGAAGGTTCTGAGATTAGTGGTACTTAAGCGAGCCTTGCTCCACCGACATCTCTCTACTTACCTGGTCACATTTATTTTGGAATTACCGAAAGAAGTTAGACGGCTACTATTGTTTTGCATTAGCTAGCATTTTGGATTAGATTTTCTTTGGTTAAAGAGACAATGACGTAACTTCGTTGGCTTATGAATAAAATATCGAGTTCTTTTCATTATGACTCCATTTTGATTATGAGCATATTACATTGTGACTATGATGGCAGGGCCATTAGTATTAACTCAAGGACATGGAATAACCCAAGTTCACTTTGCCAAATGGCACCTTGATTACTGTCACTCTCTACGCTCCTAGGGCAAATCGCACCTATGAATAGCCAACGGATACCATGCGAAAACGCATGTAGAGAACCAAAATGAGTTCCTTTGCAATACCTCTAATGATTGCGAATAAATACGCATCTTAGAGAAGTTTATGTGTCTCTCTAGTGGACTCTATGTCACTATTCGCCCTATTAATCCAATAAAAGTTATGAGAGAAGATCTCTTGGATTTAGACATATATTGACTTTGTCACGACAGGATATGTCATCCTAGTTATGATATGATGATCCGTCTACAAAAGACTTTACATGGACATCCTTTCTCTCGAGCGAAACGAAGCATAAATCAAAAGTTGATTCTTGGACTTAACAAGACCGCAACAACCGTAGCCTCTGGTGTTGCAGCTGTCTTGGGCCTTCATAGGGCTGCCAACATCCCTTGTGATAACGCCATAAATGGCGCCAACCATGAGCATGACGCCATGGTTGTTCCTCCCAATGGTCATGACGTCATACATACTAATTCCCATGGCTCCAACGCCATGATGGGAGATGTAGTCACATATTTTGCTTCTAATAACGCTACAGACGCTCAGGCCCAACCAAAATCCTCATTGGTTGCTTCCAAGGCCTCTCGCTCTTTTTGCAAAGCCTGTTCCTTCGGGAAATTAGGACTGAGACCGTTCAATGCAAAGGATATGAAAATACTCATTATGTTCTTACATCGAATCCATGAGAATTTTATGGACTGATTCAGCCAACTTGCGGACATTTAAATATCTCATGATGTTGGTTGACACGCAAACAAGCTGGTCAAGTGTTGTGCCATTGTCCACTTGTAAATGCTGCTTCTGCTACACTCCTTGCAAATACCATATACTAACGGGCTCACTCCCCGGATCATCTTATTCTGTCAATTGGACTTGATGATGCTAGAGAGTTTACATCGAAGACTTTCGATGGATATTGCAATGGGATTGATGTTGGACATCACATTCTCATGAACACACCCAAATGGTTTCGTGGAAACGACTACGATGATAGTCAAGACATTGGTAATGCGAACCAATCTCCCTATATCCGCTTGGGGTGATGCAATATCGCATGCAGCTATGCTAGTGACTGGGTACAAGTATTTTGTACTTACGCACATTTGAGTGAGTTATTTATGTGCCAATTGCACTACCATAGCGCACTATAATAGGTCCTTACAAACAAATGAGAAAATTGGATTTGAGACTCCAACCATCGTCTACCACTTAATGCCCTTGCTTGGCGATCTCCTTACCGCTAGATTTGAGGGTTGTCACTCTGCTGAGACAGTCTTCCCGTCGTTAGGGGGAGATAAGAACATGGATGTTCAACAGGAACGACATGAATTGTCGTGGTCTGTCCCCACTATGTCTCATTTCGATCCCTACTAAAAGTGACGAGATCACACATCTGCTGCAAATATGCCTGCAAGGAAGTACGTCCCTACAAGAAGACGTAGCGCCATCCTACACGGAGGTAGGCATGGTGCCAATGCCAAAGAGAGTGGCAATCTGACATTACAGGCCATGACCCCAGCTAGGATGCATGGGAGTCCCGTGGGTTGGAAGGATACTTCGGCACAACTCAATCCTTGGATCATCAAGACTCAAAATCCGTCTCATGAGAATCTTCCGGGTTATGGTTATCATTGGGGGACTCCTCAATGTCAGAACCTATTCCTGAGAATATAGAGTTTTATGAAACTTACACTAGTGTACATGCGATGTGGGATAGAAACTCCATCATAATTGATGATGTAGTTGCGCATTTCGTTGCGCATGAGTTTGTTGAGTCCGACGAACCACGCTCCATTGATGAATGAATGTCAACGTAGAGAGATTTGACCTAAATGGAAAGATGCGATCCAAGTTAAGTTGGATTCTCTAACGAAGAGGAAGGTTTTTGAGCCAGTGATGCCAACACCTCCTACATAAAACCTGTTGACTAATGGGTCTTCGTTAGAAAGCGTGTTGAGAAAAAGAGATGGTAATCTCGCCTTATGGCGCAAGGCTTCTCACAAAAAAGCCCTAGAATCGACTACGATGAGACATATTCTCTCGTAATGGATGTAATTGCACTCCACTACCCTGTCAGTTTGGTAGTTTCCAAATAATTGATCATGCAGCTTACAAATGTGGTCACTACGTATCTATACGAGGATCTAGATACAGAATATACATGAAGGTTCATGGGGAACTTCATTTACCCAAGTCAAGTGGCTCTAGACCACGGAGCGCATTTACAATAAGGTTAAAACGCTCACTAAAGTGACTACTTGATTGAGAAAGGATATGCCCATCCGTTTCCATAACAAGTTTCAGATTCTATCGCGGTTCATGTTGGACATGACCTTCATTGGAAGCTCTTAAAGAGTTAAGGGAAACCGCTGAACACTTGAAATCCGAGTTTGAGATGAAAGATTTTGGGAGAACACGATTATGTCTCGGTTTGGAACTTGAGCATCGTGTCGATGGATGTTTAGGCATTTTGACAAGGTCAAGCCTTCCAGTACCCCCATAATCGTATATAGTCTTGATCCTAAAAAGGATCCTCTTCATCCAAAGGATGATGGCGAAGATATGCTAGAGGCAAAAGTGCCCCACTTAAGTGCAATACGCGCATTATTGTACTTAGCTCAATGCACAAGACCAAACATCTCATATGTTGTGAACTTGTTAGCTAGGTATAGCTCTGCGCTAACGCGACGCTATTGGATTGGTGTAAAAGATATCTTTCAATACTTGAGATGTACGATTGATATGGGCTTGTTCTGTCCCTACATAGAGATGATGGATTCGGACCCATCACACACCAGGAACGCAGCCAACACTGGTATGCGTCCCCTTTTCCCATCCCAAAAAGGTTTTGCTGATGCTGGGTATCTCTCAGGCCCACACAAAGGTCATTCCCAAACTGGTTAAGTGTTCACCATGAGTAAAGACTGTGATATCTTGAAGGTCTACAAAATAGACCCTAGTCGCTATATTTTCGAACAATGCAGAGATTATTGCTCTTCACGAAGTGGTTCGTGAATGAATATGGATTGGATCCATAATTACGCATGTTCGAACAGTTGTGGTTTGAAGTCTACCACAGATGAGCCTACAAGCATTTAGGATAATGTTGCTTATTTTGAACAAATGAGGCAAGGCTACATCAAAAGCGACAACACCAAGCATAATTAGCAACAACAGACTCTCCTCAAGATCAAAGTGAACTAGGTTCGATCTCAGGACAGTATGACAGACTTGCTCACTAAGTCATTGCCTAAATTCCACTTTCGAGAAACATGTTGGTAGCATCGTTTGCGGAAGTTATCCGAATCCCCATGATTGTAGTCATCAGGGGGAGATGCAGACATTATGGGGAGATGTCTACATGTATGGTCTTCGAAATGTGAAGGGTGTGTTGTGCTCTTTTTCCTCTTCGATCGAGGTTATTTTTGTCTCACTGGGTTTTTGTTACTCGGCAAGGTTTTTAATGAGGCAACGAGAGAAGCACCATGTTTGGGCGACACAAGGGGTAGTGTTCAAGAAATCCATATTATGTGTTTGGCCCAAACTCTAGGTTACTTGACCTAGTGGTAATAGAGTTATAGAAGGATTTAGAATCCTATTCAATGTAGAATTACTTTCCCTGTATGTTCAGATTCTATGCATTATAATTCTCTATATAGAGAGACCCCTATTATCAATGAGAAAACACAATAATTCTCTCTCAATTTCGTTTCTCTAAAACAAAACCAATATTAAATTGACAGATTTACAATGATGATGCGTCGAGTTTAGTCATTTATGGTGTCAAATTCAGAACAATTAGAAATTTTGGGTGTAAACTGAAAAATATGGACAAATAGAAGGGGCGTTTTGCAAATAGGCTTCTCTATAAGCCATCAGATGAGAAACAAAAACAAAAAGCCATCCTCTCCTTTGTAAATCTATAGAAAGACACCAGAGCGTGGAATTTGAAAATACACACAAATCCCGCTCTAAGTCTCAGCCAAGTAGCTAACCCAACCCAATCCTTCTCCAATTTACATAAGCCAAAACCTAAACTAGGGTTAGGGTTAGGGTTTCGTGACCAAAATGGAGGCCGCCGTGGTCGATGCTGGCTCCAAGCTCCTCAAAGCGGGTCCCGCCGTTCCCGATCAAGCTCCTGCCATGGTACATCTCCCTCTTTCTCTCCTCTTCTCTTCTCTGTTTGCTTGCTCTTCATTTCAATTTCAAAGATCAATTTCAATTTCTTCTGGGTTTTGGGTTTACCAAATCGTCTCATCTGAAAGTTAGGGCCTTTTCTTTTAACTCCGTTTGGTTACTGAGAATTACGGCGTGAGCTGTAAGTAGTATAATTATCGGGTGTGTAATATGGTTGTGTTGAGTGGATTATTTTAGTGGCTCAAGGTTAAAACTTTTAACATTGTTTCATGTAAGTCTCTAATTCGAAGAACAATGTGTGCTTTTTGGGTCAAATAGGAACTGTCAATATACATTGGTATCATATAAGGACGGAACGGTAGTGTGAGAATTATACATACTATCGATTATCTTTCCTTTCTCGTATATCCATCCTTCTACCTTCCTCTGCTTTAACTCTTATGGAGCTGGACTGATGGAGCTGGACATGCTTTGTATTTGCGTGATCGCTTTGGTTGTTAGAAACTATAAAGAAACAATTGTTGTTTGTTGTTGTTGTTGTTGTTATAAACTATGTAAAATATATTCTTTTGAGTACAAACTTATATTTTCGCTGCAGTTGTATAAGGACCATTGTTTATGCCTGGTTTTGGTTTAGTATAATTTAGGGACGATGAATTAGAATCACATGTGAGACACAAGGATTTATGTTGGTTCACCAAATTCAATTTAGATCCGACTACATCCACATATGGTGCTCCACTAATAATATGAATAAGATTACATAGTACGAGAGAGTATATGGCTCTATTCTTTACAGAGACCATTCTGGTCTGTCACTCTGGTACTTTCTATCCTTAGGTGAGGTTGACATGCTTCAAATCACTATGCTGAGTTCAGTATGGTACCTAGGCCGGCAATGCTCAGGTTTGCCTGATAGCTAGGTAGGTGTCATGTTTTTAAGAGCTGGTTAGGTTGATACTTGTTGGACTCTTACCAGACCTTGATGACCTCCCACATTGGCTTATGCTTTTGTAAGCAGACCAATTTTGTCATAGCTTGGCTAAGCACTAGTTATGAGAGATACCTTTCTTTTCTTTTCCCATTTTTTTTCTGTGATTTATAAAATTGTCAGTATGTTTCTCTTAACCTATTTAAATGGTTGTTACTTATTATCTTATATTCATTTGCCATCTAATTTAGAGTGTTTAATGTCAAGGTAGGACCTGCAAGTTTTCATTGATCATCTCTTCGTCTGAGATTCTGTTTTTTTTTTATTTTTTTTATTTTTTATTTTTATTTTTTAAATCCATCAAAATAGGAGTCTAAGATCATGGTTGGTTTTATATTAAAAAAGAACAGATGTTTTGCAAAACCACATTTTGCTGTTAAAGATGTTAATATAAAAGTAAGAAGTGCAACCTTCCTTTTTAATTAAACAAACACAAATATTCTTGGTCTGCTTTATTAAGCCTTCTTAATGAATCAAATGATTTGGTGTTAACTATTTTAATCCAAAAGTGCATATTTTAAAGTAATCAGTGAATCAGATATACTTAATGTTACTGTGGATGCATTGTACAGAATGATAACTAGTCCCGCTAACAGTAGTAGCTGAAGATATCCCTGTGGTTTGTTTTGTTTCCTTCTAAGTTTGTTTTTCTGTCCATTATTTCAGATAATTCCAAACCAAATGAAACGCATGCCTGAGGATGGATCAATGATTGATGGTTCAATAATTGAAGATACAATTGTTGATCCTGTTGTGCGAGGTCTTATTAAAGATTGGGATGCCATGGAAGATCTGTTGCATCATATTCTATACACTGGTCTGGGATGGGAAATGGGCAATGAAGGGCAGATATTATTTACTGATCCACTTTGTACTCCCAAGGTTAGCTACTATGTTTCTTTTTTCTCATAATAAATATTCATTATATTGTCCATTCAAAGAATATGGTCTGTGCTGAAAAGCTTCGTAGTTTGATTTTATTGTGATAGTATTTAATTTCAAAAGCAATGGTTTTTACTTAAATCCTATGCTCTAGACCGGCACCACTCTGCAAGCTCTAAATTCAAAAAGTTTCAATATCTTGGTTATTGTTGTTTTTGGTTTAATCTTATTTAATCTGAATTTTAAAATAATTTTGTTGCTTCATCTCTGTATGTTATGAATGAGTTGATGGCACTTCATATTGGTAAGAGTTGCCTTTTTGACATTATTTCACTGTTTTTGTGTTTATATGGTGTGCATGCACATTGATTTGCAGAATGTTATACTATTTGATAACCCTAAATTGATTATTATTTTGTTTTGCCAACAAATTTGTTGTACTACATAATTCTACTTTCTCTAATTCTAGTTAACGTATGTCATTTTAAGAAAAAATAAAATACATTTTTTTTGCCAGGCTGTCAGAGAACAGTTGGTACAACTGATGTTTGAAACGTTTAACATATCGGGCTTCTATGCATCAGAGCAAGCAGTATTGTCACTTTATGCTGTAGGACGTATCTCAGGATGCACTGTTGATATTGGGCATGGGAAGATTGGTATGTATACCTTTCAGATGGAACCTTTATTAGTGCCTTACTGCCTTTTTAGGTTTATGAGATGGATTAGTTACAGGAATCTGGGTGATTGATACATAATGATATTTAAGCTATTCATATCCTCTTTACTACAGGCTAAGTTATATGTAATCTAAAGTCAATTGTATGTTATCAAAGTTTAATATATCCTCTCTAGCATACTATCAGTCGGTTTATTTGCACTTAAAAATCTACAACTGTTTTATATTTCCTGTTTAGGAATCTTGTAATAATACAACAAAGTATATTAATGATATGTTATATTCTGTTGCTGTGCCAAAGCTATAACCACCGACCACAGTAATTCAGTTCTTCAGTCCGCCATCTGATAACAGTCGTAAAGATGTGCTAGTGGCTGAACTATAGCTGTTAAGTAGTTAAACATGCATGATCTGTTATTGGCATTGGATTCATTCAACTGTGCTTTTTTGTAATTTTTGCCAATTATTAACAGATATTGCGCCAGTAATTGAAGGGGCGGTTCAGCACATTGCCTCAAGAAGGTTTGAAATTGGAGGTATTGATTTGACGAAGTTACTTGCTGAAGAGCTTGGGAAATCCAATCCTCTGGTGAATCTCAAGATGTCTGATGTTGAGAAAATAAAAGAGCAATATTCATGTTGTGCTGATGATGAACTTGCTTATGAAAAGATTAAAAGATCATGCCAGACGGAACAACATACCCTCCCTGATGGACAGGTCTGTTTAACTTAATGAAACATTATATAGATAGATTGATGGCAAAAAAGAGATGGATGTAGGCATGATGTTAGTTGATTGCACCATATTATGCAGTATATGCTCATTATTCTCTGCTTGTAGAAAGAGAGTTGATGCAAAATTATCCACACACTAGAGAAGAGAAGATCTTATCCTAGATGTTGAATTCTAAAAGAGATCTAGTGAGTCATTCTTAAAGTAAACATTTCTATGATTAATTCTCTCATAAGGAACACAATCTTTTTCCCCCTCTCTTTTTTAAGTTTAAACACAAGATGGGAGTGATCCCATCTCAAAGCATGCATTGGTTCCAGCCGGGGGCATATCCACGTAAAAATTTCTAATATATTACTGATTATATGTGCAAAAATTTTGCAAAGCCATGATTGGTTCAGTTGGCGAAGTGATGTGTTATTGCCCTTGTGACCTTGGTTCAAATCGTGTTAGAGACATTTCATGCTTGTTTCTTTTGCTTTTTCCTCATTTACTTCACCCCCATTTTGTTCTTTTGTTCCCATTATTTTTTTTTTGTTCTCTCTCCTTTTTCTCTTCCTTTTTTTTCTTCTTTTGTTTCCACATTTTATATTACTATTTCTTAAAAATTTCTTACTTGTTTTTTTCCTCTTTCCACATTTCTTCTCCCCGTTTTCTTTAGTTACAGCAATTTCTATTAGTATTTCTTTAAATTTTAGTCTCAAAATTCTTGAAAGTAATATTGATAGGAACAAAAAAAAAATCTTATAAGCAAGCCTTAGATTAGCTCACCCCAAAATTACATCCTGGATCCACCACTGGTTCCAGCTAATTCTCAAAACTTTAATTATGTCACAGATTTCATTGTGTTCTTAAGATAACCATCTGTCTCTTCCAAAATGGTCTTCTTTCCCCCTTTTCATTAGACCAAGTGCTGTAGACAATGTCCTTATTGTCTGACTGTAACGTTTGTTATTGTTTAGGTCATTACAATTGGAAGGGAAAGGTATACTGTTGGTGAGGCTTTATTCCAACCATCTATACTGGGTTTAGAGGCTCATGGAATTGTTGAGCAGCTTGTTCGTTGTATTTCAACAGTATCCTCGGATAATCACCGGCAATTGCTGGAAAATACAGTACTGTGTGGTGGCACTGCTTCTATGACTGGTGAGTTTTGTATGATCAGTATCTTTGCTTTTTTTCTTTTCCTAAAACGTGCTCTTGTTGGCATCATTAGACTTCCTTATAAATGAACCTTTGCAAGGCCTTTTTTTGGGTGCGTTTGATAATCATATATCTAGTGCTTGTAATCAATGGATTCATGAAGTTTCGGGATCCTGGCGTTTAAAATTCCTTTTATGTGATTCTTTGGAAATATATTACAAATATGGCTGGTATCAGATCGACTTTAAATTCACGTCTGACATATTTCTTCCAGAAGAAATAGAAAGTTTTGTTCTATTGCTGCTGATCGGTAGTTGGATTGCTTCTTACTGCAGGTTTTGAAGAAAGGTTCCAGAAAGAAGCTGGTCTATGCTCATCTGCTGTCCGCCCTGCTTTAATTAAGGTAATTTGTTTTATGGGTGTATTTCACTTTGCAACCCTCCAAAAGCATAGATTATTTTCTATATTGCACCACTTTGATCAAGCAATGTGAAAGCACTCCATACTTGATTGTGAAAGCACTCCATACTTGATGGTGAAAAACACAATTAAAGGTTATTTAATCATGAAAATCCGCAATAAGGTTTTAGCTTGAGGAGGTGGGGTTAGTTAAATGTTCAAATCTGTCCAGAAAAAAAAAACATATAATAAATGATTTGCTGAACATTGTCAACTTTTTCAACATGATTCATCTTCTTGACATAGCACCTAGTTGATCAAAGGCAAGTGATCAGACCTTGTCTGAAAAATGCAGATTCTTAGTAAAGTTTGCTGAAGTGAGCTATTGAATGTCAAATTTGAGGTCCATATTGGTTTCCTTAATTGTTAATCTATAACTCAACATTCGTAATTTGCTGGCTTTTGGTATTAAATTCTTCATAATTGCGTGTGTAGGCAGTTTGGAGTTTGATGTTCCCCTCTTTAGTGCCAATGTTTGCACTCTTGCAGCCACAATTATATATTTCCTTGCCTATGTTATATTCAATTGAATTTATGGTCAATTTCTGTTTAAAGAGAATTAATTGTTCATTGATTTATGAGTGATATTTGACAAGTTCAAAGACTTCTTCTGGATATAGAAAATATGATATCAATTGATTATCAGGAATGCATTAAAGTCATAATATTGATGGGTGCTTGGCTGCATGTTAATATTGCCATTGCTTCACCTGAATATGCAACTGTATTTGTAAAATGGAATTGCATTTTTCTGAGGTCCAGCTAACCAAAGTTTCAGTAGTACTGTTGTTGATAATTCCTTACCCTGTCAAATTCTTTCTTTCTATAGTTACCTTGCATATGATAGGATTAAGCAAAATATGTTTTGATTTACGTAAGGGCACTAATCTTTTATTGCTGCTGGTTCAACAGCCTCCAGAGTACATGCCAGAGAACTTGACAAACTATTCAGCATGGGTGGGGGGTGCCATACTTGCCAAAGTTGTATTTCCACAGAATCAGCATGTTACCAAAGCAGATTATGATGAAAATGGCCCTTCAGTTGTTCACCGGAAATGCTTCTAATCATTTCTGTATGAGTTCCTGAGTCTAGTGTAGTTTAATTAGTTTACTTGTATTATAATGTCTGATGACGTAACAAAACTATCCTTTAATTGGGGTAGATTCCAATTGCAGGAATATAGTGCTTTGTTTTACAGAGCATGAATTGAATGATTCAATGAACTATTGTGAACATTGTTTCATCAAATTTGACACGGAATTTTCATCCTACCTTTCCTTTCTTCTATAAAATGGTGTTTCTTGCTTCTTAGTTCTGATTTCCGACTTCCACATAGATGTTTACGAAGATCCTCAGTCTGTACATGTATATGATATTGACCTGGAACAGATCTAAGCACTAAAATTTAGTGATTCTTCAAATCATAGAGGTAGCAGAAAAAAAAAGTTGAAGACATTTTTTTGACACAATGAAAAACGCTCCCACTCTCAAGAGCAACTAGGGCTGGGCATCCAAAACCGAAGTCCCAGTACCGTCCCGAAATTCATCCATACGGGCTAGGACCAAAATCTGAAATTTACTGTTTGGGCTTGTCACGTCCCGTCCGGTGGAAAACGGGCCCGTACCGGTACTAACTCCGTCGAAATCGATTGATCCCGTCCCGTCCCGTTTAAATTAATTAGATTAAATCTTTAATTTTTTTTTATATTACTTGGCTGATTTTGATTGGTAGTTTAGTGAGAACAGAGAGATATGACCACACCTGATAAAGCATTTTGACCTAAACGGCCTAAGGCCCTAAGCCGCTAAACGCCTAAACGAAGCCTCGATCAGTCGATCCCCAATTCTAAACTCTCTTCTCCACTCTCCACTCTCCACTCTCCAATTCTTCTTCTGTTCTTCATCTAAATCCCCGATCCCCAATTTCTTTCTAATTTCCCTTCATAAGGCAAGCATAATGAGATGAGATTGGAAGTAGCCTCAACCTTACTTTACTGTGAGGATTTGATTTTCAGCTTAAGCTTGGTTCAGCACCATCCAGGCATCCAAGACTCTAACTCTCTAAGTAAGCTATGAAAAACTAGTTGTGTTTCTTGTTGGGTTTTGCTGGAAATTTCTTACCTTGAGAGGATTCACCTCACCTAGATTCACCTTAAAAGGGATTTCTCCCCTCACCCAAATCAACCTTGAGAGGATTCACCTCACCTAGATTCACCTTAAAGGGATTTCTCCCCTCACTCAAATCAACCTTGAGAAGATTCCATGAAGATCTGTATGCTTAATTTCTTTGTCGGTTTTAATTTTTGTTTTCTGTTTTCTTGCATGTCGTTTCTCGATTACTGATTTTGAATGCTTACTTAGATCATGAAAGCACTGCCTCAAGTAGAAACACACGTTCAACAATCCCAAAAGCAAAGGGGAAGGGAAAGGCTGCAGTGGTAAATATTGACTAATGAGTTTATGAGGTTGTGGGACTGAGTGTGATGAACTGATGAAGGTTTTTTAACTTTTTTCAAATGTGTTTAATACTTCAAGACTTGTAGTTAACTAGTTTTTATCATGTAATGGTCTGTAGACTTTAAATTTCTTATTTTAGACTTTAATTTTCTTGTTTAAGACCTACTAAACTTATTGTTGGTCTATTGATTTGGCTATTTGCTGTGTTGCACATTGCATTTGTTTCCTGTCATAATATGCAATATGCAATTTGCATTACTGCATTTGTTTCCTGTCATAATCTGCATTACTGCAATTTGAATTCATAATCTGCAATTTGCAGTTTTGCACATATTGTCCATCTTCATTAGTTCATTTCTTCTTTTTAAGAAGTCTTCAATTCATTTTACGTTGTTTGATTTGGTTTAAGGCAAAATTGATTGTGTAGACTTATAAGTTGCAGTGCTAGGAGGCCAGCTGCATCCTGGAATGATTGAAATCTGGAAAATTTAGATAGCTGTTAAACTGTTAAAGTTATATAAAAAATAAAAATAAAAAAAATAAAAAAGAATCGGGTATCCTGAATTGGGCTCGGGCCCAACCCGATCCCGATCGGTTTCGGTACCTTCGGTAACAACTTTGAAAAAATGAAATCCCGTCCCGTCCTGTCCTGAATAATATTTTCGATACCGGGTTCGATATCAGTCAGTAACCGGCCCGTGCCCGGCCCTAAGAGCAACACTAAACCGTAGCTGCTTTCTCGTTGCATGGTCCCGCATTGGCGTCAGTCTCTGATATCGTTGGAGTGTTGTGGGTGCGGGCGGACGGGGCTTCTGAACCATCAGGGACGTCATGTGCTTGATGGATGCTGGTGGAAAATTTTGGGGAGTATTGAGTCGAAGAAGAGGGTGTGTAGCGGCGGCTTTGGTGGCTCCTGATTAGCCATATTCGGCCTTGTCTAGATTAGAAGTGGTGGCATGGACACGATCGCAGATCATGCTAGTTGGTTTGGTGGTTCAAATTGGTTTGGGGTTCCAAATCGATTTGGTTTCGATCTGGACAGGTTTGGCTAGAATGCGCATTGCTGACAGTGTTTGAAGGATGGCCTGCCGAGGCCAGTCAGATATGCTGCGATAGGGGATCTGGCACTGGGTTCTCTACAACTATCTTCTTGGGCTCGATGGGTGTTGGGCCTAGGTTGTAACCCTGGGCCTAGCTTGGTTTATTTTAATATTTAATTACTTATTTTCTTTTACTTTTAGTTTGTATTGGGTCTTTAATAATTTCTAGCTTGTCGCAGTCTTCTAAGGGCTTGACGACTCTTAGCGTCATTGGATTATTCTCCGATGACAATATAGTTCGAAAGTCGATTTAGTTTTCTTTTACTTTACTGTATGGGCCCTGCTTGCGGTGAAGCATACAACTTATTACTCTATAGGCCGAAAATCAACAGCTATGGAGTTGAATGCTTTCTGGTGGCAGACTCGACTTAAACTGAATGGGGAAACTCATTTAGTAGTTTTGATGTAGACATGATGACTACACAGTTAAATTGTGGTATGGAGATTCTGATTTTAATTTGCTTTGTACTTTGTAACTTTTATAGTGTTTTGAGTAAACAGACATATGTAAGTGTAGCATTATCTGTGGGAGACTTATATTTATGGGCCACCCACTAGATCTCTTTGTAATGTTACATTGATAAAATAAAGTTATCGCTTTTACCCAAAACAGAGTTGAGAAGATCGAAAATTTCTATGGCTGGATTAGGACTAAAGAAGAGTGAAGATGTAGTGAAATAATCATGAATAACATCTGAAAGCACTTGATAATTGGATAACGTTTCCTTGAGGGAAGAAAGAGAATCATCAGCGAAGAATAAATGACTAATCGTAGGGCTAACATTGCTGATATAATTGAATCCAAGAGATGAGCAAGTACAAACTTTTCAAATCATTAGAAAAAGAACATCATTAACAAACAAAAAGAGATGAGGTGAAAGGGGATCGTCTTGGTGAAGACCACGGGAAGGATGGAAGAACGGCCTAGGTTTACCGTTTATTAACACCGATAATGAGACGGTACGAACACAATTCATAATCAAGCGAACCTAAGTTGGAGCAAAACCCATCTTCAGAAGAACTGCCTCTAAAAAAGCCCATTCTACCCAATCATAAGCTTTGTTCATGTCTAACTTCAAACTTCAAAGCAAAAGCCCCATCAGTACTTGATCGTAACATCTTAGGATGGTGGAATAACTTGTGTGCAACAATAATGTTATCTTGAATTTGTCTGCCAGGAACAAAAGCTTATTGATTATTTGACATAAACTGAGGCATAAAAAGATTTCAGTCTATTAGCCACAATTTTAGATAAAATCTTGTATGAAAAATTGCATAAGTCAATGGGTCGTAAATGAGCCACTTCTACCAGCGAAAATACCCTAGGAATTAAAGCAATGTGTATTCGATTCATACAAGTGAGGACCAAAGTTTGATCCAAAGAATTGGAGATAGAGGCATGAATGACCAACATAAGAATATCCCAATAAGTTTGATAGAACACTCCTGCAAAGCCATTAGGCCCTAGATCCTTTAGAGCTCCCAAATCATGAACAAACTATTTAACTTCTGCAATATCAATCCAATGTAACAATACTGAATCAATTTTGGGTAAACCACTGGATCCAAAAAAGTAAGATTTGTTCATTACTTCGAGAACTAGTCGTTGGGAACAAAGATTGAAAGTACTAACCCAAGCGAGTAGTAATGAAGCATTTAGCTTCAAGCCAAATGCCGTGCTCATCTCGAAGGCGAAGAATTTTTTCAAATTGACATCGTTAGATAGTTGTTTGATGAAAAAACCTAGAGTTATGATCTTCGAGAGCCAACCAATTTATTCAAGACCTATAGTGTGCCCTAGAACAGTTCATCAAGATGCCACAAGTGCTTTATTTGTGTGGTGAGAGAGGAAATGAGGGAACTGTATCAGGCATAGAATTTACATAGGCTACTTCCAAATCTTGCAATAATTCAGAAATCTTGCCTTTCAAGTTTGGGAAGGAAAACTTAGACCACTTGAAGAGCTTGCTTGCAATTGTTTAAGTTCAAGTCCCAAGTAAGAGACGGTTAGAGAAGGTGATCAGATTGCCAATCAGAACCAATTAATGAACGACATTCATCATTTTTAATCCACATATGTTCAAAGCCAAACAAACAGGGAGAACGAGATTCAATTAGATGAATATTTAACTAGATAGACTGTAGGGCATGATTACTCTTGGCAATACATCAGGGTTGGAAGGAAGTTGAGGTCGAAAGTGATTACTCCATCTTAGTGGTTGCTCTCAACCAACAAGACGCGAATAATTCGGAGGCTAGTCGATTCTAGATGATTATAAAGATTACATGCAAGCGTTTGATTGGATTAGGATTGTTTCGTGAAGCAAAGTGTAGCATATAGGTTGTCTCCTACTTTCACACATGATGTCATCTACCAGGATAATTGTAATGCAACTATGATTGCTCGGAATTCAGGTATTATTGTCACGCCCCGAATTTTTGAATAATAAATTCAAAATCCGAAATATGAATTACTACAACCCAACAAATAATATCCTGAAATTCTTTTTTCTTAACAAACACACCACACGAATTGAATTTCAAATCCCGAATTTAGCCTCGGTTAATTATTACAACTGAAACTCACAAAAAAAATTGTAAAGCTCTAAATGAGCATAACAACCTCACAACGTAAATGAAATCAAATAAATGCTGCAACTCCTAAACAGCATGGTCGCCTTCCTGATTATCATAACAAGTAGGAATATCCGCTACACCATTTGAATAGTGTACTAGGATTGCAACAATACAAAACCCGGTAAGCTTTTTGAAAGCTCGTCTGAGTAAAAAGAAAGAACGGTTTTTTAATTAAGTCATATTTATTTTCACCCAAGTCAACACCCAACAATTTCCACATCCATAAAGAAACTACAATCTCAACAATCAATCACCAAATCAACAATTCAACGCGAAATCTAAACTCACATCTTTCTTCTCAAAACCCCGAAATCGTATTTATAAAAATACAGTGTCTGACAGACTAGAGCTCTAACTGAATCGTAGCCCGTCACCTGGCTAGGTTATAACATCCGACATATTTATCGTTATCGTATTTAATCAATATATATATATATATATACGTATATATATATTTAGAATGTCCAATACTAGTACTTAATCTAGCCCCATTACCCGACAATGGTTGTGGCATCCAACTCACTCAACCAATCGTATCCCATCATCCACATAGGATTAGACCGTCCGATCCCCCATACCAATCACTACGTCGACCCTAAATCTATAACGAGTACAACAATATGTTTCACACAATGGAATCAACCAATCCAAGATACACAATATTATCATGAAATTAAGCATTTGGAATATAACTCGAAATCATCATTCCAACTCAATCATATCATCACTCAACAACATACCAACCAATATATATATATTCCCCATAAATATATATAAATATATATACACGTAATCATCCACTCAGGAATGACCACTAATACCATCTATAGTTTACACAAGAAAATCGTAAATTCATTTTTATAATTAAAATTCATTTTACTTACATATGGACCGTAGTTGATCAAGTCCATGTGATTTTAAAAACAAATATTTAATCCATAAATTAAGACAAAATAAATTAATTAAAAGTACTCGGTTCGTAATATAAACTACGTGAGTTTTACTCACCTCAATACTCCCGCTGCGTTTTCAATTTTAACACCAATCACACAAAACCCGCTCACCCAAGTAAAACCCGTCAATCACCTAATTAAATGTGACTTGATTTCAGCCAATAATTCCAAAACATACTTAAACTACCATCCTACGGTCGGATTCTAAATTATACGAAAATCCGACGGACGGATTCTCACAAATCGCCTCCTAATCACTGTTTTGCAATTATACGAAGATCCAATGGTCGGATCTTCACCCACGACCATACAAAGCCACTGGAACAGTCATATGATCAACAAATCGAAACTACAAGTCCATCGGACGATCCTAACTTCACTGATCACAAATCTAATGATCGAAATCGATAGAAATCTAAAAATTCATAACTAAATCATACGATATGCCAAAATGATCGTATTGAAATGTAGAATCTTAAAATGTACGGAAATATATTTTTGACCCCCGAAGAGGCCTGAAAAAGGTCGCCGGAATTAATGGCAGAGGCGCCGCCGACCACCACCAATGGTGTCAGTGCCGAGCTGCTCTTCTTCATTTTAACATGCTGATCATTTTTCATAACTAGCTCAAGATTATAAAATAATGAGAAGAGGTCAAAATTTACCAAACTAGTCACGGTGGCCGGAAAATCTGCAGAAACCGGTGAGCTCGAGTTCGACGTAAAAACTTCCACCAATGGCTTCGATCCCTCATGGAGATATGTTCAGCAACTCAAGGCGAGTCACCAAGCCAAGAATCACAAGAAATGGTCGTCTGTAACTCGAGATATCCGGATTTGAAGGTGGTTTTTCGATCTACGCGGGTTGAGCTCCGACGAACGTGTAATCGATATACCTAGGTCTGGTCCTTCTTGGTGCTTGTTTAGCAACTTGATACAAGTCTAATGAGCCAAGAATCAAGAGGAATGATGATCTATAGCTCGAGATATCAAGATCGAACCAAAACGGGCTCAAAACAGAACCGTGCTCCCGCCACCGTTTCAGGCCGTGCCGCGGTGCAAGGTTGCCCCTGACAGCTGCACAAGGTCGAGGCCAAGCTGTAGGAGGTGATTCCACATCGTGAGGTGGCCTGAGGTGGGAGAGATCGGCTGGGGAAGCTGAAGGAATTGTGTCCTAAAACAATCATTTTAATGTAATTATTATTGTAATTATTATTAATCAAAAAATGGCAAGTTTATTGTTCATTGTTTATATTTAATATTTGATTGAACAAGGTCCAAGGAATATGAGTTAAAGAGAAAATAATCTAATGAATTAGATGTGTGAGACCTTTACTCTGTCACACTCTTATCCTAAAAGGTTCCTAGTCATAGGATTATCACCTGGACATTGATAATCCGGAAAGACTAGCACATACTATGTATGCTCAATATGGAGGATGATATGTCTCTTGTCATTTGTGTAGAGACACTAATACAAGTATGTGGGTGATCTTAACATAAAGAGTACACTGAACGCGATCATTAGAGTTCTTGTATGGAGTCTTACTTACATGTCAAACTTGAACTCTAAATTGCAATAATACAAATTAGTCATTTGACCTGAGACACCATAGTTGTCTTATGAGTGAATGGATTATCGCTTGATGATGCAATAATATTATGTCCTGTAATGGATATAATAGATGCATTCATTGGTATAATCAATTCGGTCATGGAGACATGTGAGTGTACAATAAGGAATCTCTATCCTTAAGTAAATAAGGTGTATGTTCAAAGATGTGATTCAATGAGTCTTTGGCCAAAGCATTGAAGAGATTAAAAAGGAGTTTCTAATCACATTCTAAGAATCACATAAGAATGAAAATCACATTAGGGGATTGACATGTTAATTCCATACCCTGATGATGTGATTCAGAACATAGTGTTAGAGAAGGACCGTATTGTATTGTAATTCCAATTGAATAGGTTCTTTGTCATTCTATATTAACTAAGGTAGTCATGATATGTTGCAAGACGTCACTCATGACTTGTGAAGTCCCCGAGGATTAATAAACATTTATAATCCTAATAACAAGGGAGAATCAAAAATGGAGTTTTTGATTCGTAAACAAAATAGAATGGTTTCTATAAACATCACTGCCTTGTTAATTAGAACATAAGAGATCACACACCATATAAGTGGATCCTTGAGATTGTATATGAAGAAGATTAAACAAGAGTTGGTTATGACCAAATAATTAATTAGATTTATTATTTGAACATAATTAGGAGTTTCGGGTAAAACCGAACCTATTGGGCCTAAACGATTGTCGGGTTTTTGGTGTGGACTTGGGCTTCACTAAATGAGATTTAAATGAAAGCCCAAGACACATTTTTAGTGCCCAATAAAATGTATGGACCAGCCAATATATTGGCTTTATGAAAGTCAATATTTTTCTTTTAGTAATTGGATTTATTTCCTATTATATAAAGTGAAAGCATGGACAAAAATGATAAGTGTATCTCCACACTATTATTTTCAGATTAGAGAGAGAGAGAGAGAGTTCTCCCTTGGTCCATTACAAAATTAAAAGGAAATAAGAACACTTGCATAATTTTTTCTTTTCTTTCATCTTTCTTCATCTCTTGATTCACTTGGTGAAGATCCTTAGAGGCCATATATTTTTGTGGCTCTACTTGTTACATCAAGGAGAAGATCACAAACACATGAAAGAGTACAAGAATGAGTTCTTAATTCAAGGTGCTTCAAGGTGGAGGAAACACACACAAGGAGAGATCAAGGAGAGGAACTTTGGTGGTTCACTTGGATCGGATTAAAATCACGCTCCAAGGGTGAGTAGAACATAAACTACCTCTTTGTTCTTCATTACTATGCATGCTATATTTATATACATATTATAATAAGCCAAGATCATGGGTTAAATGAATGGATTTTATGTTTAGTTAGTAGTTTAATTGTTAAACTAATTCCGCACTAATTAAAAAGTTTTGAAATCCATCCATTCCTTCAGAAGCTTGCTCTGTTTTCTTCTGCTGGGTTCAGCCGAGAGAGAGAGAGAGAGAGAGAGAGAGCGACAGTTTCCAAAAAAGGAAGGAGGCCGGAAGCAAAGCAAATTTCCCAAAAAGAAAAAAGGGTTTTTTTCTTTATATACCCATTTTGGAAATTTCTTCTAAATGCGATAACTAATTAAAAAAAAATCTGATCTTTGTGTTTCGCATATGTACAGACTCGTATCGACGAGCTCTACAACTTTCATGAAGGAAGTTTTCCCAAATTTCGCACGTATAAAAAGTCGATTCCTTGAATCGAACATTTCGAGATTTTTGTTAAAACAAATTGTTTCGGAATATCGATAATTCTAAAAATGAAATATTTCGAGTACTATTCATGCAAATGCACTTTATTTGTTCCACACAATTGCACGAAATAAAAATGAAAATTGCGGTTATCACAATTATGTCCCCCTTGATGCAACAAAATCTAAATAATATAAATAATAGGCGTGAGACTGAGCCTCTTAGTTAGGCTAGGTTCTAAACTCTATTTTCAAAATAAATAAATAAAATAAAAACTAAATAGGCATGTGATTCAATTCACGGTAGATGAAAAGCTTGATTTTTGGGATGATTAAAACACCAACTCTCATTGCCAAGACACCAAGGATTGACAAAAGTAGGATGTGGAGATGGGCAAAGGATGGATGAAAGAAAATTATGAGAGATGAGGACGGTGGTGGGCGGTGGTGCGAAAGGAATAATATAAACAGATACATATATTTGTTATTACAAAGAGGGACCAAATTATTCGGGAGGTCCTCTTGTGATATATTGTAATATGGGATTTTGGCACTATGTCCCTCCCTGTGTATTCATCAGTTTCATTAATTAAGTTATGAGGGCTGCCACACAGCCCTATTTCAAAAAAAAAAAAAAAGAAGAAGAAGAAGAAAGGACCAAATTATTAAAGATCGGATCAACTTAATAGATTAACGTATCCTGATCGTTAACAGATTTATGGATCAGAATTATCAAATCCAAACTTGTCCAATAACAACGGATCTGAATCAAAATTGATAGGTCTAAATATAAACAATCTTTCTTTCTTCAAAAAAAAAAAAAAAAAAGAACCTTCTTTCTCTCTCTAAGCTTTCTGCTAAATCATAGGCGACTTTGTAAAACCTAAACCCTAAGTCTCTGGCAACCTTGTGTTGTACACCTTATAAGTTATGCACTTATTCTTGCATACATTAATTGGTTCCTTAAAAACTGTCTTTTGGGGTTACATTGGATGGGAATCAAACCCATGATCTATTCTAATCCTAACCTAGTTTACAACTCTCCCTCACCACTTGGGCTAACCTTAATTAGCTAGGGACTTAAAAACTGTCTTTTTGATGAATAAAATCTTAGTATTTATCAATTTATAAAAGGTGTAGCTATTGTCATCCTATCATTTTCTTAGTTCACCCTACAAACATTTGAATTATTGAAAGACTATATCACTCAAGTGTAAAATGACTAATAAGTACACTAACTAATCTGTAAAGAAAACTAAATAAATAACCAATTAATTAAATTCAAAGACTACTTATTTTTTATTAGATAACATTAATCTTCATATTCTCCACCCAAATTTGAATTTTTTTAAATACCTCCTCATCGTAATTCGTGATTCAATTCACAAAATGATTAGTGTTAACTTCATTATCTTTGCAATACCCTTTGTAAAACACCAGAAAAAAAAATCAATATCTTATCTTTTGCTCATCGTTGTTAGCTTACTAATTTTTTAACATGGATTAAAATAGATGAATATTGAAACTGAAAGAATTTTTTTTTAAAAATGGAAGTAAATCATATTATGATTTTATTAGGAAACTTTAATATATTTTAGTTTGTTTATTGGTATCAATTAAATGAGAGATTTTCGTTAAAAAATAATATTCTTTATTTTGGATATGTTATATAAAGATATTTCAAGAAAGAGAAATGAGTTAGAGAAGTAAATATAATTGAAATTAAAATGTAGGGTGTAATAAGCAAATAGAGTGAACAAAGAAAATGGTAGGATGACAACAACCACACCCTAAAATTACAAGTGTAGACAAACAAAATACTTAATTACAAATCAATTCCAACATCCAATAACCAATAAGTCTACATTAATCAATGGATTCTACTTTTGGGAAGAGCATTTTGGTGAAACTATCCCTCTATGGCGTAATCCAACATTCTGACAAGAAGCTGTTGCAATTCCTTCATCGTTTAGAGGTATTATGTTCACGTCTTGCACCAAAATCTCTTGACATCCGAAGCGCTCACTGCAGTCGAAATTTACCGCCACTTTAGAAGCACTTGTGCCTTTCACATTTTGGTAAACCACTCCGCTTACTTTTACAGCTGAAGCCTGCACGTCATGTACGTCATCAGGATATCGATATGGAATAAATATACTAACCAGGAGATACTAAATATCTGAAGGTAGCATTACCTGATCTTGGCATGGTTTTTCCTGATCACAGTAATGTTGGTCTATGATTATGGGATTGGTGACATTGTGCATTAGAACGTTTTCGAATCTGATGTTTTTTGCATAACCAGAACCTCCTTGCCAAGTCTTGATTCTTAATCCATTAGTGGTGCCTATAAGGTTCGCTCCACTTACTACCACATCGGAAACCTCAGCTTCTGAATTTTCAGCTCCTAAGCTTCCAATACTGCATGAACAACATCATAGAAAATTTAGCATACATATTATTAAAACTTAGGAAACATTGTCATAAATATTGGTATCGTATCCCCATATCTAATGCAATACCTGATTCCATGACCTGGTCCGCAGGTTATATCGCTAGCTTGAACATTCCTTGACCCACTTACTATCGAAATACAGTCGTCACCTTCATTGAGTAAATACATAAGTTCCGGTGAGTTTTTCTTTGCCATAAATTTCAATATGTGATGTTACAAGATTGTCATGAATTGATTTAACTAATCGAATAAAGTTATGGACAGATTTTTGATAATATGACATATGTCAAACTAACTACGTACTATTCTTTCGGGCTTACCTGTCCTGATGCGGCAGCTGTTTATGCGAATATCTTGTGTTTCAGTGACATGGATTCCATCGGTGTTAGGACTGTTCCCTGGTGCTGTTATTATGAGATTCAAAACTTTTACAAGCGCACATTTCTGAAACGTCAGATGCATTCTCTGTGCATTCTGGAACCTCAGATTTGCTACCTCCAAATTATTGCACTGATAGAAAGTCACAGCCTAAAATACCAACAAGAAAATAAAGGTAAAGAAACACATTAATTTGATAAGTAATTAAATATATAATTAAGATTAAGTGTTAGGTAATGATTAGGAATTGGAAATATGATCCCATAAACACGAACTTACAGTTGGTGCGCTCGTGCAAGGCTGTGATATAATGGAAGGTTCCACAAAAGAAAAGAAAACGGTAGGTAGTTAGTCAATATTTTAGTAATCAGAATAAAAATTTTGTGAATAAAAAAAAATGACTTACAAGGGACTCGTTAATTTTGCAAGAATTCTCCCACCATTTCCTTCCATTGCCATCGATGATGCCAGTGCCAGCACCTTCAACTTTAAAGTTCTGCAAATTCTCGAACATAATCCAATGGCTTCTGTCCCTTTCGTAATCCGATAGAAATGGTGATGCTTTGATCGTTCCATAGATCTAGAGATGTGGTCAACAATATATTCAATATATGAACAAGTCTATTTAAAACACAAATACAGAGTGTGAACTAATGAAATTGGAATCAGATAAGATCTTAGGTTATGGCAGTCAGACTGTTGGTCCCCTACAGACCAATTAATCGAAAAATAACATCTGGCAAAAGTAAGAATAGTTTTCAATAGCTTGAGCTTTATGTAAGTGATATTTGAGATATTAGTACGTGCTAACATCTTTTTATTAGCTAGCTTGACGAATGAATCTGTTCGACCGTTTGAGATATTATCACGGAATCAAGTAATTAGTCACTCAAAAACTTGTCAAAACACCATTTTACGTGGATAATAAGGTCTGTCGAGGCTTATATATATATATATATATATGGCTCTAGTCTTTACCGCATTATTACCAACAAGTAAACCAAAATTAAATCTTTAACTCTCGAATTTTGCACGTACTAAATTATCACCCTAGCTACTTCAGAAATCAACCTACTCCACATCCCAACTCAGGAATGCATATAATTGTGTTGTATTAGCTAGAACGTGTTAGGCACATAATGTAATTAAGCTTTCATGCATATATAGTCTATATTTATATAAAGTGATAACACTCACCTTAAAGGTGACCTGAGATTTGCAAGGACCAGAGAATGTAATTGGTTTGATGTGATAGTTTCTGTTCTTAGGGACCACGAGCTCAACAGTTCTTCCTTCAGAATCTGAGCATGCCTTCTTCCATGCGTTCCTAAATGCCTACAACAACAAAAATTACACCAACTATTTCTTAACAACCACAATGATTTAACAACCACAATGATAAAGCCCTCATCAACTTAACGAGTTCGATCATCAATGTCAAATATTTGAAACTAAAACGTAAGTTAAAGAACTAAAACAATTAAAACGCCTTAATTTTAATATAATTTGAGTAACGGCAAGCGGGAAGCTAAACAGAGAATGCTAATAGCAGTACTCATAATGAATTAAAGAGAATGTTTTCTTTCAAGAGAAAGAGATGGACAACCACCTCGGTATCATCTCCTCCATTTGCTTGAGCTCCAAAATCATGCACATTAAAAACAAGCTGGGATGAAGCACTGGCTGTAATAAGCTCCCTCCTGCTTGTCCTTAATATTGTAGGGTAGGGTCTCAAAAAATTATGACCAGTATAGGTTTTTTGATGATGATCAAGTACAGGTGGCCCCTCTGGGTTATGGCCAAGAGGGAAGGAAAAATATGAAGGTACAATGATGAGAAGGAGTAATAGTGACAGAAAATGGATTTGAGATGAAGAATGCATCTTAACTTTCAGTTTTCATACAGAAAAACACAAATGATGGGATGTGATTTGTGAATGAACGCCTTCGAACTGCTATATTTATAGGAGAAAGAAGTCAAAGGCTTGTATTCTATAGAGAGAGAAGGGTAAAAGCAACAACGAGTGAGAGAATGTTTGTTCTAATTCGTGATGATGATGATGATGATGATCAGAGAGGTATGGAAATGTTTTGCAGGAGAGATTGAGTCGACGAAAGAATCACTCTGCTGAAGAAAATATGACCAAACCAATGGGGGGGGGGGAGAGAGAGAGAGAGAGAGAGAGAGAGAGAGAGTTAGGTCACTTAGGTCTGGTGACATTGTGCTTGTTTACCAACACAGAAGCAAACACATGTGGAATTATAACTGAAAAATGCAGAAACAACATTTAGTTACGACATTCGACAAATTTCTCTAGCTATTTTGGATTAATTAACAAGGCTTAGAATCCGAACGTCATTGTTCTCATGTATTCTATATATATGTACCACTTAATTGTCCTCCTTAATTACAATTAATCTGATGGCTGAGAGAACTCCAAATTACACCGTTTCATACTAGACGGAATATATATAATTGAATGAAATAATAGATATACTATACACCACTTAATTCTGCGGTATGCCAATCATTCTACTTAAATATTGCAACATATTTGATATAAAAAAAAAAGATAATCGAAAGTCCAAACAACGATTATCCTAGATATTTATCAGTACATGTATTTTTTAATTATATGATGACATTTGAGTGCAATTGGATATCGTTACTATTATACGTCTCGGATGATACAGCATATCCATGGAATGGTTATTGCATGCATATAAACTTTTGGCACATACGTATGTCTTATGAGAACTTTCATTTTTCAATTACCAGGTTGAAAAGAGAAAAATTCATTGGCACAAACGTATGTCATGCAACTAATGGAAAATACGAACTAACGTTGCTACAATGGAAATGGATATGTAATCATAGATGTACCTCTTGCCATAATGTCCTTTTAAAATTAAAAAAATAAAATAAAATAAAATAAAAAATTTTTCTTTCTCTATGTAGCAGTTTACAGTTTTGTTAGGTATAATTTGGTATTTCCCATTTCGGAAGCTAATAGGTATTTTCCCACTCATGCCAATTTTGAAACTCCCGTTGACATTTAACTAATATGAATTGATATTGATCTCTGCTAATATAATGGTAGACTTTTGGAAAGCTAATTCCAAATTTGAGTGCCATATTAACATAACTGGCGAGTCCTTGAAAAAGTTGTAGAACACATTTCCCGTATGTTATGCACTAATCTTCGATCAACTTAATGATGATATAGTAGGCCGCCAGGCCGGTGTGGGAGGAAGTCTAGGCACTTCCGTAGGCGTGGGGTTCAGAGACTAGTTTCCGTTGTTGGAGACCATTTTTCAGTTTAGTTTAATGATCAAACTTTTACTTGGGTTCCTTTCATAGATTAAGAATTACAATTGTTGGTTACTTTGCTTTGTGAGATCATGATTTAACCTGGTTGTTTCTAATATTTGTTATCAGTTTTCCTAAAAATAACATAAACGTGTATCTAATCGCCATATATTTATAAGTGTTTAAAGTGTTTTCATGAGAACCACTAAAATGAGGATTTCATGAAGATTTTCTTATGAAACTCATTTTTCGATCACATTTCCGCAAATCAACCGTTAGATGTTTAGATATTCATTTTTTATTTTTTTATTTTTATTTTTTATGAAAGTGTGTAGATGTTTAAATTAGGTGTTTAGATTAGGCCTGGGTTCGGGTCGGGCAGGGCCCGAATTTTACTAGAACCGAGACCGAGCTCGAAATAATCGATCCGGGCTGGTTCAGTCTATTTGAAATGTGGTAACCAAGAGAAGCCCGACCCGATAAGTAAAGTGTCGGGTTTTTGATCCCAAAACTCAAACCTTTTTCCAGAACTTGGATTGCCAATTGTGCCTGCACATGCATAGTCCTGGAACTGTGTTGCTGCATTTTTTGGTACCTGCAACGCAAATGGGGGCTTTTCAAGCATTATAGTACAATAATCACTCATTAAAGCACATTACAAGTCTACAACAAAGTTGAAGAGTTAAACTGTGAAACATTGATCTGTTATCAATTATTCAATTCAAATATAATTATAGAACATTCACGTCAACTGAAATTAAAGGAAAATTGACAAAAGCTCAAATACTGTGAATCAACTCAATCAAGCCAATCAAGTGAAGAGCTAATGAACACAATTATTTACACAAAATCACAAATACATAAAAATAAATTTCATTACTGCAAACTGCACTGCAGTAATGAAATAATGGCTAATGCAAATTCCCAAACCACAAGTCCAATGTCCACAGCATCAAATCATCATTGTTTTATTATCTACAACAGTCCAGAACACCAAATTTTGACAATGAAAGACTAAAAAATTAAAAATCAAATCAGGAAGTTGAACAAATAGACTAATAGAGGCTACTGCAGCTGGGTGCAGCTGCTCCACATGCTTTCATCACCAACTCATAACCAACTCCAGCTGCTGCAACTGCTCCAAATGCTTTAAGTTTCAAGAATTCAAGCTGCATTTAACAAACAAAAATGACAGATAAAAATCAAATCACATGACATTAACCAAATCAATGACTTAAAGTGATGAGCATTGCAAATAACACACATATTAGCACATATAAAAACCAGTCCAGAACCAGAATGGCATTAACAGTATAACACATCAACTCAAAATCAATGACACCATTGAGATATTCAGCTGTTGTTCACACATTTTCACATATGGACAGTTTAACACAGATCCACACATTTACACATATTAACAGTTTAACACACAGTCACACATTCAATAACAGTTCACACATTAAGTACTTAACAGTTTCACATCTATCCCTATATCAATGACAAACTAACACAATAAAACATCACAAATTCCTAATTACATATTAAGGGATTGCAGTCTGCTACCTTTATAATTTGGCTTTTCCTTTGCTAGCTGCTCTTGCAGCATCCATTGTCTTTGCATTCTTTGAAGCTTTAGAAGATTTAGAGGTGGATCGAAGGTCAGGTTGATCAATTGTAGTACATTCTTCATTTGCATGTTTTGCAGCCAAATTGAAAACAGATTGACGATTAAACCATTTATCACAAAAAAAATATAAACTGAAACTAACGAAACAAAGATATTTAAAATGCTCAAAACTACAAAATTTCATACCATGCTCCACACTTTCATAGAATTCAATGTCCTCAACAGTGGGAACATATTGGATGTTGTGAATGGTCTCGGACCTAATCCAGTTTTGGTAACAGATCAATGCTTCAACTATTTTGGGAGTGAAGAACTCCTAAAAGGATCAATGACTCTTCTCCCAGTGCTAAAGCAAGACTCACTTGCACTGTGCTAACTTGTATAGCTAAACATCCTTCGCAACTGCTGCAAGGTTAGGATACTTCATGCCATTCATCTTCCACCAGTCCAATATTTGCCATTCTTGAGGATATTGAGGCTTCTCAATAGGGCCTAGTAAGTATCGGTCAACCTCATGTCCAACAACAGCCTCTTCTGAGTCTTCCAACTCTCTTTCCCAGTCTTGTTCCATGTCCAATATGTTTCCAGTTGGTTGAACAGATTTTTTGGAAACTGATCTGCTGCCATCAGTGCCTTGGTTGAGTGTGCTCTCTCCACTTTTAGATTTTCTTGAACTCTGAGATCCTTGAGCCCCCATTGATGTTGCATACATATCACAAAGGGAAACCAGAAGCTGTTTTACCTCTGCAAACTTGGTCTTAATCTCACTATGGTCCATCTTAAGCCACTTGTGGCAGATACTCTTGAAGTTTCTTATTTTGAACCTCGGATTTAACACCAACGCAAATATAAATTAGCTTGTTGCAGTCATCCAAGCTCCCAAAATACTTGTGAAATTTCTGTTTCATCTTCACAACCATGTCATACAAAATCTTCACGGTCTCGGAACCTGTTTGCATCTCAGCTGGTGTAAACAAGTCATCTATCTCAGCCTTGATTGCCACTATATCATGAAACACTTTCTGTGAAGTGGGATGGTTTTAAGCACTTATCCTCATTGTCACATCATAAAAAACTTTTAGAAACCTAACAAACACTGCAGCCTTGTTCCAATCATCCTCAACCGGTTGGCCTACCCTTTTCCTTCTCTATTTCTACCTCACTTGCAGTTGCACATCATCATCGTTGTCAACTACATCATCATCCTCATCAAAGTAGTTTAGGTACTTGCTTTCCTTCTCATCTGCCATTCTGTCGAAAGCTTTTCTCAACCCCATTGCAGTGTCCAGCATTAAATAGGTGAAGTTCCACCTTGTCGGCACATCGAGTATGCAAACTTCTTAGATTCTAGTTGATCCTTTGCCACACACTATTTAAAAACATCCAACCTCTGTCCACTACTCCTAATATATCGAACTGCATTCTTGATTGCAGCAACTAATCTTTCCATCATTGCAAGCCTCGGTCTCACAATTAGGTTTAGAATGTGGGCAGGGCACCTAACGTGCAAGTACTTGCCTTCTAGAACAGGTAGTTTCTTCTAACCTAACATCTTCTTCCTAATGTAGTCAAGTGCAACCTTGTTTGCACTTGCATTGTCGACAGAAACGATCAACACTCTCTCCACTCCCCAATCAATCAAGCATGACTCCAACAACTTCCCTATGCTAGTACCTTGGTGATTAGGAATTACCCTAAAGTTCAGAATTCTTTTATGCAATGTCCAACCAGAATCAACAAAATGGGCAGTCAAAACCATGTAATTGATATTTTGTACCGATGTCCATACATCGGTGGTTAAACACAAACAATGACTCCTAAGCTCTCTCTTAAGCTCTATTTTTGCTGCCTCATATGTTCAAGAATTTTTTTACAATAACCCTTCTAGATGGTACATCCCACCTAGGCACAACCACACTACAAAAATACCTAAACCCAAGCCTTTCGATTAAACTAAAAGGCAATTCATCCATAACTATCATCTTGCAGGCTACTTCCTTGCAAACATCCTGACTCCACTTAATCATCACTAACTCCTTAGTACTCCCAGTACTTAAAACCTACTGCCCAGCCTCTAAATCAACCCTCCCCGGATATTTTTTGCAAACATCCTATATATGCCTCCTAAGACTACTAGTCCCATTCATGTAGCTATCACATGCAAGATCAGTCCCACAATAATTACATTTAGCTCGCTGGATAACAGAAGTTTGAATCTTCTTACCATCCTTGACCTCGAATATAGGCTTGTCTATCTTCTTGAAGTGCTCCCACACCCAGGATCTTCCACCTAGTTTTTAGACTTTTCTCCTTCCTCTTCCTCTGCATCTGCAGCTCGCTTTCTCTTTCCCCCTACAGCTCACTTTTTCTTCTGGGCCTTAAATGTTTTGGGAATTGTCTGAACCCTCGAAGCATCGGTTGGGGTTGGTGTTGGTCTTGGAACGATTGATTTTGAATTTGAATTGGAATGAATGGAATAGGAATGGGAATCGAAATCGGAGCTTAAACTTTGGGATGCATTTTGTGTTGATGCCATTAAATTTGGGATGAAATGAACTGGGTTTTGGTTTTGGGAACATAGAAATGCAGGATATGCAAGAACTGGGTTTTGGTTTTGGTTGATATGGTTTTCGAGAAAGAGTGAAAGAGAGAGGTTGATATGGTTTCGATCGTGATTATGCAGAGTGAAGACTAGGGCTGACTATTTTAGTGAGGTTTTTACCTTTTTTTTTTAATATACTATATATATATATATATATAATCATCCAATAGTATATATATATAATCATCCAATAGTATATTGACATATGACATATTACTTGTAAATCGGGTTGGTTCGGGTAGACCGAGCCCTAAAAATCTTAAACTCGAGACCGAACCGAGAGTTTGTAATCGGGTCGGTCTTTGAACCAAACAGAAAATTTTCATTCACAAACAGAACGGAATCAGGCTATTTGGGTCTGTCTAGGTCGGGTTATTGGTTTTTCGGGTCCGGACGCCCATGCCTAGTTTAGATATTCATATGTAGATCATTTATGCAATTTTTCAATCAAAATTGAAAATCATAAAGCATTCATAATCGTAATTTATCATTCATAATAGTGTGACCCACTTTTGATCACATTTCCTCAAATCAACCGTTACATGTTTAGATATTCTTGTGTAAATCATTGATGCAATAATTTAATCAAATTGAAAATCGTTAATGCATTCATAATCGTGATTTATCATTTATAAACATGAACGGTTCATATTTGACAGATTTGATTCATCCATTGATTTGATCTAGTTCAGTACCTTAACGATTAGCAATTTGGAAGAAAATTTTCAGAATATTTACTCATGCATACATAAATATCTAATGGTTAATTTGTAGTAAAGTAATCGAAAAGTGGGTCTCTCAAACAGTTGATTAGAAAATCCTCAAGAAGTTCTCATGTTACATTTTAGTGGTACTCATTAAAAGCTCTCCCATATATAATTTGTTCGCCAAAAGAAAATTTTAATGGTTTTTTAATCAAGGTATATACTCATAAAGTATACACTTCAAAGTAAATTTCATTCTTTAAAAGAAAAGATGATATATTAACAATTTAATTAAACATTGATATACCGGCGTCGAAAGAGCAGGAGAGAATATGAAGCGAAAGAGCATTAGAAGCAAGCAGAAGTGATTAATGTTTTTCTTTACATTATGTTATAATGCATGTTTCCAAATTCCAACACTAGAAGAGGCACATTGGATTTGGCAATCAATAAGTAATTAGTATAGGTTGTGCCGTTCTTCCCTTGACAAAATGACAAGTCGCCCTAAATAACAAATCCAACATCATGATCACCAACACTAATATACACTATGTTGTCCAAGTCCTTATGAATATGATTAAGTAGACGTACCATAAGCTAGCATAAGCATTTCTTTAATGAGAGTTGGGGATGAAGTTAGCAAACGAATGGGTGAATGGCATTTGCGTGTGCTAATTTGTTAGTTGAGAGGGAAGGTGAACATGAATAAGAAGCAAGTAATTGCCAAATGCGATCAGCTATGAATTTGCCGCGGTGTGGTTAGGAACCAGTTGAATGGGCAGAAAAATTAGTTTGTGATGAACTTCGTTACTTCTCATCTATATGTGACATCAGACCTCCATTCCTGATCTCTCTTCACAACACTGTTGCGAAGGTTTCCTCAATTTTACGTTCCTTTGACTTCCATGATAAGAAAATACTCATTTCTTGACAGTCCTGACAAAAGTTTAATTCTCATGTTTAGTTTCTTGACTACAATTAAGTTTCTTTGTTAGTCCCCACTTATTCTTTCATGCAGAAAAATTAGTTTGTGATGGACTTCGTTACTTCTCATCTATATGTGACATCAGACCTCCATTTCCTGATCTCTCTTCACAACACTGTTGCGGAGATTTCCCCAATTTTACGTTCCTTTGACTTCCATGATAAGAAAATACTCATTTCTTGACAGTCCTGACAAAAGTTTAATTCTCATGTTTAGTTTCTTGACTGTAATTAAGTTTCTTTGTTAGTCCCCACTTATTCTTTCATGCAGAAAAATTAGTTTGTGATGGACTTCGTTACTTCTCATCTATATGTGACATCAGACCTCCATTTCCTGATCTCTCTTCACAACACTGTTGCGAAGATTTCCCCAATTTTACGTTCCTTTGACTTCCATGATAAGAAAATACTCATTTCTTGACAGTCCTGACAAAAGTTCAATTCTCATGTTTAGTTTCTTGACTATAATTAAGTTTCTTTGTTAGTCCCCACCTATTCTTTCATCATTATAAGCTTTATGACTCATGCAATGATGCAAGTTAGGTTTGTTTAAAACTATGTAGTATTGTGCCCGTGCTTTGCTGCAGGTTTTAAGGTTGATTAACTTAGCTGTAGTCAGTAATTAGGCCGTCTGTGATGGAAAAAATATCCACCTTGCTCATCAAGACTAAATCTCCGCATGATTTTCAATAAAATCCATGTAAGCAAACTTTGAAGATGTTTTCGCTACCCTGCAGCAATTATAAGTAAATTAACCATAAAATCATTCATGATAAAGTAATTTAGAATTCAGATCTAAAACTAATTGGCAAGTCCAATTTTTCTCATGTAGGATGTATATATTCTCAATACACCCCCACATGTGTGGCAAATTTTCAAATCATACACGTGGATAATTTTAGGTGATGTAGAACCTGTATAGCCGAGAGGCATGCACACATGAGATAACCTACTTTGATACCATGATAAAGTAATATGGGGTTCACATCCAAAACCAATTGGTAATGGATGAAGTAGCTCAAACCCTTATAAGCCCATAAGCAAGGTCTAATTTTTCTCATGTGGGTGTATATGTTCTCAATAATTCATATATTCAGGTGATCAAGTTTGAAATATTTTAGTAGTTGGTAGGGAAGCTGCTACAGAAGCAAAATACAAAAGGAAATACTGGTATTAAGGCTCTTGAAAAGCAGTCACAACTTCTTAAATGAATTTAAGTTCTGTTGTTTTTGTTATCATCCACCTCTGCCGCTGCAACTTCTTTATCTCTAGCTACTGCTTCTCTCTACATGTTCTTAGACCACTTCCATGACTTTTGTCAGTCCATCAACCTTTTTCATCAGCATCTGGAAAAGTAATCTTATGCATTAGTGCATTTAATTAGCTAGAGAGACAGATATGGAAATAGTGAAAGAGGAAGACAGCTATAGGGTAATGGATAGATGAGCGAAAGCAAATAATGCATTGTTAAACGCCATGGAAATGAAGCAAAATAGAGAAGGGCGGTCAAGATGATCCCCTTAGCGTCATGATGGTTCAGTATTCATCCAAATTCATTTTATAAAAGGGATGAGAAAAAAGCAGGCAGACAACAATCAAATGAAAAAGGAAGAAAACTTCTGGATGTATTCTCCAGTTAATTGTATGTCAACCTAAAATATTCACATAGCAGTGTTCAGGGAGAACATTAACATATATCATTTTGTGCAAGTACTTGATAAGGAGAATCACACTTCCAAGAAATAATAATGCAAAAGAAAAAGAAAAAGAAAAAAAAATGTCCTTGTTCTTGATATATTTGCAGACAGAATATATCAATAAAACCTCGAAAGTAATTTACACAGTAAGCCCAAAGCACCAGCCAAGATCTATGTAACAACTAAACTGCAAGTTTGAGGAGACAAATAGAGTGTTCATCCAAATTCATTTTATAAAGGGGAGGAGGAAAAGTAACAAAAGTATACTCAAAATTAAGTTGCTATCAATATGATTATCATTATAAATGCATCAAACAACACCTAGAATAGACTTAAGGCAACACAGCTTACAAACTTTGGCTTTTCTCATTTTTAAACTCCAAATTTTTTAAGCCAAAGTTCATTAGAAAATTGAAATGGTTAGCACAACAATAGCATCGTCTTTTAAGCCAAATTATGTATACAAAAGTTATTTAAGCCGAAGTAAATTTTGCATACCATTACTGCTATTTCCTCTAAGCCTTACCATGACTTTTTTGATAGTCTTTAACAGCTACTTCTTTCCCATCTAGCCAACCCTGAGAGTACTTCCAAAATTACACACATTTGGTCTTACTCAGCCAGTTATGAACCATTACTTCACCCATTTAGAACTATAAGAGATATATTACCGATAGCTTATCCCAAACTATCACATACTACATTCCCAAACTATAACATCCCCAACATACTAAACACTAATACCCGAGCTATTTAACTTGTTGCTTCTACTCAGACCCGATCTCTCAAATCTAAAAATGTTGACTTGGGTGATCTTATGCCCAACTTAGCAATGATTTAAACTAATAGATTCCTACTACCATATTAGAACTGCTTAGCAAACACATTTCATTTCTCTGGAACACACTTAATGGCTTCCAAATTAAAGCAACCTAGCTTCTAATTGGAGGAATTGGATTTGGATAACTTGCATGATCAGTAGTTTAATTGTAATGCAAATATACTAATCGGTATAGCAAATCATAGAAAAGCTTTTTGAAAGATCACCTTCTTGAAGTTTCAAGTTTTGAAAGTACGATTGGAATTGAATCATGCGATGTCAGAAGAGAGACTAATTCCTTCAATTATTAGGATAACATCATAACATGCGTAGCTGAGAGGTTAAAATAACTCCCCTTCATGTGGGGGCATCAAAGAATAAAAACAAAAGTAGTTTAAAACAATGAATAAACGAAACCAAAATTCATAGAGTTGTTTACTATGATGCTGTTTTGATCTAAGAATAGGAAAATAGGTCACACACTAAAATTGAAGGATAAAATGGTAAGACATTTTGACCTGTTGCTTTGCTATAGCATCGTCAAGCTGTTATAGTTCACTGGTTTCATGTCTGAAAATATTCAACCAAATTAAGTTCTTTGGAAAAAAAAAAAAATCAAAGCAATTAATTTACCACCCACTTTAACAATAGCACATTATAGGCCATAAGTTCTCCCCTCATATACTTAACAGCATCACAAACAAAAAAGCAATATTTCTAATATTTGATCAATGAATTTTCAGATTGCAAAACTTTCCCAATTCTAAACGAACTCTTACTTTCTCACACGCCAAAAAAACACACACAATTTGACACTTTGACCTTCCTGAGATCAAATTCTTGAGAACAAATATCAAAAGGTGAAACCTTGAAGAACCTCTGCCAACAATGAAGAAAAGATCCAATTCAAAAAACAGTGCAAAAATCCACCTTTAAACTACCTGATTGAAGGTCAGCAGCGATCGAAAAATCCCTGAGGTTTCTGCAAACCCCCAATCCAATTTGAAACTCTCCTTGAAACTTGGGAAATTGATAAACGGCAAATCTGAACAGCTGAAAAGATTCTATGAATCAAACCACAAATCCACAAAAACCAACTACTCTGAAGCTTCAATCAATCAGAAAAAAACTGCGGAAAAATTCAAAACCAATGCTGACCCCAGCGAATGGAATAGAATGGCAAGCACGGTTTACGCTACAGACAAATGGCGGGCGTGCAATAACCAACAGCATGAAGGGCAAAATAGACAATCCACTATTCAATTCGTTTGTCTTTTGCTGAATGGGCTTTAGCATAGTTAGAAACTTAGAATGGGCCTCAAGTGTTGATCCTTTAAATTTGGGCTGAAAAATGATGAATCAGATAGATTTAAGTCTTGTAATTAAGCTCTAACGCTACATCTCTCAACTCATGTGATTTATATATTCTTCTTTTTTATCACATAAGTGCATTCTTCTGTGAACATAATTTTATGTGACAGTTATCTTAAACACTCCGTTTTTCCTGGAGCTAGGGTTGCGAAACAGAGGGTTGGGTTTTGCCCTTTTCTCTTGGTGGCTCTCGTCCGACAGTACTCTAGCGTCGCTGCAGCCTTTTGCTTCGCTGGTGTGTAGGGGTTGCTACCAGACGGATGGTTGGAGATCTGTATTGGTCGAGGCGATACAGCGAGAAACATGACTCTTTTTTTTTTAGTTGATGACAACAGTAATTCTAAGGATCCACAACGAACAGAAAGGTGGGATCGTAGGCCTTTTGCAACGGATATGGGCAATGACAGTTATGGGTGGTTGTACGCAGCTGTGCACGGGTTATGGAGAGCGGCTTGACCGAAGAGGGGGGAGGGGGTTGAACTGCTAGAGATGGAGGCTCGAGGTAGACATGGGTTTGGATTGTAGGTTGGCAAGGAAGAAGGCTCGGGGTGGGGTTGCAGGTTTGCTTGGTATGCCATCTATGGACTAAATCTGATGGAGGGGAAATTGAAGCTGCCAGTTTCTTTTCAACGGTGAATGCTATTGACAATTTCAAACGATACATGACTTTCAAATCCTGATCTAATTTTGGTACATGCTGTTACATCTACCGTTAGTTAGTGTGATTTCGGTCAAATTTGTAAGGCCAAATCCGTATCTTCAAGGATTTATTTTTATCAATAATAAAAAAGAAGAAGGAAGAAGAAGAAAATTAGATATCGAGGAGGGAAGGAAGGAGAGAGAGAGAGAGACAGAGCTGGAAGTTCGTAGTCACAAAGTTTCAGGCTCATATACCTTCTTCTTCTTCTTCTTCTTCTTTTTCTTATTCTTATTCAGCCTTTGTCTTCTTCATTATTTGGCAATTGAATGAAAAAAATTACTGTCCTTGGCGTCTTGCACTTCCAAAAGGTGGCCACCTCAGCCTCTCTAGAACACAACTCAATTGAAATCTCAATCACATGCTTGTTCATTCTCTGGCGCCTGAAGATAGCTCTGGCTCGTTGTCATTGGAGGAATCTGTGGCTTCGCCGTCTGTGACAAAAATCTATACAATCCGATGGCTAGGTCGACATGATTGCAGCGCCGACAATTGTGGTGGTGTAATACCCCGAAAATTCATTATTAATTTCTTGAAATTTCTGAGAATTAATAAATTGTTCATTTGTACGATTTCGTGGTTCGAGGGTGGAGCGGAATTATTTTCGGCCGAATAATTATTCGAAATGCACGTTTTAGAAGGTTACAAAGTTTGATTTTTTATACGTTTGGATTTGCGGAAACTTCCTTCATGAAAGTCGTAAAAGCTCGTTGATACGAGTTCGTGCATATGTGGAACGCGAAATTCGGAGTTTGTATGAAGAAGTTATGGCTTTCGGAAAAGTTTATATTTCGGTTAAATAGGAAAACAATCCAAAAATATCAGAAAAATACAAACTTTCCATTTTCGGAAAGTTTTCTCTCTCTTCTCTCCCGACCCGGTTTTCTGCCTAACCGACTTTGCCGGCTTCGTTCTCCCTCCTCCGGCCACCAATAGATGAACCGTTTGTTCCTTTCTCTTTGCCTCAGTCCCAACTCCATCTCTGTGAAGTTTCACGGCATGGGTTGGCCCGTGCACATCGCAGCAAGACTGGGAAGTTTGGCGGCGATGCTGCGAAAATCCCAGATCGGAGTTCACGTTTCCGGCCACCATAGCCGGTGTTTCTTGAGGGCTTTTGGATCTCAGCGGATGTAGATGTTTTCTCCTAAGGTGGCTTACAACGATTTAAAGTGTGGAGGTCGAATTTTGAAGATCAGGATTCTAGGGTTCATCAAGTTTCAGAAATTGCGAGGTAAATTCCGGCCAAATTTCATTTTGACTTTTTGCTAGTTATGAAAGTTGCAATTCGAGTAGGAATGAAGATCTTTTGTGTTGGAAGTTTTGTCAAATTTTGACTTTGGGTGGGCGGCGGTGTAACCTTGTGGTTGTGTTTTCCGGCTGATTCAGTCCACCTCAAGGGCAGTTTCTGCCCATTTTTATGTTCTACACATCGAGACGATCATTTTAATATATAGTTTGTAATTTTTGGAAATCGTATGAGCAAGTTATGAATTTTCAAAGTTTTAGGGTTTTCGGTTCGATCGATGTTCGATCTATGAGGATTCAGCCGACCTGATTGGCTTGTAATTTTGATAGATTGATTGTATAAGTATTCCGGAGACCTTGAGTGGTCTCAGACGAAGGTTCACCTCAATCGCCATTACTTTCAGAATTTTAGGGTAAATGGGAGTTCGAAATATAATCGTTTTCGATTTGTGGACTAAATTAAGATCGTATTTTACTTAGGTGATTGACGGAGCGTATTTGAGTCCTTATCTGCAGTGAGAAGATGCAGCTGGATTAGAGGTGAGTAAATCTCACGTGGTTCATTTACGAACGAGTTATTTAATTGTCGAAATTAATGATAATTGTGAAATGGTTTTCGTAAATGAAGATTTGTTTTCAAATGATATGAACTCGATCGACTACGGTTCATAGGACTGCAGTTCACTAGTAAGAAAATGAGTTTCTTGGTTTTGATAGGTGTGAACTGTAGTTGGTATTAGTGGTCATTCATGCATGAATGACTACGTGTCTATATATATATATATATTTACGTGGAATATATATGTTGGATGGTGTGACATTATTGAAGTAATGATTGAGAGTTAATTGAACTGTTAATTCGAGCTTTTCTCTTATGAGCATACAATTATCTTGATGTGTTGATTATTGTGTAAAAGTGTGTTTTGCTTGAGAAAAGTATTTGAGTCAAGTGGATTTTCAAATGTTCGGTTGAGTATCCTTATCACATTGGTGATCGAGGCAATTATATCGTGTGCTTGAACCTTGGCCAAGGTGACAGGCCACTAATCAGTTAGAGCTCTAGTCTGTCTGCCAGTTGTACTGCTTGGGGGATAACTTTGGGGTATCGTGCTCTTGAGTGTAATGAACTGCTTGGAGGATAACTTTGTGTTATCATGCTCTTGAGTACAGTATACTGCTTGGGGATATATTGTGTTATCGTGCTCATGAGTATACTTTTTTAAAAACAAAGTTCGGTTGTCCTTTCTTTGTTGTCCTTGTGAGACTTTGATTTTGGATGAATTGTGGGGTTGACTTTGGTTACTGTAATTACTCTTGAGTTGAGTAAATTTAAATGGAATTAAAAGGGTGATTTCTTAGCTTTAGAGTGAGTGGGTGATCTTCTGAACTAAATTGCTATGCAGAGGTTACTGTGATATTTTGAATGTGTGCTTTTCGGTGATCTCCTGAACTAATTTTCTATGCAGGGTGGAATGTGATAGCTTGGACGTAGTAGAGTGCTTTGATTTTAGTCTTCTGCTGTGTAGTGAGCGTAGTGGGTACGTTTATTTATTGAATTGTTATTCAGTTTAATATGTAAACTTTCAGAATGTAGTATGTGACTCTAAAGAACGAGTCGGTATTGACATTGTGAGCTCGGTTTGTTTAGTTGCCTGATT
Organism: Rosa persica; assembly: GCA_025331145.1. Taxonomy (NCBI): domain Eukaryota; kingdom Viridiplantae; phylum Streptophyta; class Magnoliopsida; order Rosales; family Rosaceae; genus Rosa; species Rosa persica. The sequence continues at coordinate 1,900,670 of WFKR01000001.1, read as the reverse complement.
TATTTAAAAAAAAATTTCTAAGTGTCTTCTTGTGTTTGTTGAGTTCTCGCGTTTCGGATTCGAATATCTTGATTTGAAATTCGGGGCGTGACAGGTGGAGAGGTTAAACACGGTGTTGGAGAACCCTTTGAAAAATGAATGATTGCATAAAGTTAAAGGTGGATGTAACAGCATGTACCAAAATTGGGCCGAGATTTGAAAGCCATGTACCGTTTTGATATTTTCGAAAGTAAAATTCGAAGTGGGCCCATCGTCATGTACTATTGTCAAAATTTTCCTTTTTTTTTGTTAGTTTTTTGGTTAGGTTCAATAAGTCCATACTCATTCAAGTTAGGGTTTGAGAGTCTTGGTCTGGTCGTTATATCATTTTTGTGGTGTTATTCTTTGGAACTATGTGTTCTAATTTTTGTGCTTTCTGGTTGTCAACATGATGGTGATCGAATTGCCTTCGCACATGGTTTGCTGGTATTTGGACAGGGTGCTTGAGAGGGTAAATTGGTTCAATTTAATGGCGAGGTTGTATCGCTACCCTCGAGATTGGAGACCTTTTATTGTAGTTCGTGATTTTGGGCATAAAATTTGGTTAGGGATTGAACTCGTTCAGCTCATGGATGTTACCATTAGCGCAGACCCCCATTACTACGAATCTTTATAGGAATGTGTGTCATCGTGTTGTGACCACAACCGATTATTCCATAAATTGTAATCTCTTCAACTATTAATGAATTTTATTTCTTCTAAAAAAATATATTAATGAAGCGTTACAAGTGGTATGAATGACTCACCCCTAACAAACGTCATATCAAAACGGAAACCAACCACAAACATTTCTAACAATCTGTCTGCATGTGTTGATCAAGGTACATCCACCGCTAAAGGGACAACCACTACAAGATCTGTGACCTCACCAAGCTCTCATAAGTCCCTTTGACAAATCATCAACACCTGACTGGAGATCTAATTTGACTTCAGCTCACCAGAGATGTCTGATCCATTCAATAAAGTGTCCTAACTAGTATGCTCCGAATAAAAGGACATCGGATCGAGGAACAAAACCCCCGAAAAACCTCAACACCATAGCTATTCTCGGATTTGGACCCTCCCTTGCTGGTACAACCGTACAATTGGATCTATATTCCGAACCTCAGTCTTCTTCCCTCCTTCATACTCCAACTCCAACCCTCGAAGGCATTAAGATACCGGACTCAAAACAAAAATGACGCGCCATCTCCAACCTACTAAATTAACCTCCTCTCTCGGACCAAGAAGTAGTGGTGAGATCTTCGGCAGTGTTTAATCAAGAGAGGAACACTCGCTTTCTGTTTTTTATTTTCCTCAAAAGCGCGTGAGGTGTAGTATTTTTGGAACTTTGTGGGTGCTTACTATTCATATGTTGAGGCCTTGACCCAATGTCCAAAATTGAGCCAAAATTCTCTCATTTAATCCAGCAAGAGATTTTAATTCATACCCTCCCAATTTAAGAGCAAAATTTCTATTTTAGACTCTGAAAAATAAAACAAATTATGCATTGCTACTAAAGTCTCTCTTTGTCTCTCTCATGAAACCAAATTCTGGTGGCCCGGATAGTTTTTGTGATGAATTGAGATGTGATGGCTTGTACAAAATTGAAAGACGAACAAAGCCCAGTAGGTCTCCCTTTCAATTTGGCCGAAATTTAAAAAAGATAACAAAAAAGGGCTGAACCTTCTTTTCTTCGATTCATTATATATGGTGAATAACATGGTGCAAGACATATATGGTTGGAAATAGGGTTTGATAATGAACAGAGTGGGACAAATTTCATGGCCGAACGAGATGATGGCAACGCCGCAAAGTTCCTGCGTCGGAAAAAAAATTATGGCTTTGGAGTTGATTTTTCTGAGTTCCCAAAATAACAAAAATGCCACTAACTTAAATATTTTATAACTTCTTCTTTACGACTTCAATTCAAGCGTGTCACATATCCACGAACTCAATTTAATGTCCTCTACAACTTCTGTGGATAAAGTTTCTTCAAAAAGTGAACAAAAATAAATCAATTTTTAGTTTATTGTCCTCCAATAATATTTTGAATTGATGTAATCTCCTCATCTTCTTCCTCAATCAAAGTTGTAGTTGTATAATTTTAGAGAGATTAGTCATCGTTCCTCTAAACTTTTATTGGCCCTAATAAGACCTTATAAACTTTTATTGCCTCCCAATAAAAAGTTTTTAATTGATGTACTCTCCTTATCTTTTTCCTCAATCAAAGTTTTAGTTGTATAACTTTAGAGAGATTAGTCCTCGTTCCTTCAAATAAACTTTTATTGGCCCCAATAAAACCCTATAAAATTTTATTGCCTCCCAATAAAAAGTTTTTAATTGATGTACTCTCCTCATCTTCTTCCTCACTTAAAATTTTATTTGTCTGATTTTAGGGATATTAGTCCCCCTTTCCAATGCCTGAATTTTATTGGTTTTATTGTCCCCCAATAAAAGGTTTTGAATTGATGTAATCTTCTCATTTTCTTCCTCAAATCAAAGTTTTATTTGTCTAATCCAAATAAATTTTTATTGCCCCCCAATAAAACCCCATAAACTTTCATTGCTCCCTAATAAAGATTTTTGAATTGATGTAATCTCATAATCTTCTTCCTCAATGAAAGTCTTATCTGTCTAATTGTAGGGAGCCCTTCCCCCCCAACACACTTTTATTAAATCCCAATAAAAGGTTTTGAATTGAAGTAATCTCCTTATCTTCTTTCTCAATCAAAGTTTTATTTGTCTAATTTTAGGGATATTAGTCCCCTTCTCAATGCCCAAACCAATAAACTTTTTATTGCCCCACAATAAAAGGTTTTGAATTGATGTAGTCTCCTCATATTCTTCCTCAATCAAAAATTTATTTGTCTAATTTTAAGGAGCTTAATCTCTCTTCTCCCAAATAAACTTTTATTGCCCCCAAATAAATTTTTATTGCCAATAAAATTTTATTGGGGCAATAATAGTCTTTAGTGACCTATGAGATATCCGACTATCTCTCTGACAACTTCTGGCTACCTCTGGCTACCGATAACCGGAATTTGGCTACCTTCGATGAAGTCTCCGTGACTTCTCTCTCTTCCACTCTCACTCTCTATGTGACAAAAGGAGAGATGGCAAAATAGTCCGAAAAATAAACAAAAAAAAAAATTCTAGGTATTAGGGGAAAAAATGTGTAATCTTATGAGTAAGAGTGCAATATTTTATTGGAGTAAGTGGAGTTAGTATAGTTTAAATTATGGAAAATAGACATTTTCCCTCACATATTCTTCTAAAATGCACATTATAGGGAAAACTCTATAGTCCCTCAAATGTAATTTTCTTATCTGTTCATACTCTTATGCTATCTCAATTCGTCTGGTTGATAAAAGTGATATTCCAGGATCAGCTTGTATCGAGGTGAGTTGAGTTAGGGCCAAAAATTTATAGTGATTGGCCAAAATAATACCCTTCTATATAAGGGTTAAGGCCATGGTAATATGCTGAGTTAATCTCTACTACCATAATGCGAAGCCCTCAAAAGGTTCACCAAATTTTGAACTTCCTTAATTATTCATATTCAGTTAATTGAACAAAAAATAATAATAAGGGTTATTATAGTAATAAGCAAAAGAAATAAATATAAATAAATAAATAAATAAAGAGGTAATTATAGAAGAGAGATGTGGACTACAAGTATAAGACAGATAACTGCATTCATTTCAAATTTCAAATTTTCCACTTCTAGAAACAAATAGATAAACTGATAAACCAAAATTAACCACTTTATTTTTTTACTTGACTTTGTGAGTCCGTGTAGATATACGGGTAAAAAGCTAGTCTTATTAAAGAAAGGAGAAAACATGGTGAGTTAATTCTGAATTTTCGAGATTTTATAGTCTCAACTTCTTTTGTCTCGGCTTCTTACAAAGATGATGGATAGCTTCACCTCCTAATAATCAAGTGTACGTTCCTCTAATGTTTAACGTATTTGCACTATGATTTTTGTATGAATCATGAGTTTGTTTTTTTTTTAAAGTACATGCACGTTGAGCTCAGTTGGTGGGATGCTTTGATTCTCTCTAGGGGTCATCATAAGCCGGGCAAGGGCCTAGTCAAAGTCAACAAAATTTAGGGTCGGATAGGGTCGGATTTGGGCTTAAATATCCTAACCATTACCCACCCGAAAGGCCCAGGCCGTTAACGCGAAAGGGCCTAGTCGGGTCGGCCTTCCTCAAAATGTGGCTCAATAATTATATAAATAAGACAATACTCATTGTTTTTTGTTGATCATATTTAACACACATATTGGAATGAAGTTATAACATTTATAAATAGAGTTAATTACATATAAGTGCATCATTTAAATGTTTTTTTGGCCATACATCCAACAACTAGTTTTTTCCCTCATAAGGCCACTAGATTAAAAAATGTGTTATATTTTGGATTAAAAACCAACATATTTACATAAATACCACTACAGTAAATAGTCAACCATCACTCTCTCTCCTCTGCTGCGAGGTTTCCGGTCAACTCCGGCATGTCTCCGGCGAGTCTCAGGCCAACTCTGACGACAACAAAAGCTACTGTCACTAACACCAAAAGCTACTGTGATGAGATTTCATACAACCTCCGGCGAGGTCACAAAAACTACTATCACTAACGATAAAGCCACTGACACTAACAACAAAAGCTACGTTGGTGAGAATTCCGACGATGTCACAAAAACTACTATCATCAGAAACAAAAGCTACGCTAGTGAGATTTCCAACGAGGTCACAAAAGCTACTGTCACCAGTAACAAAAACTACTCTGGTGAGATTTCTAGGAACCTCCAGTGAGGCAACAAAAACTACAGTAATAACCTCAATTTCCATTTTAATTTCGTGTAATTGTGTTGAACGATTATTGTATGATTTCACGAATGTTGCTTGATAATATTTCATTTTTTGAATTATCGAAGTTCGAAACGATTATTTTAACGAAATGCTCGAAATGCTCGATTTGAAAAATTGACTTTTTATACGTGCAAAATTTGGGAAAACTTCCTTCAAGGAAGTTGTAGAGCTCATCTATACGAGTCCATGCGTATGCGGAACACATTGTCCGGATTGTTTTTGAATTAGTTATGGAATTTAGAAATTATTTCTATTTTGAGTATAAATAGAAAAAACCCTAGAATATTTTCAGAAAGCTTCCATTTTAGTCCGACCTCCCTTCTATTTTCGGAATTCACTATTCATCATCTTCAACCTTTGTCTCCTTCGTCCGAGACCGACCGAGAAAGGGAGCAAAATTCTCCAAGCTCATTCACCCTCCACAGACCATTAATCAACCCCAGACCACGTCCCATGCCTTCGCCCCGAGCTGCTCTACCTGCTGGATGGTGTCGCTTCCACCGTCACGGCCTCCAGCTCCAGCGAAATCGTCCGAAACAGTTGCCATGAGGCAGGGATTTTAGCCCTTATTGAATCAGGAAGTAGTACTTCAAAGATTACAGGGATTCCTGTAGTTTCAGAGTATGCTGACGTGTTTCAGGAGATCTCTGGGTTACCTCCGAAAAGGGTAATGGACTTCTCCATTGATGTGATACCAGGTACTTCACCTGTATCGAAAGCACCCTATCGAATGGCTCCAGCTGAACTTCAGGAGTTAGAGGTTCAGATTAAGGGCTTACTTGCACAGGGGTTCATTCAGGTTAGTGTATCTCCTTGGGGCGCACCAGTGTTGTTCGTGAAGAAGAAGGATAATTCACTTCGGTTATGTGTGGATTATCGACAGCTGAACAAGGTGACCATCAAGAACAGGTACCCTTTACCTAGGATTGATGACTTGTTCGATCAGCTTAGGGAAGCTATTATGTTCTCAAAGATTGATTTGAGATCTGGATAACACCAGTTAAGAGTGAAGGATGAAGATATTCCCAAGACGGAGTTCAGGACCAGTATGGACATTTTGAGTTCCTTGTCATGCCTTTTGGTCTCACGAATGCACCTGCAGCATTTATGGACTTGATGAACCGCACGTTAAGTCCCTACTTTGATCAGTTTATGGTAGTGTTCATTGACGACATCTTGATTTATTCAAGGTCGTCAGATGAGCATGAGAAGCATTTGCGGATTGTGCTGCAGACATTGGGAAAGGAGAAATTATTTTCCAAGTTTGAGAAGTGCGATTTTTGGCAGAGTGAAGTCAAGTTCCTTGGTCATGTGGTCTCGAATGATGGAGTTTCTGTGGATCCTTCGAAGGTTGAAACAGTGATGAGTTGGAGTCGTCCTATTACGGTTATAGAAATTCGTAGCTTCCTTGGTTTGGCAGGGTATTACAGGCATTTCATTGAAGGGTTTTCTGGTATTGCTTCGGCTTTGACCAAATTGACAAGGAATGACACTCAGTTCGTGTGGTCGGATGAGTGTGAGAAGGCTTTTAATGAGCTGAAGACTAGATTGACTACAACTCCGATGTTGACTATTCCTACTAGTGGTGGTGGATTAGTCATTTACAGCGATGCATCTCATCAGGGTTTGGGGTGTGTGTTAATGCAGAATCGTAGCATTGTTGCTTACAGTTCTAGACAGTTGAAGGTACATGAGCGGAATTACCCCACTTATGATCTAGAGCTAGCAGCAGCGGTGTTTGCCTTGAAGATTTGGAGGCACTATCTTTATGGTGAGAAATTTGAACTCTTTTATGATCATAAGAGTTTGAAGTATCTATTCTCCCAGAAGGAATTGAACATGAGGCAGAGAAGATGGATGGAGCTCATCAAGGACTATGATTTCACCTTGGAGTATCATCCCGGAAAAGCGAATGTAGTGGCGGATGCTTTGAGTAGGAAACCTCAGGTAATCATGGCATCGATTATAGTGCAAGAGTGGCACATGTTAGAAGTTGCATCAGGGTTTGACCTTATGCCCGCAGGAGCAGGACAGAGAATCTTTCTCGGTAGTATCACCTTACAGCCCACCTTGATCTCCAGGATCACTCAGGGTCAGACACTTGATGAGTTTGCTCAGGCGAGGATTGCTGGTATGACCGTTGATCCAGATGTGGAGGGTCCTTCTGAGTGGATAATTAAGACATATGGAGGGTTGCGATTTCGAGGGAGATTGTATGTACCGAGTGTTGATAACCTCAGGGAAGAGGTCATGCGGGAAGCACATAGGTCTCGATATACTATACATCTAGGGGGTACTAAAATGTATATGGATCTACAAAGGCAGCTTTTGTGGTATGATATGAAGAGGGATGTGGCAGAACATGTGTCGAAGTGTCTTACATGTCAACAGGTGAAGGCAGAGCATTAGAAACCCGTAGAATGTTGAATCCCTCGTCGTTTCCTGTTTGGAAATGGGAAGATATCTCTATGGACTTTGTGACTGGATTGCCTAGGTCCAGGAAAAGTTATGACTCGATTTGGGTGATTGTTGACTGGTTGACTAAGTCAGCACATTTTCTTCCCGTGACAAAAACGTACTCAGGGGATGCGTTGTGTAAGTTGTATGTGAATGAAATAGTGAGGCTGCATGGAGTGCCTGTGACGATTGTCTCTGATCATAATGCTCGTTTCACTTCAGAATTCTGGCATACGTTCCATAAGGTATTTGGTACATCTCTTGCTATGAGCACTGCATTTCACCCACAGATAGATGGGCAAACCAAGAGAGCGAATCAGGTGATGGAGGATATGCTTAGAGCTTGTGTTCTGGATTTTAGGAAGGAGGTTGATCTTGTGAAGGTGTTGTGGAGTCATCATGACAAGGGTGATGCGTCATGGGAGTTAGAATCTGACATGAGAATGAGGTATCCACAACTCTTTAAGGAATTTGATACTTGAATTTTGGGACGAAATTCATTTAAGGGGAGTGGATTGTAATAACCGCAATTTCCATTTTAATTTCGTGTAATTGTGTTGAACGATTATTGTACGATTTCACGAATATTGCTCGATAATATTTCATTTTTTGAATTATCGAAGTTTCGAAACGATTATTTTAACGAAAAGCTCGAAATGCTCGATTTGAGAAATCGACTTGTTATATGTGCAAAATTTGGGAAAACTTCCTTCATGGAAGTTATAGAGCTCGTCGATACAAGTCCGTGCGTATGCGGAACACATTGTCCGGATTTTTTTTGAATTAGTTATGGAATTTGGCCTCCCTTTTATTTTCGAAATTCACTATTCATCGTCTTCAACCTCTCTCTCCTTTGTCCGAGACCGACCGAGAAAGGGAGCAAAATTCTCCAAGCTCGTTCTCCTTCCACAGACCATCAATCAACCCCAAACCACGTCCCACGCCTTCGCCCCAAACTGCTTTACCTGCTGGATGGCGTCGCTTCTACCGTCACGGCCTCCAGCTCTGGCGAAATCCTCTGAAACAGTCAGACCCGAAAACGAACCAAAACGAGCTCCTCGTGTTTTCGGTCACCAAACTAAGTGAAACTCCTCCCTCTACATCGACTCGACCTCCTGAAGCTCCCAGAGGCAGTTTTACATAGCGGCGAGGCCTGTGGTGGCGGCTGAAAGCCAGCCCCGATCAGATCGAACGAAAATTTCGAACTTTTTCTATGATTCTTGGCTTGGTGAGTTCGCAATGAAGTTCTGAACAAGTTTCCAGAAGAGATCGAGGCGTGAGGTAGCAGTTTTTACGTTGGTTTCAAGCTCGCCGGTTTCTGGAACAATTCCGGCCGCCGACTGTGTTTGGTAAATTTCGATCTCTTCCCGTTATTTTCTGGTCTTATGCTAGTTATGAAAGTTGCTCAGAATGATGAAACGAATGGGAGAAGCTCGGCCCCGACACCATTGGTGGTGGTCGGCGGCGGCTTTACCCCAAACTCCGGCGGCCCTTTCCGGCCACCTTCGGAGGTCTAAAATATAGTTTCTGTCCATTTTATGATTCTACGTTTCAATATTATCATTTCGGCATATTATACGCATTTTTCGGATATCGTATGATTTAGTTATGAATTTTGAGATTTCGATCGATTTCGATCGTTAGATTTATGATCTGTCAAATTTGAACCGTGCGATGGACTTGTAGTTTTGATATGATGATCATATGACTGTCTCAGTGGCTTTGTGTGGTCATGGGCGAAGATCCGATTGTTGGATCTTCATATAAGTGCAAAACGGTGGTTAGGGAGACGATTCGTGAGAATCCGTCCGTCGGATTTTCTTATAAATTAGAATCCGTCTGTTAAATGGTAGTTTAGTTATGTTTTGAAAATTATTAACTAAATTCAAATCACATTTGATTAGGTGATTGACGGGTTGTACTTGGGTGAGCTATTTCAGTGTGATTTATATTTTAATTGAAGACGCAGCGGGAGTCTCGAGGTGAGTAAAACTCACGTGGTTCATATTACAAACCGAGTGCTTTAAATTATTTATTTTTGTAATTATGTGAAAAATATTTGTGGATTAAATATTTGTTTTTAAAATCACATGGACTTGATCAGTACGGTCCATAGGTAAGTAAAATGAATTTTTAATTATACAAACGAATTTCACGATTTTCTTGTGTGAACTATAGATGGTATTAGTGGTCATTCCTAAGTGGATGATTACGTATATTTATATATATTTACGTGGAATATATATATTGATTGGTGGATTGGTGAGTGATGATACGATTGATGATATGAATTATATTTCAAATGCTTAAATTTCATAATAATATTGTGTATCTTGGATGGTTTGATTTCATTGTGTGATAATACATTGTTGTGCTCATTTAAGGATTTAGGGTCAACGTAATGACCGATATGGGGGAATCGGACGCTCTAATCCTAGGTGGATGATGAGATACGATTGGTTGAGTATGTACAATTATCGGACGTTCTAAATATATATATAAGTATACATTTTGATAAAATACGATAAATATAAATATGTCGGATGCCATAAGCTAGGCCAGGTGACGGGCTACGATTCAGTAAGAGCTCTAGTCTGTAATATACCGTATTTGTATAAATACGATGTCGGGGTTTTAAGATGAAAAATGTGAATTAGGGTTTTATGTTGATTGGTGATTTGGTGATTGTTGAGATTGTTGGTTTCTTGTGGATGTAGAATTTGTTGAGTGTTGATTTGGGTGAAAATAATTATGATTTAATTAAACCTTTCTTTCTTTTACTCATACGAGCTTTCATAAGCTTATCGGGTTTTGTGTTGTTGCAATCTCGGTACACTATTTAAATGGTGTAGCGGATATTCCTGCAGGTCAGGATAACCAGGGAGGTGACCGAACTGCTTAGGTGTTACAGCATTTATTTTTATTTCCTTGAGTTGTGAGATTTGTATGCTCATTTAGAGCTTTACATTTTATTTGGCGAGTGAGTTGTAATAATTAACCGAGACTAAATTCGGTTTTTGAAATTAAATTGTGTGGTGAGGTTATTAAGGAAAATAAATTTTCAGGATGGTTATTTTGAGTTGTAGAAATTCATGTTTCGGATTTTTAATTTTTATTCTAAAATTCGGGGCGTGACAACTACTGTCACAAACACCAAAAGTTACTGTTACAACAAAACATATGCTCTCCAAAATCAAAGGCTATTATCCCGACCAATAAAGTTACTATCACCGACACCAAAGCTACTCTAACCAACAACAGACGCTACTGTCACCAACACCAGAAAACTACTCACATCTACTCTCACTATCACCAAAAGTTACTCTCATCAACACCAAAAGCTATAACAAAAACTACTATCACACATAACTATTCTCAAAGACTGAGAAAACTATTCTCAGGGACTAACAAAGCTATGGAAATGTAAAGAATACAATCAAAATTAAAATGTTACTACCATCAGGAAAATAGAAAAGCTACTAACATCAACTTAAAAGATACACACGAAGGCATAGAAAGCTACTATTGCTATGTTGAAAAGTCACTATAACAATTGTGCATAGTTATAACTTAAAATCAATCAAAATAGAAACAAAAAAGCTACCAACAGTTGAAGGCTTTTGTTGTTTTATAAAGCAAATAAGTAGATCTATGCATTTTACAATGAGTCAGTGACCAACTAACCCACAATACAAGTAGGAAAGTCAATAAACTACATACAACTTTCATTAATCAATTTCTATAAGAACTGAGGCATATGAATCATGCTATCCGCCCTTATTAAAATCATGCATGACGCAAATGGACCACTGAGAAAACATGTGGTTCTGAAGCAGCTACCAATTGCAACTTTGAGATTTTCCATGTTTTCTAAAAACTAAGAAATAGCCGCACCGATTCAACACCTTCTTGCAACAACCTATACAAATTTCAAACCAAAAATTTCATCAGACCGATAATCTCTATGCAAATCAAACAATTTTGAAACTCAACTTTCCAATACATGCTACGATTTCAAATTACAGAACACAAAAAAGTATATAGGAGAATCCATTTTTGAAGTACCATGAATCAATTCGCATCATTCAAATCTGATATGAAGCAATTCACATCATTCAAACGATAACAACACTATGAATCAAGTGTAGAATTAGCTCAAGCCATAGTCTCTAACTGTAATCCAATTTCAACAAAAATATCATAAGGATTGAGCACAAATTACACTGTAGCTTACCAGAGCATCTGGCGCTTTAGGTATTTCTGCCCGTCTTTAATGTCGATGAACTAGTTTTGGCGCTGAAGCTCCTTGAGGTGGCTTTAGAGATTAAAGCTCGGGTCGGTGAAGGCTGGGTCCGATCTGAGAGACGAAAGTGATACCGGTGGCTCCATTGACACCGAATTGAGATTTGAATTTGAGAGAGAGAGATCAAATATGCGTCAGAGATCGGGTCGGTGAGGGTTGGGTCTGATCTGAGAGACGGCGGCGAGGCCAGTGGTGGCCGAAATCGGAGGCAAAGACCAAGACGTGAAGATCTGTGATGGAGAGAGAGAGAGAGAGAGAAAGAGAGAGAAAGAGTGATCACAGATCGATGCAAGGCTGATGGACCTTGGGTTTATTAGGTAGAAGGGTAAAACTGGCAATGATGAAATAATTTGTGAATGCATATGGCCTTATTTGTACAGAAAAAATTAGATGGCCTTATGATTAATATAATTCTCAAAATGACACTTATATGTAATTTTCTATTATAAATAATAGTTAAGATGGTTATATTCAATTGACTATCTCCCTAAATCTCTCAAAATTAATTGTTAATTGACAAAGGAAACAAAATTACAGAGAATAAGCTTAGGAAGTCAATTACAAAGAAATAGATAAGTTGTATGTTATTAAAAAAAAAACATATTTAAAAAATAGAAAATTATTATGGCTTAATTGGGTTGACTTAAAAGGTCATGTGGGATTTTGCTCTAATGGGCTCAAACGGACTCCGCTCAGGCTTTATGTGCATGACCCATACCCTACCTTATTTAAGAAAGGGCCGCCCCCTCCCCAATGTAAGAGCAGGGTCAGGCTTCGGCCCTACAGGCCGAACGAACTTAGGGCCAAATGATAAGACATTACAGTGATGACTCCCTAGGTTAATTAATTTCATTGTTATTACTTACGTGAATCTGCATGTTCCTACAGAAATACATAAGCAAACTGTAAGTATCCAATTACTTCACATTATTTGAAACATGGTACTAAACTACAACTCCACCTAATTGGTGGTGTGACAAAGTACAGGACAAACCCTCCACGCTCTGCAGTCATGGTACCTTCCACAACACATATTGACATACATATGCACTACCAGCGTACATTAGAACGGAATACGGTAAGGTTTGTTTTCTAACGGAAGCATCTTCACAGTTTGATACAAAGAGTATCAATCAAATGATCCACGATCAGGACTAGTTTGTTTGTATATATGAGTGACCGAGTTTAATTTCTATGAATTTCCAAACAAAAACGTGGCACTGCCATTACCAACAGCAACAGAACCAACCCCAATCACCAAGGAGGGATAAAAGGCACTCCTCTTTTCATTAGCTGCACTCCTTATTCATTTTAATTAATTATTCGTAATAGGTTGAATCTCCAATTTACCCTTGCACAAACTATCCTCTACAAAACCAATTCTCTCCTGCTATTTCCTCTTAGTCCCACAGAGGGTGAGTGGTTCTATAGTATCTCAAGTAATTCTTGACCTTTTGTCAGAGTATTAGCAATTCACTCCCAACTTTGATATTGTCATATCGGGGTAGTGAGAGAGAGAGAGAGAGAATGGTAAGCAATATGAAGTTCAGGAGAAGATTAAAAAAAATCAAACAAATTAAAATTGTCCATGCTACTTTTCTTGTTTTAGTTTTTTTTTTCCTCTCTGAAATTTTGATGTTCGAGATGGAATAACACATTATATTGTCAAGTTTGTTTCTTTGTTGAAAATACCACTTCTCTCGTGCAATTTTTCATTTTGTCTCACAGCAGACGATGATTTATTAATATTACCAGATATTCTTTTATCTTTTTAGATAAGTATTAGCAATCCACTCCGATTTTGATATGGTCAAATAGGTGGTAGCTAGAGAGAGAGGTAAGCAAGATGAAGTTTAGGGAAAGATGGAAGAAAATCAAAGAAATTAAAACTGTCCATGCTACTTTTCTTGTTTTAGTTCTTTTATCTCTAAATTTCAATGTTTGAGATGAAAGAATACTTTGTATTGCAAAGTTTGTTTCTTTGTTGAAAATACCAAAGTTTGGAGCTGGGATTGGGGTTTCTAAGAATAACAACATTTGGGACTAACTGGTCAGCACTACGAGGCCAAGCCTCCTCTTGTTTGTAGCTCTATTTCTGAGTTTCCCATGCAACTTTTCATATTTCCCATTGTGTCCTCATGATCTCCTAGTCCTAGTATATGTACATTTCCTCCAGCAGCGTCATCATCGATTACTAATTTCTTTCTTCCCCGATTTCAGCATACAAGGAGTACCAAACGATGCACATCGCATTCAGTACATCCGGCCAAAAATACGTCCTCCCCGACATCCCAACTCTAAAACGGGCGTGCGACCCATCAACCTACTAGCAATGGGGGAGAAAACATATCACGTTGCATGACATGCACGCATGCTGCAAAAGGAGGACGTTAGCTAACCTATAAGCTTTATAGAAATCACAATAGCACCGGTCTGAAATTTCCGGCGACTACTGCTGACACAGATTCTGCAGCAAAACACAGATTCCGGCAGCCGTTTCTCGGTGCCAAGTTCGCTGGATTTGACGATGTTGGGTGGCAGCAAGGGCATATTGGAGATTACACATAATAACAACAGCATATATAAAAACAACAATAAAATAAAGAGCGGAGTGGAGTTGGTAATAAGAGAAGTGCGAATATCACTCCCCAAGATAAAGCCACCCACCACACGACGCTACTTGGTTCACACAAACAAGAGCCAGAGCCAGAGCCAGAGGAGTGTCATCTGCTTGGCTACAGAAACCGCAGTTGTGATGGCGGAGGTGGTCGAGAAACCTCACGATGATGTGAAGGAGAAGCTGAAGAGCAACGGCATAGTGGTGCCGAATCCGAAGCCGAGCAAAGGCGTCACTTCCAAACTGGTGGACATGGTTGAGAAGCTCATTGTCAAGTTGATGTACGACGCTTCTCAGCCTCACCACTATCTCGCCGGAAACTTTGCTCCGGTTACTGAGGAAACGCCTCCCACTAAGGACCTCAATGTCATCGGGCATCTTCCTGTAAGTCTCCTTCATCAACCATTGGTGTCGTTTTTGGGTTTGCCAATGACTGAATGACATATTTGACATGACAGGATTGCTTGAATGGAGAGTTTGTAAGGGTTGGCCCCAACCCCAAGTTTGCCCCAGTTGCTGGATATCACTGGTATTTTCTCTCAGAATCTTTAAATTTTTTTTTTTTTTTTAAGTTCTTTTCAGTTTTTGTAGATTGAAACTTGAGAGTTAATCGAGCTTCTGGGTCTTGTACTGATCATGCCCTTTGTCGCTTTCTTTCTGCAGGTTTGATGGAGATGGGTGAGTGACTCTCTGGCTGCTTCCTTATGGAATGTAGTTTCGATGCTAAATTAGCTTCTGTTGGTAACCATGTCTTGGCTGAATAAGTAATGTGACTCCACTAAGTTTTGGGGATTATTGGGAGTATGCTCTGTTAATAGGATTCATCATGAGACAGTATGTTCATGCTCTAAATGATGGAAGAGGATGATTTTTTTAACATTTTTTTGCAGTATGATTCATGGTATGCGCATCAAGGATGGGAAAGCAACATATGTCTCCCGCTATGTAAAGACATCGCGTCTTAAGCAAGAAGAGTACTTTGGGGGTGCCAAATTTATGAAGGTACATGAGTAACACTAATTGAGCTGTTAGAACTGTAGTTTAAGATTTGCGTAACAGATGTCTTGTTGGAGATCCTATTCATAGCTTTGTCACTATCTCGTTTTCAGATTGGAGACCTTAAGGGGCTTTTTGGTTTACTCATGGTTTACATGCAGCAGCTGAGAGCTAAGCTGAAAGTATTAGATCTTTCATATGGACATGGGACAGGTACGGTTGTCTAGTACAGTAAACAATACTCATGACTGCCTATTAGTATATACTATGCCAGTACAATTCCAAAAACAGTATACCGTGCATTATCCTGCTGCTTTACAGTTGATGCCTCTTTTGCAATTGTGATGTTTACTTCATCATTCATGGACATGTCTGGTTTTGGAAATTTTAAATTAACAGTGTATTTTTTTTCTAGCACCTTGATTGAAACTTGTATGGAGACAGTGATGGACATCTTTCTGTGGTTATTTTGAAGTAGTTATAAATTTTAATGCTTGGTAAAAAGGTATAATTGGAAATTTTGGTAAATTTTCCTTTATGTTTTATCTCGTCAAAGGAAGGAATGCATGAAACTAAATGTTAGTTACCCTCATCCAGGTAACACAGCTCTCATATATCACCATGGGAAACTTCTAGCTCTTTCAGAGGGAGACAAACCTTGTAAGCCTAAGTCCTTTGTTTTCTTGCTCCTGCTTTTCATTTCCAATAGATATTAGCATCTTGATGAAAAGTGTGGTTAAGATTGTGCCTATATTTCCCATTATTAGGGGGTATAAGTTTTTCATGTTTCTTCAAGTTCACTTCATGATTGAGAAAGAAAATAAATGATTAAATGGAAATTGTTTTGTATATTTAAGGAACTCACCCATAGATACTTTGACTTGTTTTTACATTGGAACTGAATTCTTTGGGTATGCTGTATCATGTAGATGTTCTCAAAGTTCTGGAAGATGGAGATCTGCAAACAGTTGGCTTGTTGGATTATGACAAGAGATTGAAGCATTCCTTCACTGCTCATCCAAAGGTTGACCCTTTCACCGGTAAGCACATTCTCATCAAAGATATTTAGTCCACCTCTATCAAGAAATTTTCCTGTGTAACTTATGGAGTACCTAATGCAGGGGAGATGTTTACATTTGGCTATTCGCATGATCCACCATATGTCACATACAGAGTAATTTCAAAGGATGGTTTCATGCATGATCCTATACCTATAACAGTACCAGCTCCTATCATGATGCATGATTTTGCCATTACTGAGAACTATGCAATTTTCATGGATCTTCCCTTGTATTTCAGACCAAAGGTATGGAAGATTCACTCAATGACAACTTGTGCTGGAACATCCATTATGTAAATGATTGAGCATCAATCAATTTTAGTATGCATACTAACAAAACAATCTTCAGAGAGTCTTAGTTAAAGGGAGAGAAGCTGGAGTGGCAAATGAGAGAAAGAGCAAGACCCTTTTAACAAGTTAATGTATAAATGATTAAAGGGAAAATTACTGCCCCCCCCGTACTTTGGGTGCGTCGACAGTTCAATCCCTCGTTTTTTAAATTAAATAATTTAGTCCTTATTCTCTTTAATTTTCACACAATAGGTCCAAGATGATTATTTTACCCCTCACTTCTTCTTTTTTTTTTTTCCTTTTTTTAATTTTTTTTTTAATTATGTTTTGTGCCTCTCTCTCTCTCTCTCTATATATATATATATATATATTATCTCTCTTCCCCTACCAACAAATAAAAAAGTTTCCCTCTCTTTGTTTTTAGGAGGAGTCTTTTTTTTTATAATTATGTTTTGTGCATCTCTCTCTCTCTCTCTCTCTCTATATATATATATATATATATATATATTTTCCCCTACCAACAAATAAAAATGTTTCTCTCTCTTTGTTTTTAGGAGGGGGGAGAGAGAGAAGCAGAAAAAAATAATAAAAAAGTAGAGAAGAATTAAAAAAAAAAAAGGAAGTGAGGGGTAAAATAGTCATTTTGGACCTTTTGTGTGAAAATTAAAGAGAATAAGGACTAAATTGTTTAATTTAAAAAACGAAGGATTGAACTGTCGACGCACCCAATGTACAGGGGGGGACCAGTAGTTTTCCCATGATTAAATGTTAAACTCATGTCATTATTTAACTTCGTATGCATTCTTGGGCTCCTTGCCTAGTCCTACATATCAGCGTGCAACTGGTTAATGGTCAATAGGTGGTTTACATGTGAGGGAATTTTTTTTTTTTTGGCAACACAGGTGACGGAGTGTTTAATCTGTTCTTTTGGCATGACATACACTGATAGCCACTTTTTCCATTAACTTAAGTTTTTCGGAAGAACAAATGACTTCAGAATCATTTTTGAACATCAAGCAATGATATTATCAAGATTCAAAACATTTTATTGAATTTAATTTTGCCAGGAAATGGTTAAGGAAGGCAAGCTGATATTCTCATTTGATGAAACAAAAAAAGCTCGCTTTGGTGTCCTTCCACGTTATGCAAAGGATGATTTGCTAATCAGATGGTTTGAGCTTCCAAATTGCTTCATTTTCCATAATGGTATGCATTTTTTTCCTATCTAAACTAATGTAAGAGACAGTTTTTGAGAACGAAATATTGTTTGTTCAACTAACTTTTGAATAACTAAAAGTAACTGCATGCCAAGAAAGTTTAATTGGTGAATTTGGTACTCAGCCAACATCATTAGTTCTGCAATTCATACTCTCTGTCCCACTTTTTTGAGAGAATTCTAGGAATGTTGTATGTGAAACAAGATCATTTTGCACTAGAGGGTTATAAAATTTAATTCTAGATTTTTTGGTTTGGAAATATGGAATTTGTTTAATTGGGATAAGCATGGAGCACTATATTCTGGCTGCTTGGTGATAATTTTTTTTTTTTCAAGCCACTCTTTTGTGTAGTCAAGCCTTAAGAAGCGCTCTACCTATCAATTCTAACTCTGATGTAGCAGCCGCACATGAAAGGGTGTTATGCTTTTTTTTATTTTCATTTATTTTTCCTATTGAGTATTTCTAGTTTCTAGATTCTCCTCAACTCCTTTTCTTTCTTACTTCCCTAGCTGGAATTGCAGACCTTGTATACTTATCAAGGATTACTGATTTTGGCCCCACTTTGGTCGAGTACCATTCCCCTAACTTTTAAATTTGCAAGAGATTTATAGGTTTCTTTTCTGTCTGATCCAGGTGTTTAAATGTTATGACCCGGCTCTCTTTTTCTGTTCTAGTTCCACACCAAAATATATATATATATAAAATAATGCTAATAATCATTTTGGATATTTCAGTTTATAATTTGGTGTGCGTGCTAATTATCAGCTTACTTTAAATATATATAATTTTTCATGAGCCTTGAATCATGATGAAGCTATGCCTAAAGTTTGCTCTTGTATAGATTCTGATGCCTATTTCTCTGACTTATTTTCAATAGCTAATGCTTGGGAGGAAGAGGACGAAGTTGTTTTAATGACATGCCGCCTTGAGAATCCAGATTTAGACATGGTCAATGGACCTATCAAGAAAAAGCTCGACAACTTCAAAAATGAGCTGTAGGTGACTTTGGCCTATGTTGTTATTGTGAATACCATACCATCACATATGATGTTGTTTCTGAGTTTTCTAAATAATTTCAGGTATGAGATGAGATTCAACTTAAAAACCGGTTTAGCAACACAGAAGAAATTATCAGAATCAGCGGTAGATTTTCCTAGGGTGAATGAGAGCTACACAGGAAGGTATGCATCTCCTCATCTCCTGTCATTGCAGGAAGATTCTGAATCAAAAAGTGCAGAAATATGCATGAATGTGCAAAGATGACATTATTGTGAAGAAAACCAGATTTTGATAGGACATATCGCTTTATCAGCTGAAAAAAATTTCCTGGTAATGGGAATCCTATTGGTCGTTCTGTACTTATGTTAATCATCGGTGGGGAGGTTTAATTTAAGAATTTATTACTTTATTTCCTAATATTTCTGAGGATTCATATAATATGTCCTCATAGAATTTATTATAGATTGCCTGTGTAAATAGGCTATTATAAGAGCCTAGTCCTGGCCTTTTTCAATATTTGGAATACAATAACAGATTAGAGTTGTTACTCCTGTGGGCTTTCCCTGTTCTGTCACCTTGTCTTCAAATTCTGTACTTTTTGTTATCTTATCGAGTAACCTAGTGCAGTAATCATGATCATCTACTTTGACTAATTAACTTGTTTGAAACCAGGAAGCAACGCTATGTCTATGGAACCACACTGGATAGCATTGCAAAGGTGACAGGGATAGTCAAGTTTGATCTCCATGCTGCACCTGAGGTTGGGAAAACTAAAATTGAGGTTGGAGGAAACGTCCAAGGTCTTTATGACCTGGGACCTGGTAGATTTGGTTCTGAGGCTATTTTTGTCCCCCGTGTTCCTGGTATTACTTCAGAAGAAGATGATGGCTACTTGATATTCTTTGTACATGATGAGAATACTGGGTATTACTCACATCTTTCACTCTATTTACTAAGTTTTAGTTTTCATTTCAATCTAATTCATGTGCTGATCATCAGGAGGCTATCATGATATATCTTGTTCTAAAATGTACATATGTCCTAAGTTTAGTACAAATGCTGGCTATTGGTTTCAGCTGTGTTGCAAACTGAATAGACCTGAAGGTCGATGACAGTGCTAGTGTTTACAGTAACAGATGTGTAAAAAATAGAATTAAACCTTTGATTTTCTGGTGTGAATTAAATCATCTGTGTAATATTTGTTTTGATTTCTGTGTAAATGAACTGCGTGCTATACTATTAAACCTTTGATTAGATAATCCTATTCCATTGTCTGGACTGCCCACCCAAAAAGAAAAGAGAAAGGTGCCTAACTAAGGTGGACTTTGACTCTGTTCCTGATCACTTTTGAGTTCTGAAGTTCATCCTCTGCACCCATTACAACTCATATGCTACTGCTCATTTCCATTTATAATTGACAGTTAAACTGACGAAGAATATATATCTTTCATCTTTGTAGTATCATTTGTATAGTTCAATCTTCTGGAGTATAGAATGCAATCTGAACTTGAATTTTGACCCTGCAGAAAATCAGCAATTCATGTACTAGATGCAAAAACAATGACCGGTGATCCTGTTGCAATTGTTGAGTTGCCCCACAGAGTTCCATATGGGTTCCATGCCTTCTTTGTGACAGAGGTCAGTGCCACTTACAAATGTTCCTAGGATGCTGTTGATTATTATTCGATTTAATTTGCATCTTATGCTGCTTTCTAACCCTATTTTTGCATTTATGTTTCATTCTTCTACTTCCGAACCATTTTCTTGTAATGCTTCTGATCTGATTTATGGTTACTGGAACAGGAGCAATTGCAAGAACAAGAAAAGTTCTAATTGTTCAAATCATTGAAAGAACCTATCCTCCGAAGGCAGCCCTGTGTAAATTGAATCTGCTGCGTAGATGGTCTCGTGTCTGCACCAATAATGTATTTATACACACCTTTTTAGTGTAATTATACACACCTTTTTGACTAAAGTTATCCGCCTGTATTAATCTACCTTGGAGAAGGAGATGAACATCCATGTAACCAAATGCACATACCTTTTCTTTTGCTCTTGAGTTGTCGGATTCAGTATCTTAACTTTTCACAGGCAGCTTATAAATCCATTGGAAGATCTCTTTGTCCAGCTTATGCATCCATTCAACATTAACCTTCTGGTTCTTGTCAGTGGCACCATCACTGCTTGCAGCCAATACCTGGCTATTCTAACTCCATCTTCATTGCTTGCAAAAGGACAAAGGTTTGCCATAAGTGAAAGCTACGACTAGTTAGCTATGGATTTTCGAGGGAGCCAATTTGTTCTTCTAGTTAAGCATGGCGTGGGCTCCATTCTTATTGAGAAAAAAAGATAGGAAGCACCACCCAACCTCCCTTGGACGACTTTGTTTTAGGCTATAATTCTACGGTGAAAAGACTAGTACAGTCCAGTTAAACTCCCCCAACGTCTCTCTTAACACTCTTATTCAAATTGCTATTTAACTTGCAGCATTCTTGTGCATGTATTACTCTCACATTCACATGCGTTCATATCTTTTAGCAGCAACAGGAGTAAGTGCAAGCTGAAATGACTACGTATGGGCATAGCTCTCTTTTCTTCTATCTCTTCTTTTTTATTTGTTATCCTATTCCTATGGTGCTGTCTGAAATATCCTCGCACCAAATAACCACCATGATCAATCTCTCCCAAGAGTCTAAACACTACTACATGGTCATGGGATAGCGACTATGAACGAAACCCATGTCTATGGGAAAGAGTCGATGCGATCCCCTGAACGATTCATCTATAACCCAACTTTCTCTATCAGATTTGTCTCTATCTTGCTCAAATGGGAGGATATTTGAAAACAATCACCATATCACAAAACAGAGCAATTATCTGCTCACACTACACAATATTTCATCAATGTTACAAGCGTAGAGTTATCACATTGCAAGAACAACTACAACAAAGCTTACGACACCAGACCAAAAGAAAAAACAAAAAAACATAATTATGACAAAAAAAAACAATTACATTATAATCATGTGATGAAAATACAGAGAAAAAATGCTAGTGGAGTCTCCGGCATAATGGAGTTGAGCTGCATGCTTTGCCTACCTAACCATTTCAACGTCTCCAATAGCTTTGATTTATGTAAAATGCCTTCTGTGATTACCAAATCTGTGTTCCAGTTTAGGGAATATCTTGAACAGGATGTTAAACATAGCTCTGTAGAACAATTTCCTCCATCTCTTGCAAAACAAAAGTGACCCGACGACAATTCCAAACCCACATGTAAATCCAATGTCAGCACTGAGAACATTCACATCAATCTCATCTCCAGAATTCGGCTTACTTGAGCTTCCATTTAACGTCGGAGGTGGCAATACGATTGTTATATCGGATGGCAGAGGAGGCCCCCATAATCCTTTGTTACCCTCAAATGAGGTATTTGGAAATGTCGATAACTGAGTGCTGGTTGGGATCCTTCCCGTCAGTTGATTATATGAGACATTCAAGTACGAAAGGAAAGTGAGATTTGCAAATTGTGGTGGAATTTGGCCGCTCAGGTGGTTTTGTGAGAGGTCTAAGGACTCGATGCTTCTCATGTTACCAAAGGATGATGGGATTTCGCCTGTAAAAGCATTACTGGACAGATTGAGGACATGTAATGATCTCAGTAGGCCCATTACCATGGGTATTGTTCAGCTGAACTTATTACCAGAGAAGTCAATTGAAGTGAAGATAGTTAAAATATATACAAGATCCATCTCTAGACCTTTAATTGTAGTTGTTACAGCATCTCCATAATAAATAACGTGCCCACTTCCACTACCTGCTGCCCACCAAAAGCTAAGGTAACTTTGGTAATTATCTTTATTCACCATCATTGCCCACCATGTTATCAATGACATACCTAGTATTTCACCACTGAAACTGTTATGAGCTAAGTCTATGATTTGAAGCTTCGACCAGGTGTCATTGGTCTCAGGACATCCAATGGGTCCATAAAATTTGTTGGATCGCAACACAAGGACACGCAAGGTGGATATGGTCTTCAACATGCAGGGAAAGACATCTGTTATTTGATTGATTTCAAGGTCTAAAACCTCTAAGCTTGAACAATTGGATAGAGATTTTGGAAATCGACCTTGTATATGATTTCTGCTCAGAGCTAGAGTTAGCAAATTACAACCTCGAAGGAAAGTACCAGGGATAGATCCAGTGAGGTTGTTTCTCCTCAAATCAAGGACATCAAGCGAAGATGTCTGAGTCAAGCATTGGGGAATGATTCCACTCAAAGAGTTATTAGAGTGATCAAGAAGTATGCCACTTGCATTGCATATGGATATTGGAATTTCCCCATACAAGTCACTGCTTGAAAGAGAAAGGTAGGCCGTGGAAGAAATGAAATCACCAATATCAGTTGGTATACAAGAGCTGAAATTATTTCTTGAGTAGTCCAAATAGTTACCACTTATAAACAATGGTATTTGTCCCTGAAGCTGGTTTGAGTGAAGATCAATATTCAACAGATTGTAAGTAGAACCAAGTAAAGGAGCTTCTAGGCTTACCAACTTGTTACAACAGAGACCTAGAGTTTTGAGAGGAAGCCGCCATATCCAATTGGGTATCTGACCTGGAATCTGGTTGTCTGAAAGGTCCAAGTAGGCTAAACTAGATTGGTTTTGCAGGAAACTTGGGAATGTTTTCAACTTGTTAGAAGCCATCTTCAAGGCCTGAATCTGAAGGAGGGAAGGTTGTGATGAGTTGGTATCATTATGATTAGACAACAAGCTATTGTGGGTTAGATCAAGAAATGAAAGATTTCTCGACTCCTGAAGGCCATAAAAAGAAAAATCACTCAAGTTGTTTGAAGAAAGATTTAACTCTTGAAGCCTTGGAAGATTAAAGATAGACACGGGTATTGATCCTTCCAAATTTTTCCTACTCAAATCAAGTTCGTACAGCAAGTACGAAGAGACATTAGAAAATTCAAGCACCTGACCAGAGAAGTGATTTCCAGAAAGAACTAGCCTCCGCAGCAAGGGAATAGAAAAGGGAGACAATGGAATACTACTGTAGAGAAGATTGTTGGACAAGTCAAGAAGCATAAGCTTGATGAGTTTGTCCCATTGAATATAATTAATGGAACCATAAAACTTGTTGGATGACAAGGCCAAAACCCCAATTGTGTTAGGTTTGCTAGTGACTTTGGAACTGCCCCTGTGAAATTGCAATATGAAAGATCTAATCTAGACAACATTTCAAGGTTGCCAATAGAGTCCGGCAAGACACCTGAAAACTTAGTCCTGAATAGAACTAGGGATTCGAGAGATCCATTCTTTAGAAATTCCGGTAAGGAACCACGAAGCTCTGAATTAGCTAATAGGTCAACAAACTCCAGTGTTGGTACCTGGAACATCTCTTTGGGAAATGCTCCGTACAAGTTACAAGTAGAGAGACTCAAGGAAATCAAACTAGAAAAATTGGCAAAGAATTTTGGAACCGGACCAGAGATGTGGTTGTTATCCAATATTAACATGGATAGAGAATGAAGCGTGGCAAATGATTCATGAATAGGGCCTAAAGATCACAAAAGGACAAGGTCAACACACTCAACTTTGGGAGTGAAGATGATATGGTTTAGCCCTAGTGAGATCCCTCAGCTAACAGGTTTATATGATCAAGATATAATTCTGTAAGCTCTGTGAGGTTCTGAATTAGCATGCTCAAATTTGGGTTCTCAGCAAAAAAGGGATAGGAACTATAAGAGAGATCAAGAACTACCAGCCTCGTTAAGTGTTCAACCTCGATTGGAATTTGCCCAGAAAAATAAGCCCCACTTAAATTCAAATACTTCAACTCTGTAAGCTTTCCGATTGCAGATGGAATTGAAGAGCCACTGAAGTTGGTATAGGCTAAATTGAGGCTCTGAAGATGTTGTAGTTGGAAAAGACTGCTGGAATTGTCAATGTTGCATGAGATGGACTCGCTGCTGATGTCAAGTCCAACAACACTCCCATTAGTGCTGCAAGTTACACCGAGCCAAATACAGCATTCGGTATTCGAATTCCATGTTATGAGCTTGGAGGAAGAAGAAGAATCAAATACAAGACTTTTCTTGAAATTGAGCAATGATTCTTTATGGACTTCAATACACTTGCTGTGAACACCAGGGATGAGGTTAGTAACACAGGGAGTGATCAAGAAGAGGAAGAAATGGAAGAACAAAGTTATCATTCTTATAGCAAATTTTCAGATGCACAAATGCACTTTAAGAAAGTGATAATTAGGTTGTGGTGGCTTCTAAAAGGTACGTGGGAATGGAAAATGCCTTCGTATAATCTGTGTTTGGCTTGACTTTCAAGTCCTCTCCTCTGCATCCATAGTTAACTTCCAGGAAAAGTTAGAAAAGTGGATGGCATATGTCTTTAAGTCCTCTCTCTATTCAGATAAAACAAAAGTTGGAGTGTAGAAAAGTGGACGACATATGTCTTTGAAGTCTTCTCCTCTTTATTCAAATAAAAAAATAATAGACGTTGGTATTAGTCTCCTCTCTATTAAAATATTCCACATTCACATGCCTTCATACCTTTGCACAAGAAGTATGGTGCAAGCTGAAATGACCGAGTATGGGCACACCAGCTGTCTATTCTTCTATTTCTTTTTCATTTGTTATCCTATTCCTACGGTGCTGTCTGAACTATCCTCACACTGAATAAGAGAAATATCACTAATGATCACTGAGTTATGACTTATACTCACTGTATTTTCAACAATATCACTTAACTCACTCAGTTTTACATCTGTCTTTCACTTAACTCACTGCCGTTAATTCTACCGTTAGAAGCCGTTAAAACTTAGGGTATATTTGTCAAAACACTTAAAAATCATTTTTAACTTTAAAAAACTACATTTATTAGATTTTTTTCAATTTTTTTTAAATTTCTTTTGAAATTTCTAATAAAAAATGATTTTTTAACTTAAATATAATTTGGAAAAAAAATTGTCATTTAAAAAAAAAAAGCTAGAAATGCATTTTTTTAGTGTTTAGACAAATATACCCTCAATTTACATTTATTAGACTTTTAAAAAAAAATTAAGTTCTCAGATTTCTAATAAAAAATGATTTTTTTAACTTTTTTAAATTATATTTAAGTTAGAAATGCATTTTTTTAGTGTTTGGACAAATATACCCTCAATTTTCATAGCTTTTAAAGGCATAATTAACGACAATGAGTTAAGTGAAAGACGGATGTAAAACTGAGTGAGTTAAGTGATATTGTTGAAAATATAGTGAGTTAAGTGTCGAATAAGTTATAACTCAGTGACCATTGGTGATGTTTTCCCCTACCAAATAACCACTATGATCAATCTCTCTAAGAGTCTAAACACTACTACTTCATGGGATATCAACTATGAACCAAACCCATGTCTATGGGAAGAAGTCGAGTGCAATCCCCTGAACTATTCATTTGTAACCCAAATTTCTCTCTCCAAATTGGTCTATATCTTCCTTGGATTTTCTTCCAATTATTTGCCAAATTGAGTCTTTTGCAGATTCCTGATGTGTCACACAACCTTCTGACTACAATCCATCTGAGTTTATCTCAGCTTGTGGAAGCATAGATGGGCTAAAGCTACTCAATTTTAGTTATAACAATTTGACTGATTCCTTGCCTTGCTTCGTGTTGGAGTTCTTGGACCTCTCTCATAACAGTTTGTTTGGGAGCATTTGCATAGATGGATTGGTTGGGCTTAAAAGCTTGAACCTTAGCTTCTTCCATTTGGGAGTCTGTTCCTATTCATCTCGGGAAATGCGTGGTTTCGGAGGAGCTTGTGCTTTCTAAGAATGGATTTCACAGTGTAATGCCTGTTGAAATTGTGGCCATTGTTGTAGTATAAATGTATAATACTCTGTATGTCTATATCATGTAACAAATACGTAAAGTATTTAGATAGGTACTTGAGTGTATAATCATAGGTACTTGAGTGTATGAAGACTTATGTAAACATGCTTTACCAAGGGGCAACAAGCATGGCAGAAATCATCATCAAGATGATTATCATTTTGATTTTCTTTTTGAGCTTTCACACTACAAATGTATCCCTATAAATACCTCATTGTATGAGATGAATAACACACTTGAAATCTTCATTCTCTTTGAAATATTACTTTCTCCCTCTCTCTGTTAATTTACGTTTTTCCTTAAACACGTTATCAGCACGAGCTCCTAGCCCTTGCTAGCCATACTGTGTGCTGCCCCTGCGCTCGTTCCTGTGCAGATCAGCCTGCTTGCACGTCCCGAAACATCTTGTTCAGGACCTCTGATCAAAATACTTTCTTCATCAAAGTTGTTCATCTATGTCTCCTCTATCTGACCTCCAAATTTCAGCCCTGACGGAATCGTTTTGAGACCTGTACACCATTTGAAGTGGGATCTGTTCAGAAATGAATTTGCTCCGAATTTCAACAAGTAAGTTTTAAATACTACAAGTTCCAGTTTTTAAGTTTTTATTCATTTTCTCTCCTTTTTCCTTATTTTCGGGAACTTACAATCAAAAGCAGAATTATAGAAATTCACGTCAAACGAACTAAGAGTGTTCGTAATCAATGAACTAAGAGTGTTCATAATGATTCTTGGAAATTGATTTCTTGGTAGTATAGCTCGGAAATCTTATTATTTTTCGTGGAAGTTTAAAGTCCGAAACTAATATTTTCTTCTTATTTTCAAAGATGTTGAATGAACCTAGACTCGATTTTCAAATCCTTGACTCAACAGGTTCGGATTACCATAGCTAGAAAACCGACGTTGAGAACCATCTCACATCGAAATGGATATTGCCAATCATCCATGCACCAGACCCAGCCCTTGCGTTCCCTCGAACACCCAAAAGGCATGCACAAGCAATCATCTTGATGCGACGTCATATGGACAAAGCACTCAGATTAGAGTACATGTCCATCAAAGATGCAAAGGATTTATGGGAGGCACTATAAGAGCGCTTTAACAATATCCAAGATTCTCTCCTCCTTGACTTGAAGGTTCAGTGGAATGATGTACGCTTCTCGACTTCAAGTCTATTGCTGAGTACAATTCAGAAGCTCTTCGTCTCAAATCCATGTTGAGGTTCTGTCAAAAACCCCTCACAGAAGAAGAGCTAATTGAGAAAACTCTCTCCACCTTCCCCGTTGCAGCAATTTTTCTATCAAAGCAATATCTCACTGAAGTAAATGCTGGACGAATTACGAGGTTCAATGAGCTCATTAATGTTTTGTCGGTAGCCGAAAAGCACGACAACATTCTCATAAAGAATTATAATTCAAGACCCATTGGAACCAAGAGCGTTCGTGAGACAAATTATAATGCACCCAAGAGAGGGCACAAGGAGCGGTACCCTAGCAATAGGGGACATGTGTACCCTAATAATAATAGGGGACATGAAGGACGAACAGGTCCATATAACCTCCCCAATAAAGAAGAAAACCGCAACTTTAGAGCGAGCACACGTGATGGAAACTCCACACGTGGAAGAGGGAGATATGGCAACATCGGCCGTGGAAATAACACCATGAGCCGTGGAGGCCACACCATGCGTCGTGTTAGTAGCAGCAACCCTCCTATAGAATATCCACAACGTGCACAACCTGCATCTCAAATGAAGGGAGGTAACCACAATGACATGTGTCATCGATATGGATCAATTGAGCATTGGTTTAAGCAATATCATGCAAGTACCCAATTAGCTGCATGCTACAAGGAGTACAGGGAAGCAAGAGAGCAAGAAGCCAAACTTGCTGAAGATGAAAATAGTGAAGATATCAACCGTTGATGACTTCAAAGCTGTAAATGAATAGCACGAGGATGTCATAGACTTTGATTAGAATAATCCTCTTTCTATTTTCCAAGAACGGCAAATGTGCCTTAGTCAATAAATAACAATTGTATTAACTCTTTCTCATGTGGCGTATTCCCAATGAAGTATGATGTCTAAGAAAGTAATTGAGATAGGGGTATTTAAGCGAGCCTCGCTCCACCAACATCTCTCTACTTTCCTGGTCATATTTTATTGGAATTACCAAACGGATTGAGTGACAACAATTTGTCTAAAGTTTGATTTTTGGAATAGACTTATGAAAAACTTTGATGTAATCATTCAATGTATCGCATTATCATTCAATGTCATGGACATGTGTTAATATTCCGAACTTTATTCTTTTTCAGTATGTTTTCTGGAGAATTGGAATGCCTTCTTGATAGTGGCACCACACATACTATATTGCGACATATGCAATTATTTTTATGGATGACACCTAGTCGATCCTCAGTAACTACGATGGCAGGACCATCACAATTGATTCATGGTCGAGGACCAGCTCAATTTTTTGTTACCAAATGGCACAAATGTTAATGTCGCCGAAGCTCTATATGCTCCAAGGGCTGGAAGAACCCTATTAAGCTTTAAAGACATTAGAGCCAATGATTTTCATGTGGAAACACATTGTGAGAATAGACAAGAGTTCATTTGCATCACCTCTAAAAACTACGGAAATACACGAGTATTAGAGAAACTTATGTGTCGCTCTAATGGATTGTATGCAACCACTATTAGAGTTATTGAATCCAACCATGTCATGAATGAAAATTTATGGGATTCTGACACATACAGGCTTTGGCATGACCGTTTGGGACATCCAGGTCGTGATATGATGCTCCGTATATTAAAAACTTCACACGGACATTCATTCTTCAAAACGAAAAGAAGTACGAACCAAACATTGGTCCAAAGAGTTACTTCTAAAGCATATCATTCGTTTTGCAAAGCTTGCTCTTTAGCAAAGGTAGGATCAAGACCATCCTATGCAAAGGACACTAAAGAAAATATACCATTCTTACAAAGAATACAAGGTGATATTTGTGGACCTATCCAACCAACTTGCGGACCATTTAGATATTTTATGGTGTTGGTTGATGCATCGACACATTGGTCACATGTCATGTTCTTATCCACAAGAAATGCTGCATTTGCTAAACTCCTAGCACAAATCATTAAGTTAAGGGCTCACCACCCTGATCATCCTATTAAGTCAATTCGTCTTGACAATGCTGGAGAGTTTACATCAAGAACTTTTGATGATTATTGCATGTCCATTGGGATTGAGGTGGAACACCCTGTCCCTCATGTACACACCCAAATGGTTGCCAGGGCATTGGTTATGCGCACCAATCTCCCTATTTCTACTTGGGGCTATGCAATATTGCATGCAACTGTGCTTATTCATCTGAGACCCACTGCCACCCAAACCTTTTCTGTGTCCCAGATGGTGACTGGGTATGAGCCTGATGTCTCACACTTACGCATATTTGGGTGTGCAGTCTATGTGCCAATTGCGCCGCCACAGCGCACCAAAATGGGCCCTCAAAGACGTTTAGGCCTTTATGTTGGATATCATTCTCCAAGCATTATCCGCTATATAGAACTCTTGACAGGTGATCTATTTACCGCTAGATTTGCAGATTGTCACTTTGATGAGACAGTCTTCCCGTCATTAGGGGGAGACAAGAACACTAATGTTCAACAGAAAAGACAGGAATTGTCATAGTCCGTTCCCACTTTGTCTCATCTTGATCCCCGAACCACACAGTCTGAAATAGAAGTGCGGAGGATTCTCGATCTTCAGAACATAGCAGAATCAATGCCTGATGCGTTTTCTGATATCACTAAAGTGACAAGATCACATATACCTACTGCAAACGTACCTGCAAGAATTGATGTCCCTAAAACTAAAGGGCATGACATCCCCTCTATGGGTGATGTAGTGGCTAGACCCACGGCTCCTGCCAAGAAGCGCAGGAGGCCATAGGTTCGATGGATTCTCGCCCAAGAAAGAAAGCGAGCTTGACACAAAATAATCCATTAATCATCGATACAAATAATCCATCTCATGAAAAAATTTCAGACTATGGTTATGTCCTAGAGACATCATTGGAGGACACTCCAATGATAGAACCAATTCCAGAGAATAGAGAGATCTCCATGAATTACACTAGTATACATGTAATTATGGACAGAAATTCTATGGCTATTGATGATGCATTTGCATATCATATTGCAAAAGGAATTATAGAATACGATGATATCGAACCTCGCTTCGTTGAAGAATGTCAACGAAGAGCAGATTGGTTCAAATGGAAAGATGCGATCCATACTGAATTGGATTCACTAACAAAGAGACAGGTATTTGGGTCTATAACACTGACACCACCAAATATAAAACCTGTTGGCCATAAATGGGTCTTTGTTAGAAAGCGTAATGAGAAAAATGAGGTTGTTAGATACAAAGCCCGCCTTGTGGCGCAAGGTTTCTCACAACGCCCTGGAATCGACTACGAGGAGACATATTCTCCCGTAATGGACGTTATAACGTTCCGCTACCTTGTCAGTTTGGTAGTTTCCGAAAAACTTGACATGCAGCTCATGGATGTGGTTACATCATATCTCTATGGGGATCTAGATTCAGAGATATATATGAAGGTTCCAGATGGACTTCAATTACCCAAATCAAGTGGCTCTAAACCACAGAGTGCGTTTTCAATAAAATTAAGACGCTCACTATATGGATTGAAACAATCCGGACGGATGTGGTATAACCGTCTAAGTGCCTACTTGATTGGGAAGGGATATATTAACAATGAAATATGCCCTTGCGTGTTCATTAAAAGGACAAGATCCGGATTTGTAATTGTAGCAGTTTATGTCGATGACATGAACCTAATTGGAACTCTAGATGAGTTAAAAGAAACTGCTACATATTTGAAATCTGAATTTGAGATGAAAGATCTCGGGAAAACATGGTTTTGTCTCGGAATAGAACTCGAGCACCGTAATGATGGGATTATGATCCATCAGTCAGCATATACTCAAAAGTTACTAAGGCGCTTTAATAAAGATAAAGCAAAGCCTGTGAGTACTCCCATGATCAACCGTAGTCTTGAGCCCATGAAAGATCCGTTTCGTCCAAATGATGAGGACGAAGATTTATTAGAGGCTGAAATACCATATCTAAGTGCGATAGGCGCATTATTGTATTTAGCTCAATGCACAAGACCGGATATCTCATTTACAGTAAACTTGTTAGCTCGACATAGTTCTGCACCAACACGCCACCATTGGATTGGTATAAAGACAATCCTTCGGTACCTAAAAGGTACGATTGATATGGGCTTGTTCAATCCCTACAGAGAGAAAAGAAATGTGAACACCGGCAACACTATTCATAGTGACCGACGTTCTCCTCCTCCCCTCCATCAAAATGATAATGATGTTCTTACGGGCTTTGCTGATGCAGGGTATCTCTCTGACCCTCACAAAGGTCGCTCCCAAACAGGTTATGTCTTTACCATGGGAAGCACCGCGATATCTTGGAGATCTACAAAACAGACTCTTGTTACTACTTCCTCAAATCATGCAGAGATTATTGCACTACATGAAGCCGTGCGTGAGTGCATATGGCTAAGGTCTGTAAATAGACACATTCGAGAAACTTGTGGTTTGAAATTTACCACAAATGAACCTACATGCATTTACGAGGATAATGCAGCTTGTATTGAGCAAATGAAATTAGGTTTCATCAAGGGCGACAATACTAAGCATATATCACCGAAATTCTTCTACAGTCAGCAACAACAAACACTTCTAAATATTGAAGTAAATCAAATCCGATCAAAAGATAATGTAGCTGACTTATTTACTAAGTCACTACCAAAATCCCCTTTCAAGAAACATATAAGGAGCATCGGATTGAGAAGGATATCCGAACTCCCACGATCTTCAAGGGGAATCTAAATCAGGGGGAGTATCCAGAAACATACTTCACACTCAACGCGCGTTGTGCTCTTTTTCTCCTTCGATCAAGGTTGTTTTTTCCCATAGGGTTTTATTACTTGGCAAGGTTTTTAACGAGGCAACTTTGAAGCGCACCACCAACACAATACTATTGAACATGAAATATCCAAGGGGGAGTGTTGTAGTATAAATGTATAATACTATGTATGTCTATATCATGTAACAAATACGTAAAGTATTTAGATAGGTACTTGAGTGTATAATCATAGGTACTTGAGTGTATAAAGACTTATGTAAACATGTTTTACCAAGGGGCAACAAGCATGGCAGAAATCATCATCAAGATGGTTATCATTTTGATTTTCTCTGTGAGCTTTCACACTACAAATGTATCCCTATAAATACCCCATTATATGAGATGAATAACACAGTTGAAATCTTCATTCTCTTTGAAATATTACTCTCTCTTTCTGTGTGTCAATTTAGTTTTTCCTTAAACAGCCATCAGAATTTGACTCTGACTGGTCTAGGCACAAATAGTCTTTATGGCTCTTTTCCTCAGGTAATGGGAGAGCTTTGCTGGAAGTTTTGACTCTATCTTATATGTTGACTGGGAAAATCCCACAAAGCCTATCCAACATCACAAGCCTCAAGCGTTTTGCAGCACATTCAAACTATTTCCGGGGTCCACTTTCCGGTGCAATTACAAAGCATTTGGAAAGTCTGGATCTTAGTAATTCCTTTAGTGGTCGATACCATCGGACCTTTTGTCTCCATTGAATTTGCGGTTTGTGGATTTGTCTAATAATGGCTTAAGTGGATCGATACCTACAGCTATATCCCCAAGTCCGGTCAGATTAAGATTGGGAAACAATGAGTTGATCGGGTCCATTCCTGCCACGCTTGCCACTATGAGGATTTGACGTACGCTACGAGCTCATCACCAGAGAGGAAAGGAGATCACATCATTTCATAATTCCTTGTCATTTTATGAATTTTTGGTCGTTTCCTTTTGGTTTTCTTCGTTCGATAC
This sequence comes from Rosa persica, assembly GCA_025331145.1. Classification (NCBI taxonomy): domain Eukaryota; kingdom Viridiplantae; phylum Streptophyta; class Magnoliopsida; order Rosales; family Rosaceae; genus Rosa; species Rosa persica. The sequence continues at coordinate 1,866,966 of WFKR01000001.1, read as the reverse complement.
TTGCCGTAGGATATGATCTAGTCTTTGGACCTCCCAGGAATTTTTTTTTTTTTCAAATTTGTCATTTAGAACTTCAAACGTAATAATAAAAAATGAAAACCATTGCTGCAGGCCATGCTTTGGTCCCACCGGAGAACAATCTCTGTGTTGCTATGATCTGTTAAATTGATCTTGAAATCTTATGCAACAGCAACATTTAAATATCATGTGTTTGACACAAATCAAGAGGTTTGTACGTGTTGATTAGAAAAGCATCGTGCTTAGTTAGAAAAGTAATTCGGTCTTTTAGTACCCAATCTGTACTTCAAAAGTTAATATGATACAATTTAAGCAAAATATCATAGTCCATCACAAATCTTCTCTTAACCAATAGAGCCTGTCAAAAATTCATTTTCAAGTTGCAAATGTTGCCCTCCAATTTTCTCAATAACACATAACAGAACCACTTGCTAAAGTAGTCCTAACCGCACATGCAACAAAAATTGATAAGGGGAGCTCAAATTGCAGACCTTAGAATAGATTTTTTAAGATTTGATCAAGAGATACCCTCTCTGCTTGTGCTCAGTACCAGAATAACAATACTTTCCCTGCGACACATGAGCACTGTGTCTGAACACGGAGGCTTTTTTAATTTTGATATGAGAAGTGATACTATGCATTCTTCTTATAAGATAAAACTACCAAAATCCTACACAACAGCCAACCAAGCTGAAAAAACAAAGGAATATCTAACAAATGCATCATTGGATTATCCCGTCTGCTACATAAATAGGAGGGAATGAAGCTCCTCATGAACTCCGCAGCGTTTTTGCATCTTTTGTGACCAAAATATATCAACATGTAGCAACTTCAATTTTTCATACAATGAATGTGCAAAGATGACATTATAGTGAAGAAAACTAGATATTGAAAGACATATTGCCTTATCAGCTGAAAATAACTTCTTGGTAATGGGAATCCTAGTGGTCGTCATGTACTTATGTTAATCATTGGTGGGGAGGTTTATTTGTTCGGTTTAATTTAAGTATTTATTAATTTATTTCTTAATATTTCTGAGGATTCTCATAATATGTCTTTGTAGAATTTATTATTAGATTGCCTGTGTAAATAGGCTATTCTAAGATCCTAGTCTTAGGCTTTGCAATATTTGGAATACAATAACAGATTAGAGTTGTTACTCCTGTTGGCTTTCCCTGTTTTGTCACCTTGTCTCCAAAATCTACGGTGTTTGTTATATATCGAGTAACCTAGTGCAGCAGTCATGATTTTCATCTACTCTGACAAATTAACTTGTTTGAAATCAGGAATAAGAAACGCTATGTGTATGGAACCACACTGGATAGCATTGCGAAGGTGACAGGGCTAGTCAAGTTTGATCTGCATGCTGCTTGGAAAAACGAAAATTGAGGTTGGAGGAAACGTCCAAGGCCTTTATGACTTGGGACCTGGTAGATTTGGTTCTGAGACTATTTTTGTTCCCCGTGTTCCTGGTAGTACTTCAGAAGAAGATGATGGCTACTCGATATTCTTTGTACATGTTGAGAATACTGGGTACTACCCACATCTTTCACACTATTTACTAGTTAGGTTCATTTTAATCTAATTCATGTGCTAAATCATCAGTAGGCTAGTGTTGACATGCAGTAAAAGATATGTGAAAATAGAATTAAACCTTTGATTTGCTGATGTGAATTAAATCATCAGTGTAATATTTGTGTTGATTAAGCATCTAATGATCTGTGTAAGTGAACTGTGTACTATACTATTAAACCTTCGATTAGATAATCCTATTCCATTGTCTGGACTGCCCACCCAAAAAGAAAAGAGAAAGGTGCCTAACAAAGGTGGACTTTGATTCTGTCCCTGATCACTTCTGAGTTCTGAAGTTCATCCTTTGCACCCCTTAGAACTCATATGATACTGCTCATTTCCATTTGTAATTGACAGTTAAACTGACGAAGAATATATATCTTTCATCTTTGTAGTATCATTTGTATATAGAGTTCAATCTTCTGGAGTGTAGAATGCAATCTGAACTTGAATTTTGACCATGCAGAAAATCAGCAATTCATGTACTAGATGCAAAAACAATGTCCAGTGATCCTGTTGCAGTTGTTGAGTTGCCCCACAGAGTTCCATATGGGTTCCATGCCTTCTTTGTGACAGAGGTTAGTGCCACTTCAAATGTTCCTAGGATGCTGTTCAATTATTATTCGATTTAGTTTGCTTTTTATGCTGCTTTTTAACCCTATTTTTGCATTTATGTTTCATTCGTCTACTTCTGCACATTTTCTTGTAATGCTTCTGATCTGATTTATGGTTACTAGAACAGGAGGAATTGCAAGAACAAGCAAAGTTCTAATTGTTCAAATCATTGAAAGAACCTATCCTCCGAAAGCAGCCTTGTGTAAATTGAACCTGCTGCATAGATGGTCTCGCCTCTGCACCAATAATGTATTTATATACACCTTTTTAGTGTAATTATATACACCTTGTAGACTAAAGTTGTATTAATCTACTTTGGAGAAGGAAATGAACATCCAGGAATAGTTGCATGCATAATGCACATACCCCCTTTTTTTTCCCTCTTGAATTGTCGGACTCAGTATCTTAATTTTTCACTTGCAGCTTATATATCCATTGGAAGATCTCTTTGTCCAGCTTATGCATCCATTCAACATTTACTTTCTGGTTCTTACTCGTCAATGGCACTATCACTGCTTGCAGCCAATACTTGGATTCTCTAGCTCATCTTGATTGGTTGCAAAAGGACAAAGGTTTGCCATAAGTAAAAGCTACGACTAGTCGGCTATGGATTTTCAAGGGAGCCAATTTTCTCTTCTAGTTAAGCATGACATGGGCTCCATTCTTATTTAGAAAAAGATAGGAAACAGTAACACCACCCAACTTACCTTGGACGACTTTTGTTTTAGGCAATAATTCTACGGTGGAAAGAGTAGTAGAGTCCAGTCGAACTCCCCCTTCCAACACGCCCAACATCTCTCTTAACCCTCCCTTATTCAAATTGCTATTTAACCTGCTGCATTCTTGTGCGTGTATTACTCTCTCACATTCACATGCTTTCATAAATTTTAGCAGCAAGGGGAGTATGTGCAAGCTGAAATGACCAAGTATGGGCACAGCAGCTCTCTTTTCTTCTATCTCCTTTTTTATTTGTTATCCTATTCCTATGGTGCTGTCTGAAATATCCTCGCACCAAATAATCACTATGATCAATCTCTCCAAGAGTCTAAACACTACTACATAGGCATGAGTTATCGACTATGAACCAAACCCATGTCTATGGAAAAGAGTCGAGTGCGATCCCCTGAACGATTCATCTATAACCCAAATTTTTCTGTCAGATTTGTCTCTACCTTGCTCAGATGGGAGGATATTTGAAAACAATCACCATATCACAAAACAGAAGAATTACTTGCTCACACTACACAATATTTCATCAATGTTACAAGCGTAAAGTGATCACATTGCAATTGCAAGAACGACTACAACATAGCTTACGACACCCAGCGGCGGAGGGAGGAATATATATGTATGGGGGCCAAAAAATTAACCAAACACCAAAAGACCATTGATGAACCAAAATACATCCCATGTATTTGCAATCAGTGCATATAATACACAAAAATGATTTGCATTATACAAAAAAGACTTGAGCTATTTCTTAGCACAAAAGACGATCAATATTTCCTAACAAAACAGGAACAGTATGGTTTTAGTACATTCAATATTTTTCACGAAATTTCACCAACAAAGTGCGCAGATATGGTTTAAAAAGAAATCTTGTATGAGGGCGTTTTCTCTCTCTCCCGTTTTTCTTTGGTAGCAGCAAGGCTGTACTTCTGTTTTCCAATCGATCTCTTCGGTCAATTTACCATATTCCTATCTTCTGCTTCTCCATCCATTCCTTGTTCAGATCCTTCATCCCTACCGTCCACTATGGGGATTTTGAAGGTCATTGTTGTTTGGGCGACCCGTGATGTTGATTCACATCAACCGGTGATGGAGGCATCAGTGTTTCTTTGGCACTTCGTGACGGCATTGATAGCAGTGGTCCTGAACTGCTTCAACGCTCAGATTTTCCCTCTCTGGTTGGCCTCAGTGCATAGCTTGGTGTGTTGGTCTGGGTCTTTTGTGACGCAGTCGGAAGTAACCTGGGTTTACAAACAATAAACCCTAAAAAGATAAATCTAGAGTCCACCAGAGAATTTGAGAAAAATCTCTCATTTTATTAAATTTAATATGATAAACTAATCTTAATACAAAACATGATGGTGCTTATATAGGCATCCAAGTCATAACCTAATCATAATCATAATCTAACAAGAAACCCTAGAGAATCCAAATTAAAAAGGAAACTAAAAACCTAAATAAAAAGAATCATAAAACAAATGTAAAACTAGCCTAAAAATATTAAATCTCGAATCGGATAATTAAAACGACATATTTTGGCCTAAATCTGATAGGGCTCACTAAAGTAAGTCTTGAAGATCTCATCGTTCCCATTCTGGAAAGGTATCATACGTCTCAAACGGACATTCTGGCCAAAAGTTGATCAAATCTGATTCACAATCAAAACCTGACTTTTTGTACGAGTAATCCGGAAGGTCCAAAACCAAATCTTCTTAAATATTCCAGCGGCTAACAATCTCATTACGCGTGAGTTACCTATTTGTCAATCACTCTTCTTGATTTTATGCCGCTTCTTTGCTTTTATTATTTTCTGGCTGAACCGGGCCCATTCTTGTCCTACATCATTTTGACCCGGGAGGCGGAGGCATAGTGGATTCCGACAGCGCTGCTGCTGGTAGAGAGGCCGGTGGTGGTAAGGTTAGTGATGGTGATAGCATGGCTTTGGCTTTCCCCTTGTCCATGGCTTTACTTCCTCCCCTATGTGTGATCCTGGTGGTGGTGGTTGTGCTGTCTTGCCATGGTGAAGATGATGTGTCGGCGGCTGGCAGCTATCTGCTTCTTGGATGGCTAGGATTTGATTCAGGCCTAGGGTTTGTCGGGGTCTGAATGTGGGCCTAACCCATTCCTTTTATTTTTATTTTGTTTTCCCTTTGTTGTTGGGCTTGGAAGTGACAGGCCAAGTCTAATACTCTGGGTGTAGGTTTTTCTTTTTTTGTTTTTTTTATTTTCGTATGCGGCATTGGTGGGGTGTGTTTCTGATTTGGTATGGTCGTGATCGGCTTTGCATTCCCACTATTGTTCTGTATATGTTGGGCTCTTGAAAGTTGGAGTGTGTTACTCTTTAGAAGTTTGTTTCCAGATCGTGGCTAGCTTCTTGTAAAGGTTACTACTACTTGTATTTGGGTCCGATTAATAAAAGTGTTCACATTTCTTCTCAAAAAAAAAAAAAAAAACAGAAACAATATTGCTAAAGTCATCTATAGCTGTCCTCGACGAGGAGCCATGTTTTGGAATCGTTGAATTATAGGCTCATTCAAAATGGCATTGAATATATCTTTCTCAAGGTATACCGTTAAGCTATCATTCAACCACTGATCTCCCATTCGATTTCGCATTCAATTTTTTATGATGTTCACGACAGAGAATGCTCTTTCAACTGTGGTTATTGCAGCTGGAAGTACTAGTGCCAAGGTTATGAGTAGATAGACAAATGGATATGTCTTGTGCTTTCTTGTCTCAACAAGTTCATGTGCTAGAGAAGAAATTCCTTGCAAGTCTTGAAACTTTGTGTTAGATTGCATATCATCAATATAAATATCAAGCTGAGATTGTAGTACCAACAAATCTGATGTAGAAAAATCATCCGGATAAAATTGAGCAAGACGAATTAAACGTTGCTTGGTGAAAGCAAAAAATGAATGATTCGGACGTAAACATGCCAAACAAAGGAGTAGCTCAGTATTAACCTCATTGAAATGATTGTTTAGCTCTTGAAGTTGGAGATCTATCACAGCGCAAAAGAAATCAAAGCGATAATAGTGCCGATTTGTGATTTTTGGACTTTCACGTTTTGATTTCCCTTTACATAGATGTTGATCACTCATGTTGGGAACCATAATATTTTCCTTACCACAAAAGACAACAACCTGCTGTAGTAAAGAATCCCATCCATTATCCCTCATATCTTGCAAATTTTCACTAAATCCATTGCATTTACTATATCTTGATCATCTTTTTGCAAGGCTTGTGACAACTCATGACTAATTCCAAGTACGATCATCATCAAGTGCAGACTAAATATGAAATCAAAAGATTGCAATATCCCCAATGAAATAAATGCATCATGTTTTGATCAGAAACTACTTTGTCAAATGCAATTTCATCGAGCACATCAACTATAGGAGAGAACATGCCAATAAAGTTTATGAGTGTACCATAATGTAAGCTCCAACGTGTATCGGCTGAATGCTTAATCTCAATTTCTTGATTTAAGCCTCTTCCACTTGAAAATTCTCCAACTTTCAATGCTTGAACAACTGTGAGAGACTGCTTTTCTTGAAGAATGTCATGCCGTTTAGAAGATGCACCAACAATATTTACAACATGACCAACTATTGTGAAGAAGGCACCTACAATGCTATATCCACCAAAGCTAACTGAAGCTGATGTGCAAAACAATGGACATAGAAAGCAGAGGTATTCTCCTTCAAAATAAGTGTCTTTAAGCCATTAAGTTCCCCACTCATATTACTGGTTCCATCAAAAACCTGACCACATAAACTTGATATGCTTAAACTATGTTTACAAAGCAATGCATTTATAGCTTCTTTAAGTGTAATGGCAATGGTATTGGCAACATGTTCAATGCCAATGAAACGTTCAATCACACAACCATGCTTATCCACATAACGAAAGATAACAACCATCTGCTCTTTTATAGAAACATCTCTAGCTTCATCAACTAGAATAGAGAATAATGCATTATCCATGTCTCTAATTATAACATTTGTGGTTTTAACTGCAGCAGCATTTACTGTCTTTTTGAATCATTGGTGATGCCATTTTGAGATTTTCTGGAGCATTTTTCAATGCAACAGCTCTAACTTCTTCATTATGATCAGCAAGAAATTACAAAAGCTCAAGAAAGTTACCTTAATTGCTTGAATTGTCTGACTCATCATGACCCCGAAATGCAAGGCCTTGTTTGAAAACTACATTATGTGATTAAAGTGTAAGTAAAATTGTTTGAAAACTACGAAACGATCAATATAGCAAACAAAGTCATGTGTAATCTATCAAAAATATTCCATCCTTGAAGGCATGCAAAAAGAAAAGAGATCAAAACAATGGCAATAAAATGTTTCCACACAAAAACAGAGCAATCAAATTATACTATCAACATTATAACATGAATACATGATACTGATGATAGAACATCAAGTCATCAATTCACGTTGTTCTCAATAAGTCTACATGAAATACACAAGAACAGAGCCACAGCCCACATAGGAGAAGAAAAACAATAAAAAAGAAACAAACAAATTAATCAACCTGAGTGCTGGCTTTGGTAGTTGAGTTTGATCAACAAAGATATATTGATAGCTAGGGTTTAAAAAATGAAGTCATCGCAGCAAGCCAACAACTAGGATTCTAGGAAGCCAGCAATATCAGTGGTTATTGACTTTGAGTGCAAAATGTTACCTTTGGTACTTTCGTAGTTGAGTTTGAATATATATGCTGAATGGGGTTGTACAAGAAGCTTCATGGTCCTCTTTTTCTTGTTTTTTTGTCAGTTTGTGGGAGTTGTGTGTTATGGGGTGTGGGCCTGTTGACGGTTTGGAGTTTGACTATTGTATATCATATATGTGGGCTTTGAACAATGCTATATGCAATTATGGATTTATGGGAACACCGAACATGTATATATAACATATATATGTTGTTTATATATGGCCACTTGAAGGGGGTAAATTGTGTACTTGGGGACCAACTGTCAAAAGCTCAATGGGGGTAGTGGCCCCTACTCTTCTGAATTGCCTCCGCCCCTAACGACACCAGACCAAAAGAAAAAACAAAACAAAAAAACATAATTACGACATTCAACTTGATCTCATCTCCATAATTCAGCTTACTTGAGCTTCCATTTAACGTCGGAGGTGGCCATATGATTGTTGTATCCGATGTCAGAGGAGGCCCCTATAATCCTTTGTTACCCTCGAAGAAGGTATTTGGAAATGTCGATAACTGAGTACTACTTGGGATCCTTCCCGTCAGTCGATTATATAAGAGGTCAACTCAGGTGGTTTTGTGAGAGGTCTAAGGTCAATGGTTCTCATGTTACCAAAGGATGATAGGATTCCCCTGTGAAAGCATTACTGGATAGATTGAGGACATATAATAATCTCAGTAGACCCATGTCCTTGGGTATTGTTCCGTTGAACTTGTTAGCAGAAAAGTCAATCAAAGTGAAGATAGTTGAAATACATACAAGATCCATCTCTAGGCCTTTGCTTGTAGTTGTTACTACATCTACATAATCAATAACGAGGCCACTTCCCCCACCTGCTGCCCTCAAAAGCTAGGGTAAGTTTGGTAATCATCTTCTTCAACTGTCATTGCCTGCAATGTTGTCAATGATGTACCTGGTATTTCACCATTGAAACTGTTATGAGCTAAGTCTATGATTTGAAGCTTCGGCCAGGTGCCATTGGTCTCAGGACATCCAATGGGTCCATAAAATTTGTTGGATTGCAACACAAGGACACACAAGGTGGATATGGTCTTCAACATGCAGGGAAAGACATATGTTATCTGATTGGTTCCAAGGTCTAAAACCTCTAGGCTTGAACAATTGGCTAGAGATTTCGGAAATCGACATTGTATATGATTTCTGCTCAGAGCTAGAGTTTGCAAATCACAACCTTGAAGAAAAGTATCAGGGATAGATCCAGTAAGGTTGTTTCTCCTAAAATTAAAGACATTAAGCGAAGATGTCTGAGTCAAGCATTGGGGAATGATTCCACTCAAAGTGTTATTAGAGAGATCAAGAAATATACCACTTGCATTGCATATCGATATTGGAATTTCCCCATACAATTTACTGCTTGAAAGAGAAAGGTAGGCTGTGGAGGAAATGAAATCACCAATATCAGTTGGTATACAAGAGCTGAAATTATTCCTTGAGTAATCCAAATAACTACCCTTTATAAACAATGGTATTTGTCCCTGAAGCTGGTTTGAATGAAGATCAATATACAACAGATTGTAAGTAGAACCAAGTAAAGGAGCTTCTGGACTTACCAACTTGTCACAACAGAGACCTAGAGTTTTGAGAGGAAGCCCCCATATCCAATTCGGTATTTGACCAGGAATCTGGTTGTCTGGAAGGTCCAAGTAGGCTAAATTAGATTGATTTTTTCAGGAAACTTAGGAATGTTTTCAACTTGTTAGAAGCCAACGTCGAGGCATGAATTTGAAGAAGGGAGGGGTGTGATGAGTTGGTACCATTATGATTGAACAACAAGCTACTGTGGGATAGATTAAGAAATGAAAGATTTCTAGACTCCTGAAGGCCATAAAAAGAAAAATCACTCAAGTTGTTTGACGAAAGATTTAACTCTTGAAGCCTTGGAAGATTAAAGATAGACACGGGTATTGATCCTTCCAAATTGTTCCTACTCAAATCAAGTTCGTACAGCAAGTACGAAGAGACATTAGAAAATTCAAGCACCTGACCAGAGAAGTGATTTCCAGAAAGAACTAACCTCCGCAGCAAGGGAATAGAAAAGGGAGACAATGGAATACTCCTGTAGAGAAGATTGTTGGACAAGTCGAGAAGCTCAAGCTTGATGAGTTTGTTCCATTGAATATGGTTAATGGAACCAGAAAACTTGTTGGATGACAAGGCCAAAAACCCCAATTGTGTTAGGTTTGCCAGTGACTCTGGAACTGCCCTTGTGAAATTGCAATCTGAAAGATCTAATCTAGACAGCATTTCAAGGTTGCCAATGGAGTCCGGCAAGACTCCTGAAAACTTAGTCCCAGATGGAACTAGGGATTCGAGAGATCCATTCTTTAGAAATTCTGGTAAGGAACCACGAAGCTCTGAATTAGCTGATAGGTCAACAAACTGTAGTGTAGGTACCTGGAATATCTCTTTGGGAAATACTCCATGCAAGTTACAAGCGGAGAGACTCAAGGAAATCGAGCTTGAAAAATCGACAAAGAATTTTGGAACCAGACCAAAGATATTGGTTCCAGACAATCTTAACGTGGACAGAGAATCAAGCTTGGCAAATGATTCATGAATAGGACCTAAAAGATCACATAGATGATATGGTTCGGCCCCAGTGAGATCCCTCCGCTGATAGGTTTATATGATCAAGATATAAATCTGTAAGCTTTGTGAGGTTCTGAATTAGCATGCTCAAAATCGGGTTCTCAACAAAAAAAGGGTAGGAATTATCAGAGAGATCAAGAATTACCAGCCTTATTAAGTATGCAACCTCGATGGGAATTTGCCCAGAAAAATTAGCCCCACTTAAACTCAGATACCTCAACTCTGTAAGCTTTCCGATTGCAGATGGAATTGAAGCCATTGAAGTTGGCATATGCTAAATTGAGGCTCTGAAGATATTGTAGTTGGAATAGACTGCTGGAATTGTCAATGTTGCATGAGATAGACTCGCTGCTGATGTCAAGTCCAACAATACTCCCATTCGTGCTGCAAGTTACACCGAGCCAAGTACAGTATTCGAATTCCATGATGAGCTGGGAGGAAGAAGAAGAATTAAATGCAAGACTTTTCTTGAAATTGAGCATGATTCTTTCTGGGCTTCAATACACTTGCTGTGAACAGGAGGGATGAGGTCAGTAAGACAGGGAGTGATCAAGAAGAGGCAGAATGGAAGAACAAAGTTATCATTCTTACAGCAAATTTTTATATGCACAAATGCACTTTGAGAAAGTGATAATTAGGTTGTGGTGGCTTCTAAAAGTACGTGGGATTGGAAAATGCCTCCATATAATCTGTGCTTGGCTTGACTTTCAAGTCCTCTCCTCTCCATCCAGAAATAACCTTCAAGAAGAGTTACGATAGAAGAGTGGATGGCATATGTCTTTCAAGTCTTCTCCTCTCTATTCAAAGTTCAAACAAAACAAAAGTAAGACGGTAGACAAGTGGATGTCATATGTCTTTCAAGTCTTCTCTCCTCTATTCAAATAAAAAAATAATAGACGTTGGTATTAGTCTCCTCTCTATTAAAATATTCCACATTCACATGCTTTCATATCTTTGCAAAAGTAAGTAAGTACAAGCTTGTCATCCAAAAAAAAAAAAAAAGTAAGTGCAAGCTGAAATGACCAAGTATGGGCACACCAGCTCTCTTTTCTTCTATCTCTTCTTTTTTATTTGTTGTCATATTCCTATGGTGCTGTCTGAAATATCCTCACACCAAATAACCACTATGATCAATCTCTCCAAGAGTCTAAACACTACTACTTGGTCATGGGATATCGACTATGAACCAAACCCAATTCTATGGGAAAGAGTCGAGGGCGATCCCCTGAACGATTTATCTATAACCCAAATTTCTCTATCAGATTTGTCTCTATCTTCCTCGGATTTTCTTCCAATTGTTTGCCAAATTGAGTCTTTTGCAGGTTCTTGATGTGTCACACAACCTTCTGACTACAATCCCATCTGAGTTTATCACAGCTTGTGGAAGCATAGATGGGCTAAAGCTACTCAATTTCAGTTATAACAATTTGACTGATTCCTTGCCTAGCTTTGTTGGGTTTGCTGCGTTGGAGTTCTTGGACCGCTCTCATAACAGTTTGTTTGGGAGCATTTCCTTAGAGTTAGATGGATTGGTTGGGCTGAGCTTGAACCTTAGCTTCAACCATTTCGAAGGGTCTGTTCCTACTCATCTTGGGAAATACATAGTTTTGGACAAGGACTAAAATATCGAATATCGATAGTCTAAAAAATGGAAATATCGAGGAAATTTCTATCTAAGTAAATTTTCGAAAAAAAAAATGATGGAAATTTAGAAAGTAACATGGAAATCATTATTAAATTTTCATGAAATGTTTACATGATCTGTTATCTATAGTATTTCAAAAAAAATGTCTGATAAACTTAATTGTATAATGATTGTAGTAATTTAGAGTATAATAAGATACATTGACATGACAAAGAAATGAAATTCTAAATGAGAAATCTCAAAAATGACTTAAATAGGAGATTAGGAGAGTTAATTATTAATTATGATAATATTTTACAATTAAATAGATATGTTAAATAAACATCGGTCTTCAAACAAACAGAAAAATAAGTAGAAAATAGTCCATAGAAATACATAGAAAAGTTTTTTTATTTATTTTTTTTTTTAATAGAGCCAAAAGTTTACTAGTTAGCAAATTAGATAATCATAAGATTTATAAGTAGGGCTGGGCATTTAAGCCCGAAAACCCGCAAATCCTGACCGGCCTGTCAAAGCCCGACCCGTTCAGGCCGGGCCTTATTTTTTTTGTCAACAAAACGGTTCGGGCCGGGCTTGCACTTTCAAAGATATGGTTCGAGCCGGGCCCTGCCATTCAAAGTTAGGAAAGCCCGTTTAGGCCCGTCTAAGTTAAAAGGATACATATGTCCATATATTATTGGACCTCATATAAGGCTCAGAATTTCTACTATAGGATCAGATACACCAAATTGTTCCTCTCTCAAACACCTAAAGTCCAATACGACTAACCTAATCAATCCCAGCCATTTCTTCAAACCCGATCTGAACCTAGAGAGTAGAGGCCGCCTCCTTCACCTTCAGTCATAGTCCTTCCCAAACGGCCAAACCCGATCCACCAACGCCGAGACAGCGAGACTCACACACTCTCTCTCTCCACTTCACCTGCACTGCGAGACACCGAGAGCCCGCAAACCCAATCTGAAGCTAGAGAATAGAGAGGCCGCCTGATCTGAACCCAGCGCCAAGAGCCCGCAAACCCGATCTAAACCCAGCGCCTCCGCCTCCGCCTCTGCCATATCCATCAACGCCGAGACTCACTCTCTCTCTGTCTTTGTCTCTCTTTCTCTCTCTTCACATCAAGCTGTGAGTTTGTGAAGGTGTTCTTCTTCGAACTGGTGGCTCCGGAGGTGTTCTGCTTCGAACTGATAGTCTGATTCCTTCTCTCCAAAGGTAAAAATTCATTTCCCTTCTTCTCGTCCTTTTTCTCAAATATACAAACTTGTTGTGACTTCTGGGAAGTATTGTGTTGAGTTTTATGTGCAAAAAGATTCATTTTTTTGAAGTAATTCTGTAACTCTGTAACTCAATGTATAATAACTATGGCTCGTAAATCTGTAACTCTGTAACCCTAAGTTCTATGCACACTAAGTGTTTGATGAAATGTCTGAGTAGCTGCTGAAACTTTTTGTTTTTTTTTTTTCCTGATTTGTATAGGTCTGATATCGCTTCTGCTGCTGGCTGAGATTGTAGGGGCTGCTTCCAAGTTGGAGATTATATCACTTACTGTATGTGGTCACTACTTCAATGTGTTTCTTGCATTTACTATATTTGTCATTGGAACTCTCTACTTAGCTGCTTGTCTCTGTTTCCGATTTTTTGTTTAGATGCAAGCATAGAATGTAGCTATACCCGGATACTACATGGGATTTAATGAGTTGGGAAAATTGAAGATGATATAACTACATTGGCCAGGATTTGAATAGTATCAAATGCCATAAGGATAGAGAATTGTACTAGCTAATATGGGACTGATGATTTTTCTGAGCAGTCAGGTGATATTATCAATATTCTTACAAACTGATTATTATGTTCTCTGCGATATTATCATAAACTGATGTCAAGTTTGATTTGTCTTCACTTTATTTTAAACTTCTGCTCTAGTTCTGGGATGCTCCGGTTTTGATATGTCTTCACTCTATTGAGTCACTGATTGATAGTTTTTGACTTTTTGTATATTGGCTGGTGTAGAGATCGTGATTGCCAATTGATGGAAGGCTTTGCTGGATAGCTGTTGAATGCTTGGAAGACTGGAGAAAAGAAAAACTATTGAATTGCTTCTTCCAATTTGGACTTTCTATTTCAATTATAACTTTGTATTTGAATTGGGACTTTGTACTTGAATTGTTGCTTTTTATTTGAATTGGGACATTGTATTTGAATTGGGACGTTGTATTTGATTTCAATCAATATTCTTGCCTTCTTGTATTTGAATTTGGATAATGAACTCTACATATTTGGATATTTGAATGTGCAGGTTGAATTTTGGATATGGATAGTGTGTTGAACTTCAACTTGTTGAAATCATGAAATTAAAGGAATGTGGATTATATATGTGGGCAGAGACTCAGAGAGTAAAGAAAAAAGCTGGTATTTGGGCCCGAAAGCCCAGAAACCCGACCCGAAAGTAAACAGGGCCGGTCCCAGGCCGGTTCCTGTAAGTGCCAAAACGGGCTTTAGGCCCGAATCGTAAAAAACAGGTCGATTCTGGGCCCAGTGAAATTTTAGGTGGGTCCGGCCCGTGCCCAGCCCTATTTATAAGCATGGAGGGAAAGACTCAAAGAGTGATACATGACCCTATCAATATTTAAAGTTTTCATTTTAGATGTTATACAGTTTAGCCGGATTGGATAAGGACAAGGGCTAGTTTTCACGAGGTATCAGGTTTGAACTCTAACCTCGTTAAAATTTGGCTTCAATTTTAGTCAAATTTCGAAAAATTTAAAAAAAAAAACGGAAATATAGATGATATTATCAATTTTTCAGTCTTTGATTTTGGAGGGGCTTGTGCTTTCTAAAATGGATTTCCACGGTGTAATGCCTGTTGAAATTGTGGGCTATCAGAATTTGACTCTGATTGATCTAAGCACAAATAGTCATTATTATGGGTCTATTCCTCAGAGAATGGGAGAGCTTTCCAAGCTGGAAGTTTTGATTCTATCTTCAAATATGTCAACTGGGAAAATCCCACAAAGCCTTTCCAACATCACTCAAACTATTTCCGTGGTCCCCTTTCCGGTGCAATTACAAAGCATTTGGAAAGTTTGGATCTTAGTAATTCCTTTAATGGGTCGATACCATCGGACCTTTTATCTCCATTGAATTTGCGGATTGTGGATTTGTTTAATAATGGCTTAAGTGGGTCGATACCTACAGCTATATCCCCAAGTCTGTGTGGTCAGATTGAGATTGGAAAACAATGAGTTGACCGGGTCCATTCCTCCTGAATTAGGTTCTTGCCGGTATTTGGTGCTGTTGAATTTAGCTCCGAATCCGCTAACTGGGGCCGAATGAAATTACACGACTAGAGAGTTTGAAACTTCTGGATATCAGCTGGCCGGAATGCTTTGAATGGCTCCATCCCCGCCGCACTTGCCTCCATTAGTACTCTGTTCGAACTCCAACTTGGTCATAATCACTTGAATGGTTACATTCCAAGGATGCCTACATCTTTGGAGACTGCGTTAAATCTCAGCAGCAACCGGACCAATTCCGAATCATTTTTCCCGCCTCAGTGGTTTAGAAACTTTGGATCTCTCAAATAACAAATTCTCAGGTCAGATACCCTCATTTTTAAGTCATCAATTGGTAAGCCTTGACACAATTGTCACTTTCTAACAACCAGCTGTCTGGAGATATTCCACACTTCAATTCTTGGGTCATGGTCGACACAAGTGGAAATGAGGGTTTGACGCACGCTACAAGCTCACCACCAGAGGAAAGCAAGATCACATCATTTCAAAATTGTGCAACTGAGCTCCTTGTCATTTTATGTATTTTTTGTTGGTTCCTTCGGGTTTTTTTCGTTCGAGACTTGCCCTGGGATATGATTTAGTCTTTTGACCTCCCTCTTTCTTTCTTTTTTTTTCTTTTTATTTCAAATTTAATTGTCATTTAGTCCCTCAAACATAATAATAAAAAATAAAAACCATTGCTGCAGGCCATGCTTTGTTCCCACCAGAGAAGAACTATCTCTGTGTTGCCATGATCTGTTAACTTGATCTTGAAATCTCATCCAACAGAAACATTTAAATCTCATATGTTTGACACAAAACAAGAGGCTTATACCTGTTGATTAGAAAAGCATCTTTCGATCATTTAGTACCCAATCTATCCTTCAAAAGTTAATATGATACAATTTAAGCAATATATCATATTGTCCATCACAAACCTTCTCTTAACCAACAGAACCTGTCAAAAGTTCATTTTCAAGTTGCAAATGTTGCCCTCCAATTTTCTCAATAACTCTAACTCATGTAACAGAAACACTTGCTAAAGGAGTCCTAGCCGATAAGGGGGCTTAACAAAATGTAACGGCTCTTTTTGGAATATTTCTAATAAATTTTTTAGAAGATTACTCAGAAGTGTTAATTTAAAACTTTAATTAGTTATAAGGCCACTTAGTTTTTCTTGTGCATATAAGGCCACTTACCCCTCCAAATTATTTAATCTCTGACAATTTTATCCTTCCACTTAACAAAACAAACCAACTAAATAGAATATCAGATCCATTCTCTTCCAAAAAAAAAAATCAGATCCATCGTTCTCTCTCTTCTCTCTCTCGCCAGCGATCCATCGTTCTCTCTCTCTGACTCGCCCGAGGAAGCCCTCTCTCTTCCTATTCGTTCTCCGACGAACCACTCATTGCCCGCGGCTTCGACGACGCTTTCTCCGTCGTCGATCAACTTGTCCTGACTCTCCAAGGCCGTTGGTTTCCTCTCCGTCGCTCACTCCGAGGCCAGAAGCTTAATCTCCAATCTCGAGGTAACAGGCTTTGGATATCTGAAGGCTCTAAGCTCTCAATTTCTTCTCTAAAGCTTCGTCGCCGTTTTGAGCTCTCAATTTCATCTCTCTCACCACTGCCTCTATCCTCGGCCAAGAGAGCAGCATTTGGTCTAAGAGCGCCAACTTTCCTCAGGTTCACTCATTTCTTTCATCTCTGGAAGTTTGAGCTTCATATTTACTTCATCTTTAGATCTGACTTTTTAGGGTAGACTTGCTTATTGGAAGTTGGAGTATGATCTGATGATCAAGCTTTAGAAAAATTACTGATGAACTCAATTTTGAAGTGTTTGTGTTGTTATTGATGTGAAGATTTGATATATGAAATCAGATGTTTAATTGAGGTTTAGAATGGGAATCAAAGTAGCTTAGATTGCTTGGTATATTGTGTATGCAATTGAAAGTGAATTGGAAAATGTTAGACACAGTAGCAATTTCTTAATGTCTGTGTGCATTGATAGCCTGTAGTAGCATATGTGAAGCTTAATTTAGGCTGTGATGTGTTGGAATTTTCGGAGTTATGGCAACTTGCTGATTGTGAATTTCTTTGCATTGCAGCTTTGAGGTTGAAGTTTCCATTGGATTGATCTTTTCTTTTCTTTTCTTTTGCGAGTTAGGTGCAATTTTGATTGAATCTGAATTATTTTTCTTGCTTCGAATTCGTGTTTGTGTTGTGTTTGTTTTGTTTTTGTAATGAAACAGATGGATTGATGATCAAGTAGTTTCCGATCAGTGATCTCTGTTCTTCAGTTAGCAGTTTCAATTTGAGAATGGTCAAGAAAATAATGCAATTTCAATTTGAGGCATGACTTTTGGTGCCTTTGTTAGTGTAATTAACAACTGAACTAATAAATGCATTAGATATGATCTGTATATTTTAATCACTAAAAACACTTCAAATGCTACACAATAATGCATTTGTTTGTATCTGCTTTCAATGCAATGGAAGTTTCATTCTAGTTTCCTCTCATTTGTGAAAAGGGCTGGTTGCAGTTTGTTATGTGGGTCCGCCAACGTGAAGCATACTCGATGTACAAGCGGTTGTCCTCGAGAGATTATATGAATACCACTAATATGGAATCAAAAGAGTGTAGATATTGTTGATGTGGAAGACAACTCAGGTAACTCTATTTATGGATCATTTCTGTGTTATCAGTATTTATGTT
Organism: Rosa persica; assembly: GCA_025331145.1. NCBI lineage: Eukaryota > Viridiplantae > Streptophyta > Magnoliopsida > Rosales > Rosaceae > Rosa > Rosa persica. The sequence goes on along the minus strand of WFKR01000001.1, from coordinate 1,849,064 downwards.
AGTAGCTTTTTATTATTAGTTCAGTAGCTTTGTACATGTGTTATAGTAGTTTTTTGTACTTATGTCAATAGCTTTTTATTATTGGTTCAGTAGCTTTGTACATGTTTTATACCAACTTTCTGTACCTATATCAGTAGCTTTTTATTACTAGTCCAATAGCTTTATACGTGTTTCTGTACTACAATAGTAGCTTTTTAGATTACTTATTTTTTTAATCTAGTTGATAAAGAGTGCCACATTTGCGGCGCAACAGTACATTGTTGTTTTTAGTTTTTATTTCAAATACTAATATTTTGTTGTATCTTTGTTCTTGTAGAATTCTTCCCCTTTGCATTTGTAATAGTAGATTCAAAAATCATGTGAATCTAGATATTGAAGCCTCCATTGACCAAAAAATCATTCGGCCAACTAAGAAATGTTGAAATGAAGTCTCGTGGTGAAGGTGACAAAATTATTTTGGGCTCATACATTATGCCTATAGTTTTAGAGCGTCACCATTAAAAAATGACAGTAGCATTACAACATTGACAATTATTTTATACTAGTATTGTAATAGATTTTCACAACTATGGCAGTGGTTTTTTACAACTATAGCAGTAGCTTTGTACATAGTTATCTCCTTGTTGAACGTTGCATACTTCTTGTATCATTGACTATGTTTTCTTCTCTCGATTGCAATAGCATTTTTATTTTGGTTGTATCTTTTACATTTCCATAGCTTTGTTAGTCTCTAAGAATAGTTTTTCTCAGTCTCTGGGAGTAGCTTTTGTTTGCTTAGTAGTAGTTTTTGTTCTGCTTAGTTATTGCTTTTGGCGTTGATAAGAGTAACTTTTGGTAATTGTGAGAGTAGCTTTTGTTACTGGTGAAAATAGCTTTTTGGTGTTGGTGATAATAGCGTTTGTTGCTGGTGATAGTAACTTTTAGTGTTTGTGATAGTAGTTTTTGTTGGTGGAGATAGTCACTTATGGATTTGGGGAGTGTATCTTTTGTTGGTGACAGTAGCTTTTGTGATCTCGTTGGAAATCTCACCAGCGTAGTTTTTGTTTGTGACAGTAGCTTTTGTTGCTGGTGATAGTAGTTTTTGTGAACTCGCCGGAAATCTCACCAGCGTAACTTTTGTTGCTAGTGACAATAGCTTTTATTGCTAATGATAGTAGTTTTTGTGACCTCGCTGGAGGTTGCTAGAAATCTTATCAGAGTAGCTTTTGTTGCTAGCCACAATAGCTTTTGGTGTTAGTGACAGTAGCTTTTGTGGTCGTCGGAGTTCGCTAGAGGTCTGTCGGAGACCCGTCAGAAGTTGGTCGAAGGTAGGCCGGAGACCTGCCAGAGTTGACCGGAGACCTCGCCGAGAGGAGAGAGAGAATAATTGTTGACTTTTTACTCTAATGGCATTTATGTAAATATGTTGTTTTAATATCCAAAATATAACACCCTTTTTAATCTAGTGGCCTTACAAGGGAAAAAATTAGTTGGTGGCCTTATGGCTAAAAAAACATTCAAAGATGCACTTATATGTAATTAACCCTAAATTTTTTCTCTTTTTTTTCCTAGATAAAGATTACGTATTATGTTTCACAATTTTTTTTAGATACGACAAAAAAATATCACTTGAGTAAACTCATTGAGTCAATATGGTTCTATTGTTATTGAAGAATTTCAGATGAAATATGATGATTTACAAAATTACTAAGGGAACGGTACTGTTGCTCGAACATTTGTCTCTCAAATGGTCAATGACAAACTTGATTTGGAATGGCGTTGCACTATGATCATGAAATTGATGGGTAAGTCTAATTCTTCAAATGTTCTTCATGTTCAATGGCTTTAAAGAGAGAATGAAAACCGAAGGGTCCTTGGCAGCTTATTGCACTTCCTAATGAGTTTTTACATTGTCAAATTTCAAACTAGTTGTCCTAGGCATCATTCATAAATGAGCGTAAACCTCTCGAACTCGATGCCCTAATATCTCAACCAAATCGTTGTGGGGTTGTAGACATAATTCATATATTGAGTAACATGTTACTCGAAACAATTGGAAATTTAAATCGCCGAGAAACAGTATGTTAGTTTTGCAAAATAATTGTTGTAGAATTACCAATGGAAGTTTGCTAACTTACTACTCTATTAAAAGGGAATAAACAGTGAACTACAGTACAGAACATCACAAAAGACTTGTTCTTAATTGCACTACTCACCATGTACAAAACAACACACCTAACAATTTTATTCAAACCTTCAAGGCCAAAATAGGGTTCACGAAATTTTGACCTTAAAATCAAGCTGAGATAGTGTATACTCAGCACTTTATGCCAAGTGAAACAAACACCCATTACAATTTCCCACAAAAACCTTAAAGATTCCATTCTAAAACAAACTCCCTTCCACAATGGGAAGTAGCAGGTGCATCAGTCACAATCTATAGACCAGTACATGGATGCAATAAACTCCAAAATATGGGAGGGAGTGCAGAGAGACTCTAAAGTAGATACAATAAGCTCTCTTTGCCTCTACAGAAAGTGTCTTAACAAAACAACACTGTTTCAAATCTACATACCCACAACTGTTTTCTAAAGTTCCAAACAGTTACTTGCTTTACTGCGTCGACAACAGGGGGTGAGTGGAAGTGATTCATGACTAAAGACAGCATGGAATCCATCACCTATCTCCTGTAGTATTATCCCAATAATTACAAAGTAACCAAAGCCAAGAATGAATTGCCTGACATAGACATTGCACAAGAAGGGTTTTTCCAAGCTGGAGAGTGCACACCTTCAGCAACACCTGCAAGATAGGCAAGCCCCCATAAGAGAGAGAGAGAACATCAATAGTATATCTGATCTTATAATTTGTTATACAAAATTCATAACCATCGCCCAGAGGGTACCACAACCTCATACGGGAATTTTGTCATTTACTGTGAATGGCCCCACGAGAGGATCCATTCAACTGCATTGTTTCCTTCTGTTGACCAAGGAAAACACCTTCTGTGCCATCATTGAATGTTGTACGATACGTTGATGACAGGGCATGGCCATTGCCATTACCATTGGAGAGTGTGTGGTTATTAAGTGTCCTGAACCATGAACCTGATCCTTCTTGCTGGCCATTGGAGGAAACAAAATTGCCATTGCTATCATTAGGAAAGCACTCAAAACCAGATTTGGCAGATTTGGGTGAAAAGTTTGCATCCAAATTAATGTTTTTTTCTGATGAGGAATTTGCATCACTATCATCTTGCTTCTTCGTATTAAGGAAACGGCCTCCACAACCCCTTGCTCTCCTCAACGCATGCTGGTGACGAGACTCATGAAGATATGGCTGCCAAATAGAAAACAAAATCATATATAGCACAATCACTTACGGAACTTGCAGCTATCATTTAATTAGCAAAGTCCAAAAGGCATAACACGCCTTAAGAAGTTGTGTTTTCATCTATATGTTTAAAATAGTGTGGAAGATCTGTAGAAAAAGGGAAGCATGTCGGGAAATATAGACCTTGTCAAAGCCATAATAACATTAACAGCCAAGGGGCAACCAGCACCAATCAGGCTACTGTGTACTCCTTTAGATTTTTGTAAAAGTCTACAGAGGATGAAAACGGAAGCATGTGGGGAAATATAGACCTTGTCAAAGCCATAATAACATTAACAGCAAAGGGGCAACCAGCACCAATCAGGCTACTTGTGTATTCCTTTAGATTTTTGTTAAAGTCTACAGAGGATGAAGAGACCTAAATTATTAACTTACCTTCCTAACTTTTATAAGCTTCCTTTCAAGCTCAGCTTTAGCACGTGACTGTCTTCGTCTCAAAATTCCATGGTATTGCTTAGCATTTACATAAACAGGCTCCTCTTCCATTTCAAGGGGCAAGGGCATTCTACCATGATGCAAGCCATAGAATTGAGGGGGCACCTGGCATCATGTCACCAGATAATAAGTGAAACTTATCTTTGCATTAAACTTATGATGATTACCAGTACAGTACAAAAAGGTAAAACATGCCTACTGTACACCACAAAGTAAAAGTGTCCGTCAGACAGCCGTACTTTCCTCAGCATTAAATTCATCATCACCAGTTTTAGGGTGACATTGTTCATCAAACATAAATCTCACTAATTTTGGCACTCATACTAGCTTTCGAGAAAAAAAAATATAAAGTACATGCATATGCATAATAGCATTTGTTGGACAATAAAATGTATTGTACTTTTCACCGAAAAGAAGTATATTGTAATTCCAAATCAGTCCTCAAATACGGTTCCAAATGTGTTTAGAGGCATGACCTAGACATATCTCATTTCCTGTTTTCTCAACATGGTATTAGAGCATCACTGGCTCTTACACCTACACTTCTGAAAGAATAAATGTTCTTTCATCAACTACCGCCCACCATATGCTTGTCATGTTGTTTCCTTTGCAAAGTCTGTTTTACATAATTTATCTCTGGTTGATCAGTGACCTTAACACTCATGATGTGAGGTGAGCACTAGTGGTGGATCCCAGTTCCTCATCATCTTCTAGCAGCATTCATATCGTAGTATAATTTATTCAATTTTCTACCTGGTTCTAACAAAATGCATATTTGAGTGATAGCAAGTGTTCAATAAAGCCTTATATAAGCAGCTACTTTGGTAGCAAGTGTTCAATATTTGGTCATATTTAGTTGCTAATTTTCTTTAGTGTTTCTTAGGAGCTTCATAATTGAACAATGAGCATTGCTTAAACTCAGCCGAGCAGTTTTACTAGCGTTCGGTTTTTAAGTTTGGTAATCGGTACTTTTTCCCTAAACATGATATTAGCTATCCTCTAAGAAGTACTGAAGGATATAAGCATATTAATTATGTAGTTTTCCTAGTTTACTTTAAGGGTAATATCTAGTTTCCTAAATTATTAAAAAATATTTTGGTTTCTATCTGAACCCTTGTTCAGATAGAAACCAAAATATTTTTTCATATTATTCTTTCCCTATTTTCTCAACAGTGTGATACCTAGAAAGTGATTCCTAGAGATTGCAGCCAGAAAGTGAGGGCACCAATTGGTTGAAAAAAGGGAAAAAAAAAAATGAAAGCTTCAGTTCAACTGGGTGTACTTCATTGAAGTCTCCCTGCTGTGCTTTAGATAAATATATTCTGAGGCAATATACTACTGCAGTTTGCGTACCATAGCTTGTGGCCGATAATGAGTCAACATCCCACTGTATTGTGGATCTGAATATGGATATGATGTCAAAACCTGCATTATTCAACGGAAACAAGTAAACATTCTTCGCATAACCCAATACAAGCAGGTCAAAGTCCAGAACCATGTTGAACACCAGACATTTTCCCACAACAAATCTGTGTGTCTGTAGAGTATGGATGCGAATTCATGTTGCTCACATGTCCGTGCCCGTTTCCCATTTATCTCATGTCTTTGTGTATGCTTGTGTTTGCAATAAGAGAGAGAGAGTTCTTACAATTGAGTGACCAACAAGTTCCATTTGTGAATTCGCATCAAGATGTTCACCCAATTTAGCAACCACTGCAGAGGAACTGCTTTTCATTTGTTGGTTTTCATGTCCACTATTCCCATCTGAACAAAAGGATACTTGCACTAATTCAAATATCTATATGGGTGATTGAGCCTGGTCATATAAAAAAATATACAATGCTGGACATGTTGTAGGGAAGATATGGAGTAGACATATTCCCTATATAGTTCCAACAACATTTTAAGAACCACATTGAGAAACCACTCAACCAGGAATGTTCCCTTAAGTAAACAAATTATTGGATTTGACATGCAAACCTTTAGGCAACCTATGACAAAATTCGTTATAAGACTACAGGCTTATTGTAGATTCAGTTATATAGTTTATATTTCTGCATGGTGGCCCTAGAAACCAGGGTAGGGGTCAATTTACACATTTCTTAGCAGAAGCAAGCAGAGAATCGAGCCACTAAAAATAAGAATTAAAGAAGAAGTACAGAGAGGTTTTTTCAGAAACTAGAAGTAGAGATAAAGTATGTTTCTTTGGGAACTCTGATGCAGCGGGTATTCAAATTCATCACCACATCACAGAGTCGCAATTAGAAGGCGGGCCCCTATATGGTAAACAAGCTAGTTATCAACAGGTGAGATCTTTTGCTCTGTGTGTGCGTGTGCGTGTGCGTGTGCGTGTGCGTGTGCGTGTGATGTCTGTGGGAAGGGTGAGGAGTAAAAAAGAGAGGATAAGAAGGTGAGAGCTCTTTCCTTTGTGCTTCCCTTCAAAATTGGTGAAATTTATGAAGTTTCCCCTTCTTTTTACTTTAGTCCTTTATTTTTATTTATTTTTCCAGCAAAGGGACCTAATATCAAGCAAATTCACTTGTAAGAGAATCAGTAGTGAAAGATACTTTAACAACCAATAACCGGAGTTTCAGTAACAACTAAATCTTTTTCTTTTTTTTCTTTTTCTTTTTAAAAAAAAAAAAAAAAACCCCCACCCCCATTCCCACCCTTGGTGGGGCTCGAACTCCTGACCTCTTATATATGAAACCAAAGCCTTACCACCCCACGAAACACACACACCCCACCAACCAAAGCCTTATATATGAAACCAAAGCCTAAATCTGTTATTCTTTTGCTCCTTCTACTGAAGTTAATCTGAAGTGTATCAAATTCTGGTTAATCCAGATCATAAGCACTATCTCAATCATCTCAAAATAAATAAATAAAAATAAAAACTTTATCTATTCTTATTTCTCATATTAAAAGATATATATCAGCATTTTAAAATCGATGATGCATTCTGTTCTTCACTCTCACAAAGGAAACAAAATTAGAGAACAATGACATGGTTACCTAGAGTAAATAACTTGTGAATTTCTTATAGGTAGTAAATAAAATCTCCAACTTTGCTTGTTATATAAAACATGAAATTTTCCAGGGGAAAAGATAGTTCAAAGAGTAAGTACCAGACTGTGATCCTATTGTAGTCTGCACAACTTTGTTGAAGTTAGCTCCAGCATCATCTCGTGACTGCATAGCGCCATTCATCACAACACGGTTACCACGTTCCCCCAAAGACGACGCTACAGCACTTTCACCAAAAGACAAACTATTTCCCGCTCCACGCCACCAAGGTTGTATAGTTGATTGCAACACAGTCTGGGTTCCTGGTTCTAACTGTGGATCTACATCTTTAGATTTGGCTGGCATCATTCACCACTTTCTCCTGGGCAGAATATTAACATGAGTTTCAGCATAAAACAAAGGAAGAAGAGAATTGAAACAAAAAGTAAATGCTGGTCAACACCAACATTTCCAGTTAACATCTTTCTAGAGCAGCCACGTTGTGGTGATGTTAAGGACATCTGGAAATTCCTAAAGTCATCTCTATAGAAACAGGGAAGACAATACTCACTACAAACAAGCGCGGCTATTCTATCCCCAAGGAAACAAATACTACATCCCTAGCTCTCTCACAAAGTCACAATCTTCAAAGTAGGTTTAGGATAAGACTAATCTGATCAGAACCATAAAAAAGCATCAAAGGTATAATCCCACTAAAACGTATTCTGCAAGTCCACATGAAACAAAAAACAAAAAACCAAAAACTCCACACCTGCCGTCCAACTATCTAGACAACACAAATAGTTCAATTTGCTGCCACCTTCTGAGAATGATCCAATAGAAAAAATCCAAAAAAAAAAAAAAACTCAAAATATACTAAATTAATAAAACACCATTGGATCACACAATCACAACCACAACGACCTTAGTTTGATCTTTAACATGCAATTCCAACATGAATTGAAATCCACACCTTCGAATGAATTATAAAGCTAAGCCTCCCCTTCAGATATTTAAATTTCATAACTCCAAAAACATGTAAAATTCAAGGCTAAATTTTCAAAAATCATAAAATCTTTGGCATACCAAATTAAACCAGAAAACGCCAAGAAAGTTGGAAACTCTGACCGCCATTTTCACTATTCCAAATCCAAAAACTGAAAATTACTTTCTTTTCAATTTCCAGTTTTTCTGAGTAACCAAAGAGGGAAAGAAGAAGGTTTCTGAGTGTAAAAATAAGAAAATAAAAAATTGAAAAAAGCATGCAATTTGAAGTAGAGGTGAAGAGAATTCGTATAGAAATTTGGAGGGGGGGGGGGAATCTTACAGTGGTGTGCGAAGTAAGGGATAGAAACTCCGGAAGAACTGTGGTGGTTTTTAGGGATTCGAAGTCGCGGAGGTTGGACTCATTCTCTCTCTCTCGCTCTCTCTGCGTCTCTCTCTCTCTCTTTCTTTGCAACCTTAAGAGAGACAGTGGAAGGGTGACGCAGATGCTGAAATTTTAAATATAATACTATTTATTTTCTACATTTTTTCACGAAATCTTTCTTTATATTTTTCTTCGTTTTTTTGATGACGACGAGACAGGCTTTCAGACTTCAGGGCGGATGAATTTACCAAATTAACCTCCACTCATTTAAGTTTTTTTAACAGCCCGTTTTGCTTAATTTTCTAATTTTGGAATATTTTATTATGTATATATATGATGATATCATTTTTAACTTTTTGGAGACAAAAATAGAAAATTCTCAATCAATCAAATTGAAAAACATACAGTGGAGGGATATAGACTAAAACTCTAAAAGTCTAAGAAAAATGCAGTTATAGATAAGTTAAAAATTCTAATTACGGGATGTCATTTTCCAAGACTACAACGATTATGTAATCTCAGGAGTTCTAATAGTATCTCATAATCAATTACATAAAGGACTACACTGCTCTCTATACGGTGTCTAAAATATATCCAAACAAGTGTGACGTGTAACGTTCCCTTGTTAGCAAATCGGCACTTAACAAAACTCTAACTTTTACTGATCACTCTTTTGGCCAATCAATAGACACTTTGGAGAAACTCTAAGATTCAACATTTTGATAACCAACTTTTTTTTTATGATTATGCAGTTGAATAACGAAATAATGTCTAATATGAATAACGTTTTATAATTTCTCAAAAAAAAAATGTTTTATAAAGAAACAACATTGATGAAATAAGAACTAGGTTATAAGGTATGGTCACACTTCTTTGACATTCCGATCTCTTTCTGTCCAAGTTAAGTTATCCCTAAAATAAATTTATGGGTGACAGGCAGGTCAATAATGAAAAATTCCAATTGCAAGAATACACTGACTAATATTTAACAAAGGTTTCTGTATTATTTTTTTCAAGAAAGAAAAAATTATTTCACACACAAACTAGTATCTCTAAGGTTCATGGGGTTTAGGCTCTCTGTTTTTCTTTTATTTTGTTACTACTGGCCACAAAAAAATTAATTAGAATATTTTCTCCAAAGAAAAGAAGAAAATGATTCGGACAAATATTATTTAGTCTAATAGCATAAATCTTCTTTTTATAAGTGGGAGTAGGAGGTCGTAAGTTTGTGAGTCAAAACTAGTTGTTATTTATTTAATAAAAAATTTTAAAAAAATGATTCGGACGAGAATAAACGGCAGGGGCCATTTAGACAATAAACCCCCGTTTGGTCTGGGACGAGGTTCCGAAACACTAGTCAGAAGGCAGGTAAAGATTTAATTTATTAATTAAATAATGGGAATTCTTTCCAATCCAATCTTGAAAGCTTTTGCGAAACATATGGATGCAACAACGTGTCAGCAGGCCATCACCTCTGGATGGGCCCATAGGTCCAGTTTCTGCATTGGGCTGGTACCGTTGGCTTCTTATAATAATCCAACAAACCCACGGTAGAAGACAAAATCCGTGCTACCCCTCACCACGCAACGAGTCCCGAAACCCACGTGTCCCAGCTAGTGTTACTAGGTCTTTTTTGGCTTTTGAGGGTGGTGGTGGCGGCGGCGACACCTGGCAGCAATATTGGACTAGTAATGAAACGTATAATATTAATGGAAAGTAAAATTTTTACGATCCACATTTTTTTTTTTTTTATAATGTAAATTTTGTCATTTTATAACAGTTTTGATCGAATAAAAAATTAGAGAATGTAGATTTCACTCCTGTATTTCTAGATTCTTGTTTTTTATTTTTTTTTGGATAAAAAAGCAAAACTTTTAGAGGAAAAAATAATATGTAGTTCTGAATTATTATAGGTTTGTAGTTTGAGACAACTTAAACTGTTCGCGATGATTTTATTTAATAATTTTTTTCTCACTTACATAGTTACGTATATGTGTCCGCATTGTAATGGTTCGGATCATCTCCGGACTGCACAATAATTATTTAGATTCATTGAGTGATTTGACTTTGGACTTAGAGGATAAGAAAGAAGACATAGCCATAGAGGTACAAAAAAATGAAGGAGCTGGCAACTTTTGGCATGGGGAGGATAAGCATCAATTCTATCAACGAGAAAGTAAAGCTCAAGTTTGTGGGGGGCTACAATGTATCCATTTCCTTAAAGTAATGTACTAATCATTGATGAGGCAAACCTTCCCCGTCAACATTTTGCTTTCTCCTTTTGCCGTTTGATATTCTCTATTGACATGCTGTAGTAGTATTCCAAATTATTTATCAAAAATAAATCAAATAAAAAATGGTTTAATAATTATCAATTATTACTTTAGTGTTATAACTCGCTTTTATGTAAGTGGAGAATTTATGACTCGACGGACCACAATTTTTTTTTTTTTTGGTCCGAATGGACCGCAGTTGTATAATGTAGACAAATAAGAAAATGGTATTAATGATTCTGAATACACTAGATTATTATCATTGACAATACATTGTGTCATTTTTATTCTCCCTTTCCCTTTTTCAGTAATACATATGTGAATTTCGATTTGATTGTTTCCCAGATAAATTTCAAAATAATTTAAAAAAAAAACTAAATAATTGGACTATGAGTAATTTGGTTAACCGTTAACTTGTAAAATCAGACGGAAGAACTGTTGAACTTTGACCCTGTGGCATTTGACGTTCTAGGAAAGAATGACCTCATTATCACATGGCCTTCCCCGAAAACTACATATAACCATAACATTTCAGCCGAGTAAGAGACAGCTATGGCATATGGGAAAAGAATAGAGAATAGGACATTGCATTGCTTGAAAAAGACCCCATCTTTGCTCATCATTAGTAACCTAAATACACCAATCAACTAAGTAGTCACACCTACAAACAAGAACATAATGTCAAGCCTACCACAACTGTTCTACTGTTTCTGTGGCTTTTCTAGTTGGAAAATGTATTTGTCTCACGAAACGAAACAATTTCAGCGTTTCATAGCCCCATTCATACTCAAGTGCACGCAATCAATGAGAAATAGGATATAACCTGCCTCCTCCGGTGATGGATTTGACTTTGCCTCCTGTCACTGATAGAAATATACACAGAAGCTTGGCACATCTTTACAACTCAAAACCTTCCATCTTTCCACCATGTTTAATGGTTTTGGCAATTTGGGGGAGACAGAGTTGTCAATCACAACCATGACATCCCTTAATTTGTTACCATCAAGGAAACATTCCCTCAAGATACTCGCCAAAGTTTTCATCATCTTCATCATTGACTCTCTGTTCACTAGTGGAAAGTGAAGCCTTTTTCCCTGCAAAGAGAATTCATCTGGAAATGTTAGTGCCAAAGGATAATAATAATAACGATGTTAGTCTTGTATCCCTGTCAAATGTATGTTTCACCATATCTACTGACAAAATGTAATTCAGCTTTTTATAGCCCAAAAAAAAAAAAAAAACAGCAATTCTGCTTGACCCGCGATGAAAAACAAAGTATAATACAGACATATTATAAATGTGTTAAAAAAGAAAAAGAAATCAAAACTTAATGAAATTATTTCTCACACTTGTAATTTACATAATGACAATGTACAAATGATATAACATCAAACCTTGTCTCCTCTCCTTGCTTCCCTCATCATCAGTGTCATCACTGTCCCCTGACCGGTTCCTGCAAAAGAGATTCTGGTTAGCTTTGTATCTTAAAAGGAACATTAGATTGCTCAAAGAAAAAATAAAAATAAAAAGAAAATAAGAAACCGAAAAGAGGCAAGGTTGTGTGTCAAGTTCAAACCTCTTTCTTCTCTTATCTTCCTTCTTTTCTTTTTCCATGCGTTCCTTCTCTTTCCGTCGTTTGTAATGAAGCTTTTCCGAACATCTATTAGGGACCATTCAATCCAAACATCAAAAGGAACAAAATCAAAGCAAATCATTTAACATTTCCAGTGATCAGGAACGCCGAAAGTGACATCCGGTGAGACAGGTCACCAGTATAAGGAATGAACAGCAGACACAACAAAAATTAAACAGACAAACTGTCTATATTAACAACAATTAAAATGAAATTTGCACAACAAAGTACTAGAATGAGCCTATAACAGTATAATAAACACCGACTACCTCTCACAAGTTACCAATTTGACCAGTGCTTGTTTGTTTTCTCCAGCTTCATAATAAGAGAAATTCACCTGTAAAAGAATACCCAAACTATTAGGATGAAAAAAATTTGTAATCTGAGCATGACCACTGGTAAAGAATGAAAGCCATGTAGTATTTAGGAGTTCTAATCTGGAAGCATTTTTACCAAATAAAAAAATGTGCGACCATATAGCAAACATTCAGAACAGGGGAAGGAACAACATTAATATTAATGACGTAACGTAGTTCATTTTACCAACACCAATTGACAGATTAGGCCAATACAAACCAGTTAACCCTTAGTGTACTACTTGTCTATCCTTATCACAAAGAAGTATCCAGGAGAGTGACCTCTACAGATTATTATTCACACTGAGTGCTACTTTCATATACAACATCTCAACAAGAACAACCATACTCCTACCTGAATATGAAATGAGCGAGTATAAGTCACCCGTTCAAATGACAAAATAAACCTTTTTGTTCGATGAGAATTTATGAGCCATGAGTAATATTTACAAAGTTACAAACACTTGCCTCATAGCTGGATAAGCCATCTTTTAGATCGCAATGTTTGCTACCACATATGAACTGCCCTGTCAGAAAACAGTATCAAGTCAACTCTTTACTCTAGCTCCATCTAAGAGACAACCAACCAAAATAAATGATACACCATGTGATACCGCTACTGAAATGCATAAATAAAAATAAATAAATAAATAAATAAAGAAGTGGAAGGTCCTCTTTCTACTATTGCTTCTTGAGAGTGAGGAATATTCATAAAGGGGATGCAAGGGAGAAGCGCGAAGGAATAAGGAAAGCTGACATTTTAACCATTTGCGGGTCAAATTTTGCTAAAACAATATTACAATGACATTTCGGCCAATTTATGCAAGAAAAAGAACTTTAGGAACTCAAAAGTTAACAGTTTTTCCACAAAAGAAAAACTGATTTTGAAAGATTTTAGCTACAAATGTAATTCTCACTAAGTTACACTCGTGGAGGAATACGAATAAACAAGCATTCAGATGCCCATCATGGGCAATTTTGTTGCCCACCAATCAAAGGCAAAACATTCTTGCTGGATGCTTTAGGAACTAAATTTTTGTATGTTATCAACTAATCTCAATCAGATGATTTTGCATCAAGAATTGGACACTGATGCTTGCTTTACTGCATTAATCTATAGTATACATAATGTCTTACAAAAGGAAAGCATATACAACTAGTCACCACAAATAACTGAGTCTTGGAAAGAAATTGGACTTTAATTACATGAAAGAACAGGTTTCTTGAGAGTCTACAGCTTAAACGGAGGGTAAGAGAACATATATTTAATGTAAATCAGAAGAGTTAAACGATAGCAGTGCCTCTGTAGTTAATGCAGACAATAGCATTACCTTTACCAGACACGACTTCCTTTTCTGTCCTCCACCTAAGACCAATCTACAAGAGAATTGGAAATCAGAATACAATTATTTATAGCACAATGGGTTGTAGTATAACAACAGTCTTTAAAGAAGAAAATGGACCAAACAATAGTTCAAGGACATTCCCTTCAAACACCTCATGGGAATCCATTTAAAAAGGAGACTAGATGTTATATAAGCATTAAAGTGAGAATTGAGAAGTATGCAAAAGATTGTCAAACTTTTGCTGGAATTTTGCAAGTCAATGTGACTACTTACCTTACCACTCTTGTAATGTGACATATCAGCTATGCAATATCTTCAATAAGATTAAGGCAACAATCAATGAAGCAATTTATGTCAACACCCATGTGATAATGTGGAAGAGACACTATTTTTTTCAGACATCTAGGAAAACCGATATAGTCTATGTAAAAATATGTGAAAATGCAAACATAACAATTACATAGACAATGCAATGAGTAAGAAACTAAAAAACTTAACCATTCAGTCTGAATAATAAAACCAGACTTTGAAGGAGGTTGCTGTCAAGTTTCTATCACATATATCCAAAATACGAAAGCATCGCTAGACTAAATAAGTTGATAATCATATTTTTCAATATTCGAAGCAGTTACAGGAAAATAGCACTACTGCACTAGTTTGCAAAGGATACTCTTTAAACAGCTTGTCATAGTATCGCTTCACCAGCCTCTGCTCCCAAGATGTGTCCATGTCATCTTCCTCAGATCTTATAAACCTTGTAAAAAGTGGTTAGGAGCTAAATCAAAATCTCACAATAGGAAAGAGATACTAAACTTCCAATAACTCCCACAAAAGAAAAATCACAATAAAGGAAGGTCTAGACCTAACAAATGCCAGACATGAGAAGACACCGACTGGAATAGGTATCATGTACCACACAAACCTTTAGAACATGCACGTACGTGGTCAAGCAAATTAACAAATTGACAAAAGTGAAAAAAAAAAATCCCAAATGAATCAGAATTGCAGATTAAATTGCAAGATAGAATCAAAATTTAGTGTGCACACTAAAAACAACATATATCTAAGAGCTCGGGTGTAGCTGTAACAAAGTGGGACTTCTCTATAGTTTATCTTTTGGAGAAGTGGTTCAGTCAATACAACCAAATTCAAATTGCTAGTAATACTACCAAGCAGGTGCAATGTACCACAGGAAAGAATAAGGGAATACAACTTACATACCGGTACCCTTCTCTTAGGGTGTCTTGATCAGTTTTGACAGGCAACTTCACATGTGAAGATCCTTCTCTACCATAATAGCTAACTGCAACATAAATGAAAATTATAAAAATAAAATAAATTAAAAGTTTACTAAGAGTTGCAAAACTGTAAGAAGCAAATCTAGTATTATTGATTACTGCTATCAAACTGACAAAGCTAAATGTGAGGAAAACACCTAAATGGACATCCAGCCAATGGATGATGCAAACTTTTGTTTTGCACTAACAATAACCAACACAATAATGAAAATAAAGAAAAAGAAAAATCACAATGTTGAAGGAGAAAGAAGTGCAAAGACTGCAGTTGACAAAAACGAGAGCAAATTCACAAAGGCAATCCAGTTCACAAGTTCCTGAAATCACAGTAATCGGAGATATTTGCACTGATAAATTGAAAAAGCTTAAATGACCAAAACATAATCATCCCATTACTCGAAAGGCAACATGGCTTTGCACCAAAACAAAAATAAATTAAAAAAAAATAAAAAAAAGTTGTGTGCATTTATCTATATACATGTATGGACAACTGTAGCCACCCTCCTTACTAAGTAGAGGAGACTGTTCATCATCCATTTGCTCTAGGACACAAAAGGATCCAACAAATAAAGAGCTCACTATTTGTCGATGGTTCCTTTTATGTCCTTTCTCTAGCGTTACATAATTTACATTTCCATAGCTTTAAGCCTTTAAATCTTATCATAATCCAAATGATTCAAAGTTCCGAATGCCATACAGACTTTGTCCGAATAGAAGCTCAGTCCTATCTTGATTGTCGAGTATGCCAATCAAAAATGCTATATTTATGAGGATAACAAAAATGGCTGGTAATAGAAACTCGGAACTGAAATGCTTGAATGGATTCGAAAATGGCAGTACCGTAATCTTTGACGAACTTTTTATGGCGTTCGTAAGCGTTGAGGCCGCGAATGTGATCCTGGTACTGCCTGAATCATCCACGAAGAGAAAGATTTAGATCATCAAAAAAAAAAAATTGGAATAAAAGGAGAATCGATTAGAGAGAAAGTTGAGAGGGAGAATGGTTTACTGTTTTCGCTCTTCTCTATCGAAGACTGCAGATTTTAACGACGCAAACGAGGCCATCGTCCTGTGCTTCAGCGAATCCTAAAACGAAAACGAGCTCCAAAGTGAAGAAGAAGAAGAAGAAGAAGAGGGTTTTAAAGCAAATTGGGGCCCTTTATTCGCGGCTACATTTATGGTTTCGGTCCCCATGGTTTAGACAATTTTTCACTTTAGTCCTCAATTTGTTTTTTTTTTTTCAGAACAAAATAAAAGGCATTAATTGAAGTTAATACACCTAATTAAGTAATTATTTATTTGATATTTGTCTAATCAGCGAAATAATACCGTGTATGACTTATTTGATTCTCAATGAGTTTGGCAAACAAATTCAGACATCATTTGCTTTTCTGTGATTATATTTCTGATTTATTTACTAAATCGGGTGGTATAATAATAGAGAAGGTCTTGGACAACGTTCAACTTATAATTACATTAACTCAGAATCATAATCAGAATATATTACAGAATTTTAGTCATATAGAATATTAGTGTTGTAAAATCAACACTTTTGGAATGTTGTTAGGATGAGACTCTCTCTCTCTCTCTCACACTCTTTTGCCTCTTATTCCGAAAGTAATGTCTTCTTCATTTGTTTCTCAATTCCCTCCAATAAGTTTGTGTAATGTGATCTATAAATTAGTCGCAAAGATTGATGCAAACCGGCTGAAGAAGGTTCTACCATCAATCATTTCTCCCACTTAATGAGCTTTTGTTCCCTCTAAGAATTTATTGGATAATGTCATGATCGGTTTTGAAGCTACTCGTTATGTGAAAAGGTTAAAGACAGGGAATTAGGGTCAATGGCAATTAAACTGGATATGGCAAAAGCATACAATCGTGTGGAGTGGTACTTTTCGGAGGCAATGATGATGAAGTTGGGCTTTCGTGTGGAATGGGGCAAGTGGATTATGGATTGTGTTTCAACAGTCTTCTTTTCGGTGTTGTAGAATGGGAACATTCTTGTTCATATAACTTCGAGTAGGGGGATAATACAAGGTTGTCCAGTGTCCCCTACCTCTTTTTGCTCATTGGGCAAGAAGAAATATCATGTTTGTTGTCTAGTATTAAAATTTCACCTCCCCCTTCCTATCTTCCATCCTCTATATGGGGACGCTAACTTGCTTTTTCAGCTGCCAATCAAACTACTTAACTACATCACAAGTTCTATCAAATATGTGTCGCATTTATGATGCAATTTTAGGCCAATAGATCAATTATCAGAAGTCTGCTATATATTTCAGTCCAAATATTAACTTGGTTTTTCAAGAATTCTTCAGCTTCTTCTTAGAAATTCTGATTGCTTATTATCATGAGCGATATTTAAGACTTCCTAATCTGATAGGCAGAGGCAAGAGGTCTTTATTCAAATTTGTCAGGGATAGGATTTGGCACAAGCTGAATGAATGTAAGGTTAAAGGTCCAATTATTTCATCACGTTTCCAATATTCAATTTCATTGGAATTGTCTCTTTTAAAAATATACTCTGTCGACATTCATAATAAAACGTGGTATAACATTAATATATCAATACACCCCTTAATGATTTTTGGTAGCTAATATGTAAATTGTCATTGATAATCATCAATCATAGATTCCACACATTTTTATATGCATTATTAGCTATAATAAGCTTATTGATATTGAGTACCCATCCCTCTTTTGGGGCATCTATTGCCTCTTTCAGAACAATCATCTCTTCTAATGAATTATTTAGTGAATGTGGATCTTTTATTTATAATCTCATCTAGAGCTTGTATGATCTTCCCCTTTTGGGAGCTTAGAACTTTAAACTTGATGGATATATTTCACACAAATTTATGTCGTTCTTTTAATGATATTAGTTTTCTCTCCCCTAATGGCGAGAAAATTGTTTTATTATGACTTCCAGCAAACATGTTTTTGATAATGTCACTTTCTTTGGAGTGAAGATATCCATTGGCTAGTGGCAAACCCAAACCAATTTTTACTTCAAAAACATTAGGTTTATGAAACTTAGGCATAGTGGCGAACATTAAGACATCTCCTTGTTCCTTAATGGCAGAACTAACATTGGTCTATGTCATCCTTTAAAAAAACCATATCATGACCAACATGTCTGCCACCACGCAGAGTTGATCTAGATTGTCTATGCAATCAATGTATCCAATCAAGTAATATCATGCTCAAGATAAGACATGGTGAATAAGTCTCGCACCAATTCACGTTGTTAATTAATTAAAGACATCAGTATGTTTTCCCCATAATGGTAGGAGAACTGGCAATAATATAACTCATATTCAATAAAAATTCGATAAACATATCACTAATCATAAGTTCAAGATATCGATCGGTGAATTATGAGTCCAAACCAATTTACTGGTCAATGAACTTTTAGTGCATAAGCTTTAATATTGGAACAACAAACTTCATGCTCATTCGACAACTTTTTTTTTCCTGTACAAACATGTCAACTCTTTTATTCATCAATGAGATCATATATAATAATTGAGCTAATTTCATTTTATCTCCCTAACCTTTACATGTTAAATCAGTTGTGGCTCTGCACTTTTAATTTCATCACATGTACCATTGTGTTCTCCAATTAAATCAATCATGTCTAATCAGTAGTTTTTTTTCCAAGTATTTTATAAATTGAAAATATGGGTATAATGGGCTCCCATGTATGATGATGATTCACTAAAATGGCATGCAAAATTATATTGTATGTGACCACAATTTCAAAATACATCATACAATAGTTGGAAAAAAGCCAATGGTTAGATAAGATTGAATAAAATTGGTAAGTACAGGGGCACCTATGATGAAATTAAAAGTTCAGGGGTACAAATGATTTAGAGTCTAAAAATCAATGAGGTAAAATGAAATTTGCCCATAATAATTTATCCCAGTGGGGCTGTTTAAAAAACCATATCCAAACAATTCCACATATTTAAGGGACAATGAAGCACATACAAAAATCGTTCAACAAAACTTATCAGAAATCAAAAAGCACAGGTGAAGTGAACCCCCTTGGCGACGTATCTCAAAGCTATGAAAATGCCGACTCCTTCCCCAAAATAAAATAAATCACAAGTAATTCACACCCAATATTAATTGAAGAAAACTAAAATAAAGAAGAAAATTTCAAAACCAAGATTGGGCCCTAATAAACGAAGACCTCACCCTAGTACTACATGAGGCCCGAGCCTAAATGATGGCTCAGACCCGTCTACTTTGGGCACCGAAAGATCTAGGCACCCCAGGCACAGAACAACCACCGCCATCAGCCATTCCGCCGCCTAGGACTATGACTGTTATAATCACCCCTTATAGCATTACATTATACAAGCAAAGAAGAACCAGGACTAGGATTGTCATAACCATCTCTGCCACAAGTCGGACCACCGCCACCCACCATTAGAGCATAGCCGCTGCCACCGTAGAAACTGCTAACATGAGGCAACAGCCTCCCTTGTTGCACCTTTAAAGCTATCCCACCAAGACCACCGGCGCTGCCACGAAACCACAGCCAGGCCACCTCTTAAACACCAACAATTTGATCCGAGTCCAATTGAATAAGAACCTCCAAATCTTGTTTAAGCTCTTCCCCTCCGTTCAACTCTGACACCCTCCCACATCGATTGATAGGATTGAACCACCAACCATGACCACCATGCGTTAACATTCTGCCCATCAAGACGTTGCCAGATCAAGGGCAAACTAAGCCGCCCCACCTATTCACGGTCAGCCACCTTGAAATCTAGAAGGAGACCTCCACCTCCTGCACCTTTTAGATAATCGAGAAGAATGGTAAACCCACCCATTCCAATCCCTAAAGTAAACAGAGCAAACAAACAACCCTCTTGAAGAGAAGAAAATGAAGCAAATTGTAGGGAGATTAATCTCCAGCTAGCCATTGGAGATGACAAAAGTTAAGCAAAGTCGACGACCTGCATAAAACTCTAGCAGAGCTAGTTATATTTATTGAGGTATTTTAGAGAGGTGCTCAGTCAACGAGTATGATCATTGAGAAATTTCTGGTACTCAAGTAATTAAAGAATTAAGATATTTTTCTTTTTATTTTTTATCCAAAATTCACAACCATGTATCAGTGAATTTATTATATCAATTGTCAAAAACAGTATTAAGAACAGTAAATTAAATCAAATAGTAATAGCAAAGATGATATAGATGTAGCCATTCGGTTATAAAAATCATGAAAATGTACAAGAAATGTATATCAATATACAAAATGTCTTGATAGCAAGCATACCCCATCATATTGACATCAGTGGCCGATCTGATGATGTCATAGCTTCTGAGCTCAATCAAATAGCCGAATTGCACACCGCTCCTTCAATTAAATTGCCGATTTAGCCAAGGAAGCTCCATAGTTTTTCAAATTCTGATTTCGACTACACCAAAAGAATCAATTACAGCTTGGACAATGAATGATCATCCTGGATAGTGCTTGTATAATTATATTTACTAGCTTGGAAGGAGGCCGAGAGCCCCGAGTGCATCTGTCGAGAAGCCCGCGCGCATCTTCCGAGCCCTGCGTGCATCTGCCGAGAGCCTTCCGCACACCTGCCGACACCTGCGCGCAGCCCCTGCAAGACCTCACCTACTCCTGCCGAGCCCCGTGCGCAGCCCTGCACCATCTACCGACAGCTGCCGAGGCACCTGCCTACACCCTTGCAACATCTGCCGGCAGCCTCCGCACAGCCCCTGCACAATCCTTGCAGCAGCCCCGCATAACCCAGCCTAGCTCCGGCCACCACCTGTCTCCGGCCACTTTTCCGACGACCCCAGGCAACCTTTTTCCGGCCACCTTCAAAGGACTTCTCATGTCAAGATTTCCGGCAACTTTTCAAGGGGAGACCTAAAGCCGAACTGTGGGGGTTCGTGCTCACTCCAAGCTTGGAGCTTGTAGAGTCCTCCAAACTTAGAGTTTGTTGAGAAGAAAAATGATCGACCACATACATCATTGTTTCTATCTAATCCAAAACCCCTCTTGGAATTGGATTTTCTTGGGAGCGACTCCGCTCAGAAATCCCTAATTTCTTGGAAGCGACTACGCTAAAAAATTCTTATTGTTTTCGTGGTAGCCTTTTATGCTCCGAAACTAACCCTAATCTTGTGTTGTTTTTCAGGATGAGTTACATGAATAAGTTGAACTTTGTTCCATTAGAGACAACTGGCGCAAGATACCATAGGTGGGTCCGAGATGTGCGCCAACATCTTAAGGCTGATGGACTTCTGGAAACCATCCAAGAGCCTAGTTAGAACGTGCTTTCTGTAGAGCAACTTCGTGCTTTCGAAGCAAATAAAGCCAAGACCATAATTCTCATGACAAGGCACATGAATGATGCTCTCCAAAGTGAATACCTCAATGAGGAAGACCCCAGAAAACTATGGGTGGAACTTGAGCAGCGATTTGGCAACATTCGTGACTCCCTACTTCCTGATTTAGAAGTGAGATGGCATAGCCTCCACTTCTGTGACTTCAAGTCCGTGCTTGATTATAACTCGGAAGCCCTTTGTATCAAGTCCTTGATGGAATTATGTGGACAAACCATAACTGATACGATGTTGATCGAGAAGACTCTCTCTACCTTCCCCGTCTCTGCCCTGATGATTTCGAAGAATTATCGGATTGATGTGAATGAAGGACGTATCACAAGGTTTCATGAGCTCATTGGCGCTATGAACGTAGCTGAGAAGCACGACAATATCCTTATGAAGAACTATAATGCTAGACCTGTGGGAATTAAGTCTATTCCGGAGTCTAATTATAGTCGCGCCCCCAAGGGAGGACATAAGGAGCGAAACCCTAAGAGTAGGGACAATTCTGGACGTTCTGGTCCATATTCTCGCCCAAAAGAGGAAGGAAATTGCCAAGATAGGCGTGCACGGAACCGTGGAGGTCAACGTGTGAAGAGAGAGAGAGGCGGAGCCTCCGGCCATGGTGGTGACACCACCAAGAACAATGGTAGTCCAACTTGTGCATCAAATGCACCTTGATCAAGGGAGCCTGATCATAAAGATGTCAAGTGGACATTGGGCAAGGAAGTGTAGTACATCCCAGAACGTTGCGAACGCATACAAATGTATCGTGAAGCAAGGGAGGCCAACTACATGGAACAAGAAGATCAAGATGGCGATCTCGATCTAAGGGTGGAAGACTACAAAGATCAAGACCCAGAAACTGGCGATTTTGATTAAGTCTTTTTATTTTCCAAGAAATGTAGGCAATTGCCATATTATTTGTAGTAGATGCCAATGGTTTAATCTTACTTCAAAGTAGGCGTAATCCTTGTAAATGTGATGTCTAGGAAGGTTTTGAGATAAGTGGTACTTAAGCGAGCCTTGCTCCACCGACATCTCTATACTCACCTGGTCACATTTATATTGAAATTACTGAAAGAAGTTAGATGACTGCCATTGTTTGCATTAACTAGTTTCTCTTTGGATCAGATCTTCTTTGATTAAATGATGATGTAATTCTGTTTGGCTTATCAATAAAAGTTGAGTTCTTTTCTTTATGACTCCTTTTTAATTATGAGCTTTTCTTTTAGGAATGGATGAACTACAATGTCTCGCGGATAGTGCGACTACGCACACCATTCTACGACATAAGCAATTATTCTTAGAGATGTTGCCTACATATTCCTCTGTGACTACAATGGCTGGGCCATCAGGTTTAGTTCAAGGACATGGAATAGCCCAATTCCTTTTGCCAAATGGCACCTTGATTAAAGTCACTAAAGATCTCTACGCTCCTAAGGCAAATCGAACCTTATTGAGCTTTAAAGATATAAGAGTCAACGGATTCCATGCGGAAATGCATAATAAGAACGGAATAGAATTCATTTTCATTAACTCTAATGATTGCGGCAGAAAGCGCATCTTAGAGAAGCTTACGTGTCAATCTAGTGGACTTTATGTCACTATAATTCGACCAATTGAATCCAATAATGTCATAAGAGAAGATCTATTTGATTCAGACACATATTGGCTTTGGCATGACTGACTAGGACATCTTGGTCGTGATATGATGCTCCGTATACTAAAGACTTCACACGGACATCCATTCTTCAGAATGAGAAGAAGCAAGAATCAAACATTGATTCCCGGACTTACCAAGACCGCAAAAACTGCAGCCTCAGGCGCTGCTGCTGTCTTGGGCCGCCGCAAGGCTGCTCTTTTCCCTTATAATGACGCTACAAATGGCTCCAACCATGAGCATGACGCCATGGTTATCCCTCCTAGTGGCAATGACGCCACACACACCAATTTACATGGCTCTAACACCATCATTGGAGATGTAGTCATACATTTTGGTTCTAATAGCGTTACAGACGCTCCGGCCCAACCAAAATCCTCATTGGTTGCTTCTAAGGCCCCTCGCTCATTCTGCAAAGCCTATTTATTCAGAAAATTAGGACCGAGACCGTCCTACGTAAAGGACCCCAAAATACTTATTCCGCTCTTACAGAGAATCCAAGGGGATATCTGTGGACCAAGTCAACCATCATGCGGACCTTTTAAATACTTTATGGTATTGGTTGATGCGTTGACACGTTGGTCACATGTCGCGCTGTTGTCCACTCGCAATGCTGCTTATGCTAAATTCTTTCCCCAAATTATCCGTCTATGGGCTCACTACCCCGACCATCCAATAAGTCAATTCGACTTGATAATGCTGGGGAGTTTACATCGAAAACATTCGATGACTATTGCATGTCATTGGGGATTGATGTTGAGCATCCAATTCCCCATGTTCATACCCAAAATGGTCTCACAGAAGCTGCTATCAAACGACTACAAATGATAGCTCGGACATTGGTAATGCGCACTAGTCTTCCTGTTTCTGCTTGGGGATATGCAATATTACATGCAGCGACACTCATTCGTCTACGACCTACTGCAACTCAATCTTATTCTGCGTTACAGCTAGTGACTGGGTACGAGCCTGATATCTCGCACTTACACATTTTTGAGTGTGCTATTTATATGCCTATTACGCTGCCACAGCGTACAAAGATGGGTCCACAACGACGAATAGGTATTTATGTTGGCTATGAATCTCCAACTATCGTCCGCTATCTTGAACCTTTGACAGGCGATCACTTTACCGCTAGATTTGCGGATTGTCACTTTGATGAGACAATCTTCCCGTCGTTAGGAGGAGATAAGAACACAAATGTTCAATAGGAATGACAGGAATTGTCATGGTCTGTCCTAACTATGTCTCATCTAGATCCCCATACCGCACAGTCCGAACTTGAAGTGCGACGAATAATCAATCTCCAGAACGTAGCAGACACTTTGCCTGATGCATTTTCTGATGTTGCCAAAGTGACGAGATCACACATACCTGCTGCAAACGTGCCTGCAAGGATTGATTTCCCTAATAATGGACATAACGCCACTCCCGTGACACTAGGAGATGGCGCCATTACCCAGCATGGCAATGATGTGGCATTTATGGCTGCAGGTCCCGCAAGGAAGCACGGTAGACCAATTGGTTCGAAGGATACTCACCCTAGAAAAAGAGCGAATGAGATACAAACAAATCCTTTGATCATCGATACTCAAAATCCGTCCCATGAGAATGTTCCGGATTATGGTTATGTCCAAGAGACATCATTGGGGGACGCCTCAATGTTAGAACCAATCCTTGAGAACATCGAGATCTCTGTGAATCACACTAGTGTACATGGGACGTGGGAAAGAAGCTCCATCATCATTGATGATGTATTCGCGTATTCAGTAGCGAGTGAGATTATTGAGACCGATGACATCGAACCACGCTCCGTTGATGAATGCCAACGTAGAGTTGATTGGCCAAAATAGAAAGATGCGATCCAGGCAGAACTTGATTATCTAACGAAAAGAAAGGTATTTGGCAAAATTGTTCCAATACCGCCTAACACCAAACCAGTTGGTCATAAATGGGTATTCGTTAGAAAGCGTAATGAGAAAAACGAGATTATAAGGTACAAAGCTCGCCTTGTGGCTCAAGGCTTCTCACAATGCCCTGGAATCGACTACGAGGAGACCTATTCTCCCATAATGGACATCATTACGTTCCTCTACCTTATCAGTTTGATAGTTTCTGAAAAACTGAACATGCAGCTTGTGGACGTGGGTACAGCGTATCTATATGGGGATCTATATACGGAAATATACGTGAAATTTCCACATGGAATTTAGTTACCTAAATCAAGTGGCTCTAAACCACGGAGCGCGTTGGCCATAAGATTAAAGCGCTCACTATATGGATTGAAACAATCCGGACGGATGTGGTATAACCGTCTGAGTGACTACTTGATTGGGAAGGGATATGTCAATAATGAACTATGCCCATGTGTGTTCATAAAAAGGACAAGTTCCGGATTTGCAATAGTAGCGGTCTATGTCGATGACATGAATATAATTGGCACCCTTAAAGAGTTAAGGGAAACCGCTTAACACTTGAAATCCGAGTTTGAGATGAAAGATCTTGGAAAAACACGGTTTTGCCTCGGTTTGCAACTAGAGCACCGTGAAGATGGTATTCTGATTCATCAATTAGCTTATACCCAAAAGATGCTTAGGCGTTTCAATACTGATAAGATTAAGCCTTCAAGCACCCCAATGGTCGTACGTAGTCTTGATCCGAAAAAAGATCCATTCCGTCTAAAAGATGACGACGAAGAAGTGCTAGAGGCAGAAGTGCCATATCTAAATGCAATAGGTGCATTATTGTACTTAGCACAATGTACGAGACCGGACATCTCATTCGCTGTGAACTTGTTAGCTAGATATAGCTCCACGCCAACACGACGCCATTGGACTGGTGTTAAAGATATCGTTCGATACCTAAGTGGTACGATCGATATGGGCTTATTCTATCCTTACAGAGAGATGATGGATTCAGACCCATCAAATAACCAGAACACCACACATGGTAGACTGCGTTCCCTCTCCCCATCCCAAAACGATATAAGTGTTTTGGAAGGTTTTACTGATGCTGGGTATCTCTCTGACCCAAAGGTCATTCCCAAACTGGTTATGTATTCACCATGAGAAACACCGCGATATCTTGGAGGTCTACAAAGCAGACCTTAGTCGCTACCTCTTCGAATTATGCAAAGATTATTGCTCTTCACGAAGCAGTTCGTGAATGTATATGGTTACGATCCATAGTTAAGCATGTTCGAAGTAATTGTGCTTTGAAGTCTACCACAGAAGAGCCAACAAGCATTTATGAGGATAATGCTGCTTGCATTGAACAATGAAGCAACGCTACATCAAAGGCTACAACACCAAACATATATCGCCCAAATTCTTCTACAATCAGCAACAACAGAAGCTTCTCAAGATCAAAGTAAACCAGGTTCGATCTGAGGATAATGTGGCAGACTTGTTTACTAAGTCATTGCCTAAATCCACGTTCAAGAAACATGTGGCAAGAATTGGCTTGCGGAAACTATTTGAACTCCCATGATCGTAATCATCAGGGGAGGTGCAGACATCATGGGGTGATATATACATGTATGGTCTCGAAACATGAAGGGTGTGTTGTACTCTTTTTCCCCTTCGACCGAGGTTATTTTTGTCTCATTGGGTTTTTGTTACTCGGCAAGGTTTTTAATGAGGCAACGAGAGAAGCACCACATTTGGGCCACACAAGGGGGAGTGTTCAAGGAAATCCAGATTATATGTCTGGCCCAAATTCTAGGTTACTTGACCTAAGGGTAATAGGGTTATAGAAGGATTTAGAATCCTATTCAATGTAGAATTACTTTCCTTGTATGTTCAGATTCTATGCATTGTAACCCTCTATATAAAGAGGTCCCTATTATCAATGAGAATACACAGCGAATTTCTCTCAATTTCTGATTCCCTAAAACAATATATAAATTTTATGCATCTATATTGCATTCTTAAATTACAAGACACAAAATAAATTAAACGGAAATACATTAGTAGCAATTAAAAAAAAAAGGTTTTCAATTCCAAAAAAATCTTTCCGTAGAAGTTTAAAAAATAAAAGGTGTCTAATTACAAACGAAAGCAATAAAAAGAGTTTTTCTATTGAGACCTCCTTTGTTTCTTATTTGACCTCCTTTGTTTCTAAATAGTCAAATTACCTATTTATTCTAATATAAAATTACTACTATAAACAACAAATCATAAGCAAAAAAAGACAAGTATCTTTTTTTTTTCAAAAAGAAAATTAGCTATTCTAGTTTAGTTCAGTCATAAAGCCGACTTGGTCAACAATTCAGTCTATCATTATCTCCATAATAACTAGAATCATTTGGTCTACTCAACTCCAGTATTCTGCTCACCTTGTTGATCGCTAGTCTGATCATCATTCTACTCACCTTGCTGACAGCTGTCAGCTCCACTTGCAGCTCATCATTCTGGTCACCATACAACTAAAATTGCTGATCACCACTCTGGTCACATTGTTGATCGCTAGTCTGGTCACATTGCTAATCCCCAGTCCGATCACCATTTCGATCACCAGTATGCTCCACTTGCTGCTCAGCAAAAAGGTTTCCATGGACAATGAGGTTTCAACAAACAATAACATGACTGTGGAAAGAACTGTAATTATAGAAAGAACTGGGGTAGGAGGTGAAGAAAAGTACGAGAGAAACATGTAGCTGAGCACTTTGAGGAATAAATCATAAAGAAGATTGAACAGATATCCTGTAGCCCACCACCCAAGAGAAAGACACTTTTATAGTGCGATGACACACAATGCATGGATGATACAAAGTGCAACAAGCTGCATTGAGGATGAAAGAGATCATAAATGAAACCAGAAAAACCTCAACCAAGACGAGACAACTTGTTGAAAACCTTAAGATTCAGAAGGTACAACAAATAGAGTACCTAGTACAGACATTACCCAATTGGAAAACAAAGAAACCATTGAAAAACTATCTCCCATTACCATTGAAAAGGTAAAGAAAACAAGAAATTGTGTGACAAGTTGAAGTTGAGGTAGGGGGCTTCGAAAGCAAATGAGATACTAATGAGATAAAAAGAGCCACCAATGGTAAGGAGAATTAAAAGAGGAGAAAACCTTTGCAACTGCTAGATAAATAGAGTTGTCCTACTTGTTATACTCGTCCTACGTACTGATGGTGATATTGAACAGTCTTGGCATACAACATCCATCTGCTCTTCCAAATTTACAATTTCATTTACCTGCTCTTGCTTAAGAGTATGAAAAAGTCATGGCACTCGAAAGAGAAAGTCAAGAATGTATCACTTGATCTTGGCCACAAGGCTATGAGGAGCATCAAAACCATTATTTTTAGGAGAACCAGAACCATTGTTCTCCATATCCTCTAGGAGTGACAAGTAGGGTTTCAAAGAAACGAAAACTAGGTCACGAACACAGAGACAAAATGAAAAAACCCAAACGACTCTTCTCAAGACTGGGAGGGAGGGTTAGAGACTAAAAAAAGACAAATATCATTAGTAATAGTGAAAAATATATAAACCTTTCAATTCCAAAAAAATTTTCCAGAAATTGAAAAGAAAAAAGAACAAAAGATGTTTAAATACAATGAAGCCAATAAAAAAAATCAAAACAAAGTGATCCCACAGTGGATCACCTAGGTGTTGTAAAAGTCAACAACATTAGCTTACCACTACACTAGTGCAACCTCTTGTTATCATGATGGCGAAACAAAAATATATATACACTGAGTCACTAACGTATATATGCAAAATAAAATAAAGAATTGTTGGCAGGGCCGATCCTGAAGTAGATTCACGGAGAGAGCAAGGGATTGTAGATTGGTTGAATGCCTAGTAGGTTTAGATGAAGTTGAAATTACCCACTTATTTGTTAATGATACCATTTTCTTTTTAAGGAAGGTGATTAGAACTTGATTAACTTAAACATGATTCTTGAGAGTTTTTGCCTACTCTTAGGACTGAAGAAGGTTTTGTGCTTTCACCTTTTTGTTAGCTTATAAGTAATCTGGAAAAGATCCCAAGTTTTCTTAGCCGTTTCACAATGAATTATGCGAACTCTTTTATTTCTTAGATAAAGTAGTGAACAATCTATTCTGTGATTTTACATAATTGTTCTAATCTCGAATCTCAAACTTAGACCACTCATACCTTAGTTTAAGACAATTTTAACCTCTGATGTTCCAGTTTCGTTAGGATTGGCAGGTTTTGTTAGTTTAACCCACCTGTTTTGAACAATTTTCTACATGTATTCATCTTGTGAGTGTAAAAATGCTCTCACCATGATTTTTCATTGGGAATAGTTTTCCCAGTCAAACCAAGGTGCACTATTGATTGAGCCCAACGCTCGATCTCATTTCATCATTCACACAAACTATACTAAGAGAACTTAGATGCCTAATGAAAAACTTGGATGGAGACAAATTAGCCTAAAGACTAAATTGACTTTTCAAAATCATTAACTAACAAGGATTGTAGAGTAGCTAGCTATCCTAATTACTAAAGTTCTTTAACCAACAATGAAAACTTATCAGTTTCATGCCTGTTATCAAACGAACAACAACCAAACAATAATTAGAAAAAAAAAATGTTCACGCAGTAAAACCTTCAAAGTGAGGTAAATAACTGTGGGTCTTAACTCTTAACTCTTAAACGCCAAGTGCAAAGCAACTTACTTAGTGAAAGACAAATACAATTAACTTACAACTAATAACTTTGTCCTTGGCAATTCTTACTAGACTTTTTCTAGACAGTTGTTTGATTATATGATGTTTTTCTTCACCGTTGAAACGCTTCCACTCATCTTCTTGGATTGATTAAGCATTGACTTTCAATCACTTTGAAATCAATGGCACCCAACTGACCACGTGGGTTCTTTAATATACATAATGAAATGAATGATACATTACGTTTATTTGACTCCCTAATTTACCTTTTCTTTTAATCTAAATAGGTCATCCAGTATTATAAATTTAGCAAGCAGTACCAGAAATGACACACCCCTGAGGGGCCGACAGAAAGAGTCGTTTTTTAGAACATACAAATGACCTATTTTTAAAAAAAATAGAACCTCGCACTCCCCGGTACACCCACCTTTTAAGGAATTTCACGCACCTTTATTCTGACAAAACCTAGAAAATTTAGAAGCAGTTTAAATAAAGGGTTTCATCGTTTCAGTCCCTGACATTCGAATTTCATTTAACAAGTCTCTGAACTCCCAATTTCCTCTCAATTGGTCCCTGCCGTCAAGTATCCGTCAAAAACTCTGTTATCTTCCCTTAAAAAGTCTATTATACCCTTAATCACTTTTAAAAAAAAATTATCTTCCTCTTTTTTTTTTTTTTACCTATTCTTCTTCCGGCTCTCTCGTCTCCTTCTGTTCATCTCCTCATCAAGATGATTCCAATCCACAAATCATCAAGAGTTGTAGGAAAAAAAGAAATAAAAGAGAGAGAGAAAATAAATTTTAAAAAAAATGAGGGCATAATAGACATTTTCAGCAAATTTTAATAGAAAATTTTGACGGCATGGACCAATTAGGAGGAAATTGAGAATTCAAAGACTTTTTAGGTGAAATTCGAAGGTCAGGGACTGAAACGGTGAAACCCTCTAAATATAGGGAGTAAACACTATTTAATCCTTAAATAAATATAACAACCAAGCACCTAGGCTGTGTGACCCTAATTAAATTTAAATATTATTGGTAGAGGAGGAGGATGCACCAGCATCCCCAACCCCTCCCCCCTCTTTCGGTACCTCTCGCATCTGATCAAGCTCATCATTTCCACCCGCCTCCTCCTCAACAGGAATTTGGATGTCTTTGTCACTATTACAAAGTCTACACTTCTTAGCCTTCTTCCCATGCAGGTCATTCTCCAGAACTCTAGCACATTTAGGCTTATTCTTACTTCCATTAGGCCTGCCTAGCTTCTTCTTTCATGGTAATACTACCAATTTTCCATGCTTATGCTGCAAGATAAGTTGTATACCATCATCCACCTGAAGCAAGGGTTCAGGATTAGACCTATACCTCTTACGAATGCATCCCAACATCTCCACCGGCCTTTTTTTCACAACTAGCACCTAGTTAGGGCCTGATTCCACAACCATTGTGTCCACCCTACCCTTTATCCTAAAGGGCTTAATAACCGATAGAGGAAGCATGCTTCCTCCATTCACATGACAAACTTGTTTTGGCAACCGGGCATTCCAACTCTTTAAAAAAGCCGACAGATTGAAACTTGCAAACATATTCGCCCTGTGCTCTCCATCACCCACCACCAACAATGAATTCAGCAGCACAACACTCCACCATAGTTTGTATCCCTTCGACCCTAGTTGGAGCCGACTCAGTCATCTGTAACAACACCAGAGCGGCCTGCTTCGGTACCTCCTCAGTCCGAGGCTGATTATGGCTATCTGACAGAGACAACCCAACCATAACCGCCACTTGCATATGTGCCATAATATCGTCTTTCTCCTTAGTGAAAAAAACATCACAACCTGCTTCCCTATGCTCAAAGAAACCACAGCTACGACAGAATCCCTTCACCTTTTCATAGATGAACAACAGCTTCGGCACTACCATAGACGAGAACTCAAACATCTTCCAAACCCTAACACGTTGCCAGACGACAAAAATCAATCGGATCTATTGTCGTTCTTCCTCCAGAAATAGGGCAGTTTGATCTAGTCTAATAACATGACCAATGGTATATCCTTCCAGATTCAGTGTCGCCTTATTGCGAAACCCCACTGACAATTCTCTAACCGCCACCCAAGTCTCCACCATATTCAAAGGGATAACAGCCACCAAACCAATTCCATCCTACACTCCTAGCACTGGCATAGTATTTCTATAAAACCATGGCCCTCTATGCAATATCTTATTATGTTCAGCTTCACAATCGAATTGAAAAACAAACCGATCTCCGAAATCTTGAATTGACAAACAGGACTTGATTCTCCGAATTATAGAAATAGTCCATTTAAACCCTGAGTATTTGGCCTTGGGGTTGAGGAGTCTGCCACCATGTACCACCGGTCAACTTGTACTGCTGCAAGTCCCACTGAGGCAAGAGAGACACGGGCCAAGTCCAAAAGTTGAAGCCCTGCCTGATCTCCAGCCTCTAAATTCACCATTATGCAGAGAGATTTGGTAGTTTTTGTCGAAGGCAAGCAATGAGAAACCCTAGCAGAGACGGCTAGGTCAATTAAAATTTTATTGATAGATTGATTGGTATGACTCACTAATTTACCTAACTATGGAATAAGTAAATTAATGATTTTTTATGAAGCTCATGATTTTTCTGATACAATTGAAAAACTACGCACAATAGATGCACATTTTTTGTTTCACAAAACGTCATAAAATTAAAGTGTATTAAGCCTATATATTGCTCAAACTCTCCCTAAGATGCTTGACAGTTAAAACTCCTACATCTGATTGACTTCTATTTGGAAAGAAACTTTTGTAAAAGAATGCCTAATAAACAAAACCTGATTTTGTTCATAAAGAAAAAGATATACTTGATTATCAAAATCAATCTGATAAAATTTGCTCCAAAGACTCAACAATTATTTGTCTTTATTGAAAATATCGTCGAGCGACAATAAAGCACGACACACAAACTGACCTCACTGGGATTGCAACACAATTTTCAATCTTAGTATGCATTTTGATATAAGAGGTTATGAAATACAATGAATTTACGTGTCAAGTAACCTTGAGAGTCTGTTGGGGCATTGAACTTCCTTTTCATTTGGCTAAGTTTTCAATCCAACCATTGACACACTTCTAGCTTAGACGTAAAACTCTTAAGTTTTGTATTAAGAATGCCAGTAGACAATAAAACTCATATTAACTCATTCTCGTAGTCTTGGAATAAAAGATCATTAAGTTGTCATAAAATCGAGAAGTGATAGAAGCTTTCGCTCACTTCGTAAAGACACGCACAACTTCATTCACGATCTCATCTCTCTCTTACCATCAATGCACCAACCCAAACCAATACTCCTAACTCTCTCTCTCTCTCTCTCCCTCCCTCCCCTCTATTATTGTGAATCTAGGAACCATCATCAGCGTCACCTGTTATCATCATCATAGGTTGAGGAAAGAACATCATAATATGTTCTTCTTCTCTCAAGTTTGACATCTGGCAACAAAGCTTGGGAATCAATAGATCCCGCTGTAACAACAAATCTCTCAAGTCTTTTCTCTCTGTCTTCTCAATAAAGTTACGACCTTACTCGATGATGTTGATAGAAGGAATCGATCTTAGCCTATTTGCTGAGACCTATGCAATGATGTGGTTACTTTTATTTCAATTGATAATTATAAGATAGATATGTGGTTAACATATTTCTAATTAATCCCCTTAAATTTGGATTACATTGCCTTCGTCATGTTACAAATCCTTAAGATTTGTGTCCAACTAAAGAACCTCATGTACACTGAAATCATAGTGGATTGCAATAGTTATTGGTGCAAAGCTAGATGTTGTGCTTGGAGCTAACAAGTTTAGCGTTAATTATATGGTGTCAATCGTTAGTGTTTGGATTGATGATGTCTCAAACCATTTAAATGATAAACGTTTCAGGCTAACAATGATGATTGAGATTGAAGTAGAAGTCCACCTATAAGAAAATTATCATGTTTTCTTTAGTAAAGATCGATATTTGCCACTTCTAAAAGTGCGGACATCTTCGCTTTGACAATCACACAATAATCAATAGATCAATGTTTCATTATAATTAGGGTTGAAATGACATGTGCTCAATATAGGTTTTTTCAAGCTGTGTTAGGGTTTTGTGAGAGTTTGGTTCTAGATGACGGGGTTGGAAAAGTAGTGGTCTATGAGGCCAAATTTTGAGGGTATCTTTAGAGTTTGGTTGTAAGATTCTCATCTGCCAAGTGTTGAGTGTGTTAAACTTTGGGATTGAAAACACAAGCTATACCTCGAATTGTGTTATTCTCTTGTTGCATGGGGAGTTTCACAATCTCAATTTGATGATGTGGATTCTGGTTTGTGGGCATTGATTTCTTCTCATTTCAAGATATTTTACCATGATTATTATCACGGGTACATTCTTATCAACTTACAAATAACTAAGATTAGATGCAAATCTTATCTTTGGCATTTGATATGACCAAACCCTTATCTAATAAGTTTGTAATTATGATATAGATTTGGTTTTCTTTTCCCTTTGCATGTTTAAACTGTGATTTTATTGCTTATTTTCTCGCATCTTGATTTTTGTTTCTCCTGTAAGCCAACCTATGAGAAAGTTAGCTCCACTATCTTTTCATGGTTCTTTTTTGTTGTTTTAGGGTTAATTATTACACTTGTAATAGGCACAATCTTTCTTCTCGATTTTGTGAAAAGTGTTATCTCTTTTATCAGTTAACGTGCTAGTTGCTACAATGTTGTTTGGGCAAGACTATTTGCTTACCCAAGATATGATTTGTCTTTGGCATATAAATTAAAAGCTCTGTTAGAGTTTTCACTTACAAAATTTACATCTTCAATATTTATCTCAAATGTTCTTTCTTGAAGTGTTGTTTTGATGGCGTATAGCCTAACACTAAAGCCCTCGTTGTTCAAGGAACCTACCCAGAACTTACCCTTGACTTACAACAAATTAAGTATGATTTGTTACCAAATTGGTAATACTAAAATTATTGTCGACAAGAATAAGACACGTCTTTGTTTCAAAATATCTTCTACTTACCGTGCTCACTACTGGCGAGCTTGCAAAGAATTATGAAGATGAATGAAGTAGCCAATTACTGGTTTTGCATGGAGTTTTCAAGTGAAGATAATGTCCAATGATAGAAAAACAAGTTGTGGTTTGTGAAAGTCAAGATCATCCACATTAGGTGATTAGCCCCATGTTTCAATCCTGCACTGTTAAGATTGAAACACTCGACTGGATTGCCGATTCATTATTGGGATCCAGACTCTTTGGAACCTATTGCTTGTGTCATTGGGAGGTTCATTAAAGTTGATGATAGAACTATAAAGGCGAAAAACTGCATTTTGACTTGTACATCTATGGAGATCGATCTTCACACTCCTCTAAAAAGAGTTTAGTTGTTTGTGATTAGGATGAGAAAGATCTTAAGAAGTAACTAAGAGAAAAATCTCGTGAGGTCATTCTTTTTCAATGACCAAAATATCGATGATCATGGAAATATCGACCATCCAAAAAATGGAAATTTCAATGGAAATTTTGAGAAAGTATCGATATTGATAAAAATTCGATAGAAAACTATGAAAAATTTTAAGTGAAACTTTAGAATATGTATATTTGATCAATCATATACTCTATTTCAAAAAACTATATATTGAACAAATATTATTACATAATAAATTAGTGTAATTTAAAGTGAATTAGTATACAACTATACATTGAGTAGACATTTATTGAAACTTAATTTAGTGAACATTTATAATCTTGATACTTTACTAATTCTCATACATAAAATTAATAGTTTATTCGTGTACAAAGTATTTAAAATAATAAATTTGATTAATTACAATAAGATAAACTACCCAATAAAACTATTGAAAAGCGCAAGCACCAAAAAAGAAGAAGAGAGATTTATGCAACATATATAAAAAGATATTGACATAACTAGAAGATTCTCTTCCAGCGGGAATGGGTACCTTGTTTGGAATGTATAAGGCAAACGAGGTTCGAACTCCTTGATGTTGGTTCACCTCACTTTTTCTGAATTTTGATTCCAAGTTGACAAACTGGGCCCAATTTGGGTTGTTGGGCCACGAGACAAAAGGACAAAATCTCGTGAATTTCTTTCAAATTTCCGAAATTTCCGGAAATATCATTATATCTCCAAAATATTGCATGAAATTATCAAGGTATGTAGAGATAATATCACCAACTCGAGAAAACGAAAATTTCGTCGATATTTCGGCGAAAATCTCGATTTTTTAGTCCTTGTTCTTTTTTATAAAGCAATTTTTAAAGTATGCTCCCAATGTGGGGCCATAAGCACAAAGTCAAATCCTGCCCTTTTCGATATATAGAGAAGCATCATATTCTTGTTGACATAAATTAGGACAGAAGATGTAGAGCCAACTGGCATGGAGCTGGAGCCAAAGATTCAAGTTCTTTTCTAGGACAAGGTGATGGTTTACTTTCCTCAACCCACTAGAAAGGAGGAACAAGATCCAAATGCTAATTTTTCTATGAACTCAAAGTTCAAAAATGTGGATCTTGATCCACCATCTCCATATTGGACTTTAGTGCAAAGAAAATGTAGACTTGGCCCAACTAATAGTTTTTTGGAGATCAGAAAAATGATCATCCTACTATTGGAGCAATGTTATTACCTAAGACGGTCAGTTCAAGGTTAGTTAAGTAGAACAATTCTTTAGAGATGTTGCTCGGAGCCATGGTGCTGTTATCAGCCTATCAGGTGGTTGTGGAGTCCCTAGTGAGTTGGTGGTGAGATTTATCAGTTGGTCAATGAGGTTGTCAAGCTGCGAGATTATTGGTTTGTTAATCGGTGGACCGTCTATCGGTCGATCAATGAAATTGCCAATTGATTAGTGAGTATGTGATGTCATCGATTAGGTGTTTGAGGAATGAGCTGGTAAGGTTAAGGATGTAGTTGGTAGTGGAGTTGGTCGGTGAGAACACTGGACGAACAGTGTGATTGTTGGTCAGCTGATAAGGGGAGATTGTCGTCAGGTGGTTGTGGGGTTGCTGGGGTTGTCGTATGAAATGAATGATTTTTTTTTAATCATGCTTAAAAAAGCTTGTTAATTTAATTGTTGAAAACTACTTATCAAACTTGTTTTACATCTATTTTATGTATCTTAAAAATAAAAATATTTTGCAAAACATTACCAAATGCTTCGTAAAATATTAGATTGTTGGACAAAATTCTGCTTACTACCCTATACTTTTAAAGGTTTATCAGTTCAGTCCCTGCATTTCTAATTTAATCAGTTCCATCACCATTCCCCGAAAATTGACGGAATAGTGACGGATTGGATCGATTTGATGAAATTGGAGAGTGCAAGGACTTTTCTGATTAAATTATAAGTGCATGAACTGAACTGATGAACTCTTGAAAGTACAAGGTAGTAAATCAAATTTAATCCAATATTAGAATACTCATCTAATTATACTGTTTTTTAATTTTGTTACATAAAT
Organism: Rosa persica; assembly: GCA_025331145.1. Taxonomy (NCBI): domain Eukaryota; kingdom Viridiplantae; phylum Streptophyta; class Magnoliopsida; order Rosales; family Rosaceae; genus Rosa; species Rosa persica. Next base: position 1,811,782 of record WFKR01000001.1, on the reverse strand, counting down.
ATGAAATTTTTTTATTTTTTAGTTTTATCGAGATCACACGGTATCCTCAAATGTTTTCTAGACCCAGTGACTAATCCGTGCGTGGGAGGTGATGTGCAAACTCTTCCTCCTCTCCGACTATTAAGAATAAATTGATATTTAAACTCTAATCAGCGTCGGCGGGATTCGAAATAGAGTGTGGGGGTTCTACAGTTGAAAGTTATTACCAACTCGACGGTAATAACGCGACCACCCCTTGTGGCGGTTTATGAAAAGTTGAAAACTGATATTCTTGGCAAAACAAAACAAAACGAAAGTCACACTCACTAGCCCGCCGTGATGACGTGGCAGAGCCTGATTGCACTTTTAACTAAGGTCAAACTTCCAGTACAAGCATCTTCACAATCGAGCAAAAACCAAAACCACTGGCAGTGAGCATTCCACAGTTGCTAAGGTACAACTCAAGTTACCCCCCAGTTTCCTTTTTATTTTATTTCGCATTTATTTTTTATACACAAGATTTTTGCTTTTGCATAATTTTCCAATCTTGTGTGTGAGGTAATGAAATTATTGAGGTAGATGATGTGTTTTTTTTCTTCTTCTTCATCATCTACAACACATGCATCTCTGTCTAACAAACACAAAAGACTGTCGGTGCCACTTTGAGAGCTTTGCAGTTGCTCTGTCTCTTTCGTCTCTATTAAGCCATTTCCCACCCTCATTATAATATCTATATCTATATATTTACAGCTATACACAGACTCGCACACTTGATAGAGAGAGAGAGAGAGAGAGAGAGAGAGAGAGAGAGAGGGATTGGCATTGTCTGCTTCAGTCAATCTCCTTTTTGGGTCTACTTCTTTGATCTCCTATCTTCAAGAAGTAGAATCCTTTTCTGGGTTCGTGTCTGTTTGAGATCTGGTGTAGAATTGGATCAATTCAACTGGGTTGAATTGGGTTTTCTGGATTTGAAGAATTGGCTATTAAAGATCGGTCTTTTAGATGAGATAAGGTATATTTCTTTGATTGGGTCTGCTCTCTGTTTGTTTCATCTCTATGTCTTATGCTGTCTGTGCCGTTCTTTACTAGATTTCACTGATTGTGCAATGCGTAATTGTTGAGAAAAACAAGGAAAATGCGGTATTTTTTTATATTTGATTTGTATTTGTTGCTTGGGTTCTCCAAAGTTTCAGAATTCTACTCCCCTTTGTTGTCTTCGGTTTACACAGCAATTTCCACTGTTCTCAGTGATCCATGTTGTTGAGTAGTAAAATCTGATTCTTACCTTGGTTTTCTAGGTGCTTTACCAAGATCTGGGGCTTTCGAAATGCATAGATCTTGTTGACACTTACATACTATTTAGAACCATTGTTCACATCTGAGCAGGGATAAGGTGGAAATGGAGTCGGAAGGAGAAACTGAGGTAAGCATCGTACCGGTTCTAGTTGCCGTTTGTTTGTTTAATCTAAAGTTAGGAGAAATAAAAATAACTATCACAATCAGCATCAAAGTTTTCACTCAGGCAGATATTGTAATTAATTTTTGGTTGTTGGCCATCACTGTCTCTATCAGTTGTCATTAGCATTGCCTTTCATAAACACTGATTAATCTTCATGTGTAACCAGGCAAAGCCGATGAAGAACTTGGGTGGTCAGGTCTGCCAGATCTGTGGGGACAATGTTGGGAAGACAGCTGCTGGTGAACCATTCATTGCCTGCGACGTCTGCTCTTTTCCTGTTTGCAGGCCATGCTATGAGTATGAGAGGAAGGATGGAAATCAGTCTTGCCCTCAATGCAAAACCAGATACAAAAGGCACAAAGGTTAATCACATTCCTCCCAAGTTTAATTGTGCAGAAATTTTTGGTGTCGCTGTCCATTATCCCAAAATAGTCTGTTTTAACTGCTGATGTGTCAATTCTCTAGAACATATAAATGCGAGTTGTTAGAATTCTTAATCTGGTTTTGTGACTAATTACTTTGTTATTTTTTTTCCGTGGTTAATTTCAGGAAGTCCTGCAATTCTCGGTGATAGAGAAGAGGATGGTGGTGCTGATGATGGTGCTAGTGATTTCAACTATACTTCAGAAAATCAAAACGAGAAACAAAAGATTGCCGAGCGCATGTTGAGCTGGCATATGACATATGGGCGAGGAGAGGATATTGGGGGTCCAAACTATGATAAAGAGGTTTCTCACAATCACATCCCTCTGCTCACTAATGGAACAGAGGTAGATCAAAACATTTGGCAAGCTATTTCCAATTTTAAAACGAAATTTGTACTGAGTCTATTATTTGGAAATTGCCAATATTTAGGTTTCCGGAGAACTGTCTGCTGCCTCACCAGGGCGCCTTTCCATGGCATCTCCTGGAGCTTCTATTGGTGGAAAGCGTGTCCATCCTCTTCCTTATGCATCGGATGTTAATCAATCACGTAATACTCTCCATCTCTAATGTGTCATCTTTTCTGTTTCTTTTTGTGTTTCTGCCAATATGCATTCGAGGTTGTTGATTACACTCTTTTTGCAGCTAATTTAAGGGTTGTGGATCCTGTGAGAGAGTTTGGTTCTCCCGGGATAGGTAATGTAGCATGGAAAGAGAGAGTGGATGGCTGGAAGATGAAGCAGGAGAAGAATACTATTCCAATGAGCACTGGTCAAGCTACTTCAGAAAGAGGGGGTGGAGATATCGATGCCAGCACTGATGTGATTGTGGATGACTCTTTGTTGTGAGTGCTATTTGTTATTGTAAAACTTTTCTTTTGTGGTTATGATTGATCATGTTTTAGTCTCCGGTTTGATAGTTTATTTTGGTCAAGAAAGATACGTTTGATCTTTGCTTCCTGTCTTGATTACATTACCTTTGCCAAGAGGCTGGTCTGACTACAACTATGGGTTGATAGTTTTCATGTCGCTAAAACCTTGAAATTTGCTTCTTGTTCCGTGTATACAAGTATTTCTGGCACAGCCCTCAGAATAGCAATAGTTTTAAACATAAGATCCCACCAATGGAGAAATCGTCTCGAATGCTAGTTGGAGGCACACCTAAATCTCACATCATCTTTTACACTTTCACTCTATAGCAGAACACATTATTGCTCTATCTAAAATTTGATCAACAAGTTTCCTTGTTTCTAACTCCACTTTAGCAATAGTTGACATTCATTTCTATGCTCTTTCTGTTTTGCAGGAATGATGAAGCAAGGCAACCTCTCTCTAGAAAGGTCTCTATTCCATCGTCTAGGATAAATCCTTACAGGATGGTCATTGTACTGCGGCTGGTTATTCTCTGTATTTTCTTGCACTATCGGTTAACCAATCCTGTGCGCAATGCCTATGCTCTGTGGTTGATATCAGTCATTTGTGAGATTTGGTTCGCAATATCTTGGATTCTCGATCAGTTCCCTAAGTGGCTGCCTGTAAATCGTGAAACATATCTCGACAGACTTTCTCTGAGGTAGGAAACTATTTCATTTCATTTCTACGGCCAGTTATAACCAAGTGATTGAATTCAGCTTTAGATCTCAAGTAGCAGTATCACTTCAACTTTGAAGTTTCCCCTTGTATATTGGAGTTTAATCCCTACCCCATTTGAGTTGCAGATATGACCGAGAAGGAGAACCATCACAGTTAGCTGCTGTGGACATCTTCGTCAGTACTGTGGATCCACTGAAGGAGCCTCCTATGGTGACAGCAAATACTGTGCTATCTATTCTTTCAGTTGACTATCCAGTTGACAAGGTTTCTTGCTATGTTTCTGATGATGGAGCTGCAATGTTGACATTTGAAGCGCTCTCTGAAACTTCAGAATTTGCAAGGAAATGGGTCCCTTTCTGCAAGAAGTATGCCATAGAGCCTAGGGCTCCTGAATGGTACTTTTCACAGAAGATTGATTACTTGAAGGATAAAGTTCAACCATCATTTGTCAAGGACCGCAGAGCAATGAAGGTAGGTCGTTAGCTTACAAGTTAAACAGCTGCCCTGTTCACCCCATCCCTTAAACCAAAGCTCCTTATTGATGCTATTTCCTTTATTGATTCAGAGAGAATACGAAGAATTTAAAGTTCGTGTTAATGGGCTTGTTGCAAAGGCGACAAAAGTACCTGAAGAAGGATGGATCATGCAAGACGGTACTCCATGGCCTGGAAATAATACTAGAGACCATCCAGGAATGATCCAGGTGGCTACATCTTCACATCGAATCCTTATGCTGCAGTTCGCTAGTTACTTAAAACGCTCCTCCCTTGCTTTAGCTCTATTTTTTTTTTCTCTTAAGATTGTATCTGTTTTGTCACTCAGGTTTTCTTGGGGCAAAGTGGAGGGCTTGATGCTGAGGGCAATGAACTGCCACGTTTAGTGTATGTTTCTCGTGAAAAGCGTCCAGGTTTCCAACATCACAAGAAGGCTGGTGCTATGAATGCACTTGTGAGTACTTTTTATTTTTTGTTTTTAAGGTCAGTTCTCACGTGATGTTTAATTTATTTCCATCTGATGCTAAATTCAACTTTTGATGCAGGTTCGAGTATCTGCAGTCCTCACGAATGGACCTTTCTTATTGAATCTTGATTGTGATCACTACATTAACAATAGTAAGGCCTTGAGGGAAGCAATGTGCTTTCTAATGGATCCTAACCTTGGAAAAAACGTGTGCTATGTTCAGTTTCCACAGAGATTTGATGGCATTGATAGAAATGATCGTTATGCCAATCGAAATACTGTTTTCTTTGATGTAAGTTCCCCAACCCCACGTGATCACATAAAATAGATACTTCTAAAAAAAAATTAATTCCTTTCTCCATGATATTACGGGTTTGCATAGCTTGATTTGTATGTTCACACATTTCCTTCCTTCTGGATTTCAGATTAACTTGAGAGGTTTAGATGGTATCCAAGGCCCAGTTTATGTGGGTACTGGATGTGTTTTCAATAGAACAGCTTTGTATGGTTATGAACCTCCTCTCAAGGTTAAGAATAAGAAAGCTGGAGTTCTTTCTTCACTTTGTGGTGGATCACGAAAGAAGGGTTCAAAATCAGGTAAAAAAGGCTCAGACAAGAAGAAATCAAGTAAGCATGTGGATCCTACTGTGCCGATTTTCAGTCTAGAGGATATTGAAGAGGGGGTTGAAGGTAATGTGTTTATTTCTGTGTTGTATCATACTATTGTTTTGGCTGTGTGAAGTGTCTTTGGATATCAGAATACGTATCGAAAAGCTGGCAGTTATTGCTGGGGTTTTGTTTCTTTTTGGGCTTTTCACCGTATGCATTAGTTTTAATAATGAAGTTTATTGAGCCATATGTGAAACTCTATGTATCACGTAACAGTAACATCTTATATCTCTCATTTATAGAATCACATCTGTGAACCTGTTGTGTATAATATTGTCATATCAATGTCTATTTGCATGCTTGTATTCTTTGTGCCCTCCAGAACGAATGTTCAGACTGGTATATCAGTTCTTTCCTTTTAGTTTACATATTCACATTCACATAACTAAAACCCAAATGGTCATCTCATTTCTGTATTAGCGTGTACACAAATTTGATCTGTATTTAATTCTGGTAGTCATAGGTGCAACAGATCATGCCCACTAGGTAGCATACTCCAATGCAGAAAATTTGCTTCTCTCGCTCTTTTGCGTTTTAATTTTATTTGTTGGCACTGAACTCATCATATACCCATTTTCAAAATCAGGTACTGGATTCGATGACGAGAAGTCATTATTGATGTCACAAATGAGCCTGGAGAAAAGGTTTGGTCAGTCTGCTGTTTTCGTTGCCTCGACACTTATGGAGAATGGTGGTGTTCCTCAATCTGCGACACCCGAAACTCTTCTTAAAGAAGCTATTCATGTTATCAGCTGTGGGTACGAAGACAAAAGTGACTGGGGACAAGAGGTAAGTTGTACTTCGTCAATCCCTTTGTTACCTTCTTCATATCCTTATCTGTGCAATGCAATGAGGAAAAATTCCAACCTTAGTTACAGTATATCACCGTTGGAAACTATGTGTCTTATATTCTTGATATAAGCTGCTGGATGAGAGAACAGAAAGTGATTTTTTTTTTTGAAATATATAGCTAACCTTAGTTTAATGTTGCGTTTCATAGTGAAACTAGCCTTTCAAAGTTGAGTTTTATTCCACTTCACTTGTTAGACTGCTAGAGTATTATATACATTACTACTTTTGAGTATCTACCCTGTAGTTGGGCTTTTGAGAGGAGAAAAAGATCACATGATAAATTTTTGTTACACTTCTGATAATTCTTTTTATTTTCTTGGTTTTCTGTTTATTCTTTCTTAAGAATTTTTCAGAGCGGTAATTTGTTCTAATTCTTGATGAGCGTTTGTTCCATAAAGTAGGAGTAAGGCATCATAGACGGTTCTTATTGATATCTTCAGTTGCTTTTGTATTCACATGTTTTGTCTGCTATTCTGAATGTTGTTTGGTAAAAGTTTTAGTTAATAAAGCTTTTCACTATAGTTACTGTTTCCTTTTCTTATTCTTGTACAATCTAAGAGCAAATGTTATTTTGCAGATTGGATGGATTTATGGTTCTGTCACAGAGGATATTCTTACAGGATTCAAGATGCATGCCCGCGGGTGGAGGTCTATTTACTGCATGCCTAAGCGCCCAGCCTTTAAAGGGTCTGCTCCCATTAATCTTTCAGATCGTCTGAACCAAGTGCTTCGATGGGCGTTGGGTTCTGTGGAAATTCTTCTTAGTCGGCATTGTCCTATCTGGTATGGCTATAGCGGTAGGCTAAAATGGCTGGAGAGATTTGCATATGTGAACACTACCATTTACCCAATCACTGCCATACCTCTTCTTGCATACTGTACATTGCCGGCCGTCTGTCTTCTTACCAACAAATTCATCATTCCACAGGTTTGTCTTTTTCCAATAACTGCCATGTACTTTGTGTTCATCCTGCCCTAAAATTTCAACATGCCAAGTGCTTTTTGTAGGAAAGAAAAAAACAATGCTGTCTTTAGCTGTAGCTATATAACTGCTAGTTTTAAGATTAGATAGGCTAGGTTCTGTATATAGCAAAGGATAAACCTATTTTGACCTTACAGCAAAGTCAATCTGCGTGTAGTGTGAAGATTTGTTAGAAGATTATTGCAACAGTTTACTGAAATCATCTGGTCATATTGGTTGCAGATTAGCAACATTGCAAGTATATGGTTCATCTCCCTCTTTCTTTCCATCTTTGCAACTGGTATTCTAGAGATGAGATGGAGTGGTGTTGGAATCGACGAGTGGTGGAGAAATGAACAATTTTGGGTTATCGGTGGTGTTTCAGCCCATCTTTTTGCTGTCGTCCAGGGTCTCCTGAAAGTACTTGCAGGTATTGACACCAACTTCACTGTCACCTCCAAGGCATCAGATGAAGACGGAGACTTTGCTGAACTCTACATGTTTAAATGGACAACCCTTCTCATCCCCCCAACAACTCTCCTCATCATAAACTTGGTGGGGGTGGTTGCCGGTATATCTTATGCTGTCAACAGTGGTTACCAGTCATGGGGTCCCCTCTTTGGTAAGCTCTTCTTTGCCTTTTGGGTGATCGTCCATTTGTATCCCTTCCTCAAAGGTCTTATGGGACGTCAGAACCGTACGCCTACAATTGTTGTCGTGTGGTCAATTCTCCTGGCTTCAATTTTCTCTTTGTTGTGGGTGAGGGTTGATCCATTTACCACAAGAGTCACTGGTCCAGATGTTGAGGTGTGTGGAATCAACTGCTAGACAGAAAGACGACGGTACTGTCTTATATTTTGTTCAGATATTTCTTTCTATCAACTGGTTTGTCCATTTGAAGCTTACACACTGTTTGTAGATGATATTATTAATAGGAGGCGAGGGAAAAAAAAGATTTGTTGTTGTACGTATTTTGAAAATGTGAAGACTATTTATGAAAGAATATTTAATTTATTACACATTATTTATTTTTTCTACCAACTCTATTTTCTCAACCAACTCTGGTATACGGCTTCAGCTTGGGTATGGATGATATGGGAGTACCTTTTCTTTTTTTGACAATATATAGTACCTTTTAAATGAATTGCAACCTAATATCTACTTCAAGTTTTGCCGCTTCTCATAACATTTTCCATTGCTTATGAAGCTCTTTAACAGTGCCAGGTTCTGTATCATCACAATCAAAACTATTTACTAGAGGCCCTTACTTTGATGCTGTTATTTGCTCACAGTGGTAGCAATGGTAGTCTCTATGCCTTCCATGTAGTGGTGTTTTAGGATTTTCAACTCTTGAACCTAGCCTCATCTCCCAGTCCTTTTGTTAAACAGGAATGGATTATGGATCACCTAGCCTCATATTAACCTAATTCACCTAGCCTCATATTAACCTAATTTTCAACTCAACTACTTGAGCTAACAGGGCTTATATACTGGTTTTATTTAATATTTTTCTTGAGCGCTGATTTAAGATTTAGTTCTTGGGTAGCTTAGCCCTATGCCGTAAGCATTGAAGTTATTACGAAAACTACCCAATTTGTAAGAAGTCCTGAAGTCCAATGACAACCGTTGCTAGTCCCGTAACTATCCAATTCGTAGGCCTCATTTCCAAGCAAACAAAGTGAGGTTAATGCAAATTGGTGCGACTCTGGTTTGCGGTGGCACTTCCGCTGTGGTAGTGTCCTTCCTTGGCTAGATCGGAGTTTGGTTGGATTGGGCTAGCCTTATTTAGGTCCTGTTGTTTTTAATTTTGAATAGAGCGCAATGCGGGCTAACATATCCAAGAGGGAGAGCAGCCTCTAATTACACAACAAAGTTACTTTTGAGTTTTAACAGATCATATAATAGCCAAGAAGGACCAACCTCCTTACGGTACATAGATTGGACCATCTTCAATGCTTTCTTGCTAAACCATGAGCTACTTGGTTAGCGTTTTTGCGCACATGCTTCCAAGTCACTACTTCAAACTCCCTCAGCAGCAAACGGACTCCCTCCATAACAGCACCAATCCCAGTCAAGTCCAAACCAGTGTTGGATAATGAATAAATAATAAGAGCATCACCTTCGACCTCCAACTTCGTTATGCCCAGCTGCTTACAGTACTGCAAGCCCCTCTCCAAAAGCGAAAGCTTCCACCGCGCGCAGCTGGCTCTAGCAGCGCTGGGATAGGTTCAGACAAAGCTCCCAACAGATGACCATGTTCGTCTCTAGTCACCACCCCAAGTCCTACTCTTCCCCCATTCACATTACACGCTCCGTCAAAATTCATCTTGCACCATTGTGGGGGAGGAGCCTGCCACTGTACCACGCCCTGCTCGTCATCTCTGCCATCCATAGTCTCCTGCTTCTTCTCTAACGCATGCAAAATTTCCTTCTGCCAATCAGTACACTTCATTACCAAGTACTAACTCACTCAAGATAGTCTAGTTTGTCTATGAATGAAATTATTTTGGTCCTTCCATATCCACCAAGCTAAGAGCCCAAACAACTGATGGGCAGTCCCTCCTTAATGGAGGAGGAAATCCATGTGGTGATTTACCACATGAGGAAATCATGGGTTGGAAAATTCAAAGAAGGTAGATAGCAAGCCATCTTGGAAGGTAGGTAGCAATCCATCTTTGAAGTTAGGCATGCCAAACTTGGAAGAAGACTTGACTTTGCTTCCAATTGCATGTCATATCCATGAACCCAATTGCCTATAAATAGGCATGAAATGTTGTAGGAAAAACAACCAAAAGGCAAGAGTCATTCCAAACTAATAGAGTTTGAGATAGTAGTGAGATCCTCACTTGAGAGATTAGTGAGAAGAAAATTCCTCTTGAGAGATAGAGTGTGTGTTACCACTTTGGTGAAGTTTAGTCACCAAAGTGAGATTGCCTTGTAATCTCATTATTTATATAGTGGAAGAGAGTATTACTACTGCCCCGAGAACGTAGGCACATTTGCCGAACCTCGTTAAATATTGTGTCTTCTTTTATTTATTTGTTGCTATTCCGCAAATCACACGAGAGGTGTGAAATGTTAGATCCTGGGATAACCAATTATCCTTTGGCTTTGTATTAAGGCGGCCCTTCTTTCCCAACAAGTGGTATCAGAGCCCGACGCTCATTGTTCTTGGCATTTCGTGGTGATCAAGATGGCGGAGTCGTCGTCATCGGCAGCAACAATGGTAAAGTTGACATCATCGAATTACTCCATTTGGAAGCCCAGAATGGAACATATCCTTTACTGTAAGGATATGTACGAGCCTCTTCAAAATGATGGAGAGAAGCCAGCATGCAAGACTGACAAAGACTGGAGCATCCTGAACCGAAAAACTGTTGCAGGAATTCGTCAATGGGTTGATGAAAGTGTTTTTCATCATGTGGCACAGGAAACCAATGCCTACTCAATGTGGACAAAGTTGGAGTCCATGTACGAGAGAAAGACCGCATAAAATAAAGCGTCGTTCATTCGGCGGTTGGTGAACACTTGAGCGACTTCCAAGGCATGGTGAATCAATTGACGAATATGAAGATGGTGTTTGATGATGAGTTGCAAGCATTATTGTTACTAAGCTCGTTGCCAGATAGCTGGGACACGTAAGTGGTGTCATTAAGCAACTCAGCTCCTCAAGGCGTTCTCACACTGAGCACTGTAAAAGACAGCATGTTCAACGAAGAAGCAAGGAGGAAGGAGCAAGGAATATTGATAGAGTCAGAAGCCCTCGTCACCAACAATCGTGGAAGCAGTAGAAAATTCCACAACCGAGGCAAAGGGAATGATCGGTCAAAAGGCAAGTTCAGCCCAAAGAAGGACATCGAATGTTTTCACTGTAGTGGAAAAGGCCACATAAAGAAGGATTGCAGGAGACTCAAGAGAGAGCAGGCTAAGAAAGGTGGTGCCAGAGACACAGCTTTTACTACCTCATACGAAGAAGAGGTACTCATCATTTATGGAGAGGGTCATGTTAATTTGACATCTCAAGATACATGTTGGATCATCGATTCTGGTGCATCATTTCATGTAACCTCACGAAGGGAGTTCTTTACATCCTACAATACTGGAAATTTCGGTAATGTCAGGATGGGAAATGATAAGAGGTCCAAGATCGTGGGAAGGGAAGATATTTCCCTTGAAACCAACACAGGCTACTGCTTGGTTCTCAAGGATGTGAGACACGTTCCAGACATGCGTCTCAACCTAATCTCCACAGGATTACTTGATGATGAAGGCTGCACAAGTGTCTTTGGTGGTGGAAAGTGGAGGCTCAGTAATGGTCCAGAAATTTTAGCCCGAGGGAGGAAAGAGAACACTCTCTACATAACTTATGCAAAAATCTGTAGTGGGTATGCAGTTACACTCGGAGAAGATTCGCCGGTCGAGCTATGGCATAAGCGGCTTGTTCACATCAGTGAGAAGGGACTTACTGTTCTAGCCAAAAGAGAGGTATTAACTGGTGTCAATGTTAATGATATGCCTTTAAAACCATGTACACATTGCTTAGCTGGAAAGCAACTTAGAGCTTCATTCCATCGTTCTCCTGCACCAAGGAAATCCAATGTTTTGGATGTTGTACATTCTGATGTGTGTGGTCCCATGACCACCAGTACTCTAGGAGGTACAAGATACTTCGTCACATTCATTGATGATCATTCTAGGAAGGTATGGGTTTATGCACTGAAAACTAAAGATCAAGTGCTCAAAGTATTTAAGCAATTTCATGCCAAAGTTGAACGAGAAACAGGCAGAAGATTGAAATGCATTCGCACCGATAACGGGGGAGAGTACATGGGGGCGTTCAGGAATCAGGCATGAACGATCTGTTCCAAAGACTCCTAAGTACAACGGAGTGGTCGAGAGGATGAACAAAACTATTGTTGAAAGAATCAGAACAATGCTATCTCATGCTAAGCTGCCTAAGAGCTTTTGGGGTAAAGCTCTAATGACTGCGGTTGATGTGATCAACCTTTCTCCCTCAGCTCCATTAAATGGTAATTTGCCAACAGGTTTTGGACCGGAAAGGACGTCTCTTACAATCATTTGAAGGTATTTGGCTGCAAAGCATTTGTTCATATTCCCAAAGATGAAAGATCAAAAATTGAATGCATATTTATGGGATATGGAAATGAAGAATATGGGTACAGGTTGTGGGATCCTGTCAATAAGAAGATTGTCAGAAGCAGAGATGTTGTCTTCTTCGAAGATCTGAACATTGAAGATACTCAGAAGACCGAGAAGCCTAAACAACCCAGAGAATATCCGATGAACTCGGATAAAGTTCTTCCGCCAACAAACCAGGATGGCCAGAGAGATACCGAAGATGTCGGTGATGCAGCAAATGACCCGATGATTAATGATCCAGTTGATGATGCAACTAATAATGAGGAAGAGGCACCGACCCCTAGAAGATCAGTCAAGGAACGCAGACCCTCAAACAGATATCCTCTACATGAGTTCGTTACTCTCACAGATGGAGGTGAGCTAGAGTCTTATGAAGAAACTCTAACAGATGACCACAAGGGGGAGTGGTTGGAAGCCATGCAAGAAGAAATTAAGTCCTTGCATGAGAACCAGACTTATGAGCTGGTGGAGTTACCAAAAGGTAAGAGAGCACTAAGAAACAAATGGGTGTATAGATTGAAGACTAAGGAGAATAGCTCACGACCCAGATTCAAGGCAAGACTGGTTGTTAAAGGTTTCAATCAGAAAAAGGGAATTGACTTTGAAGAAATTTTTTTCGCCTGTGGTGAAGATGACATCTATCCGGGTGGTACTTGGTTTGGCTGCAAGTTTAAATCTGGAGATTGAACAACTTGATGTGAAGACAGCTTTCCTTCACGGTGACCTTGAAGAGGAAATCTACATAGAGCAGCCAGAAGGATTCAAAGCCAAAAGCAAGGAAAATCTAGTTTGCAAACTGAAAAAGAGTTTGTATGGACTAAAGCAAGCGCTGCGACAATGGTACAAGAAGTTCGATTCCTTCATGATTGAGCAAGGATATCATAGGACAACTTCAGACCACTGCGTATTTGTGAAGAATTTCTCAGGAGGTGACTTCATCATACTACTCTTGTATGTTGATGACATGTTGATCGTAGGACAAGATGGTGACAAGATTAGCAAACTGAAGAAAGAGCTCAGTAAGTCTTTTGCTATGAAGGAATTGGGACCAGCAAAGCAGATTCTTGGTATGAATATTACCCGCGATAGACAGAATAGGAAGATGTGGTTATCACAAGAAAAATATATCAAGAAGGTATTAGAGCGGTTCCACATGGAGAAAGCAAAGCCAGTTGCTACTCCACTTGCTAGTCACTTTAAACTTAGCTCGAAGCAGAGTCCTACAAGTGAGAAAGAGGAGGAAGAAATGGCAAAGGTGCCATATGCCTCAGCGGTAGGAAGCCTGATGTATGCAATGGTGTGTACAAGACCAGACATAGCACACGCGGTTAGTGTTGTTAGCAGATTTCTGTCTAATCCAGGCAAAGAGCATTGGAATGCTGTGAAGTGGATTCTTAAATATCTCAAAGATACTTCCAAAATGGGTTTATGCTTTGGAAGTGGGAAGCCTGAACTAATAGGCTATACAAATGTAGATATGGCTGGAGATGTTGACTCAAGAAAGTCTACATCAAGGTACCTGATTACATTTTCAGGGGGAGCTGTCTCATGGAAATCAAAGCTACAAAAATGTGTTGCTTTGTCAACTACAGAAGCGGAGTTCATAGCAGTTACAGAAGCCTGCAAAGAAATTTTGTGGATGAAGAAATTCCTACAGGAATTGAGCCATAAGCAACAAAAGTATGTTCTGCATTGTGATAGTCAAAGCGCAATTCATCTGAGTAAGAATTCGAGTTTTCACTCGAAATCAAAGCACATTGATGTGAGGTATCACTGGATACGTGATGTGCTAGAAGCCAAGCAACTACAGCTTGAGAAGATACACACAGATGATAATAGTTCAGATATGATGACAAAGTCCTTACCAAAGGACAAGTTTGAGTTTTGCAGAAGCGCGTCAGGATTGGCGCATCCCTCCATCTATGTCGGGAGGAGGAGATTGATGGGCAGTCCCTCCTTAATGGAGGAGGAAATCCATGTGGTGATTTACCACATGAGGAAAGCATGAGTTGGAAAATTCAAAGAAGGTAGATAGCAAGCAATCTTGGAAGGTAGGTAGCAATCCATCTTTGAAGTTAGGCATGCCAAACTTGGAAGAAGACTTGACTTTGCTTCCAATTGCATGTTATATCCATGAACCCAATTGCCTATAAATAGGCATGAAAGGTTGTAGGAAAAACAACCAAAAGGCAAGAGTCATTCCAAACTAATAGAGTTTGAGATAGTAGTGAGATCCTCACTTGAGAGATTAGTGAGAAGAAAATTCCTCTTGAGAGATAGAGTGTGTGTTACCACTTTGGTGAAGTTTAGTCATTAAAGTGAGATTGCCTTGTAATCTCATTATTTATATAGTGGAAGAGAGTATTACTACTGCCCTGAGGACGTAGGCACATTTGCCTAACCTCGTTAAATATTGTGTCTTCTTTTATTTATTTGTTGCTATTCCGCAAATCACACGAGAGGTGGGAAAAGTTAGATCCTGGGATAACCAATTATCTATTGGCCTTGTATTAAGGCAGCCATTCTTTCCCAACAACAACTCCACTTCTTCAATCTGAAACGAATCCATTACCCTTGCAAATAAATCCCCGCATGATGGAACTTTCCATTCCTTATAAACTGGCCACAACCAAGTCATTTTCCAAATTTTGCTAGCTGATTTACACTCCCGAAGACAATGAGTCACAGTCTCTTCCTGATCTCCACATCTTCCACAAGGCGAAAAGGAACATATTTTGTGTTTCACCAAACGCTCAACACAAGGTAAGAAAGTATGGCAAGGTCTCCATAAAAAGAGCAAACAAATTGAGGTTAAGAGTAATCTCCCTAAAATAGAGTGGGTTTCCGACCAATGAAAATGAAATAGGTTAAATAAGGAAACCGGTACCAAGTTTTTGAATCTTTCGAATGTTTGTGATGCATAAACTTAAATAAGAAAATCAAATTATCCTAATTACAAGTCTACTACCATGCTAAGAAAATTCCCAAAAACTAATCAATAGTAGCCGTTGGAATAAGAGCTAACACATAGCCTTCTATACCAATTAAGCTCAGGTGAAATATGTGCAAAAAAAATTAAGTTGTTAAGAAAAAATTAAATTACCCTAATTATACGTCCACAATCCCTGTTAAGAAGATTTACCTTAAAAATCTTCAATTTGAAAGAAGTAGCCGTTGGAATTAAAATCTTTCTAAGGGCTCACACTTTTTTTTTTTTCCTAAGAGCTAATGCATACCTCTATACATATACTTGTAATCTTGAAATTTAGACACAATCTACACAAAATCTTTCTAAGATTTCTGTTCTTCAAAAGATTGTAATTGAGGAAATCTTTTGTGGGTACGATTTTGATTTATCCTCCTCTAGATTTTCGAGCTATGATTTCTGGTCGTTGTGCTGCTTGCAGGTATTTGAGAAGGAGATGCCCCTCAGATTGCATATTCGCTCCATATTTTCCACCAAATAGTCCTCAAAGATTTGCTTCTGTTCATAGAATCTTCGGTGCCAGCAATGTTGGAAGAATGCTCCAGGTAACATATACATATTTCAAGTCACTGAATATCCTAAACTATTTTTATTTTCAGTGATTTCTAATTGAGACTTTAAATTAAAAATCAAGAATAGCCTAAACAATGAGAAGATCCAAAACAAATATATGATTTAGGAGAATAATCTAAAACATTTGAACAATGGTGGGTGTCTTCAGTATTATTATTTTTCGGAGTAATGATATAGCTCACTAATCCTAGTGGTAAAGAGCGTTTACTTCTTAGCTTGAAGTCTGAAGTTTGAATACCCGGCTCATCACTACTATGAAAAAGAAAAATAAAAATTCTAATTCAAAATGATGACAGTATATCTAATTTGATTATTCATTTTTTAATTTTTTTCATAATTAATCAGCAACTCCCACCTGATCTTCGAGCTCAAGCTGCAAACACTTTGTATTATGAGGCTGAATGCAGAGTAGAAGATCCTGTGTACGGCTGTGTTGGGGTTATTTCCCGATTACATGAACAAATAGATGAAGCAGAATGTGAATTAGCTAAGACACGAGCTGACATTGTCATTAACTCTGATATTGGACAACAAGCTCAAGTTCAGCAGATTCATGATGAAGTTGAAGACAACTCAAGTCTTTTGCAGGAGCAAAGCAATGTTGGGCAGACTCTTGGTTCTTCCTTCTAAAGTTCCTAGGAGTAATGATCAGTTTTTTTTTCTTCTTAATTATGCCAGGAAAAATACATGGTTTTAATTCAGTAATGTAACCTCGGCTGTCCACTGGTTAAATAATTTTATTCCCAAATGTGTTCTTTTAACTTGCAAGTATATATTAGTGTCCATTTCAAAATTAATTCATCAATTGAACCCATACACACAAAACATTTCCCTTACACTGGACAAAGTGAATGCATGGGGTGTGAAACAGAGAAGAAATTGGGTTTGAAATGTCCTAGTGATATATTAGCATGTGAACACTACTGTAGCGGTACTAGTACCATTTTGAGTGTATATTGATTATTATTGTATTCCCAAATTAAATTTTTAATAAAACAAGTTAAAATGAAAGAAAAAACAACGTAAAAACAATTCATAGCTGTAAGTTACTTCCTAGAGCTCACCTCTTTGGCTAGATATAGCAGATATCGATCTTGATTTGAGTTAATTACTTAATTTCACTGCACTTAATATATTTTTATTGGCTGCTATAATGTTATTGCTATGCATTTGGGTTCCCAATCCGGCCGTTTCTGGATTTGAAGTTAAAATCTGAATATATTCAAAATTAGGATTTGGAATCCAACCATGGTTGATGAAATTATTTATGAGCCTCAGGGTC
The DNA here is from genome assembly GCA_025331145.1 of Rosa persica. Taxonomy (NCBI): domain Eukaryota; kingdom Viridiplantae; phylum Streptophyta; class Magnoliopsida; order Rosales; family Rosaceae; genus Rosa; species Rosa persica. The sequence goes on along the minus strand of WFKR01000001.1, from coordinate 1,794,886 downwards.
AGTCGGTTAGCTTCCCTCAGTTGTTTTGGACAATTATTTATGTAGGCTATAATTAAGGCACAATGTTGGACCGTAATTAGTCTCTATATAAACAACATCTTAATTGTATGGAGGTCATTGTTAAGTCGGCATCAAAATTGCATATTTAACGTTAACGTGAGTTCTCTATCTTTTCCTGCTACCCTATATATGTTTTTTTTATCAAAAAGTAAATTCATTCATTCAAAAATTACATCATGAAGTATATAGTGGCCTCATTAAACCTACCACAAATCGGTAAGGAAGAGTACCACACTCCATTACATAATCACTCAAGAACTAGACTCATTGACTAAGGTTGGAATAAACCAATCCGGCGCCATCATCCACCAATAAGTAGGAAACGGTAGAGATAACGCTGCTTTTGCCGCATAATAGCTCCTGCTACCCTATATTGATTGCACATTCTTTTCTCCTGCCCAATATATGATTTAATTTATTTAGTGGATGAACAATAGTTCTGCTTGTTTGACGAATGTGTGTATCTGATTTTATAGTTTTTTTTTGGACATTTTATTTTTTATTTACATTTTCATTTATATGGTTACAGTAAATCTACGTTTTTTGGCAGGTTTCTTAGGGTTTCATAAAGACGGAGCTATGGGGTGAAGACACCTCGTTAAATAACGAGAGATTTCAAGAAGAAAACTACAGATGCAATTTAGAACTAGCAGCATATTATCCAAATAGTGGAAATATCTATGGAAACACACTCGCTCGATCCCTACCTGGACTTGGATGAAATCTTCTTTACCAAGAGTTGTCACTTTTTATTAAATGTATTATGTCGAAAATGGAGCCTCTCTCATCACTTCTTGGATCACTGCTGTAGTGATGAGTAATGTGCAAGATCTTTCCCCAGTCTCAGCTGTCACAGATCGTCCGAGGGAGTGAGGGACCATTTTTGATGCCTAATTGCTTTTCTTCTAAGTCACTTGTGATGTTTAAATTGGATATGTTTGATTCGCTCTAATTAAATCTCTCCGCGAGCATAATTATGTTACGAAATTAAAGTTAACATTTAGTGTATTTATGGTAATTTCTAATTAGTTGATATGAGAGAAGTGTTTTCGGAACTAGCATCATTGTGCAATCTGACTAATGTGAAAAATCTTATTTATAATATATTAATGTATTAATACATAAAATACTAATTCGATCCAAAAATAATCTAGTTGTATGCATTGGTAGACTAGTTAGTTTGAGTCTACTTTACCTCTGCATTGAGTTAAATCTACATATGTATCAAAATTTATGTTATGTATATTACATCCATGTTTCATGAAATTTTCCTATTTTCAACGACGGTTACACTCTACAAATTCTTTAAGAAAAAGAAAAGAAACTTGAATTATTTTTTTTTAAAAAAACTTGAATAGGTGGCACCTGCCTTTGGGAGTAAATGCCACGCGTCATAAGAGAGAGGATTAATATCCATAGAAGGACCATGATCCAAGTCTCTGAAAACAGCTGAGCTGACGACGACGAAGCACCACGTGACGACAAACGTGGTCCATCCTACTCCTTTGCATGCATGCACCACGTGTACTGTTCAAAGAAAATCATTATCTATTTCGCAACGCACCCTCCACATCTTAGCCCGCCGCGTGTTCCAAACCCTAATAACACCTTCCCAGTTTCCGACACGTAGCCCGTAGATTGATTCCTTTATAACGCAGATAGAACCTCTGGATTCTTCTCATTCTTAGTTTGAGACCCAACTTAACAGTTTAAGCGCGCATTTGTTCGACGTGAGAAAACGAAACGAGTGTTTGTTTCCCGGGAAAAAGATCGAAGAAAAAGAAAGTGATGGTGGCAGTAACAATGACAACGACTACGGCCAATATGGAGGAACCGATTCTGTCGAGGCTGGACCGCCTGGACATTATGCTTCGGCAGCTGGAGGAAATCAAGGGGTGCAATCCCATCCATCAATCCTCACACTCGGCCAAGAGCTCTTGCGAATCCACGCCGTCCAGTGGAACCCTAACTAGCGATTACGCACAGGTGTCGTCGACATCGTCCGCCGACTACTTCTCTCCCAAGAGCCTGGAGAAGCACTGCCGTCCGATTCAGAACGTGATGATGGAGAGGGACGCCAAGGGGACGCTGATCGAGAGGCTCGATCATGTAGAGGAACGCCTTCTGAAGCTGTGTGTGCAGTTGGAGGACGAACTGGAGGCCGCTGAGAGGAAGAGAGAGGATAGAGATCCGGTCAAGGTTGAGACAGAGGTGAAGGTTGTGGAGGAGAAGAGGACTCGTCACAAGAAGGGGTTCAAGCAACTTGTAAAACAGTGTGTTACAGGGAAAACAAGTTAGCCTTGTAGACGAAACCAACTTCTTTTTTGTTTGTAAACTTCTGTTTTTCTGTTGTTTTAGCTCTCCGGGCCACTCCTCTACTTTTGTGTCGAGATTAGGGGCATGGATATGTTACACAACTTGTGTAAACAAAATGAAAATGAACGGCAAAGCTCAGTCTTTTTATGAATTTATATAATATCTAGTCTGAAGAACTGGTTGTTTACATTGATAAATTGAATCATGTTTTTCTATACTTTTTGGTGAAACTTGGTTAATTGTTTGTGTTATTTTTCAGAACGATACAAATGAAAATGAAATTTATACTATAAATTTGCAATTCACTCTCCTTTTTTTTTGAAGGACGGCCCCTTAATGAAATCATAGGGGACATAGATCCCTCATTACAATATGTAATGTATTCTAGCAAAGAGTGCACGTACGTCTGGTAACTCTATTTGTTTTGACAAAGCGGTGAAATAACAGAAAGTTAACTCTATAACAGAAAAGCATCGTAACTTTCCTACTACATTGCTGCACAGAATCTAATCATGTGACACTCTGTTTCATCATGTCACTAGGAAGTTGCGACAATTTGACAACTCGCCGTCTAACTAGGGCAATCAAGACACACAAGGTGCTCATACCAGGACAACGCCCACATCTTATGGAAAACAGTAAATAAGCAACAACTAACAAAACAAAGTAATTAAAAACAATAAGCACAACTGCCCAAATTGGACCCAATTCCTCAACCCAGGCCCAAGAACCATCCAAGATTGGGAGAAGGCCATGCCAGGCCCATGAACGGTCATGTCTCACCCCAAACTTCTCACCACCATCCACATCAGACCATGGTCGCCGTCGAATCCTCCCCACCATTGTAGCAACAACGTCGAACCCAAATCACATGCCTGAACTGAGCAGACGACTTTGATTGGCCACATGCCGGACCAGAACGATCTCCGCTCCCAACCTACAAACCACCGATCCACACAGAGCAGATCAATCGATCTCCGGTGTCGCCTGCAATCAATCCCAACCAGAATGATCTCCAATCCTACCCGGCTACAAGGAGTCCGTAGGGTTGAGAGAGACGGCAGAGAGCAATTCACTCTTTTATTTGTTTTAACATGAAATTCACAATCTCAAATTTTATTTATGAAAAAAAATAAAGTTTAGATATTATATATATATATATATATATATATATTCATAGTGTGTGTATGAGAAGTGTAAATTTCACTCTTTTAAATTATTTTTTTTGATTGAATCTGACTCTCAATTTAGTCGTATGTTATAATATCCAATGTGGGTGCGTTCTTAGAGTTAAAAGCAATAGATCTTTGAAATGACATTGTAGCTTCGACCAGTTTCATATGCAACCCTTAAAAAATAAAAAGGAGAGGCATCCCTAATCGATAGTAAACAGAGACATCCTGTTTAGGGCCGTCAATTCCGACACGAACTGATAACACGATTCAAAACCCACACGAAATAAAGCGGGTTAAAGCGGGTCGGTTGTGGGCCAACCTGTCATGACTCATTTAATAAAAGGGTTGGCCACTGGTCAACCCACCAACACGAAGTTAACCCGTATAACTCGATTATGCTATATTTCTTGAAATTTTGGACGCTGGGAGTATTTGATCATAGGATTAGACAATTTGAAATATTTTGCTTTATAGTTATTGGATTTAATTATTTATGAATATATATAATTATTTATATTCTTCGTCTTGTAGAGTTTTTAGTGAATTCAATCAATTTATACATTTTTTTAGTTAAATGGGTTGCATTGTTAATCGTTAAATGAGTTATTTTGTTTAACATGACATGACCTATTTGTTAAATGAGTTAAATAGGTTGGAAACGGGCAATCCGTTTAATAAATAGGTCGGGTTTGGATATAAATTTTTGACACGATTATTAAATAGATTGAGTTTGGATTTGTATCTTGTGATACGATAAATACCTTGACCCGACACAAACTCAACTGATATGACCCATTAACAGCCCTAATCCTCTTGCGGAATGGCTTTGTATATTTAGATGAGTTTTATTTGGCATTTGCGTAAAAAAGTTGATGTGACATACTGAACAAAACAGTGAACAGAAATAGGCCAGATTCAAATTCGTTGAGCCTAAAAAATAAGAGTCGAGGACCAACAAAAGTTTGGAAAGAGCAATCAAATTATCCCAACCATATTTCAAATTTAAGATTCCCATCAGATGGAGTTTCTTACTTTCCAGAAGGAAAAAAAAAATCACATCCATCCTTTCAGTCCACTGATTTGTTATCCGAATCGAGATGAGGGACAAAAATTTGTTCAACAGAGGAATCAGTATCTTGTGGCCTAGAGTTTGAAAGTGAAGGAGCTACATCAAAAATTGACGTTATATGATGGAGACCACAGAAGCAATTATCGGATTGCCAAGTTTAAGGCTACGAGAACACGGACAAGAGCTGATATCAAATCATTACCCGGGCATATCCAACTTGGTCCAATTTCAGGGAGAATTTGATTCGCCATAAAGTGAGTCATTGTCAAAAATATTGGGGTGTCATTTGATCGAGCACATACCATACACATGCATAACCTGTGGCACCAAGCACAGCTCCTCAAAATAAACAAGAGCCACCTCCAACAGGGTTTTGATCTGTTATATATGATAACAGAAGTTGTGTCGATGGTATCACATTAGAACTTGTGTTACATAAGACGAATAATTCATCATTATATAGAATCAGAAATGAAAAAATGAAAATAAATTCCAACTTCGGCAAAAATGAATTGTGCAGTTCTTTATTTGACTTTTAGAAAGATTTCAAAAATTATGCTTTTACTTTTTAAACTAATTTGCAAGCAAGTTATGAATTATTATTTGTGAAACTGAGGGTAAAAGTTTTTTTTTTTAGGCGAAAATGTCAACTATTTTGTAAGTTCAGCAAGCAATTTAATAACGATATATTCCTCGGGTCGAAAATTAGAATCGTTAATTAGAGTACACTACAAAGCCCACGCCAACCGAAAGAGCAAACTACCAAGCAGACTCCTAACACACCTACCTTTAGGATTAAGCCCCAAACAAGGAAAACTAGACATGTGAAGAGGATTAAAAGAGACAATGAAGTGTCTTATTTCCTTGTCGATCTCTTCACTCAAAAAAAAAAAAAAAAGGCCTATCATCCTTTGGTTAAAAAAAAAGACGAACCCAAACCTAAAATAATAAATAAAAGCCTAAATAACGTATAAGTGACCAAGCCCACTTGAAGCCCATATCCACTTATGAGCTTGAGAAGCTCTAGACACCCAAAGCCACCAAGGCCAGTTGAAGCAACCCTAACTTGGTGTGTTGGCCTCCTGCAAATCACCACCGCTGCCAAAGTCGGAAAAACCACCGCGCCCACCGACGACGTCACCACATCCACCTCAGGCTTGTACTCCAAGATTCATAGTCGGATAACCTAAGGAAAAATCATGACAATCCTGTTTGGCTCCATTTTTTCTTGAGCTGGTCAACAGTCTTTTTTCTTGCATGGGCGTGCCAGCACCGTTCGTGTGCGGTCGTCGGGGGTGTCCCTTGACCTGACTTCTTCTGAGCGATTGTAGACGAGGAGAGCACCAACCTCGTTGTGGGATTCTTTATGCCTCGTGGCGAGGACTTTTGTTGAGCTTCTTCAAAATCACAATCGATACTCGATGTTGTAGATCGAGCAGAGCGAAAACCACTGGGAAGTGAGGAGAACTTGCTAAAGCGTGACTCTAGCTTGGCTGGTTTGCGAGGGCGTTACCCTTGCTTGGCTGGTTCCGTAACCGTTGTGGTCGTACTACTACAGTCGGCTCCCGAGGAGACTAGGACCAAAGCACTTTGACAGAGGGTTTGGTGGTACTGAAAGTTGGCTCCTAAGGAGACTAGAACTTGGAGTGTGATCATCGATAAGAAAAAGAGAAGGAGAGGAGTTGCTCTTAGAGAGGTTGCTCTAGAGAGAACTTAGATCATCTTATAGATGTTTTGATGAGTGAATTGGTCAGATGATACTTTTTGTAGCCTCTATATATAAGCTTCCAAGCAACACTATTTGACCTTTAAGCAAATCATAGTGGGTTAGGTTTGAGCACTTAAACACTTAGTGGATTTGTTAGGTGAGAGCACTAACATTTCTTTATTCCTTTAATTTTTATCTCCACTAAGAACTCATATTTAACCTTCGACTTCTTCATATGAAATGATCCACCATGAATGTATATTATTGTGGTAACATTTCAGAATTTATTTCCATGTGGTTGGGCCGGAAATGTTACTGGACTCCTTACATGTCCAGTTTTCCAGTTTTGCTTCTGCAGAAAATTGGACTGATTGTTTGAAGGTTTTCCACTCCGAACGAGCACTCTTCATAAGAAATGATCATTGGGATGTCTAGAATGAATCTGGAAATTTTTAACTCATTTGAAGTTCGGATGGTTAGTCTGCCGCCCCTCCTTTCTTGTTTAGCTCGGTTTCTCCTAGCCGAAGTAGGAAAATGTGTTAAAATTGACTTTTCATTTCCATGCTTCCATAGTAGGCTTTATTTAGCCTCTATATATATATATATATATATATATATATATATTTCAAACTTGTCGACAATATATAGCTTGAGCCACTGACATTGACTCAATTTCTCTAAGACGTGCCTTATCAGGCCAAAATGCTCATTTTGGGTCCAAACAAATCCAACGATCGGATCATCACGAATTGAAACCCGAAATTCCCGAAACTATGAGAATCTGATCCCTCACCAAACGTTCATCAATGTCAACAAACATCTTGGGGAAAATTTAAAAATAGTCCCCGACAAATGGCCTACTCCGAAGTTTATACATTTAGTTCCTAAAATTTCAATATGGTACATGACATTTTAAATCTGATCCAAAATTGGTACATGTCATTACATCTTCCGTTATTCAGTGTGATTTTGGTCAAATTTGTAAGGACAAATGATTGATGAAAGAAAAAAAATATATTAGAACTGAATAGTGATGAGACAAACTGGCTATGTCGAGCTTCCTTCGGAAAAATTTTATCGTCTCTGACCTTTTGATTCTCTGTTCATCTTCCACCTCCGCAAAACCCTAATGCTCTCGTCCTAGAAATTGAAGCAAGTGAAAGCCTCACAGAGGCCGTAGACTCTGTGAACGTCGACCTTCTTGTTGAGAGTGAGAGATCTCGAGAGTAAGAAATGGAGTGACTTAGAAATAAGCAATTCTCGGCCCAGCAACCCCTCCTTCCACCATTGCTGGCACAAATAAGCAATTGCAGATGCCAGCGCCGAGTCTGACTCCAAAATTATCAGATTGTTGTGAAGTGCTTGAACTCTCGACAATAGATCCAATGGCGAGAACGCGTATGTAGGATACCCGACGCATAGTAGTGCGATACAGGTAAAAATTAATGCTTTGAGAGCAGTTGATGGTTCTCTTCTTTGGGATTCAGGTCCGAATGGTGGTCTAGTTCAGGTTCGGGTCAGGTTTTGGAGCTCCAGCTGGACCTGCGCTTGGTGGGGGGTTAGGTTGAAGAAGGGTCTGCAAAGAGTGGATGGTGTCGGAAATAGAGTGGGAGAGAGGAGGAGAGGTCAAAGGAGGGTTTGATTTTGTGAATTAGGGTTTTGAGAGAGGGTTTTGAGGATTTGAGGTTGAGCTCGGTGGCGGAGATAAGAAACTTTTCGATAGAGGATTAGAGAGAGGAGCGGAGCCATTTCTCCATGACGACAACAGTAATTATTTGAGATAGAGAGAGGGGAAAATACTAAATTACCCGTCGAAAAAATGAATAATGGCATAGGGTACGTTAATAGTGTTATTCACTCCATGTCCTAAAAGTGTGTCGGGTTTTGAAAACCATGTACTAATTTGAATTTTTTGAAACTTAATGTACAAAGGTTCGGAGTGGACCATTTGTCGGGGACTGCTGTTAAAATTTTCCCAACATAATGTCTCCATGTTCTTAGCGTTGAGCTCTACCTAATGAGCCAAATCAATGGGCCAAAAAAGGCGACACGTGCCCTACATGTCGCCATAAGTGGTTGCGTGTAAGGCCCACGCGCTGCCATTTCGATTTAGAAACTGAATGATGTAACTTATTTCAAAATGATCACGCCAAAGCAAGCCTGTGATGAAGATCAATTTAGCGTGGTTTGGCCAGAAAATTCTTGAAAGCTTCAGGAGTCTAAAACTTTTGATTGATCTCCCTCTCTCCTCACGACGAATTGATTAAGGATGATTATGGGTTTGATCTCTTGAACAAGAGCTTCAAAGCCCAAGAGATTTCAAGGCGGATGGTGGCCAGAAGACCAAGGTTTGATCGGGTCAACCCATACGATTCCGCATGCTTCTCGGCCTCAATGCTTGCTGTATACTGCAAATCAAACCAAAGGAAGATGATGGATTGATAGAGGAAGGACAAGCGGTCATTTTTTGATCAGCGACGAGGTTAGTGGTGGCCAGACGATAAAGGAAAGACCGAGTTTTGAAAACGGGTCGGATCAAGATCCAGGTTGAAGGTTTTATCGAAATGCCCTAATATGGGACCTCTGTCCTTTCTGCCCAAAAACTAATAGGGTCCCACTTATATACACATGATGAGAAATGTCGATGTTGACCCTATACAAGTCTTTGAAAATTTCGGTGAAATAATTAAACTTTTGTATATAATAATTTATTCATATGAATTTTGATTTAAATGTGCTACATGTCCACAAACTTGGTTTAGCATCCTCTACATATTTCATGAAAGAAGTTTCCTAAAAAAACAAACCAAAGAAAAAGTCAATTTTGGAGTTCCCATAAATATTTGAAATGAAAGTAATAGTAAAGAATTTGTTCATTTTACCGTCTAAATGACTAGTAAACCAGTAAATCTAAGTACGATGTGTAATAGTCGCAGCCACGTTAACAACAATAGCATCTCTGTTGTAGCAGCACCTCCGCTGTCCCTCTATCTCTTTTTGTTTTGTTTTCAAAATAATTATGATATTGTCTACATTAAATGTCATTACTAACAATTTCTTTTTCTTTTTATCCACAAAAAATAGTTCCTTTGTTTTCTTTTTCCCTAAAAGTCTCCAAGTAATTATATTTAAAGCCTGATTTCAAAAAATAAAATAAATAAATAAATAAATAAATTTTGGAGCCTATATTCAATGATGTTAATCTGTCTTATTGTGGAGTACCTTATTCTACATAGAAAAAGTGTTATGTAGGATAAATCATGTATATTTCATCAGCAAAATTCTAGATTGAAATAATTATATTGATTTTGAGCAGTGAAACTTTCATTGTATTAATGAACCAAACAAGTTCAGAATAGAACACACACCAAAATAAGTAAAATTAGGCCTACACTAGTAAATGACAATTCCATAAGAATCATGAGCTTCGGTGCCTATTATAAAACAAAAGTGTCTGACTTTCAAATAGAGAAATATATTCTGCTAGTCACTCACGCTAAACACGCAATTGTGATATATGAACACTTAACACTTCTAAGAAGACTCATAGAAACACCAATTGGCTGTATAGGGTAATCAACCTGCAAAAAATTAAGTAGTTGCAACCTCCTTCCCTTCAGGGTTAGAGTTATTAGAACCTTTAGGAAATGAAAACAGGGGCAAACCCTCCTCCCCCACATCAACTTTCTTCTTCTTTTGACTTGAGCCTTTGCGTTTCTTAGGTGAGATTTTAGTCTTCACCAAACTTGATGACTAACTTACAACAGAAGTCTTGTTAGGAACTTTGTTCTTGCATAAGCTAGGGCGTTCCTTCTTTTTCAGCTCAGACTTCAATATAGGAACCAAAGCAAGTACTATACTGGTCGGATTCAAGTTGGACTTGCCCACCACAAGGCTCAACTGTTGCTTCTTTGATGGCGACTCCACTTGCTTCTCTCTTGGGCGGCGTATTAATATACTTTGTAGTCCATTACTCGATAATAGAATGCTACGAAAGTTCCACTCATGTTGCTATAGCAATTGTTTTAAGAGTATGGTCCAATGTATTTTGGGTTGTGGTAAAAATAGGCCTAACCAAATAATTAACACTGACCAATTAATTAACCCTCTGATAAAAAAAATAAGGTAATTATCCATAAGAACAAAGAATGCAGATTACATAAAAGAGTACATTAACGTTCACTGAACTTTTCATGTGTATAAGATTTTAGTACACTTTTTTTGAATAACCTTTATGACTTACTATAAACTACTGGATACGGGAGTTAAAATCTTTACCACATTAAGATGAATTCATGGATCTGCCATTGTAAAATGTAATTTAAATACCAAATCAATTATCATTCCTACCTATATTTGTAATTTTGGTTCCAAGAATATAGTCCTTGCCACTCCATGCCTTTTCCTTGGATTTGACTCCAAAATTGACCACTGCCCTAACGTCCGTTATTTCCCATTTAACGCCAAAACCTCATTGGCGGAACCCAAACACCCAGCATTCCAATCCGATTAAACCCTTCCTCTCACATCCACTCCACCGTCCCCACCGGCTACACCAGTCACCCGCTACCCATAATAAAACTGAACAGCTTAGCCCCTTCCACCTGCCCAACCGGTGTCACTTGTCCCCCCACCACTTTCAAAAATTCTGACTTTGAATTTAGACTTCATTTCACTCCCATTTGTTGTGAATTTCAATGCCCCTTCCTCCATCCCCGCAAAATTAAAATAAATTCCAAATTGCATTTCATCTCCATTTCCATTCCAAAATTTTCAATTTCCTTCTAGACGTTACTTACTCCTCTCTTTCTCTCTCTCTCTACTGGTGCTCTCTCTCTCTAGAAATGTCTCTCACTGTCTTTGTGTGATGATTCCTCGGTCTCATCGATGGAGATGGAAGCTTTAAAGCTTTGGCTCTCTTAGCTTTAAAGTTGGAGTTCTTTGGTGGTTGGAAGGCCCCTGATCTCTCTCTCGGAAACTGTTTTCACCGGTGAGTCAACATAAGCATCTGTTTGGTTCGCCGGAATTTTTATGTCTTTTGATTTGGTTCCTTTGATTAGATTTTCAACAATTTGTTTGTTTATATGTTGGATTGCCGAATCGAACATCAAGACTTTTTTTTTTCTTTACTAAAATATATATTTCTTGTGAAGTGAATAATGTGCTTGATTTACAGTGATTATTATTTCATGAAAGTATTTGTTTTTATAGGTGCCCTTGAATTATGATTTGATTTGTTATGTTTAAGAATTTTTTCTGTAGATTCTTGATGCTTATTCATGTTCTAGATTCTTGATATTACAAAAGATGGTACCTTTCTCTTAAATTTGTTTGTATGCTAAGAATAAGAATAATTTCTTTTTCCAAACTTTATTCAAATCAATTGAGATTACATCTGTTGTTAGATGATTCTAGATTTGCTTTTAAGACGTCATGTGAGCTAGGTTATGGTTGTCTTTGTCGATCAGTTTCTACAAAATTCATTTTTTTTGATACTCATTCCTTGTTTATACCTTGTGGCTCAGACGGTTTCTAGATCATATGTAAAAATTTCAAGCCTTTTGGGATGTTTCTCCACCAATTTGTGATGCGATGTTGGTATGCCCCAAATGGCTGATTTTATATTTATGTTCAAAACTTGTATGCTTGATGAAGTTTTTTTTTTCTTTTGGTTTTGTTTTTGGTTTTTTTTTGTTTTTGTTTTTGTTAACGGGTATAAATCATTTTGAAATTGTTCTGATCTGTTTTTTCTTTCGTGTTCTTCAGTATTTCAGCTATTTAAAGCATGTGTAATGGTCCTGAACGTTCTAAAGCAAGTTCATCTGAGTCCGCTGAAACCAACTCTAACCCCGAAAACATGAATCATCTAACCGTTGCAACTGAAGATTCTTTTTCTAGCTCACTTGAATTTGCTTCTGACAATGATGTTGAAGGATTTAAGCAATTGATTGATCAGGATGCTTCGTCAATTAATCAGATTGGACTGTGGTATAGCCGTCAGAAAGGATCCAAACATATTGTTTCCGAGCAAAGAACTCCGTTAATGGTTGCTGCTACGTATGGTAGTGTTGATGTTGTGAAGTTTATTGTCTCTCACCCTGAGGCTGATGTAAATTTCTCATGTGGTTTGGATCAAAGCACTGCCCTTCACTGTGCTGCTTCTGGTGGATCTGTTAACGCAATGGATATTGTCAAGCTCCTTCTATCTGCTGGTGCTAATCCGAGTTGCATGGATGCTAGTGGTCATCGCCCAATTGATGTTATTGTTGTTCATCCCAAGCTGCAAAGCATGCGTTCTGTTCTTGAGGAGCTTCTCTCAAAAAATGCTTCTGATGGCTCAGTAAGTGACTGCAGTTTTCCCCTATCGATTATTACATCAAATTCTGATTCACTTGCGCTTTCTTCCTCATCGGAAAATGGATTGCAATCTCCATCAGAATCAGTTTCTTCTCCTGCTTCAAAGTTTACTGAGTTGCTTGTTAATTCTAATTCAGAGAAGAAGGAATATCCGTACGATCCATCTCTACCTGACATTAAGAACAGCATTTATGCCACAGATGAGTTCCGCATGTTCTCATTCAAGGTCCGACCTTGCTCACGGGCATACTCTCATGATTGGACAGAGTGCCCTTTTGTTCACCCAGGGGAGAACGCCCGAAGAAGAGATCCCCGCAAGTTTCACTATAGTTGTGTGCCCTGCCCTGAATTTCGTAAGGGTGCATGTAGACGCGGGGACATGTGTGAGTATGCTCATGGGGTCTTTGAATGTTGGCTCCACCCTGCTCAATACCGAACCCGGCTTTGCAAAGATGGCACAAGCTGCAATAGACGAGTATGTTTTTTTGCACACACGACTGAGGAGCTGCGTCCCTTGTATGTGTCAACTGGATCTGCTGTCCCTTCCCCGCGCTCTTCTGCATCTGGTCCTACTGTCATGGACATGGCTGCTGCCTTGAGTCTTTTGCCTGGTTCACCTTCATCAGTCTCTGCTATGTCTCCATCCCCGTTCAGTCAGTCCATGTCTCCAGCAGCAAATGGGATATCACAATCATCAGTAGCATGGCCTCATCCAAATGTGCCAACGCTTCATCTCCCTGGAAGCAACCTCCAATCAAGCCGCTTGAGATCTTCGCTTAGTGCGCGGGACATTCCACCTGAAAATTTAAATTTGTTGCGTGAATTGGATGCTCAGCAACAGCTCTTGAATGAACTGAACTGTTTCTCACAACCCCGACCAAGTCCCATCTCTGTTGGTCGTTCTGGCCGCTCTAAAACATTAACCCCCTCAAATCTCGAAGAGCTATTTTCTGCTGAATTCTCCTCTTCACCTCGATATTCAGACCATACAGCTGCTTCTGTTTTCTCACCTACCCACAAATCGGCTGTACTGAATCAATTTCAACAACAGCAGAGCATGTTATCGCCCATCAATACCAATGGTATGTCACCCAAAAATGTTGATCATCCTCTTTTACAGGCTCAATTTGGAGTTCAATCTCCTGGAAGGATGTCACCTAGGAGCGTGGAGCCAATCTCCCCAATGGGCTCTAGGCTTTCTGCATTTGCCCAGCTTGAGAATTCGCACCAGCAACTACGCAGCCTCAGCTCAAGGGATCTTGGCAACAACTTTTCCTCCATGGTTGGGTCTCCTGTAAATTCTTGGTCAAAATGGGGATCTCCCAGTGGAAAGTTGGATTGGTCTGTTAATGGGGAAGCTGAGGGCAGAATGCGAAGATCATCTTCATTTGAGCTTGGGAACAATGGGGAGGAGCCTGACCTTTCCTGGGTTCAATCTCTAGTCAAGGAATCACCACCTGAGATGATGAAAGATAAGTTTGCAGCTCCGGTTTCAAGTGCTGTCACATCCGGTGAGGTTTTGAATTCCAATTCTCAAATTGAATCCATTGATCATTCTGTTTTGGATGCTTGGCTTGAGCAGATGCAGATTGATCAGCTAGTAGTCTAGTTAAAATGAATTCATTTTACTCATTGAACTAGGTATTTAAGTTCAGAAGGTACATATTCTTTTTCTGGGTTTCTTTACTGGAAATCGAAGTTAAAATTAAAGTGTTAACTGGTGGTGATAAGGTTGAAGGTGGTGGAGAAGGCTGGCTCAAATGTTCCGGAAGATAGTATTCAATTTTTTTCCATTTATTCTTTTCACAAGAAATCGGAGAAGGATGAAAGATCCTCTGGGATTAGAAAACGTAGTCTAGTTTTGGAGGTTCTTCACATATTTTTATTTTGTGCATTTTATTTTCATTTAATTTTGTCTCTGAAGAAACTACAGTATTGACTGCAACAAAAACAAAGAGCTCTCTGTATTTTGTTATGTCTCATTTTTCTTCAATATTTTCTGTTGTCAATTTCTGTAATTGTGGTTGGGCAAAATGAACTTTTGGAGGGAGATTATTTTCTTTTGAAGGTGCAAAAGTGTTGTACCCTTGAGATTTGCATTGTTGTGGTGGTTGGGCAGTTTGCAAATGGTTCTCTGTTAATGTAAAAACTGAATCAATTATATTATTATTTATATGAATTCCTTTATCATTTTTTATAAGGCTGCCTTGATACTGATATGCTTTAACTTTACTAAATTCATTGTGCTTCTGTCTTTGATCAGTTTGATGGATGATTGTGATTGTTTTTGGTGGGTTCTGGGGTGGAGTGGTCTTATTCATTGTAGGATTTGGATAGGCATATGTGGGATTGCAATGGGATTGATGTTTGTTCTTCTTTAATTAGAAATTGTGGATCTTTAAAGTTGATGGAGGTGTTGGGAGATAGCATCTTGTACCATATTTTGAATTGATGCCAACCACTCGTGTAGTGGGTGGGTGGGTGGGTGGGCTTTATTGGAGTTGGGATATAGTTAAAAGAGTTGGGGAATTTGAGTGAGATCTGATATGTGGGGGCATGTGGTAGGACTTGGGAAGGTATTTGCTTTTAATGGTGGGTTGATTTAGAGGTTGCTGGAGTTTGAAGAATACTTAAATGGTTTTGGTGTGGTGTGGAGCTTCCATTGATGTCCTTATCATTTTTTTTTTGAACTTTTTTTATTTTTTATTTTTATGGAGTATCTATCAGGGTCCAAGTCGATATTGGTATCGTATATCAGTGTCTCATTCATTCTACTCACCATCTTGCCGCACGGGTGATGCAGTCGGATGAGTGGTCACCATCTTGCTGTAGGGATGGAGACTGGTGAATGCATGAATGCTTTTGGGGTTGAGATGGTAACCTGTAACTAGAAATGGGGTGTTTTATAGAATGGTATTTGGAGACATTATGTTTATTTTAAGGAGTGACTGATCTAGCGACTCATATTCCTGTACTCTTAATACTCGGAAGCAGTATATCTGCACTCGGGAGGTTTTCTTGTTCTAGTTCTCATGCATGATTACGATATGAAAACTAAATGAAAAATTATTCTAGTCATATTACCATTCGTATTCAGCCATGAACTGTTATCCGGTACACAACACAACGTTTTCATTACACCTATGGACCGCTGTGCATCTTAATAGAGCACTGAAATCAGTGACGTCCTCGTCAGGGCTTCTTTCATCCACTCGAGTGATATTTTTGTGAGTTTGTGTCCCTAATTCAGTGGAATGACATCCTGTAGATTGATGGGGTTCCAACTTCTGCGTATTGGGACAAAATGTGGGCTAATAAAGTTTATGAGAGAGTCATTTCTTTTGGGACAACACTTTGGCTGCCCATAGGTGGGAACCTTTCGCTTATTTGGGTGGAATAATATTTTACTTTTTCATATATGATGCATTGCTCAACTTTTTTAAGTTTTCGATACAATGAGGTTGGCGGCCACTTAATTGGCAGCGGTTGTGATCTCTCGAGGGCAACGGTGGTGGTGATGCAGGGGCCTTGGAGGAAGGCTTGCTGTATGATAATATAAGAGCCCTAATGGCCGGAAGAAGGAAAAAATAAAGTGACGCAGAATCAAAAAGAGTGGTTGATTGGTAATTCAATTCAGGCAACCTCATGAAGCTAGCTTCTAGAGTATTCAAAAATTTTTGTTTGTTGATTTTTTGGGGTGCTCGTGTGAAAAGATAAACTTGCACTGTGAATCAAATTGAAGCAACTTTTGACCGGAATATATGTTTGAGACCCGTAATATCTTTATGAAAAGGAAACAAGGAGATTTACAAGACTCACTTTAATGGTCTCGTTAGATTTAAGCCAAAAGATATCATCTACATATTCTAATTCGGGACTTATAGACCAGTTTTATATGTTTTAAGTGTAGATGGTTCTTTTTCCTTTCCAAGACTTTAATTTAATTGTTAGATTTTTTTTATTTTTTATTTTTATTTTTTATTTTTAAGGATTTGGATGCTTATATAAACAACAGGTAATATTTTGTTATTCAGTTCATCATATCAAATGTAATAAAAACAAGAGAATTTTCTTTAAATTTACTGGGTTTACCAGTTTTTTAATCTTTTTAGAGTTTGAAACTTGTCTAACATATTTTATAATGTGTTTTGACATTGAGCCGAGACTTGGGGAGATTTGGGCGGAGCATTTTCTTAAGTTTATTTTGAGATTAGCGCCAGCATCATAGAGTGTGGCTCTGGTTAGATTTTTTCTGGGTGGCCATGCCAACTTGGGGATTCTTAGGCCAGACCTTTTTAGAGTTGCCGCAACTCTCTTATTCATAGGTTTCTCCCCAGAATTTGGTGGGATACTTAGTAATGCTTTATGGGCCAGATATTGATAGTATCAAATCTGTTTATGTTGAGCTACTTCGACTTTTGGTGATTGAAGAGAGTTTCTTCCTTAAACTTCATGTATCAAAGTCCCAAATTGCAGAAGAGACAACAACCTACAACATATAAGTATCTGATTTGCTACTAATACTACAAACGTCTTTTTAAATAAAGCCCTTTGCAAGAAACCAGTGCAATATTATTACCACAATTAGTGAGTGACGTAGATCACATGTACATTAGTTGGTATAAGAGTCAAAGATTTGATTGAGACCTCGGGTCAATCTAGGCGAATGGTGAAGGTGGCAACTTAAACTCTTAAAGCGGCAATATGTAGGGCAACTGGAATGGAAATCCCTAGCGTGGTAGAGTGGGTCAAAGACTCAATGAAAATACATATGAGAGGGCTTGACATATGAAGTGATTCAGAGGCTAGATAGAGTGGGGTTCAACTTAATCAAATAATATGTATATATTATTTACTGATCAGAGGAGTTGAACAGAATCATGACCTAACTGGGATGGTTGGTGAGAAATTTTGCACGTCGCCAAAATAGAGATTGCTGAGCTTTTGTGCCTCAACGCAGACCAAAAATGACAGGAAAATCCTACATAAAAGAAGGTACTCAACAACATACAACACATAAGAGAATGATTACTGCTAGTAGGATTAATGCTATTGATATAAAGCCTGATATATACAGGTTAAATTAAGCGATAAAATAAACCGAGTTCCCTAACATCAATACGAACTCGTTCTTTAGAGTCGTATATTAATTTACAAAGTATTTACAAAATAAACTGAAGTACAATTTAATAAGTAAATACGCTCACCAACTCTCTACACAGCGGAAGACTAAAACTAATACACTTCTATGTCCAAGCTACGACAGCAACAACACCCTAGGTTCGACGACTGTTACTCTTACCTGTACAATAAACCCTACACCATGGAATAATGCATCGGGTTGAAACAACAACCCCGTAAGCCTGTGAAGCTCGTATGAGTAAACCTAAATAACCACAAAATCCTTTTATTTTCCTTTTTAAGGAACACATATGTCACACTTGTGACAAATCAAATCATCCAAAATGAAAACTGGTAATCTCTGCATAAAAAATTAGTTTAGGAGATTACCGAAAAGCATACATTCCAAAATCTCACTGTAACCCATGCATAGCAATTTAGTTCAGGAGATCACCCACTCACTCTAAAGCCAAGAAATCACCATTTTAATTCCATTTAAAATTACTCAACTCAAGAGTAATTAAAACAATCCAAAAACCAATTCCATATCAATAAAAAACACAAGTCCCTCAAATGGACAATAAAAGAAAGAACCCACACAAACTCTCTTTAAAAACGCCTCATGTAGCCCCCGTGTTACTCCCCTGAAATACAATTAAAAACGTGTATTCAAAGGCCTCGTGTAACCCACGTGTTACTCCCCTGAAATATAATGGCAGACAGACTAGAGCTGTCACGCCCCGAATTTTAGAATAACAATTCAAAATCCGAAACATGAAATACTACAAACTCAAAATAATCATCCTGAAAATTTTTCTTTTCTTAACATACTCACCACACGAAATAAAATCAAACCGAATTTAGTCTCGGTTAATTATTACAACACAAATCCAAATGTAATGTAAAGCTCTAAATGAGCATACACACACCTCACCACTAATTAATAACAAAACTGCTGAAACACCTAAGCAGCTCGGTCACCTCCCTGGTTATCCTGACCTGCAGGAATATCCGCTACACCATTGAATAGTGTACCGGGATTGCAACAACACAAAACCCGGTAAGCTTATGAAAGCTTGTATGAGCAAAAGAATGAACTGTTACTTAATTTAATCTCATTTATTCCACACACAATAACACTCAATTATTTCCACATATGCAATTAATAAACAATCTCAATCAACACCAATTCAATATATCATGACAACCCCACTCACAACTTTTCCCACAACTCTCATCATCGTATTTATAAAAATACGGTACTTGACAGACTAGAGCTCTAACTGAATCGTAGCCCGTCACCTGGCCTAGGTTATGGCATCCGACATATTTATCAATTATTGTATTTCATCAATATGTATACCTATATACATATTTAGAACGTCCAATAATTCCACATACTCAACCAATCGTATCCCATCATCCACACTAGGATTAGAGCGTCCGATTACTCACACCAGTCATTACGTCGACCCTAAACCCATAAATGAACACAACATATGATATCACATACTGAAATCAACCCAACCAAGATACATCATATTATTATGGAATTACGCAATTGTAATAAAATCAACTCATCAATTCTACTCAATCATATCATCACACAACAATCCACTCATCAATATATATTTTCCACGTAAATATATATATACGAAATCATCCACTCAGGAATGACCACTAATACCATCTATAATTCACACAAGAAAATTATGAAATTCATTTGTATAGTTAAAATTCATTTTACTTACCTATGGACCGTGGTGATTCAAGTCCATGAAATTTTAAAACAAATATTTAATCCGTAAATATTTTTCACACAATTACCAAAATAAATAAATTAAAATGCTCGGTTCGTAATATGAACCACGTGAGTTTTACTCACCTCGAAACTCCTGCTGCGTCTTCAATATATATATAACTCACAATAATCCCAATGCTCGTCAACTCAAGCCGTCAAGTACCTAATCAAGTACGGTCTTTACTTAGCAACGAAGCATGAAATAAACCTAAATGATGATCCAACGGTCGGATTTCTAAAATAAAGATAATCCAATGGTCAGATTGAATTTAAATCATAATCCAACGGTTAGATCATCACGGATTGCCCATGGAAACATCCTATCAAAATTATACGAAAATCCGATGGACGGATCTTCGTAAATCGCCTTCCGAATCACTATTTTATAATTATACGAAGATCCAAAAGTCGGATCTTTGCCCGTGACCACACAAAGTCATCGGGATAGTCATATGAACATCATATTAAAATTTGAAGTAAAACCGATGGTCTGATCTTCGTAAATCTCAAACCGAAGGTAAATTGTAAAACCATAAATAGTAACGTCAAAACAGAAATTGACTATTTATCAACTTTTTCTAACATGACCAAGTTATATCTCAAAACGCTCGTATGGAGGCATAGATCATCGTCCAGATAATAAAAACTCAAAATTTGGTCCGACGCGCCGCCACACGCGGCGGTCAGACGGTGGTCAACGCGGCGGTCAACGACAGCCAACCACCTCCGATGCAAAAGTCGTCAACTACAAACTTCTTCAAAATGAAATTTTGAACAACTTTAATACCTGACTTTTTCGGAGATGAGGTCTGGATCGTCCTAGATCGGGCTTTGAAGTTGGATTAATCTCGGCCCTCTGATCAGTCTCCAGATCGAATCAGGGACGTCGAAATCTTCAACTCTTGATCTACCACTCTACACTCAAAATCGTGATGCAAGCCATATATGAGGATGATCAGAAGGAAGAGCACGTCATGAAAATGGGGAGGATCGGCCCGTGCACCGCCGGAAAAATGGTTTTCCGGCCGGGTCGGGTTTGGGCTTCGGATAGGGGCTTTGATCCAGGCCTAGGAGCGGCGGCTGGGCGTGGCGACGGCGGGGATAGACCGGGCGTGAGGCGGCGAAGCGGATGGGGGCCGGGTCGGGCGGCGGCGCGGCCGGGAAGACCGACTTCCAGTAGGGTCGGGTCGCCGGGTCTGCAGGCACAGTGACCAGGCCGAGAGAGAGACGGGGGCTGATGTGCAAAAATGGGATTTTTTCGTCCTTCACAACAAACTCAGATTTTTCCACTATTTATAGAAAAATTTTGATTTTCAAATATTCATAACTTAATCATACGAACTCCGAATAATGCGTTCCATATATACACGGACTCGTATCGACGAGCTCTACAACTTTCATGAAGGATGTTTTCCCAAATTTTGAACGTATAAAAAGTCGATTTTTACGACCCCCTAAATAACGTTCGTTTTCGAAAATAAAATCATTCGGAACCAATTTTCTCAACCCACGACAATCCAAATAATCCCAAATATCACAATTCAATTAATATAACAATTATTGAATTACATAACTTTATTTTATGAAAATCTGGGTCTTCACAAGAGCTCTAATTGAATGGTAGTCTGTCACCTCAGTTGAGGTTCAAACCTACGATAATAATTGCCTCTGTCACTACTTGTGACCTGGATCCGTAGATCCGAAAACATTTAAAGTCCCACGTGACTTAAAACTTAACCAAACTCGAATACTCATTCAACACAATAAGCAATAGTTCAAAACGATATTCTGAATAAATCACAATTTACTCATATCACAATGTCACGCCATCCAATCTATATATATATATATATATATATATATATATATTCCACGTAAATTTATAGATACATAGTCATTCACGCAGGAATGACCACAAATACCAACTATAATTCATACTTAATAAAACCAAGAAATTCATTTTATACTTAAATTTATTTTCTTACCAGTGAATCGCAGTCCTATGAATCGTAGTCCATCGAGTTCATATCATTTGAAAACAAGTCTTCATTTGCATAAAACAATTTCACGATTTAGAAATAAAACGTAAGAAAAGTAATTCGGTTTGTAAATGAACCACGTCAGATTTACTCACCTCTGTATCCAGCTGTGTCTTCTTAACAGCATCAAAATCACAATCATAACCGTCCGCCCAAACAAAACCGTCAATCACCTAATCAAATACAATCCTAACTTAGTAATTCATTCATAACACACTTAAATGACGATCCAACAGTCGGATTCTCACGGATCGACCCTGGGACCATCATATCAAAATTATACTAAGATCCAACGGTCGGATCCTCGTGGATTGCAAACCAAAGATAACACGTAAAACCGAAACCCTAGCATGCATCAGCTTTCTCCAAAATGACCTTATAATATATCAAAACGACCTTATCGATGTGTAGATGAATAAACTGAAAACATAACACAAAGAAGATGCTGGACGCCCCGCCACATGCCGCGGGTCAGCATGTGGTCAACGGTGGCGGTCAACAGCTGGTCAACCACCTACGATGCAAAAGTCGTCAACTAAAAACTTGTTCATATTGAAGAGACGAGAAACCTTCATACCTGGAGCTAAGCGAGATTCGGTCTAGATTGTCCTAGATCAAGCTTGGAGAATCGAGCAATCCTGACCGTCTGATCAGATTCCAGATCCATTGTGCATCGTTGATCTTCAAACCTTGATCTTTCACTCCACACTCAAAATTGTCGTGCAAGGCGGTTATGAGGATGATCTAGAAGAGGATCAATGCTATTGAGATGTAGCCCGTCATCAAAATTAAAAAATGCTATTGAGATAAAACTTGACACATAAAGAGGATAATGAGTTTCAATGAATGTATGTCCTCAACTTATTCTGTTACAGAAAACAACATATTATGAGTTCTTTTCACAATTTCAGGGTCTGTATCTTACATTAATATATGATATCACTCATATGACAAAAAGTATAACATAATACCTAGGTGATGACTCTTTTTTGTCGCACCCCTAATATGTGGGTTATGTAATGTAACCTTCGACCCCAGGGACTAAGCCAAGTGAAGGGCTAGTTGGGCTACAGCGCAACCCAAAATTCTTCCAATCTTTTAGATAATATAAGTTTGCTACCTAATGAAGACTTTGACTTTGGTTCAGTTGGCAAAGTGACAAGCTCTTTAACTAAAGTTCTGGTCTAGTTTCGAGTCACCGGCCCTAGGTTGTTTTCTTTGTTATTACATATATCTTTCTTCCTTTTTTGTATCATTTTCTTTCTTTAGTTCTTGTCCTTCTTTTTTTTTTTTTTTGTCTCTTTCCCCATTTTCTCCTCCATTTTTATTTTTTTGCCCTTCTTTTATTATAGCTTTTCAATTAGTTTCTCCTACTAGTATTTCTTAATAATTTCTTCTTTCAAATGTAAATACTTGTTTGTTTTTCTTTGCTCTTTCCACATTTTGTTCTCCCTTTTTTTTTTTCTTTAGTACAACATTCTCCATTAATCTTTCTTCTAAAATTTAGTCCCAATATCTATTGAATTATTATCGACAAAGAAAAAAAATTTCTTGTTAGCAAGTCTTAAATTAACCCACCCAAACCTTCATCCTGGCTACGGCCCTGCTCGCGCCACATATCAATTTGACGTTTCTCTAGGGTCTAGAGTTTAAATAAAAAAAAATAAAAATTAGCATATCTGATTAAAATGAGGATAATATTCTATTGTAACTAGCAGTGGGCCAATTGCTCACCATTTTGTTGCAATAAAGTTGATTAAAAACATTATGTTAATTTGCCCAAAGCTAGCTAGAGACTGCTATATAGACACTCAATTGAGTGTGTATTAACCACACTTAGCCATGTGGCAATTTTTTTTTGGAAGAGAAACTCCTTTCAAAAAAAAAAAAAAAAAACAAAACTGGGAGGCCCAGCCCCTTGCAATGAGGGGGACATAAAACCTGAATCCCGTGCTACAATAGAAGCATTATAATAATCCTCGTAGAGAACGTCCTGAATAATAGCAGGAGTCTCATCTAACCAAACATCATCAATCAACAAAGAGGTAGCAAAGTGTGCAAGCCTATGTGCAACACCATTTGCTTCACGGTAAATATGCCGAATTTCAACAGATTGAAAAACAGATAGATAATCTTTACAATCGTCAAATACCTGACTTACTTCCAAGAAATTATCATCCTCACTCTTGAGTGTAGCAATCAGAAGGGTAGAGTTGCTCTCAATAGCTACATCCGACTTGGTGAATACCAAGCAGAAGACCCCTATGCAAGCCTCAGTTTCTATATTAATTGTCGGGTGAGCATGCAAAACAGGCCTAGCAATAGCGGCAAAACCCATGCCTAAGTCGTCTCTGACCACTACCACTTGAAAAACTCCATCAATATTAATTTTGAGTCTACCTCGAGAGGGGTACTGCCATTTTGTCAACGACCTCTTCTTTCGACATGCAACTTTCTAGTAATATTTCTAGAACTCTTCCAGACTTCTAGTACACCACTGTATCATGTGCATAGGTTGGAAGCAAACATCATTCCACACCATTTTATTCTTTTCAATCCACACTGACCAAAGAGCCATGAAGAAAAAATCAATCTGGTTACTACTCAACACATCCAACAAGTCGAATAGCCATGTGGCCGTTTTTTATTTGTTAAGGGAAAATAGTAGTCAACTTGCATCTCTTTCGTCATGTGAATATCTTATCTATCCATTTTACCCTCCAGTGGGGACTAACTGTCTTGAACCATTGACATGATACGCACGAGCCATGACACGCGCTTCTCTCCAAAACCTTAGATCTCAACTAGGGTTCGTTCGCTCCCATTTCATCGCTACCGGAAAGGGATGGTGGTGGCCGCTATGGCCAGGCCCATGCACCGCCACCTGGATATCCTCCCCTTCCCAACTTCATCCACTTGGCCTTACTCCCCCATCCAGAACCTTGACTGTGAACCCTCACCCATAACCCAATCCATAAGCCTATACACATCGTGCTCCCTTGTAGCTGATATCCAGTTTCGATCTTCGGCGGTGCTAGAGATCAGAGTCATTATGATGCTCTCCCCTGATAAAGCTGATGCTTTATTTGGAAAAATTTCTCAGAAATTTATTGCCAAGTATTTGGTCGTTTGCTATACCCAACAATTTTCTCACCAACCAGATTGTTTTCCTCCTTCCCTATACCTCTTTAATCTCGTTTATTTCTTCATTAGTATTATTAGATATGAATCTTTTCCTGAGGTTTGTTGTAAGTATGGAGTAGTGAGTCATGTTGCTAGTACATGTCGCTCTAAGGAGCTGGTAGATGTTCAGATGGTCAGCTCTACTGTTAGAGGACGGTCACTTGAGTGTTCCCAAAAGCGACGTCGTCGATTGAAACATCGTACCTGATCGAAGCGGCATAATGGGGAGGAAAACGTGGAGAAATCGTCTCCTTTGGGTGCAACCAGAAAGCTTTCGGGTCCAGTTGTAACTCAGCCCCCTGATGTATCTTCCCCAGTGTGTAATGCGGCCCATTTGGATCAAGCATTGGTGGTCCAAGATATGGTAGCACAGGTGAATAACGATGAGGGAATTCAATCATCTTCTTCGCTCAGTGTACCACCAGGTTTTCAAAAAATTTTGCCAGAACAAGAATTGTGCAATTCAAGTACGTTGCCATTGGCAAATGAAGATGTGGCTCCACTGATCAGTCCTTTGGAGGAAATGGGTTTTGGTTTTATACATAAGGTTGATCAGCAAGGTTTAGTTGAACGGGAAGGAGGGGAATTCACCCCAGTTATTTCCAGGAAAAGCAAAAAGTTGATGAATCAGGCTGCTACATTGCAGCCTAAGGCTGTAGGACGTAAGACAACATTAGCTAGGGCTCTCTTGCACAAGGAGGCCAAGCATAATTTTTTTTATTGACAGTTATCTTCTGGAATGCCCGTGGCTTTGGTAACGAAGACACGAAAATTGTCTTCAAGAAATTAGTGCGTACCTATAAACCCTTATTAGTCTTTATTTCAGAACCTTTTGTGTTACCTACTTTAATTCATAGTTCTTATTGGGATTCATTAAATATGTATTTATTTGCAACTAATGACTGGGGAGTGCAAGACCCCAATCTTTGGTTGTTGTGTCACACATATCTCAGGGCAGCCCTAGTCTCTGCTTCTAATCAGCAAATCACGGTGTCTTGTACCATGGATGGAGTTAATTGCAACATCACAGCGGCGTATGCAAGGACTACAATACTGGGTCATCGCCAGCTTTGGAGTGATTTGAGTTACTTGCACCAAAGTGTGATTCAGGGGCCCTGGTTGGTGTTGGGAGATTTTAATTGTGTATTAGGTGCTCATGAAAAGCGTGGAGGAAATGCCCCTAATGTAACTTCCTGTCAGGATTTTCAACGAATATGCACTACATGTAATTTGTTGGATATTGACACCAAGGGTGTTTTCTCTACTTGGTCGAACCGTCGAACTGATGTAAGGCTGGATAGAGCCTCTAGTAATCTGGATTGGTTTGAAGCTTGGGAGTCATTTCAATGTCGGACCTTTACTAAGACATCATCGGATCACCATCCCATTATGATCAATTGCTCGCACCTTGGCTTTATTCCCTGTCCTCCCTTTCACTTCCAAAATATGTGGTTACAACATAAGGGATTTGTAGCTATGGTAAGGGATTTCTAGAATAATAATTCAGTTCATGGTTGTCCAATGTTCATACTTGGCGCCAAGCTCAAAGCACTTAAAGTTATGTTGAAGGCCTGGAACACTAGTTCATTTGGGGATATTAACATTCGAGTCAATTCTTCGAAAGCTGAATTAGACCGCTTGCAACAGGAAATTTCAGACTTGGGTCCTTCAGATTTTAGGTACATGTGTGAGAATTCTGCTATCTCAGAGTACCAAAATGCACTTTCCATGCAAGAGACTTTTCTTAGAAGCAAATCTCGTATTCGTTGGTTGACTGAGGGAGATAGAAATACTACTTTTATGCACAACATGGTGAAGATTCTTCATGTTCACAAGTCCTTAGTTTCTCTTAGAGCTGGTTCTCATATACTACATGGTCATAATGAGGTAGCAGCTCATGTGGTGCAACACTTTAGTTCATTGTTCACACAAAATCCTCTTATTACTGACACAGGTTTAGTGGTGCGGGTCATTCCAGCTTTAGTGACTGAGGAAGAGAACTTATGTCTCATAGCTAGGCCGACGGCAGAGGAAATCCACAGAGCAGTAATGGGTTTAGATGGCTCCAGTGCACCAGGTCCGAATGGGTTTAGTGGTGTTTTTTTCCAATCCTGTTGGTTTGACAGCGGTTTTATTCTTCCCCATTTTAACTCGAGTTTGATTATTCTTATTCCTAAGAAAGATGATGCAGACAGTATTTCAGATTACCGTCCCATTGCATTGGCAAATTTTTCTTTCAAAGTGATCACCAAAATTCTCGCTGACCGGCTTAGTTTGGTGGCTTCTAGAATCATCTCCCACAATCAGAGTGGGTTTATTAAGGGACGCTCGATTGTGGATCTTGTCATACTTACATCAGAGTGCGTGAATCTTCTGGACAGATGTGGTCATTGGGGTAATATTGCCATCAAGTTTGATATCAGTAAGGCTTTTGATACGCTTGATTGGAATTTTTTACTTCGAGAACTTCAGTCTTTTGGCTTTGCAGATACGTTTGTTATATGGATTCACAGGGTGCTTCAGTCTGCTTGGTTGTGTATTCAGATCAATGGCCAATCTTGTGTTTTTTTCCAATGTTCAAGGGGAGTCAGGCAAGGCGATCCGCTTTCGCCGCTTCTCTTCTGTCTTGCAGAGGAAGTATTGAGCCGTGGTTTGACTAGATTGGTCTCTAAGGGAAGAATCTCATGCATTGCAGCGCCAAGTAAGGTTACTCCTCCATCGCATGCTTATTTGCTGATGATGTCATGGTCTTTATGCAAAGTAATCCTCGTAGCCTTCGTGCTCTCATGAAGTTTATGGATGAGTATGTCGGTAACTCTGGGCAAGTTGTGAACAAAAGCAAATCAGCTGTGTTCCTGGGAAGATATGCTCTAAGACGTAAGGAATCCATTCAGCGTTTTTTTGGGAATTAGGGAGGGTCACTTGCCTTTCATCTATCTGGGAGTCCCTATTTTCCAAGGTAGGCCAAAACAGACTCACTTTCGAGCCATTGTGGACAAGATCAGATGCAAGCTTACTGACTGGAAGGGTAAACAATTGTCACAAGCAGCCCGCTTACAATTGATTACATCTGTGATACAAAGCCAGCTCTTGCATAGCTTTCAGGCGTATGCGTGGCCACAGTCTCTCCTATTAAAGGTAACGCAATGGACAAGGAACTTCTTTTGGTCTGGTGATCCATTAAAGAGAGGCTCAGCTTTAGTTGCATGGGATATTTGTTGCAGACCTTTGGACCAAGGTGGTTTAGGTTTAAAAAACTTATTTACTTTCAACCGAGCTCTTCTTCTTAAGAATTGTTGGCGCATTATTAATTCATCTTCTCCTTCGGTAGTCTTCATGCGTGACCGTTTCTTCCCTTCAAGTATGCAGACCTTCCAGTACTATCAGAGATCTACGGTTTGGCAGGGACTTAAAAAACTTTGGCCTGATTTTCATTCTAAGGTTTTTTGGTTGGTAGGGGATGGGAGTAATATTAATTTTCACTCGGACAATTGGTTAGGGTCACCAATTTTGGCAAATCATCAGCTTACGCCGGTGTTACAATCCTTCATGCCAAGCAAGATTAGTGATGTAATTGTTAATAAGCAATGGTCGTTGCCCTCTCTTTTCAGTTTTTTCTTCCCGGACATTGCTTTGAAAATTCTTAGTACAACGTTGCCGTTAGAAGATGACAAAGATCAAGTAATTTGGCCTGATAACCCAGCTGGACAGTTAACCACAAGGGAAGCTTTCAATTTTCTTTCACCGCCAAATCCAATTGTGGGTTAGAGTAGGTTAGTGTGGCATAAAGCCTTGCAGCCACGTAGAAGCTTGGTTGCTTGGAAAGTTATATATGATAGGATGCTTACTGATGATATTTTACAACAAAAAGGTATTTCTCTTTGCTCCCAATGCTCCTTTTGTCTCATGCATGTGGAAACAATGGATCACCTATTCTTTAATTGTCATTTAATTCATGGCTTTTGGGAGTGGATTGCTTCTTTTTTCAACATGAACTTGCTGCATATTAATTCAGTCCTTGAGCTTATTAGCCCCAGTCATATAAATGGAATCGCCCATTCAACTAAGCTACTTTGGGGATTTGCCTTTTGTATTGATTTATGGTGCATATGGACAGAAAGAACTAGAGTAAGGTTTGATGGGGCATCTTTTGATCCAGTGGGATTTAAGCATCATTTCTTGGCCTCTTTAAAGGAGTCGGCATCCATTCAGTTTGTTTCTTGCACTGCTAATTCGGGAATTCAGAACATGTTTAACGTACTTGGCCTTTCACCATTAAGTTTGAAAGCTCCAAAGTTCATTCCTGTGCATTGGGATGCCCCCTGTAAATTGGTTAAAAGTTAATACTGATGGTTCTTTTCGTAATCCAGAGGCTGCATGCTTTGGGGGTGTTTTTAGAGACCACGATGGATTGTTTCGGGGTGCCTTTGCACATAAGGTTGAGGTTCCTAGTGCTATTGATGCAGAGGTATTGGCAGTAATATAGGCCTTGGGAGTTGCTTAGAGAAAAGGGTTAGACTCACTTATGGCTTGAAACAGACTCATATCTTGTGGTGCACTACTTCAATAATCCTAAGTTAATTCCATGGAGATTGTGAGTGGTCTGGAATAATTGTGTTTATTTATCTCGTCTAATCCATTTCAGAGTTACTTACATTTACAGGGAAGGTAATATGGTAGCAGATGCGCTTGCTAATTATGGTGCTTCTAATGTTGGTGCGAGGTGGTGGGACTCTTTACCTACCTTCATTGCTGAATACTATGGAAAAGACTTATCGTATGCTCTTTCTTATAGATTTCGTTAATGTCTTGGGTTTTTAGAATGGTTTGGGTTGCATTTACTTGGTCGGTTTTATTTGTTGTTTTTCTAGTTTTTTTTGTATCTGAAGAGGGTTTTGTCTCTTCTTTGTCTGTCTTTGTTGGATTTTGGTTTGGTCCCCCCAACTTATGTAATTTTGCATTTTCTTTTAATTCAAATAAAAATAGGGGGATGGGGGTGGGTTCCCAAAGTGTGGCAGACTCTTCTCCTTTGGGATTAAGGGTGGGACTTGTTCCCAACATTGTCTGCCTCCGAGGAACTAATATCGCCTAATCCCTTATTTTATTATAAAAAAAAATCCTTGCTTGATTACCACTTTCATGAATCGTTTGCTATTCCCTGTAAACCCTAATACTAATTCACTGCAACTCCTCATGATCCTATTTGCTTGGATTAGTGGATTTTTTTTGGTTTTTCGACAACACGCTTGGCTTGATTCCCAAAATCGAAGCAGCTTTACATGTTCTAGGATACTAACCTGGCCTTTAAATTCAGCTCAACTCGTAGTGATGAAAGCATTGTCACCCCTTTATAACCTTGTTCACAATCTTCTTTGCCCCCTGTTGAAAATGGCCTTTAGCCCAAATGCTCGTGGTCAGGCTAATTCCTCACGACCTCGTAGCCCTATCATTTTTAATCCTTACCCGAGACCTTTCCAAAATGAACCTCCCCTTGTCACTCATATTGGTGGTACCAAAATTGTTGTTGATCAAAATGAGACCACAGTGTTTGTCCCTCAGCATGCCCTTCAAGGTTCTGTGCGTATGTGCCAACTTGTCAATGGTTGGTACTCACTGGAGTTCACCTACCTACAAGATGTGGATTTTGTGCTTGACAGCAGATCGTGGTTCGTGAAAGGCAGAATCTTTCACATTACAGTTGGTCGCCCAACTTTGATCCTCGCATCGCTAAAATTGAGATGCTGATCCTCTGGGTGAGACTCCTAAACCTTCCTCTACAATTCTGGAACAAGAATGCTATCCAACCAATTACTAAAGTTTTGGGGCGTTTTATTAAGCTGGATGAGAGGATTGAGTTTAGTGAAAATTATATCTTTGCTCCTGTCTACATGGAGATTGACCTCCGCATCCCTCTGAAAAGGACCCTTATAGTCCGTGAAGAAGATGAAGATGACCTTCCTTTTGATCTTGTAAGTGAACCTGTGTGGCTTTTTCTCTCTTATGAAGCCATTTTCGAGGTATGCTTTGAATGTGCAAGTTATAGCCATAGGATTAGGAATTATCCTATGAGCAAAAAAGAGCAACCTTTTGTTCTGGTTGACAAGCACAAGGGAGATGATGATATTGTACCTGAGGATATGGAGGTGGACATGAAATCAAGAAGCTGGTGAATGAAAATGTGATGGTCTAATTTCCTCAGCCAGCCAAAGCAGACATTGAGGCTAATCTGCAGGATATGTCCAAGGAGGAGCGTAACCAATCCTCCCCTGGTTGGATCCCTGTGTAAGCAAAAGCAAAAAGGTGACTACTACTGCTGCCAAGGAATCGAATGCAGTTTACACTAAAAAAGGAAGACATTGCTCTTAGCAAGAAAGCTTCAGTCAAACCGAGAATCTCGTTCAAAGATGCTACTATTGGCCAGGGCACTATTGTCATTGGCAATCCGCCTGCTTCACCTGACAACAAATCACTCAATGGCTCTTCTAGTGAGGAGGTGGTGAGCGCTTCCGATACCAATTACTTTTCTGTCATTTTGTACTCTTCCTTTCCTGAATTGCTAAACTCTATGATTATAACCTCCTTACGGATCACTACCATCTTGAGGAGATCTACTCTCCGAAAGATGCAGTCAATTCTTTTTATACTAATTATGATGAACCCTTTATGCAGTTTGAGAACATTAGCGATGCTAGGGCTTCTGACTTTATAAAAGATAGTTGTGAGAATCAAAATGAGTATGAAGTTAAGATGATCAATGGAAAAACGGTGATTATGCTAGCTGAGAACGACTCTGCAATGAGCTCTGGCTCCGAGAAAAGAACTAGGGAAATGACTGAGGATCAGGCTATGGCTGAGGCCAGGATGAGGAGGACAGCGCCTCTTCACCAAAGATGGCCAAATCATGAAAATACTTTGTTGGAATTGTTGAGGCAGCGCCTGGCCTGGTTTTGTGGCACAGTGCCTCTTCTACTCTTCCTCTCTAGATCTTGATGCTTTTTGCCTTCTAGACACTAGGGCATCAAGTACTTTATTAAATAAATTAAGGAAGTTTCCTTATGATGATATTTATTTTAATTCCTGCACACGGCCAATGTGGTGGTTTGATCTTATTTTGGAAGACTAGAACTGTTAGAGTTAATATAATCAAACCCTATGATAGATGCATACATTGCTTAATCAATGACATTACTACAAACAGGTCCTAGTTCGCAACTTTTGTCTATGCCTTTCCGCAGAAGGAAAAACAGGCTTAACTCTGGTCGGATATGTTAACTCTACAATTGAATAGTGATCAAAGCTGGTTATTAATGGGTGACTTAAACAATATTCTTACCTTAGATGAGAAACTGGGGGGAAACCAAATCGTGACAAATTATATGTTCAATTTTTCATATTTCCTACATGATGCAGGCCTTGTTTCTCTAGAGGCGCAAGGACTACCTTATACTTGGACGAACAACCATAAGGATGACACTTTGATTTATGAGATTAGATAGAGCTTGTGTTAATGCTGAGTTCTTGAATAACGTACTTCCAAAATATCCAGCTAGAAAATCTTCCAATTATTAGATCGAATACCTATTTGTTTGACAATAAGGAGCAATAATGCAACGAAGGGTAAAGCCTTCAAATTTGAGGCAATATGGCTGTCCCACATGGTTTTAAACCACTGGTATATCAAATCTGGAGCAATAATGCAATCAATTTATCTGCCAGGCAAAACATTGGAACAAAAATGTTTTTGGAAATATTTTTAGGAAAATTGAAACCCTATATGAGAAGTGTAGTGATATTCAAAACCAACTAATTTTCTCTCCCTCATCTGTCTATTTGCAGGAACAACATCGCGAAGTAACAAAGGAGCTGCTACAATGCTACAAAGATGAGGAAATCTACTGGGCTTAGAAAGCGAAGGCAAACTGGCTGAATCTAGGTGACAAAAATACAAGGTTATTTTCAAACTAGAGCCAACATAAGGAAAAGAATAAACAGTATTACCAGGATCCAAGACTCGACTGGAAACTGGATGGACAGCGAACAGGAAATCATACGAACTTTTGTCCATGACTTCAAGAAGTACTTTCATCTTGATGCAACTATTGTTACAGCTCATTTGCAGTAGTTCACTAATATCATTGAACCTTACATTACTAGTATTGACAATGACTCTCTTCTGCAGCCTGCTTTGGAAGAGGAAATTTGGGAAGCTGTCAAATCTATAGGCCCTCTCAAAGCTTCGGGACCGGATGGATTACATGCAATCTCCTATCAGCAATGCAGGACTGAGGTTAAGGATACTGTTATTCTTATGATTCAAGTGTTTTTTTTCAAGTAATATTCCACTAAATTTTTTGAATCACACAAACATTGCACTTATCCCAAAAAATGATAAGCTTGAAAAGGTCTCGGATTTTAGACCGATTAGCCTTTGTAATGTCTCCTATAAAATAGTCAAAAAAATTATGATTAAAAGACTAAGACCCTTATTATAAAAATGAATCTAAAAAAACCAAGGAGCTTTTTCTCTAGGAAGAGTTATACATGACAACATTCTAATTGTCCATGAGCTCTTTTCAAATTTCCAGAAGAAGAAAGGGACCAGAGGTGCTATGGCTGTTAAGCTAGATTTAGAAAAAGCTTATGACTATTTAAATTGGAATTACCTTTTAATTTGCCTGCAAAAGTTTGGTTTCCATTAGAAATGGATTGACCAAGTTATGAATTGCATCTGTTCAGTGTCTTTCTCCATTCTTGTTAATGGAGTCCCGTAAGGCCACTTTTGCCTTACAAGGGGAATTAGACAAGGAGATCCTCTCTCCCCGTATATGTTCATCCTGGCTATGGAACCACTGATAAGACATCTTAACACGCTGGCTGAAACACATAAGTCTCAGGTAGGTGTACTTTCCTCTAGAATTCAGAATTTGAAACTTAATGTTTGCGGATTACTGCCTTATCTTTGCCAAAGCCACCAAGAAGGCTGCTGGACAGATTTACCCCACTTTTTCTTCTTTCTCTTTAGCATTTGGTCAGAAAATTAACTTTCACAAGTCTCCCCTTTACTTCTCACCTAATTCTCCAGCTAGTTTAAAAAGGGACATTGTTAACATTCTTAATATACAACAGAAAGCTACTATTGGAAAATATTTAGGCATTCATAACGTGATCTTCTGGAAGGACCCTCTCAACTCAAAAGAACTTCTTCTCAAGATTACAAACAAGCTTGCAGGTTGGAAAAAGGATACACTCTCCAGAGCAGGTAGATTAACTTTAATCAAGGCAAATCTTGCAGGTTTGCTAAATCATGTAATGAATTGTTTTAAATGCTCTAATAAGGTCACAAATCATATTAACAAGCTTGTGAGGGATTTTTTATGGGGTACAACCTCCAAGTCATCACTGTGGCTTGGAATAAGGTCTGCACTCCTAAATCTGTGGAAGGTCTGGGAATTAGACCTACTGCCTACATCAATAATGCTGCATTTGCCAAGTTGGCTTGGAAAATACTGACTGATCAGGACAACTGGTGAACACAGATTACTAGGAGGAAGTATTTAAGGCAAACTATGTTCTTTCAAGCCAAAAAGAAACAATCTCATTCTCTAGCATGGAGAGGGATTCTGGATATGAGGCAGCTTATTCTAATGGGAATGAGATGGCTAGTAGGTAATGGTAAGTCTATTAAGTTTTGGACTTTTAATTGGTTTTTTGTTTTTCTTTTGATTGACCTTATGCCTGAGATTGCAAGAACAAGTATAAATATTGATGAAACAGTGGCAGATTATATTCTGGATAATAACTGGAACCGAGATAAGCTTTTGAGGATTTTGGATTCCAGTGTTGCTAAGCAAATACAGTGTATCCCTATTCCTATTTCCAACCAAGAAGATTAATGCATTTGGGGCCTTTCCTCCAATGGTAAGTTTACTGTTAAATCTGCAACCTGGCTACAATTACCTGAAACTGATAAGCACAACAAAATAGAAATATTAAAGAGACTCTGGAAACTTAATGTCCTCCCCAAAATTAAGCTCTTTGGCTGGCTACTCTTCAGAGGTAGACTCAAGACAAGGGACAAGCTTTCAAAATTTGCATACATTGATGACAATTCCTATCCACTTTGTGACAATGACAATGAAATAGCAAATCATTTGTTTGGCTATTGTGAGTTTACAAAAGAAGTTTGGAGACTTTCTAGCTTTGATGCTTTGCCTTGGAATGAAGGTTATCTTCAAGTTTTTAAGGACGCGTTTATTAACCAACTCTATGACTGCAATATTTTTGCCAAGCTTCTAACTCTGTGCTAGCAAATATGGAAAGCTAGGAATGACACTTTTTTCAAGGAGTCATCTCTTGTCTCAGTTCGATTATCACAACTGCCGCTGTCTTTCAAAACACTGCACACAGGAAGTCTAGTCTTCTAGTGGAGGTTCTCCTCAAAATCCTCCTCCCACCATCGTGTGGCAACCTCCACCCCCAGAAGCTGTGAAAATTAATTTCGATGGATCAAGCCATGAATCATCTGCTGCGGGAGGATTTGTAATCAGAAATGCTGAAGGAACACCCTTGTGTGCGGCTGCTAAAGGATTTGGATGAACTACAGTACCGGTGGCTGAAGCTACTGCCTTAAGAAACAACCTGGATTGTGCCCTGCATCTCAACTTTTAGCATGTATAAGTTGAAGGAGAGTCAAAGGTGGTAATAAATGCTGTCTTAGGAACGACACAGCCCCCTTGGAGAATTGGTAAACTTGTTTCAAGACACTAGACATCTAGCGTCTAGATTTATTATAATTTCCTTTAGTAAATATTATCCTGAGGGCTGCGTCAAATGACCTTTTCTTTGATGTTGTAAACTTTGGTTGCCGGATAGGCTTCCGTCTTTAGATATAGTCTTTTCGTATAAAAAAAAAATGTACCCTCCAATGGGCGAGGATTAATAAAATCACTGAGCATCACCAGAAAAAGGTGAATTTGTACCTGAGAATTTCTGCATTTGGGTATTTATATTATTGGAGTTTTAATGACCTAGCTTTTGTATTCGTCTTAGCCTTCGGTTACCTCTTTCAATCTGATTTCAAATGATATGGTTTGATGAGATTGGATTGTGCAATGAAAATATAGAAACTTATGGGTTTTTCTTAAGGGTCCTTGACCAAAAGCACTAAAATGAACAAAATTTATCCCACTTACCCCAGCAAAAGATTTTTAATCTCACTTACCCAATTTAAAATGAAAAGACAAATTTACCCTTAGCCCGATTAATAAATTACTGCCATGCCACACTCTCTCTCCTCTCTCGGCTTTCTCTCTCTCTCTCTCTCTCTCTCTCTCTCTCTCTCTCTCTCTCTCTCTCTCTCTCTCTCTCTCTCTCTCTCTCTCTCTCTCTCTCCCCCCCCCCGTCACCCTTCATTAACGATGTTATCACCGGCGGTCCTATACTCTCTCCCTCTCTCCATCGACGACGTTGTCACCGACGGTCCTATTCCTGCACTGCAGGCACAATACTCTCTCTGTGATGACCTGGATTTTTGTTATGTACTTTTGGTAATTAATAATGGACCAGTTGTACGAATAATTATTATTGTATTATTCGTAGGTTGTATATGAAATGGAATGGTTTTCGTACGTATAATTATTCGAATTTCACAGTTTTGGGGGATCGTGTGAAACTTTTTATACTTTGGGATTCTTAGAAAACTTCCTTCACGAAAATTGTAGAGCGTATCGATATGAGTTCGTGAACATGCGGAACCCGTAAATCGGAGTTCGTATGAGAAAGTTATGATTATCGAAAGATGGTTCCATTTTAGGACAAATAGAGGAAAAATAAGAAATTAATTCATTTTCCACTTTCCATTTCCAGAAGCCCATTTCTCTCTCGACAGATACCTTTAGTATTTGAGTTTTCCGCCTGACCCAACCCAAACCCGGTATTCCGACCTGGTCGGAACTTCACTTCCCGGTGACTTCCGGCCTTGAAACCAGCACAGATCGATTCGCCTCTATCTTACGGCCATCTCTGTGGCAGCCGCTAGCGACGATTCTCGACGGAGGAAGCGCAGTAAGGCAACGAAGTTGGCTTTTTCGGACCCGACCAGAAAACGTAGTTGCAACGACAGCACGACCTCAAGCTTCCATCTTTGGGTTCGTGAGAGCCTTCTGGATCGATCTATGGTATTTGTTTGGATTGATTTACGTGGAAATCAATTCAACTCGGATTGAGCAAAAATTCAAAGCTTGTGAGATAGTTTTCGACCATTTATGCTTGTTTTCTGACTTCAAGCTAGTTATGAAAATTCACAAGCATGCTTAGATGAACATTTTTGATGTTGGGAGTTTTGGGAAATAATGAGTTTTGGCCTCCTGTGGCGGCGTTCCGGTGGTGTTTTGGCCATTTAGGGAACTGTTTCTAGTATTATATATGTTCTACTCATTGATACGAGCGTTTCGATATATAATACGCAAATTTTGGAGTTCGAATGGATTTGTTATGATTTTTGCCGTTTCATACCGGTGAATTTATTCAATCCGTGAGGATTTTAGCATCGGATCGACTTGTGGTTTGGACACATCGATCGTGGAAGTGTTCCGAAGACTTTGGGAGGTCTCGAAAGCGGATTAGCTTCAATTTGGCGTTACCTTGAGATTTTGGTTCCATTTGGGGATTCGAACTTTATTAAATTGTGATTCGTTAACTGAATCAGAGCTGAAATTCCTTAGGTATCTGACGAAGTATTCTTTGGCCGGCCTTTTCGGTGATTTGCTGCTTTGTACTGTATTGAAGACGGAGCGGGAGTTTCGAGGTGAGTAATCTCACAAGGTTCATTTATGAACGGATTTATTTATTGTTTGGAGTTAATATATAAATCATATACGAAATGTTTTGAAAATAATATTTGTTTGAAATGATATGAACTTGTTCGACTACGGTTCATAGGACTGCGGTTCACAGGTAGGAAAATGAGTTTAAATATAAAATGTTTTACTCGGATTTTCGATTGTGAACTATAGTTGATATTAGTAGGCATTCCTGAGTGGATGACTACGTATATATATATATTTTTACGTGAAATATATATATTTTGGTGGATTGTGGATTGATGAAAACAATATGCATGAATTAATGCTTTTTATTGTTTTATGTTATGGCTTTTATGAAAACAAAATGTTGATTTCGATTGTTTTGAAAGCGTTGAGATTTGTGTGATATTTTTGAGTCCTGTGCGACTGCTTTAATGTTTTGCTCCATGGGACGAAGGTCTATGACCTTGGAGAATCTCAGGTAATCACGTGTTTGGCCGGACGAGTGTTTACGTATTCAGTTAGAGCTCTAGTATGTCTGCTATATAGGTGATTCATGGGGTAATGGGAACTGGTTATTGATAACTCATGACATTACGTGTTTTTAGGGAACCAAGTGTGAGTTGCTTCCTTATTAACTGTTTTAGGGGGACAAGGTGCAAGTTATTTTCCTTATTAACGATTTGATAGAATTCAAGTTATGTATTGTTTTCTATGGTACGATTTTGGGTACAATTGATAGAATTCAAGGAGTGGGTTGCTTTCTATGTTATATTGATATAATTCAAGTGTGTATTGTTTTCTATAGTACGATTTTGGTACAATTGACAGAATTCAAGAAGTAAGTTGCTTTCTATGTTATATTGATAGAATTCAAGTGTGTGTTGTTTTCTATGGTACGATTATGGTACAATTGATAGAATTCAAGGTGTAAGTTGTTTTCTATGTTTCGTTTTAAAAGGAACCAAGGTATAAGTTGCTTTCTTTTATTTCGATTTTGAAGGAAATTAAAGTGTGAGTTATTCTCCTTTATTTAGTATTTTAAGGAATCATAGCGTGAGTTATTGATTGTTTTGAGTTACTCATACGAGCTTTCACAAGCTTACCGGGTTTGTTGTGTGACAACCCGGTGCACTATTCAACGGTGTAAGGGTTAATCCTGTAGGTCAGGAAAATCGTGGCTGAAGTTGGTGTAATACCCGCAAACTTCATTTTAAATTCGAGTAATTGTATCGAATGATTATTATGCGATTTCACGATTTATGTTCGATAATAATTCATTTTTACAATTATCGAAGTTTCGAAACAATTTTTTTTAACGACAAGCTCGAAATACTCGGTTTGAGAAATCGACTTTTTCTACGTACGAAATTTGGAGAAACTTCCTTCATGAAAGTTGTAGAGCTCGTCGATACGAGTCCTTACACGTGCGGAACACGAAGATCGGATTTTTTCTGAATTAGTTATCGAATTTCGAAGTTTTCCGAAACATGTATATATAGAAAAATTTGGGAAACCCTAATTTTTTCTACCGGTTCCTCTCTTTCTCTTCTTCCTTCTGTTTCTGGAAAAAAACTCAGTTTTTTTTCTCTCTCTCAGCTCTCTCACCGTCTCTCTCGACCGAAAAGTAGAGAAAACTTCTCCTTAATTGTTCTCCCTCCACAGACCACCTCTCGACCTCAAACCAAGTCCCAGGCGTTCGTCTCGAGCTGCTCTAGCTCCCGGAGGCAGTTTCACAAGGCGGCGCAGCCTGTGGCGGCGGCGGCACGGCCCGAACCGAAAACGACCATTTTCGGTTCGATCTCGATATCTCGAGCTACACTCCACCATTTCACTTGATTCTTGTCTCATTGAGCTCGCCTCAACTTCCTCTACAAGCACCAAGAAGGGCCAGAACTGGGTCGAACGTTTTCACGTTTGTCGGAGCTCGACCAGAACGGATCGAAATACCGAAACTTTCGATCAAGATATCTCGAGCTATACATGATCGTTTCTTGTGATTCTTGGCTTGTTGAGTTCGCAAGGAAGTTCTGAACAAGTTTCCAGAAGGGATCGGGGCCTGAGGTTGCAGTTTTCACGTCGGTTTTCAAGCTCGTCGGTTTCTGCATTTTTTCCGGCCGCCGACTGTAAATCTGTAATTTCGATCCCTTCCCGTCATTTTTAGGTCTTGTACTAGTTATGAAAGTTGCTCAGAATGATGAAACGAAGGGGACAAGCTTGGCCCCGACACCATTGGCGGTGGTCGGTGGCGGCTCTGTCCCTAACTCCGGCGGCCTTTTCCGGCAACCTCCGGAGGTCTAAAATGGTTTCTGTCCATTTTATGATTCTATGTTTCGATACGATCATTTTGGCGTATTATACGTATTTTTCGGATATCGTATGAATTAGTTATGAATTTTGTGATTTGGATCGATTTCGATCGTTAGATTTTTGATCTGTGAAATTATCACCGTCGGATGAACTTGTAAATTTGTTATGATGATCATATGACTGTCCCAGAGGCTTTGTGTGGTCATGGGCGAAGATCCGACCGTTGGATCTTCGTATATGTGAAAAACGGTAATTAGGGGAGCGATTCGTGAGAAACCGCTCGTCGGTTTTAATGTAAATTAGAATCTGACCGTTAATTAGTAGTTAAATTATGTGTTGAAACTGTTGGCTAAATTCGAATCACATTTGATTAGGTGATTGACGGATTTTATTTGAGTGGGCTATTCGGCGTTAATTATAAATTATAATTATATTGAAGACGCAGCGGGAGTTTCGAGGTGAGTAAAACTCACGTGGTTCATATTACGAACCGAGCATTTTAATTTATTTATTTTTGGTAATTGTGTGAAAATATATTTGCGGATTAAATATTTGTTTTAAAATTTCATGGACTTGAATCACCACGGTCCATAGGTAAGTAAAATGAATTTTTACTATACAAATGAATTTCATAATTTTCTTGTGTGAACTATAGATGGTATTAGTGGTCATCCCTGAGTGGATGATTACGTATATATATATTTACGTGGAAAATATATATTGATGAGTGGATTGTTGAATGATGATATGATTGAGTTGAATCGATGAGTTGATTATATTACAATTGTGTAACTCCATAATAATATGATGTATCTTGGTTGGGTTGATTTCAGTATGTGATATTATATGTTGTGTTCATTTATGGGTTTAGGGTCAACATAATGACCGGTGAGGGTAATCGGACGCTCTAATCCTAGTGTGGATGATGGGATATGATTGGTTGAGTATGTGGAATTATTGGACGTTCTAAATATGTATATAGGTATACATATTGATGAAATACAATAATTGATAAATATGTCGGATGCCATAACCTAGGCCAGGTGAAGGGCTACGATTCAGTTAGAGCTCTAGTCTGTCAAGTACCGTATTTTTATAAATACGATGATGAGAGTTGTGGAGAAAGTTGTGAGTTGGGTGGTCTTGATATATTGAATTGGTGTTGATTGAGATTGTTATTATTTGCATATGTGGAAATTATTGAGTGTTGCTGTGTGTGGGAATAAATGAGATTAAATTAAGTAACAGTTCCTTCTTTTACTCATACAAGCTTTCATAAGCTTACTGGGTTTTGTGTTGTTGCAATCCCGATACACTATTCAATGGTGTAGCGGATATTCCTGCAGGTCAGGATAACCAGGGAGGTGACCGAGCTGCTTAGGTGTTACAGCAGTTTTGTTATTTATTTAGTTGTGAGGTGTGTGTATGCTCATTTAGAGCTTTACATTACATTTTGGATTTGAGTTGTAATAATTAACCGAGACTAAATTCGGTTTGATTTTATTCCGTGTGGTGAGGGTGTTATGAAAAGAAAAATTTTCAGGATGATTATTTTGAGTTTTTAGTATTTTCATGTTTCGGATTTTGAATTTATATTCAAATAAATTAGGGGCGTGACAGTTGGGACTGCATACTTGCAGCTTAACGGTAGGAAGCCAATTTTGTGACTTTACCGTTATTTGGACTTCCGTTGTAGTAAGCTCTAAGGAGAATTTACGTTTTATTTTGTTGTTGAAAATTTAATTCGTAAGTTTATGTAATATATGACTCTGTGGGCGGGTCAATATTGACATAGTAGGTTCAGGACATCAACCTTTCACCGGACTTCCGAGGCTTCGGCGACACTAACCTGTCGAGATACACTTGCCTTCAGGTGGTGGGAGATCTCGTCGCCGGCAACCAGGAGAAGGTGTTCGTGGTCCAGCTTCCACCTTTGTCGGACTATCTGTCGGACCCGGACCCAGTCTCAGACCAAGAGAAGGTGATTTGGTTTAGCTGCTGACGTGGTGCCCAGAGCATTTTTTGGGTGCCCAAATTAGGCAAAGAAGAAAAAACAAGTTTTGAATGTCTATTGGGGGGCAATAGACGTCTATTGCCATTGAAGGACAATAGACGTTTTAAAATTGATATAATTTTTTTTCTTTAATCAAAATTTTATTTGTCTAATTTTTAGAATATTAGTTCTTATTTCGGCTACCGAAAGTTCTATTGTGGGGCAATAGAGGTTTATTGCCCCTCTATTAGGAGACAATAGACGTCTATTGTCTCCCAATAGACATCTATTGAGGAAAATAGAAGTTATTCAGAAAATTTCGGTGGTCGGCGGTTGGTAACCGGCTAGTTGGCCGGAATCAGGTGGCAGTTGGCTGGAATCCGGAGGCTGGTGACCGACTTCGGTAAAATCTCCTATGGTTTCTTTCTCTCTCTCTCTCTCTCTAAGAAACAAAGGAGTGAGGGTAAAATGATATTAAAAAAAAAAACCTTAATGAGGTATTAGGAAAGATCTTTTTAGAGTGTTTTGGGTAAGAGGAAATTAAAAAAACTTAATAGAGTAAGTGAGAAAAAAATCTCTACAAATGAGGTAAATTGACAATAACCCCTTTTCTTAAAAACATAAAATAAAATGAAATTGTGGATTGAATATGTCAGAGATGCCCTTCAAGTAGCTCTAATCCAGATTCATCAATTGTGACTTCTTCGAAGTTCAATCTGAGTTTCAGAGTCGGCAAGAAGATCTCAATTTACTGGAAGCTCACTATAACAAATTAGAGAAAGCTAATGGTCTGGATGAGATTAGACCTTCGAATGGAGAGCCGGGGATGATGCAAGAGGTTCCTGCTGGAGATGAACAAAAAGCAAAGCTAGATGATTAAACAAAGTCAATCCTTATAGCTCAGATGATTAAACAAAACGCGACACCCAGATGATTAAATCGAACCTTTTTCAAAGTACCACAGAACGCAAAACCCAGACAATAGTTGAAAAGAAAAAGTTGATCCTTCAAACCCAAATGAAGAATTTTGAACAAAACTCGTGAAACTTCCAACAGCTACATGCATCGCTTCCAGTTCCATGATAATCGAGTATGATCTGATATTCACTTCCATGATAACAGACCCAAATCTAGTATCATCTATCAATCTGGATTGACCGCCGGGTTAGTTGTTGAGCCTTGCCCAATTGAATCTGGGTGGTCACCGAAGAGAGAAGATCAAGAGTTTTAATTTTTTTTTAATTTAAAGAGAGTAAGAAGGGAAATGAAAAAATAAAATTATTTAGATTTTTCTTCACATATATGACGACCTAAGAAGTGAGTGCGACACATGTACACTCTCCTAGTTTAGGGGAGTGTGATAGTGTGAAACTCACACTCCCTTAATTTGAATGACCCCAACGTTTGTGATTTGATTTTTATGATAAATTTTTAAGTTTTAAATGGAAAATACATTGGCTTTTGAGTTTTCGAAAACAGTGTCTAGTGTTAAGAAGTAACAAAATACTTCTTGGCTTTATCTATAAGAGCAAGTGCACCCGTAGTCAAGAAAAGACAAAGTCGAGAAGTCAAGAATTCGATTCACTACCACTGGACATAGGTTTACACCCGTTGTTTTTCTTGCCCGGTCAACACTGTTCATATTTTACTGTTCACGTAGTTCACTGTTCGCCATTGGATTTAGCTGTTTAAATTACTGTTTATATTTTACTGTTACTGTTACTGTTCGCTGTTCATATTACTGTTCACGTTGGAATCTAAATCACTTAAGGAGACAACCCAACTCTGCCAAGTGTCCTGCCTCTTTGCTTTTCTTCCTGACGTCACCCACGTTCCTCACAATATCGAGCTGGCAGCTCCATGACTTTGGGCAAAAAAAGTCACAGCCTTGCCCTTTTTTTTGACCTCAGTCATGCAAAGCCAAGCTTTGCCCAGTCAAGCAATCACCGGTGGAAGCTTTATTTTCATTATGCCTGGTCACCACATCATCATTCTCCCCTTTTGCTCGGGCAAAGCAAGACCGGTGCACTTGCTCTAAGGCAAAGCTTGGAAAGGCATAGCTTTTGACTTTTGAGGCACCGATGATGCAGATGTGTGCGGTTGAAAGTTGAAACCATCTGGATACAGCTAGAATATAGAAATTTATACAAAGATAGAATTCCTAAATCTGAAATTTGAATCCTCTTGCTTTGGCAAAGTCTGTAGTGAAAAAATACACACCAACTATTGGTCATTGGCCATCTTCATTCATGAAGTATGCCCTAGATCAATCCAATTATCAAGAACAACATATATGGAATTTGCAACAGCTGATGCACATCAGATACGTGTGTATTGAATCCTAGTGAATGAACAAAAAGAAAAGAACAAAAAAAATAATTACTAGACCTCAGCTACAGAACCACCAGAAGTCAATGGATCGACAAGTGAGTTTCTGCAAACTGGGCATGTGGGTTGAAGCAGCAACCATTTGTCCACGCACATTTGGTGAAAGAAATGGCCACAATTAGGGATAAATCTCAATACATCCTTGTCTTCAAAATCAGCCAAGCATATGCTGCAACAAGAAGAAGAAGTACATGAAATTGAATCAAACATGTGCAGCTTGGCTTCTGAGTAAAGCAGCTTTGGATATGCACATATTGTAGCTTCGTCAAGGCCTCGTTCAGTTGTTGCAGATGACTCATCATGATCTGACGAATCGACCAGGGATTGCCGGCGATGGCAGTAAGAAATTACAATGATCAGCATGATTATGGCAAGAACACCAACGAAGACTCCACCAGAATCATATAGTTCATCACGATCCATTTTTTTGGCTGATGCATAACCATGCAAGAAATGGGTCTATCTTTTTCATTTTTCTTTGACTGACTGTATGGATAGAAAACGAAATGTTATTATGTATGACATGGGTGGCCGGCGATTTGTAGATGACTACTTTTGTTTCGGTTTTGGAGCTATACTATCTGTATCTGGGGAATGAACTCAGTTAGTCAGTTGGTATCTGGGGTCTGTTCCAGTTGTGGAGTTTCTATCTGTCATAGTTTAA
Source organism: Rosa persica (assembly GCA_025331145.1). Classification (NCBI taxonomy): domain Eukaryota; kingdom Viridiplantae; phylum Streptophyta; class Magnoliopsida; order Rosales; family Rosaceae; genus Rosa; species Rosa persica. Next base: position 1,749,899 of record WFKR01000001.1, on the reverse strand, counting down.
CATTATCCATCATTTTCTTAACAAGGGAATTTGGCCCTAATTGGTAGACAAGATTGCTTTGTAGTTGCATTGCAGATGTCAGAAAACTAATTTTATTTTTTGTGTTTGGACTTTGGAACGTGAGGTAGATAGCAATTGGGCCTATTTTATTATTTTTTCTAGCAAATTGGTTTTCTTCCCGTCTGAATGACCTATAAAAATTATCCCAAAAAAAAAAAAAAGAATGAACTATGGAAAATTCTAATACAACAAGCAGGCTAGAATTGATACAGATGTAAATTGATTTCATGCATAAGTAGACTATCTTGACTTGATATCAAATTAGTCTACCCGTGTATTGAGCTAGTCCATCTCTGTATCGAAATTAGTATACTTAATGTATTGACACATTGATGTACCATAGACGAACATATAAAAACTATGTATTTTGACGCAACATTTGTTTACTTGACAATTTATGCAGAAGAGGTCCTATGTGACTAAGACGACCAGACAATTAAATTTTTCAAAATTTTAATATATCCTAAAAAATCAATGGATTTTTATTTTTGAATTAAATCAAAATGATTTCTCATCTAATTCATGCCAGAATGACAATTATATACTCTTTGCTGCCATTGACTAGACATACAAGAAGTTGTGCTAGTATTATGATGATACATAGGAACAAAAATGTTCACCAGGTCTGTTATTGACCAAGAAAATAATGTTCAACCACCATTAGATGTAAATCCAATGGTTGAGAGAATTATTATTAAGTTGAAGTGTTTTGTTTTTCAACCTTGGATGTAAATCCAGTGCTCACTTTTTAAAAGGCAAGCCAAACAAACAATGATAACACTAAGACATAGTAATAGGCATAGTTTAACAATAACAACCAACAACAACAACAACTAGGACCAGGAGGTTTTGCTAGGTATGTCAAGTCTCAATACCTCTTCAACAGCTACTTTCATCGATTTGGGAGGATTTCTATTTTTTGACCCTAAAAGCCGTCCACACTTTTTCTTCGTTTCTGTGTTCTCCACATTCATCACATGTTTTAGTACCACCAGACCTCCTTGTGTCTCCAAAAGCCTTAACAACTTGGCTGTGAATTTAGAAGAAAATTCAGTCACTTTAACTTTCTTCATTGGGCACATTTTTCACTCTTTCCATCAAGCATATCTGTTAACATGAATTTCAATTTTTTGGGGGAATAGAATGGAGAGGTAGGCCTTCGCATTGTCTGTTGTACTTCCCTCACCGGTACCAATGCTAGTGCATTATCTTTACCAGTAGTTGACCTTGTGTCAGTGCCTCGAAATACCACTGGCTTGTGCACCTTACTTACTTCCTTTGGTCTAAACAGATTTTGAGCAATGGGAGGCATAATTGGAGTTTGAATTTCTTTAAACCTGAATGCACCATCTGAAAAACGACCATCAGTAAAACCAATAAAAGCAGTAGCGAATTCCAACCTTTTCTCCATCGTCAGTTCCACTGTTTTGCTGATGTCGGGTTCTTTCTTATCCTTTTAAGTAAAGGTAGTTCTCAAACTGGTTATGTCTTTACCATGGGAAACACTGCGATATTTTGGAGGTCTACTAAACAGACCTTTGTCGCAACTTCTTCGAATCATGGAGAGATTATAGTTATTTACTAAACTATTCGTGAATGTATATGGTTAAGATCCATAATTGGATATATTAGAAGTACTTATGGTTTGAAGTCTACCACAGATGAACCTACGAGCATTTATAAGGATAATAGAAAATTACTCATAAGTGCCATTTTGGAACTTTAATTAGTCATAAGGCCATCTAATTTTTCTTGTACACATAAGGCCACTTACATCCACAGAATATTTCATCTCTGACAATTTTACCCTTCTACCTAAGAAATCCAATTTCATCAGCCTTATATTGATTACAGATCTCTCTTTCTATATCTCTCTCTATCTCTCTCTCTATAAATGTATGTGTGTGTGTGTGTGTGTGTATATATATCTCCCTCCCTCCCTCCTTCCCTCTCTCTCCCCCCCTCAATCATAGATCTTCATGTGTTGGCCTACGCCTCCGATTCCGGTGACTACTGGCACGGTGTTGTCAAACCTTGCACCACCATCATCATCTTCGATTTCCAGAAAATGAAACTAATAAAAAAAATATAGATGGAATGAAAACGAGAGAGGAGCAGGCAGTTCGTCGGCGGCCATTTAATCGCTGTTTGATGATTGTGATTGAAGGGGTGAGAGGAGGATCGCGACAATGATGAAGGTACATGGAGAGTTGAGGCGAGACAGCCCAGGCATCGACGTCGTCGTCTAGGGCTCAGTTTGGTATCGACTCCTTCAAGCCTGAGCGTCCCTCCCTCCACTTTGTCTCCTTTAAGCCTCCTGATTCTCATAAAGGTAATCATTATCTCAATTATTGTTTTGATCATCTTTTTTCTTGGAATTGTGAATTTTGTTGTGATAGTCCATATCAAAGGCTAATTTTCATTATAGGAGTGTAGTTCTAGGGATCATGGATTTTCTGTTATGGCAAATCCAAAGTTTGTATTGAGCTGGGTGTTAATCTATCCATCATCTTTTATAATTCTTGTTGGTTGCCTACTTGTCTCGTATCGCTAAAGCTTTGTTTTATGGCATTGTCAAATTTGAGGAAAATAGTTGGGTGTACAGTGAGCGATCAAATGAGAGGTCTGACGGAGGAGCCTTTCTTGGTTGTAATCCTTTGCTCATGGAACTCTTGATCCTCATAAAACCTCCTATCACTGGTTCTGTTCATTCTGGCACACCACTAACTTCATCTTTTATTTTCAATTCTCTCTGATCAGTTAAGGGGGTTTTGTGAATTGTGGACATGTTTTGGTTTGGTTTGTGATTGTGAAACTGTCTTAACTTTTTTTTCCCTTGCCATAGGGAACATTATGATAATGAAATTGAGTCAAGTTTGCCGTTCAAATTTGTTTAAGAATCTTGCCTAATCTAAAAGACTTACCCTTGGTGTAAAGAACTACATACGCTTCCTTACAACTGGAGCTTTGTTCTAGAAATAGGTGTGATACGCTCAAAATGAGTGCCAATTTAAACCCTGAAAAATATCAAACGTTAGTATAGAGTAAGCAAAGATCTTTGAAGCAGGGGATTGATGATACTCACATATAAATCACGAAAACAAAGAAGAATATACAAGTATGCAACGAAAATTAAAAGTATATATTGACATATATTTCAACAATTACACAGATTAGGCATCCTATTCCTACACAGATACAGTTTACAAGTCATAGTCAAACTAGGAATCCTATACACACAAGGAATACTAATCATATACAAAGTAGGAAACCAAATCCATATAGAAAATAAATTCTAAACTAACACGAATTAGAAATCAAATCAAACACAAATACAAACAACAAATCCTAAACAAACTCTAACTACACAAATTCTAACACATATACATGTCGAAAATGTAAACAACAAAAACTGAAAACACTTTTTACGATTTAACTAAGTATAGATCAGTTTATTAATTCGTAATTTATGAATTCAAAACACAAAATCAGATTATTAGCTTGTATAGATTTATGATTTTGATAACCCTAAAACCTAAAGTGATTTACACATATACACAAATGCATAACCGAAAACATAAGGGGGGTTTTGAAGATTGAAACTTAAAATTTCAGAAACTTAAAATCCTAAAACGATTTGTATTTTGAGAAAGATGGATAAAAGAATTCTTCGGAAAACAATTTATCAAGCTCAATTCATTACATGCATGCATCCTTAAACCTTTACTAGAAGCCATGAAAAGTTATCAACCAAGAAACAAAGATCAAAGCAACCAATATCCTTTATTTTACTTTGTTTTTACTCAATTGATTTATTAAAGCACCAAAACAATCTATTTCGAAATCATGCATCACACAATCAAAACAATCAGGCAAAAATCATATTCCAAATCATTAAGTTCATGTAAAAGTTGATAATCATGGAAATCCAAGTACTCAAAGCAAGTCAATTCAATGCACAAACAATCTGATTTTGAATTATGTCTAAGCCTTTACTACTCAATCAAATTAGGTTTACAAAGCATAAACCTAATTACTAGCTCCAATTACATGCAATTACTCTTATGTTTCGAACCAAAGAACAAACACATGTAAAAGATATTAATCAAACAAAATCAGATCATCGTTCCATGAAAACACAGCATATAAAGATCAAGAACACATCATACGAATATCACATTGAAAAGAGCACCAAAATTGTTCCCAAAAATCAGATTATGCACTCATAGTTTTCGGTTTACACATAGAAAATCCAAAGCAGAAATTCTATCAACAATTACACATAACCGTGAAGAAGATGAATGAAAAAGCATATGAACAACCCTTGATTACGTCCCAAAGATCCAAAGCAGCTCTAAGGTGTCAGGAAAAGGTGACGGCAATGGAATGTGGTGCCACGGCTAGCTCCTTGAAGATTGTGAAAAACCTGAAATTAGAGAGAACACAAGTGAGAATACGAAATTGTGGAGAGAATGGTTAACCTTTGCAACGTCAAAATCACTTGTATATATAGTGAGACATCTAAAGCTCTCCAATTTTGATTCTACTTGCTTCTCTCTCAGTTTGTATTGATCTAGGCTGTTCTTTGAATTTTCTGATTGGTTGACACTTCCTTGGACCAGTAAATTAATTCCACATCATCAAGGTTACATCATCTGTCTAACCGTGTTTAACAATGTCTCTAAGAGAATTTGACATCAAGAATCCTCTAGAATCCTCATGAATTCATGGCAATGGAAAGGTAGGACGCCATAAGGTTTCCTTGTTGCACAAAACATATTCATAGACATATTGATCCTCGTGTACTAAATCAGCCATAACTTCTTCTAGAAAATTGACATTGACAAATCGTAAAAAATTCTGGAAAATAGACATTCGTATCTTTCCAACTTATAAGGATCATTATCTGGTTCATTCTGAGCTACTCTTAGGATTCTATTGAAATTGACTGATTTGCATAGGCAGATTTCCTAATTTGAAACGGATTTAACTTTGATGTGTATCTTGTGTCCAATTAGGATTCCTTGTCTAATCTTGATTTCTTTACTGCCACATGCCTTGCACATGGTGTCTAGCATTGTTTCTAGAAGCTTCTTGATCCTTCCAAGACGTCTCCTATCTTCCAAAGTTCTCCTAGTCTCATTAGAACTCCATTTACCAAATAGTTTCTTAGTCCAATAAGGACTTCTTAGCCGTAATCTTCTCGAAGCTTCTGGAACTTTCTTGAGCAATCTTTCTTCAATAGGGACTCCTTTTGATACTAAGTTTCCTTATCAGACTTGAATTGGGACTGCTGATTCAAGTAGAATTCCAAATTTTTGCGAGTTGAGTCCAAGTCAGCTTTTGATTCCTACCCCCACTGGGATTCATTTTCCTAATAGGATTAGGAGAACTTTCATTTCTTCATTTCTACTCCATTTGTAGCATTTCTGGTCTTTGAGACTTCATTCTACCTATAAAACACTAACTAAGTTAATACGACCAAGTTAAAGGAAATAACTTAACAAAATATAGGGAGTTAAACATTATGAACGTAGCATTTATGCTCCTATCAAGGTGATCATCTTTGTCTTCTAGTAATGGTTCGTGGTGAGTTTGGTTTTGGGACATAATGCACCAGATACCTAGAGTTCCTAATTTGAACTATGGTGGGTTAGCTTCAAAAACTTAGAAAAAAAATTGTGTAGGTTGTTTGTGTACATTAACAACTATGAGCTTTTGTAATTACTTGGTTCTTAATTAGATAATATAGAAATGAACTGAATAGATAGAGAAAAATAGGTAGTTAATAGTGACGATTCCTTTTAAACATAAGTACAATGGTTTTCAGTTTTCACTTATATGGCATGTTTAATGTGTGTGACAAAATTAGAAAATACAAAATACATTTTTCATTTGATAGTGTTGTTGATGTATGTTGGCACTTTAAGATAAAGTGGTCGAAGTATTGATGTCGAGTGAGATGAGTCAAGTGTGCTTGGTAAGAATTGCTCGTTCTCTGTTTTGGGTGGCAAAAAGCCTTCAATGACAATTCACATGGTGAAAAAAACTATCTCTCTATAACTGCTATAGTTGCTTTTCAACACAATGGTAGTAGCTTTATATGATAATGTTCGTATTTTTCTTAAGCTGATATGAGTTGCTTTTCAGTTTACATTTTGATTGATTACAAATCATTAACTTTCTATAACTTTTAATGGCTTTACAACACAGAGATAGTAGCTCTATATATATACCTATGTTAGTATCTTTTAAAAGAGCTGATGTCAGTAGCTTTTATGTTTGTATTTTGATTGACTAAAGCTGTCTTTTGTCAATAGCTTATTAAGTTAGAAAATCAAGATTTTGTATGAAATTCAGTTTTCTTTTTGCTATGATTTCGTATCTCTAGCATTCCTTGTTTGAGATTTGTATTACACTATCAACATGGATAATCAATAGTTTTGTCACATTTTTATTACTGGTCCAGTAGCTTTCTACATGTGTCATGGTAGTTTTCTGTATCTATATTAGTAGATTTTAAATTGCTTGTTTCTGATTATCTAGTTGATAAAGATTTCTTGTTTTGTTGTATTTTTGTTCTTACAAAATTCCTCCCATTTGCATTTGCAGTAGTAGAATCCAAAAATCATGTGAATTTGCGTAGTGAAGCCTCCATTGACCAAGAGATTATCTAGCCAACCAAAAAATGTTAAAATGAAGTTTGGTGCTGAAGGTGGCAAAATAATGTCTATAGTTAGTGTAGTGTGGTATAGCATGACAACAAGAAATAAAACATCAATGGTGGTCATCTGAATGAGGATAGTAGCTTTATACAACTATTGTAATAGATATTCACAACTATGGTAGTGACTTTTTACAACTATAGAAATAATTTTTTTTATATAGTTATATCATAATTGAATCCTGCATACTTTTTGTATCATTGAATATTTCCATTTCTCAATTGCAGTAGCATTTTTATTTTTCTTATATCATTTACATTTCCATAGCTTTGTTAGGGCTAGTTCGGGATTGCTGTGACTTTAAAAAAAAATTGCTACTGTTGTTGTGAGAATAATCAGCTGTGAATTAAAATAGTTTCATGGTTGGTAAATAATATTTTTAAAAGTGCTGTCAGTATATAAAACAATTGCAGAGCGTGTTTTGATCTACAGCAGCTTCTAAAAGCAACCTCTGGCCTGCTTCTAACTCTGTTGCCCCTGACATACAATTTTCAATTAAAGCTGCTTTTTATTTATTTACCAAACACAATAAAATCTAAAATTTTGAACAAAAGCTTATTTTTTTTTAAAAGCGATGCAATCCCAAACGGAGCCGTAGTCTATGACAGTAGCTTTCTTAGTCTCTGGGAATAGTTTTTGTTCTGTTTGGTAGTAGTTTTTGTTTTACTTGGTTATTGCTTTTGGCATGGATGAGTGTAACTTTTGGTGATGATGAAATTAGCTTTTGTTACTTGTTAGAGTAGTTTTTGGTGATGGTGAAAGTAGCTTTTATTGGTGGGGATAATAACTTTCGGTTTTAGGGAGTGTAGCCTTTTTTTATGACAATATCTTTTATTGCTGGTAAAAGTAGTTTTTGTGACATCCCAGAAATCTCACCAGAGTAGCTTTTGTTTATAATAACAGTAACTTTTGTGGGTGCAGGAGACCTCGCCGAAGTTCGCCGGAAGTTGTCGAAAACCCCGCCGGAGTTGGCCGGAGAGGAGAGAGAGAATGATTGTTGACTTTTTACTGTAGTGGCATTTACATAAATATGTTGGTTTTTTTTAATCTAAAATTCAACATAATTTTAAGGGGAAATTACTGGTCCCCTCTATACTTTTTAGGATTCGACAGTTCAGTCCATGCTATTCTAATTGTAACAGATAACTCCCCAAACATTTAAATTTCACACAATTTAGTCCAAAATGACCATTTTACCCCTCACTTTCTCTTCTTTTTATATATCTAACACACACACACATACACATTATATATATACACACATAAGTATAAAATTATACATATATTTATATATCTACATATACATATACATACATATATATATAGATACACACACACATACACATTAGATATATAAAAGTAATTTGTGAATTTTTATTTATAATATGAAACATAAACATAGTATATAGACTTACCAAATACATAAACACATTAGATATATATGTATACATATACGTATACATATACATATACATATACATATACATATATATATATACACATATAAATATATACAAAAAGAGAGAGAGAAGAATAAAAATATATACACACACATACAAATATATATATATATATATACACACAAATACATACAAACATACATATATACTCACACACACACACACATATATAAAGAGGGAGAAGAATTGAAAAAAAAAAAAACACACACACACACACATATATACATATATATAAGAGAGAGAGAGAGAGAGAGAGAGAGAGAGAGAGAGAGAAGAATAATAATAAAAAAGAATAAATGAGGGGTAAAATGATAATTTTAGACTAAATTGTGTGAAATTTAAATGTTTGGGGAGTTATCTGTTAAAATTGGAATAACAGGGACTGAACTGTCGATATACCATAAGTATAGGGGGGACCAGTAATTTTCCCTAATTTTAATCTAGTGGCCTTATGAGGGGGAAAAAATATTTGGTGGCCCTATGGCTGAGAAAACATTCAAAAATGGTCTTTTATGTAATTTGCCCCAAGGATATATAATGCTGCTTGCATTGAGCAATTAAAGCAAGGTTATATCAAGGGTGACAACACCAAGCGTATATCGCCTAAATTCTTCTATAATCAACAACAACAAACTCTCATCGATCAAGATCAGGGTGAACAAAGTTCGATCTGAGGACAATGTGGCAGACTTATTCATTAAGCATCGCCTAAAAATCTACTAAGGTTAAGCTTAGTAATTATCAAATAATTGATAAAATCAAAAAGAAAAATCTTTTTTATCGTACAATTCATCAAGATTAAGAAATCAACTTATCCAATCAAAAAAGTTTTTTTGATTGGTTGGGAATGAATGAAGAAATACTAAATCGTCCCATATCAAATCTTGAACGTTGGTTCTTCCTAGAATTTTTGAGATTTTATAATTTGTATAAAACAAAACCGTGGGTTATACAATAAAATTACTTAACCCATATTCAAAAAACATGTGAAAAGTATTAGTCTACGGAAATTATCCCAACTCCCATGATCACCACCATTAAGGGGGAGACATTGACATCAGGAGGAGGCTTGATGCCTACATGTTTTGATCTAGTAATATGAAAGGTGTGTTGTACTCTTTTTTTCTTTGGATCAATGTTATTTTTGTTCTACTGGATTTTTATTACTCGTTAAGGTTTTTAACGAGGCAACGTGAGGAGCACCATCAATGAAATGTTCAGACGGCACAAAGGGGAGTGTGGAAGGAAATCATAATTTAGTGTGCCTAGTCCATACAAGTTTATGTATCCTAATTGGAATAGAGGTAGAATTTCTAGATATCTTAGTCTGTATTAGAATAGGATTCCTTGTACTCAATGGTATTGTGCTTGTAATCCTCTATAAATAGATACCCTATTATGAATGGAATACACAAGAACAATTCTCTTGAATCTCTCTTATCTCTTTCCCTTTATTCTACAATTGATAAATGAATAAACCCAAATGTTAAACCCTACATCTTCGTGTCTTCTAAAAAACGTCCTTTCTTTCTTTGCTAGCACTCGAGTGAGTTAGGGTGGCCTCGTCGGAGTGAGGCAGTGGTGTCTTTAGTGACGATTCCTGTTGTTCTGCATGAACTGGTGTCCCCCGTTCATTGTGAGTGGGTGGATATGCTTTTGCAATGTGTTGGTATCAATGGAGGAGGTTATTGGGGTCTTTGTGAGGAAGTTTGCCTTAACGGAGGAGGATGTGATTGAGGTGGTGTTGCCTCCAAAACGGCAAAAAAACTCCCAATTCGATTCTTCCTTGTCGGCGAGTTGATAACGATAAACATTATATGGTGGAATCACTGATCTGCACATTATGGAGCCTTTGGGTGCCGGACGCGGATCCGACAGACCGGAAGTGAATGGTGGTTTTTCAACTAGAAGGGAGCCGGAGGTTGCTGTTTTCTTTCAATAGGGAATCCGATCTGCACTGGGTGGTTTCTAGGGCTCCTTGGTCCTTTGAGAAGGATCTATTTGCTGTAGCTGTTACTAATGGTTTGGTGAATCCACTGATGGTCTCTCTGCAGACCTAGTTCCTCTGGATCTGTGTCAGGGTATTCCGCTTTTGTACACGGATAAAGAGACATGTAAAGGTATCAGATAGGCGGTGGGAACCTACATTCGGACTAGTAGGAAGGTTTCTGCGTATTCGGTTGGGGATTGACGTTGAGAATCCCTTAGGCCATCTCCAGTAGGAGAGGGCTATATTGAGGCCAGGGCTATAATTTAGCCCCAGATATATTATTTTTTATTCTTGAAATAGTGAACCATCTCCAGTAAGGCAGGGCTAAATTTTAGCCCTTTCAAGTATTTTATAGTTTTAAATTATATTTTTCAAATTTATCATTTTATTGTATTATAATAATATTTTAATTTAGACCAAAATTAATTTTGGAGACAAAAATTAATTTTTTTTAAATTTTATGTTTGGATGAGGTATCTATGTGGTAGTTTTATAACATTTTCGGATAGGATTTTTAAGTGCCACGTGCCCCTTCACAAGTAAATCCCTAGATTCCCGATTAGATATACTGTCAACGTGGCAAAACTAATTATTGTAGACCTTATCAAATTTTCGGATAGTATTTGTGAATGCCACGTGTCGCATTGTGATCAACTCCCTAGATTTTTGATCAGATTTTATGCATACGTGGCTATTCTATCTTCAGCTTCAAACCTCAATAAAAAGAGGTATTTCGATTGCATATATCACTATCTCATCTATTTCTTCTCTAATTGTTTGTTCAGTTTATAAATTTTCCTTATATTTTGCAATGAATTCCAACTGATTTTCTCAGTGGAATGAGAGGCAACGTGAAGACGAGGAAGATGACGAAAAAGATGAAGAATATGATGCGCAGAGGCGAAGAAATACAACACAAATTATGGCAGAAGCAGTTAGCTGGATGGCTACTAACCCACTCCATCAACAACCGCAATGGGGAGGTTCTGTTCCAGGCCGCGCTACCCGTCACCGATCACGTGAGGTAGCGAATGAAAAGTTGTTAAATGATTACTTTGTAGCTAACCCTGTGTACCCTGCCGAAACTTTCAGACGACGTTACAGGATGAGGCGTGAAGTGTTCCTCCGCATGTTAGAGCATGTCCAGATGGCAGATCCATACTTTAGGCAGTCACAAGATTGTGCTGGGCGTTTGAGCTTCTCGCCTCACCAGAAATTGACATGATCTCTTCGAATGCTAACTACTGCATGCTCGGTTGATTCCTTAGATGAATCATTCCGTATGCCTGAATCGACCGCCATTGAGAACCTTAGTTGATTTTGTCGTACTATTGTCACCATTTATCAAGAACGCTACCTTCGGGCTCTTACAACAGAAGATTTGGATAAGCTTTTACAAAGAGCTGAGCGACGAGGATTTCCTGGAATGATAGGTTCGCTTGATTGTATGCATTGGCAGTGGAAAAATTGTCCAGTGGGATGGCAAGGCAGCTTCAGCGGCAAATAGAAAAAACCAACCATTGTTCTTGAAGTTGTGGCAGGTCCAGACACTTGGATCTGGCATGCTTTCTTTGGAATCCCTGGAGCCCAGAATGACATCACTGTTCTCGGACGTTCACCATTGTTTGATTCTGTAACAGCAGGTGAGACACCACAACTTAATTACCATGTCAACGGGACTCCTTACGAGTTTGGGTACTACCTTGCTGATGGCATCTACCCTAAGTGGGTGACACTTGTGCAATCAATCAAACATCCTGAGAATGATGCAGAAGTGTACTTTTCCACCAAGCAGGAGGCGTACCCCAAGGATGTCAAAAGAGCATTTGGGATTCTACAAGCACGATTTGCAATTATTGGGCAACCTGCAAGAGGTTGGGAGCGAGAATCATTATCGACAATCATGTTGGCTTGCATAATACTTCATAACATGATTGTTGAGGATGAACGAGATGACTACTACAATGGTGAGTCCGACGATGATGATCTGAATCCAAATAGGTCAAGGAGAGCTCGGGCAAGAATATATGATGGCCCAAATTTGCCGTGTAATCCAAGAACCGGACATATCTCAATGACTGAATACATGTCTCATTACCGAAGGATACGCTCTCGTGTTGGAAATAATAATCTACGAAATGACCTTATACAACATGTTTGGTCAAATAGACGATGCTAGGAGAATATCTATGCTAGGTGAGGTAATAATTGACAATTTATTGTCATGTCATAATCCTCATCAATAAATGTTGTTGTTTTTTTTCTTCTTGTTATTATTATTATGTGGCTTGTTTTAGTTTTCTTTTGATTATGTGGTTGCTTACTTTAATTTGTAATGAATAAAAGTTGTATTTAATTTTTCTTCATGTTCCAACCATTTTATTTCATAAGATTAAAATTGCATAAACTTCATTGACATAAAACAAATTCGATCGCCTACATTTCTACATAACTTGAACAATTTATTAAGAAAACATTGACCGAATTGATAAAATAACCAAACTATTCGTCATCTTCGGATGCCATACGTGGATGATAGTCATCTTCGGTTGCCATACGTGGATGGTAGTCGTTGGATATTGTGGCGGAATTAGGAAACAACTCACGTGCCCTTAGCCTTTGAAGAGCTTCCCTCTTCTTCCCATAAAAATATGCCTTGCTCCTTGGAGTAAAATCAACGGTTTGCATCATTACAATGGCTTCTTCCGCTTTGATGCTTTCTTCCCTCATTTGCTCTATGTTAGCCAATAATTTTTCTTGAAAGGCTTTCTCCTCCTTTTCTTTGGCCTTCAATTTATGTTTTCTTGCTATATTTCGTCCCATTGGTCTAGGAAGGGAATCCGGAGTCGAAGTAGATCCGGTTGGCTCTTCATCATCCTCCAAGGAAATAGGGAGGTTTCTTTGCACCGGTGATGGACCAAAGTTTTCTAGTGGTGGATCATCAAATGTCACCCAACTATCGCTACACAAATTGTAACAACTTTGATGGCGAAAAATTTTTCCATTCATATCGTCCTTGTAGAAATCTTCGGCTAAGTGTTGCTATAACAAAAATAAAAATTATATAATAACAATAAGAATAGTTTCATGAAAAAAAAAAAATTACAATTACTTGCTAAGCAAATTTTAAAAAAAAATTATGTAAAAGAGGTCTTACTTGGTCGGATTGATTAGCTCCGCTATGAATCCTCCTCTCGGCTCGTTTGACGCATTGATGCCATTTGTTCATTTGTGGGAAGAGGTGTTTTTGCCATCGAGATTTACAACTCTCAAAATTTCTAACATTCGGAGGAGCACCATTGAAAAATTCTTTAAACTTTTGCTCCACTTGTTTCCAAATGCCGGTCTCTTTTTGGCTCGTACCTTTGTCGGAGTTTTCGGATACTTGGATGAACACAATGCAAAGAGCTTCATCTTCCTTTCTTGTCCAATTAGCTCCTTTGATGGACATGCTTTTCACTAGAAAGAGAATAGAAAGATGGAAGAAGTTTGTTGAAGTGAATTGTAGAAGGAAAACTAAAGGTGTGAAATTATAGAGAAATTGTGGTTGTATTTATAGAGAAAATGATGCTTTCAAATTTTATTGTTTTGTTAAAAAAAAAATAATAATCAACTAGCCGTTACGTAAATAACGGCTAGATAATAACAGCCATTGATTTGCAATTATCACCATAATTGCTTAATTGATAGCCATTGATCAATTATGACCATTGGGAATCAAATTGGTTTTATTTAAACCAATAGAAAGCTGCCACATGCCCCCCATTTTCCTTCTTTTAGCAGCCCATTTTGGGTCAATTTGGGTGTGCTGCTGGGACCACAAATTCTGGACTAAGCCAGCCAAATGGCTAAACATAGCCCTCTCACCAGCCCGATGACATTTTCATGGCCCTTTGGCCCTTTTAAAACTTGCTATTGGAGATGAAATAAGGGCTAAATTATAGCCTTCGGCCCTATAGACCTCCTTATTGTAGGTGGCCTTAGAGAAGGGGATTCATATCCCAAATGTAGCTTGGGGTGGTCAGAAACTTTTTGAGTTAGAATATGAAATGGTGCGCCTCATTTATGTTAGTATTGTGGAATGCTTTCACACACTGGAAACACTTGTCCTTTGCAGGCTTTCGGTGGGCTGATGGAGCCCTAGTATGATGTTCTCCTGAATGCTAAAAAAAGGAAGCTTGGTTGGCAAGGCAGGAGATGGCCAGGGCGGAGGAGTCTTGCACTACTGGTGGAGGAACGGGCTTCAGGTTGTTATCCACCCGTAAGCAGGGTTGGGCTATGACGGCTCCTGAGTTCCTGTCCATTGGCTTTACTAGGTCACGGGAAGAATGGGAGGCTGAGCCTGGTGTGCACGATGTTGGAGGGAAGGGTGTGGAGATTGATTCAGGTGGGGATGCTAAGGATGGTTTACTGGGTTCTAAGACTAAGCGGCGACGGTTGGAAGGGCGGAACATGTCATCGAAATTTGGATGCGAAGGCAGATTGACGGAGGGACCAGTTATGGAATGTACGAGTTTACCGAAGGATTTAATTCAGAAAATTGGTTCAGCGCCTAATGTTATGCATATGGTGGGAATTTGGCTCCAATTGTGCTGATGGAGACTGAGAGACAGTTAATGTCGTTGACCTCTGAGTTGAGAAGGACAAAATTTTCGTCAAAATCTGGGAGTTTTAATTTTGAGGCTAAGGGGAGGAAATCCCGGGGTAACACGGTGGTGGATAAAGGCTTGACTAAATCCACTATTGTGGGGTCTGTTTCTACCCAAGGGTAGCTACCGAGCCATGCTATTGATGGGCTTTTATTGAGTAGTGATGGTAAGGAGTCTAAAAAAGGTAAGGCTCGTGTGGGTGGGTCTGGGTCGAACTCAAAGCTGGGTTAGGCGGTTCTATCTCCAGGCATTGGGCCTTCTTCAGGGGGACCAAATAAGAAGGGAAAAAAGGTTACTTGGTTGGCAAGAATTCTAGGGTGGTGTTAGCGCAAAGTGTGAAATGAGTACTGGACGTACTCATAAACATCCGACCGTGATGGGCCCGGTCTCTGCCCATCAAGAGCCATGAGGATCGTATGTTGTAACTACTGAGGGATTAGGAACCCTCGGGCAGTTCAAGGGCTCAAAGGGCTTGTGCCTCTAAACTGTCCCAATATTGTATTTTTAAGTGAAACACTTTGTACATTAGAGGAGATGACTCGTGGTAGTCGTCAGCGTGTGGGTTTAAGGCTTTTACGGTTTCGTATGTGTTTAGAAAGAAGTAAAAGAGCAAGGGTATTAGTAGGAGTGGAGGACCTTGTCTTTTGTGGACTGAGCATGTGGTGGTCTCTTTGAATTCCTATTCTAATAACCATATTCATATCTTGGTGGGCAAGCCTACGGATCCTGACAGGTGGAGAATTACTGGGGTGTATGGTTACCCTAGGGTTGAAGATAGGCATTTGACGTGGAGTCTCCTTGGGACACTTGGACAACAGAATCAGTGGCCTTGGGTTCTTGAAGGAGACTTTAACGAAATAGTCTCTGCCTTGGAGAAGGAATGTGGGTTGGTCAGAAGTGAGCATCAAATGGATGGGTTTCGGGACTTCATTGCATGATTTTGGCCTGCACCATATTCCTTGGTCTGGTCCATGCTTCACTTGGAGTGGTGTTAAAGGTGGTAGTTTAGTTAAAGTTAGATTAGATAAATTTATTTCTACTCAGAATTGGTTGGATAATTCCTCTTATCTAGGGCTTACAATTTAGCCCCTAGCAGGAGTGACCATGCCATCTTCCTATTAAAAACGCAAAAAGAGGAGAAAGAAACGGAAGAAGAGGTTTAGATTTGAGGAGTTAGATTTGGCGAGCTGGCTGCATTGCAGGTTGATGTTAGGAAATATTTGGCCAGGAAGCCGGTTTGTTGCTTGAAAATTTGGATTTTTGGAGAACATATTAATATTAATATGTTTGACCTCCATAATGTAGTGTAGTGTTTTGCTCCCGAAACTTATCAGGTTGTGTTGTCTGGTACGGTGACTGATGACGGAGTACAGACATTTGGAAGCTCAGTTGGCTTCTTCACTAGCTTTGAAGTCCCCTTCCGAATTTACTAGTAATTTACTTGTTGGCTTTTTATATTTTCTTGGGTTCTTTTCATAGGTTTCTATGATGCAGAAAAGATGGCAAAAAGCTTCAATGACAGTAGCTCAAAACTTTATGTCCCATTGCTCTTTTCTTTTCTTGTATTTGGAGAAGTTTAGGTCTTATGTCCCCTTCTCCCTATAATTTATACTCTCTTTTTATCAATAGTAATTTTCTTATGGAGCTTACTATTTGTATTCTCATTTTGATGATTTCTATAGCTTATGAATGAACGAACTGATGCCTGTATATAGAAACAAATCATTTTTAGACTCAAAACTGATGTAAAATAATGATAAACAAATCACTTGAAAAAACAAAACTAATGTTACAGAAAGACAGAGACATTGATTTTACGTAAGGCTCATATGTCAAATATGGATTAAAAAATCGAAAATTTGATGGAAGTGATGTCATAATAGGAAAAGAAATCAGTTTTTCACAAATCGATTGATGTCTAGACTCATTTTATATATCGAAATCTAATAAGAAACCGATCTGTATAATTATTTTACACATCGGCTAAAAACCGATGTTTGGATTTTCCGGATCTTTCTCATCACCCACTAAGACATTGGTCAGAAATGTTTTTCTCATCGGTTTTTGGCCGATGTGTGAGGACATAATTCTAGTAGTGGAATTTCTTTGCCGATGACTCTTTTATTTTTTACAAAGCGGATAGTACAGATGCTTATGTCCTAAAGGATATCCTGGGAAGCTATGAAAGAATGTCGGGGCAATTGATTAACTATGAAAAGAGTAGTGTGAACTTTAGCAAAAATATTCCCCATGACATTCAGGATGATATTGCTGGAATTCTTCTTGTGATGAGAGTAGGAAACATGACAAGTACCTTGGCCTTCCCATTAAAATCAGCTATTCTAAGACAGAAGCCTTCACTTTTTTGAATGCGCGTATCACGAAGAGAACAAAAGGGTGGCGGGAGAAGACGTTGAGTGCAGCTAGGAAAGAAATACTTATTAAAGCAGTGGCACAATCCATTCCGACCTATGTCATGAGCTGCTTTAAAATTCCATTCCATTTGTGCAATGAAAAGCATAGTCTTATGGCAAAGTTTTGGTGGGGATCTTCGGATGAGGATAGGAAAATAGATTGGATGGCCTAGGAGAAATTATGTTGGCCAAAATCTGAAGGTGGTTTGGGGTTCAGGAATATGCACCATTTCAACTGGCACTTCTGGCCAAACAAGGATGGAGAATGATTCAAAACCCCATTCACTTATTGCTCGGCTCATGAAGGCAAGGTACTTCCCTAACTCTGATTTTATGCATGCTACTATTGGTGGTAATGTCTCCTTTTGCATGGCGAAGTATATTGAAAGGGCAGGAGATGTTACACAGAGGGTTGAGATACCAGGTTGGGAATGGCTCGGCTATCAAAGTGTGGGATGGGATGACCCTTAGATCTCGCTGCCACACAGTTTTAACCCGTTCTCTCTCCCAATAGCTGGTTTAGAAGATTTGGTGGTGTAGGACCTAATCGATCAGGAACAAAACGAATGGGCTATTCCATTCATGCAGGAGATCTTCACACAGGCAGAGGTGGAAATTATGGCAAGTATACCCTTAAGTATTCGTGACCAGGATGACAAGCTAGTCTGGCATTTTGACAAGAAAGGTTTGTATAGTGTTAAGAGTGGATATCACACTCTTAGAACTTATGAGACTGTCACTAACAGAGCATCTATGTTTGGGTCCTCGGGGAGGGCCTCAAATTTAATTTGGAGAAGTTTGTGGAAAACAAAGGTACCACCTAAATTAAAGTTTGTTCTTTCATTTAGAGGGGTTGTACCGATATATTTTACCAACTAGGGTGGCCTTGGCTAGGAGGTCAGTTCCCCTGGATACTAGATGTGTCTTCTGTAATAGTTCGAAGGAGTACACTCTTCATGTGTTTAAAGGTTGCAAGAGGGTTGAAGACTATTGGATATGGGGACCTCTTGAGTTAAAGGTACGTGATCATCCATGTATTAATATTCATGCATGGCTGGTGCATGTGTGTGAGGGTCTGTCCGTCTGTTCAATCAGAAAAGAGAATTGTTTTACATGTTATTGTGGGCTCTTTGGTTGGAGCAAAATAATGTCATTTGGAAGGATTCGATTTTTCTTTTTTTTGACTAATACTGTAGCATGGCCCTCTAAGCTTCTTGAGGATTACCGTGCTACTCAACCAACTCCAACTAAGAAGAAGACAAGGCAGAAGACAAGTGGCTACTTCCACTCCGTGGAAGACTGAAACTGAACAAGATGGTGCTTTTCATAGTGATATAAATCAGGGTGGAATTGGGGCTATCATTAGAGATGAAGATGATGTGTGTTTCGCTGTAATAGCTCGACTCTTTTCCCATGTCCGGCCTGCGTTCCAGATGGAGTTAAAAGCAATGCGGGCAGGTCTCCTACTTATATATTATTCATCAAGGTATGGTTAGTACGTGTTGACATAGAAATGGACTGTGCCATGGTGATTTCTACTCTTACTAGTGCTACTGAGGACCTCTCGGAGGTTGGCTGCATTATTCGGGATTGCAAAGCGTAAATGCGTGCAATTCCATCTCTTAATCTGTACTCCATCTATAGCTAGAGAAGCAAATGGTGTAACCCATAGATTGAGCAAATGGTGTAACCCATAGATTGATGCATCTTGCTAGAGAAAATTACTTAGAAGATTATTGGCTAAATGAGGCTTCTGTGATTATTCGGGATACACTCTATGAGGATTCTTGTTCTAATACTTGAGGTGTAGGTAATATGTCCCCCTCACTGTACAATAATCTTTCAACTATGAATAATATTTCTAGGTGTGGGGCTGAGCCTCCCAGTTAGATTGGGTTTCAAACCTCATTTCAAGGGAAAAAAAAAGTTCTTATGTTTCTGGTTCTATAGTGCTACTCCAGAAGAAAAATGATTGAGATACCAAATTTTTATTCATTTAACTATTTTTTTGGTCAATTATCATTTTTTTTCTAATAAAATATTTTAATTTAAAATTTCCATGTCATCAAAATTTTCAAATAAACAGATGACTAGGCATACTACCACATCATTCGGTATCTAAAAGTATAAAATTTGGTATCTCAATCATTTCCTTCTGAATGACATAGTAAGTTGAGCAATGCTGGAGATTTCGAGTCCGTTTCTAATATCATAACCCAACCAAATGCGACAGAGGTCAAATATTTTAGTCCTACAATTAAGATAAATATATAAATATGAAAATGATGGCAGCAGTAAGTGTGACAATCATTACAGCAATAATGACAATGATTGTAGCCATAAGTTGTGATAATTACAGGAATAAATAAGGTATTAATGGTGACTTGCCATGTAAGTTTACTTGCAACCCTAACCGTAATGCATCTATAAATAAGGGGCAAAACGACCAGGTATGATATCAAATTCTAATTGAGTCTACTACATTCAACTCAAAAACATACTGACTTAGACATCAGAGGGTCTTTTGTAGGTACCCCTCCGCCGCCCCCTATCTCAAACTAGTGATTGAGAAAAGCCTCCACTTCGTCATCATCCAAGTACGAAGCGAAGGCTTCCCTTTGCTTCGTTATCGTCTACGGAGAGAGGCCTCCGTTTCTTCATCATCCAAGAAGCCTCCGCTTCTTTACCATTAGCGAAGGGAAGCCTCCGCTTCATCAACACCAAAGTCAACAACAGAGAGAAGCTTTCGCTTTGTCGCCACTAGGTCAACGATGAATGGAAACTTCTTGATTGTCCCGATTCAACTCTCGCTCCAGTCCTCATTAATTGTTGGGTCAAATTCCTAAAAGAAATTTTTCATCACCAACACCAAATATCCACCTTCTCTACCCAAAAGCTTATCAGCTCCACCACTAATAAATTGCCACCACTCAAAGAACAACAATGGGCTAAAGAAACACATAAAAACAAGAAACAAGAAAAACCAGACCATGGAAAGAGGTTGAGTATGCATCCGAGTGAAAGATCTATACACGTCAGATTGATATGCGATGAAACATTTTGAGTATTAGCCCCTACAAATTTCAAGTATGGTTGGTGTCGAAGAAACAAACAAGAGAATCACTAGTATAAAATCGGAAATAGACAACGTTACCTAGATGACGGTTTAATAAAAAACGTTGTGGTTTTTTTTACAATGGTATAGTTGAAATTGTTATATATAGATATTAAAAAAGTGTTGGTCCCTTTGTTAGCAGTTTTCTCATTCAACTTATACAACAGTGTGGTCGAAACCGTTATCTATAGATACTAATAAAGTGTTGGTCACTTGGTTAGAAGTTTTCTCATTTAACTTGCACAATGATATGGTTGAAAAATTTATCTATAGATACTAACAAAGTGTTAGTCCTTTGGTTAGAATTTTTTAGATTTAACTTATACAACGGTACAATCAAAACTGTTATTAATCTATAAATATTAAAAGTGTTGGTCCTTGATTAGAAATTTATTTATTTAAATGATGGTAAAATTTTTAAACTCCCTGTATTTCCCGTGACATTGATGAAACTAGAGGATTTCAAACAGGGTCAGCAACGTAAAATACAAAAACAAATGAGAAAAATATAAATACGGAATCATTGGATATGAGGCGGAAAAAAGATTAGAGAGAAAAAAACTGCCCGCAGTTAGCCTAATCTCTAGAGGAAAGAACAACTACACGCACGATCAGAGGGGATTGAAGACGACGTGGGAGGTGATGAGAGTAGATATGGCATCCAACACTATTCAGCCCTTTCTCAATTTACAGTATTTTGTTGAAAACTCAACCAGATTCTTGGAAATCTGCATCAATGCCATGCTTCAGTTTGAATTACTTTTTTTTTTTTTGTTGAATTTTTTGCATTCCAGAATTCCAGATTATTGTTGTCCTGGATTATTACGATTGTAGGGGTCTTTTTGCTTGAGATACTTGTACACCCAACTTAAAGATTTCACAATTGGATACTTGAATTCGTTGGACAGTGTAAGTTTTTTCTTCTATTCGATGTTTGCTGTCTTCTCCTTTATTTCATCCTCATTCATATTCATCAATAGTCATCAAATCAAACCCCAATTTAAGAGTAACAGAGAGTGTGAGTATGTATATGCATTTGTTTCTGTTTCTGTGTCTGTTTAATTTTCTTGATTCATGTCGATGGGTTAAATTCCACTCACCATTTGTCTTATTACTGGGTCATGAAGAATGAACAAACTAAGGTGCCCAGTTTGTTATTAAAATTGTCGATAAATTGGCTATCAATGTAAAGTTGTCTCACACTTAGTTCATTTTGTTTGGCTTAGATACAATTTGGAGCTATAACACATAGGAAAGGATAGGTCAGAGTTGTGGCAGAGCAATCATAGAGTTTGTATGGGTATATTGTTGCAATTGTTCTTTAGGAGAGTTTTAATATCAAAGTATGTATATTGGCATGGATGAAGCCTGACATTGGATTACATTTAATACTTTGAAGGGTTAGTTTAGTTCATTAGACAGTTTTACACCAAATGAGTTCAGTAGATAATACTCGATAATCATTGTTTTCCATACTCCTTCATAATTTGTTTCTTTATAATGCATCTTTTGCTATTTTTGCAGAAAATTTTCAATTTGGGGAAATAAATAGTAGGGTTTAGGTCATCTGCACAGAAATATATATTTCACACACCTTTAGATTTTGTATTTATTGCAGCCTGGGCTTTGTTTTTCTAATTGAGGGTGTTGTTATGATATGTCAAGACTAAAAAATTGTCCGAGTTGGATCAACAAAATAAAGATCAAGAAGACAAGTTTCTCAACTATATCCACGGTATGAGTTTCTCCACCATAGAGCTTGTGTTTTGTATTAGATTTATGCCGTGAATGCCGCTGACTTTGTATTTTCTTCTTTCTTTTGGTTGTGCATGTATACATGAAGGTATGAAATTTGTTCATAATTGGCTTGTTTACCACCCTTAATTTTCTAATCTAGACTTTGGTAGAAGTGAATGTAGTTGTTTTGGTAATATGTATGACTCACTGGAATCAAATAGAGGAACCCCAAAATGGAATAAGATTCTCCCATTGTGCGCATTAGCATCAAAATTATGCTTTTACCTAAGGTATTGATTTATGACGCTTACAACTTTTAATGAGGTCATAACTTTTATTTTTTTTTCTAGCTATATTTGTATATATGTATGTTCCATTGGAAGCTGGAACTTTTGATCCTTAAGAGCAATTAAAAAAAAAATTTAACCTCAAATTTCAAATTTTACGATACTAAACTCTGTGTTTGGGTGTTGGCACTTATTGACTACTTCAGATATTGCCTAGGCTATGCATTATTGAAGCTAAGGAATGTAATCAGACTATTATTACTTCTTAATTACTGGAGCTAGCTAACAAGTCTGCAAAGACATTTCCCTTTTTTTTGCCAAATAATTTTTTTTTCCTTTCGTGTTTGAATCTTTAGGAGTTTACTAAGAAGATTGTGATCCTTGCCAAATTGATTGTGAATGACAAGCATGTGTTGTTGAGAGTCTCAGACTGATGAGCTCATGTCCAACTTACTTTTTGACATCTTCGTGACTTCTTGATTCTGATAGTACTTGTTTATGACTTAGATGCCATGTGATGGGCCTCTATACCAGCTAGGCTAGGAAAGGAAGTCTATGTGGCTGTGTGCTTCCATTAATTGACAATAATACCCTATATATGGTTTGATAGTTTTGTCTGTGTTCTTAATTAAGTTCAGTGTATAACAAAACAATTGAAGCCCTACCTTTTGGTTTGACATCTTATTTGAAATGTATGAACTTTAAAAGGTCTAGTATCATTTTCTTTGAAATATTAGCTTCTGGAGATGCTTGCTTCATTTTTGTTGTAGCCTTGCTATTCAATATCAGAATTCTCTTATACCACAGTCATTATTGGATACCATGAAATGCATTCCACCCCTAAAGGAGTTTGCAGCTCAGACTCTGTGTTATTATAAAAAGCAATAATATATAGATAAACAGCTTTCAGAAATAGGAAAGATACCCCAGGCTATCATATATTTCAACCGCATTTGTGTTGATAATTGGTAGTGCTTGGAGCGATGCCTCTTAGCTTATAAGACCTCCCTTTGTTTTTATTTTTTTTTTTTAAATAAGAAATTTTCATTTTGGACATGCTTGTCTTTTTTTATTCAAGTACTGCAAGAGGTAGTCTATATTGGCAAACATAGACGGATAACCATAATGTTAAAAGCTTTTGTATTATTTCATGTATAGCAAGGATCTTCCTCATGTCATTGTCACTAGACATGGCATGAAGTGGAACGTGTAATGCTTGGTTGTATGCCTCTGGCAAGTTTTTAAAGGCTTGTTTGGTATTGGGGATTCCTTATTGAAGTCTGCCTGTTTTGCACTACTCTTCTTCACCTTTTGCAGATATGGTAGCTTGCATTAGTACTACATATAATAATCTGCTAGGAGCTTTTATTATACTTCTTGTCAAATCTAGGAGTTTCATGGTTCACTCTGTAATCACTTATCTGCTGGCTAATTAAGAGAAAATCTACTATTGATACCTTATGCAGATATTGATATGGCAGCTAGTCTTATTACTACAATAAACTTGCTAGTATTTACGGTTTTCTTTCAGATTTACTGGTCTCTTGACAAGCACTAGGTATGTGCCATTATGGGAAAAACAAAAATTTAGTTTAGCTTTTAAAGACAAGGTTTGGCACGAGCTACTCATAATAGCTTCAATTGGTTGCTTAGCCTGGATTGGTACTCCATCTTCCTGCATTATGTTTTTAAAAGAAATTTAGTTTAGCTTGTGAAGGCAAGGTTTCCAGTTTGAGATTGTAACCTGTGGCATGTCTGACTTTTTTTTTTTAGTTAACTATTGCATGATCAATGCATCTTGTGTGAGAATTTTGCATTATGTTTTATTCTGGACATAGTTTGTGTATTTTATACTTCTGGGTATCATTGTCATTGCATCTGGTTTTATGCTCCAATGTTTATAATTTTTTTTTCTTTTTAATTTCTTTTTTTCTCAGTGGGAAGGAATTATGGAGACCATATACCTTCAAGAAGAAATCGATGAAGTTCGTGATTAGTGGGCAGAATTCGTTAGTGATAAGTACCTTTAGACTTGAGACTTTTGCAATGTGGATCTTTAGTTCTATGCTTTAACTATGTACCTATAGTGAAGCTTCTTTAATTTGTAGCAAAACTACCTTTTCCATTATATGACAGCTAGTATATATTAGTTTCTTTTACTTTTACAAAATTCACTCAAGAAATTTCAATTGCGAAAGATTGTAAATGTGATTATTTGAAGTAATTCTCTATTAATATATAGCAATTTCATTTAAATTTCCTGAATTGATGCACTAGTTCATATATGGTTGAAAAAAATAGTCGTCTTCCTGGCTAGTAGACAATGGATTTATTCTAAGAATCGTTGTAGTTTTCTATCTTCATCATCACCGACAACGTTATCGATTTAGAAACCGATGTAACAGTTTCTCAACGCCAACGTTTTTGACGAGAAACTGTTGTGTAATGAAGTTGGAAAATATTTTTCAACTAAAAATCGATGTATGCAATCCTCAAAGCCAATATTGTTTTGGTAACAACCGTTGTGTATGAAAGTTGTTGAAGGCCAAAAGTGATGTGTAAATTATATTACCACATCGGTATCTAAGCGAAAACCGTTATTAAATAATTACATACACAACGGTGTATTTAGTACTAACGGTATTTGCTGGGTATATCTACAATGATTTCTGACTAAAAGCCGTTGTATTTTATTATGTTCAACATCGGTGAAGTACCGTTGTGGAGTGAAGCGTAAAAAGACAACACTCACCTAGACAACGAAAATATATTTTTTCAGACAACGGTGCGGAACCATTATCTATTTTCGATTCTGTACTAGTGAATGTATCTAAGAGCAGCGTTCTAGAGGAAGCAAATTGGGAGAGAAGATATGAAAATTTTGATTTTGGGGTATTAGGGTTGAAATAGAGAAAGAAAGAGGGAAAACAAGGCATAAATATGAGCTTAACTCAAGAAAATCACCACAAAGGTGAGAAATCATTATAACAGTGAAGAATCACCATAAGGGTGAGGCAAAACAAACGACCCTATAAAACGATTAATGTTAGGTCAACCTTCTTTTTGGATACCACATGCATTTCAACTTACGTGGTAACTGATGTGATACAACCACGTCATTTAATGAAATTCTGTTATACGTTGGTCATTTTGCTACATTAGCTGCCACGTACGGTGGGATGCAGGTAGTACCTAAAAAGGCGGTTCATCTTGCATTACTCTTAAAAAATAGTAGGGATATGAGAGAGAGAGAGAGAGAGAGAGAGAGAGAGAGAGAGAGAGAGAGAGAGAGAGAGAGAGAGAGAGAGAGAGAGAGAGAGAGAGAGAGAGTCATCCCCTTCAATGTCATGTTTCAAACCATCTCCTCTACCTTGCCGAAGGAAAAAAAAAAAAAAAAAAAACCATCTCCTCTAGAAGAGTTATCAAATACAATGGTGGTGTGAAATTATAGTACAACAACAAAACATTTAAACCAAAGTGTCTTTCAGATGTCACCATGATACAAAATGGGGAATATTGCAGATGGAAAATTATGATACATAACGCTAACCGGAAGATGATAAAGCAAAGAAAACAATCATGGCCGGCCATACAGAGCCTTTTAAGTATTCCTATTTTACTAGACTTGTGAAGGCTGTGGTGATGAACGACCCTTGAGAAAGCGCCAAGGTCCGGTTCCAGTCCCCATCCTGCAAATTTATTGGCAACCTCAGTTCAACTGATTCATTAGAATATAAATGTAAAAAAGTAATGCTTGATGGACTACATTTTTGAATTACTTTCAAGTGACTTGTATGAAATACCCCAATTGATAATATATCAACTACCAAGATATATGGTTAACTGGTTATACAATATGAAGCCTTTACCATTTTTAGTTGCATAATTACCTCCATACGCCAGCGAATGCACGCAACCCCATATAGATGGTCAAAGCAATCCAAATTCCAACAAAACCATCGGATTTAGAGAGAAGGAACAATGAAACAATGCTTGCTATGGCCACCAGAACCTGAAAGTAATAACCAATTAATTATTTTAGACAATTAATAACAGTTTATCACAAAGAAGAAAACAGGATCTAGAAACAAATAAGTGCAAGACTTTATTACCAAGGAATATGCAGAGTATGCAAAGTCAGATGCTCCAAAGTTGACACCATCAAACACAAAAGAGAGAGAATTGATTGGTTGTGTTGCTGCAACAAACTGGGAGATGTGGTGAAAACAAATTAGTTGAATTTTTGTTCATTATAAAACTAATGATAATAAATTATGAGCTTTTCGATGAACTAAGTAGGCATACAGGGAGGCCAATTTTTATAAGGTGCAAAACATTGACATCTCTTGAGAAGATTCCAGCTCCAAAGTACAAACCAACTCCAACAACAAGAGCGAGTCCCACACCAAGGATAAATCCCATCTGGACAAAAAAGGAATATGAACTCGAAGGAAATTGAAAATCTATGTAACCATGAATGGTTAAACTCGAGTACCTGTAATACCCGAGTTGCGGTAGCTGTGGCCTTTTTGTAGTCTTTCTCTGCAAATGCACATGCCAGAATAGCCTATAGAGCAGGCGACAATGACATATAGAATGTAAGATTAAGAAGCTCATATACCGAAAACAATTAACACTAAATTTTCTGATTTTATAAATATAAAATGAGTAAACTAAAGTTGATATTACCTGTCCTGCAACTGCTAGCCCATCAGCAAGAAGGGATGATGTCAACCAGACTTGTAAGCATGTCTGGAATGCAGCCATGGGAGTTGGGCCCAGCCGTGCTGCCAAAGATGCAGCTAAGGTGACACAGAATGTCACAGCAACCACCCTAGCCAACAATAGAGAACCTGTTTCCAAGAATAACTACTTCAAATGAATCTACCTCAGATGATGAGAACTTTTCAAAGAGAGCAACTAAATTGAATGAAAAAGCTAATTACCATTCTTAAGAAACTTTCCGAACTGCAAGTCTTTAATATTTGGTGGCATGAGATTAACTTTTCTCATTAAGATTAAGAAGAGGACCACTGCCATCAAGTACCTTGAAGGATACCAAATATTGTTCGTGTTAACAAAGACGATGTACACTCAATGGAAGCTCTGAAAGGAAAACCAAGACAAAGGCACACTACTTACTGTGAAAGAACGTGTGCAATAGCTGCACCTCTGATGCCGAAACCACATACGAAGATGAGAAGTGGATCCAAGGCAATGTTAATTGCATATCCCGCAACTACAGAATGAAACAAATAAACTAGAGTGGGAAAAAATTTATGTAAACATCAGTTTGACATAGAAACATAAACTGTTCAACAACTAGTTAATATGCCTCACAATAATAGCATACGCTTCTTCATTTTTCCGGTATTTAAATGGAACTGTGAATATTTTCTGTTGATTCGTTGACATCTTTATTGTAAGTTTTCATCACATGAAACCAGTACTGACATACTCTCTTTTTCGATTAGTACCAAATACTACAAAAAGGTAAATTATTTTTGAAATTGTACGTATGCCTATATCAGATTACTTTCAGTTTCATGTTTATGGTTTTCTCAACCAGCATTGTCTGATGTTTGTCCTATAATGACGTCAATATATCACTTAGAGATTATCTTCTACTAAAGAACCAAGAAGAGTTGTCCATTACTAGACATAAAGGCAACTTATATACGGCTATCCCTTGTTTCTTGTGTTTAAGGATATTGAAGGGCAAGAAGGAGGATGAAGATATCAGAAGAGATTCTTAGGCCTACCAATGACATATAAAGGAGTTTTAGTATCCTTAAACCCTCGGAAGATTCCTTGCATGGCCAATGTAAGAAGAACAGCAGGTGCACCGATCGACCTTACTGTCAAGTACTTCATTGCTGGTTTTAGCATAGGGGAGTCCTGCTCCATATATAAGAAGATTTGTTATTATTTCCCACATTCAATAACGATTGATTGATTAACTGATTTTTTGTTAATGGATCTCTCAAAAGATTTGCAACTACACAAAGAATGCGTGATAGATGACAATGAGTCGTATCCACTTACATGTTTCACACCCATCACACCAAGAAGAACTTTGGATCCTAACATGAGAAATATAGCTTGCAGCAGGCCAAGTATTGCACCGAAGATGAGTGCTGTCGATGCGGAAGCAATAGTACGCTTTTTGTTCTTCATCTTTGCCTTCTTATTTTTGCTCATAACAACAGATGGACCGTTTACAATACCTGTCTTGGAACCTGGTCAATAAAATAACCAATACTAGATGTTACAATTAATCATAATAGTTTTTTTTCACGATGTTCATTAATCTTTGAGTGAGGAAGTGAAAAAGTACCATTTTCTTCTGGATCACTGTTTTTAGGAACACCTTTTTCCCCATTTCCCACCTCCGCATTTTCCGGTATGGAATTCTTTACTTCACTGCCTTCATCTAGTCCCTGGTCTGAGTTCTCACCATTTTCCTTGTCTTCATCATTTCCCAGATGCCTACCCATTTCTGTGGCTTCACCATTTTCGTCATCTAGGGCAGGTTCTTTCGTCTCAGGTTTTGGTTTAGCAATCCCTTTTTCCATGTCATCAAGCATGCCTGAACCATTTTCCAATTTCTGGCCTTTTCCTGATTTTATTGTCATTTTTGCTACAGTATCTTCTTCCGCCACAAAGGAGGTGGTGATACTGACAAGTGGGAATATAGTAATCCTTGAAGCTTGATTGAACAAGGCAATAGATACTCCTGCTGCTGCAAGTTCCACTGGACCTGAAAACAGAAAATCAAAATTCATGACTGAATCTTTCGATGAAGCACTGACTAGTTAATCAGGGCTTAGTACAAGTACAACTTAGTGATGTGGACATATCATACATTAGTCAAAAACGGAATTTATTCTAGGAATGCATGCCTAAAAGTTAGTGCATGCCTGAAAGAAATGAAGAAAACGAAAGCATACATACCTATATGACCAATGAATGCTGTGTCGATTAAGGAAGCGACAGGATCAGCAGCTACAGCCAGAGCAGCAGGGACTGCAATCTGCAGTATCTCCTTACCAAGCACATCCCATTTGAAAACACTCCTGCGATTGCATTTTGTCATATATCGATCAAGCAGTTCATATGCAGTAACATACATTGATTTTTATTTTTTTTCTTTTTTCGTCTCCATTATCAATGGTAAAAGCAATTAAAAGGTAATCATTTTCTTTGAAAAGTGACTCAAAAACTATACCTTGCATCCCTGAAGAAAACACCGACAGGCATCTTCCAAAAGTTCTGTCTTTGCAAATCTTGCTCCTCTCCCATGCTTATGTTTGAATAATAGTTACTGAACAGTTCAAAATGTTCTGACGTTGTCAAAAATACTGTTCTCACAATCTAAGCTATATATAACTGCAAATGTGTGAAACCATGCTAGATCTCATACCGAGCAAAAGTGATCGAAATTCCAGAAATATAAACTGCTCGCTATGAAAATGAAATGTCCCCTTACTTGACAAGGAAGGTCAAATAAGGTCAATTTCAATTTTAAACAATGGATTATATCTCAGCAGTGCTTCAGAAATCTGACTGCTTCAGAATAACCTTAACGCCAAGAAGGTGACACAGAAGGTACAAAACACTACTACATGTTCAAAGTGGATTTATAGGTGCATAGTCGGTGATAGAATAAAACCTTCCTCAGTTGTGTTATTTTCTACGTGCAACATCAGTCAAATACAAGATTCAATACATGATTTCTTTTTTCTCATTAAAAAACGAACCTCGCAAGAAATTCAAGGTCGGAACGCTAGCTGCTAAAGTTCTTAGAATGCAACCGGACACGTTTAGATGAATTGTCTATTTTGATATCATATTAAAGTTGAAAATCCAAACCATAACTAATGGGCAGTACATGGAGTTACGTGCGACAAAAATGCATAATATGAGATACTTTACTCTTAGAAAGACCCGTTAAAGTTTTCATAAATTTATGGGCGACACAGGTTGTTAGAACGGAAAGGATCATGTGTCTCATTCAAACACACAATTTCTTGTGTCTAAATGATATGCATTCCGATTTCTTAAAAAAATAATAATAATAACTGATATGCCTGTCGATTGGTAATTTCATTTTGTGCACCTCACTATTTATTTGCCAAATTAGTCAAGACCATTTTACAAAATTTAATATTTTCATTCCTTTCTTTGGCTTAAATCGAGATTAATGATTAAAGGAAGAGTTTTTCTATTAGAACCTCCATATTTGCTCATTTGACCTTTTATGCTCTTTACACTTCCTATTTCTTTTTTTTAAAGTAAAATTTTCTATCTAAACCTCTTTTAAATACCTAACTTAACCTTACTTATAAATGGAATGTTCCAAGAATTATGAGTTTTAATGCTTCCATAATTGTTTGTCTACCAAAAAAAGAAAAATTGAAAAATTTATTGAAAAAAAAGTCATAGCTTCGTAATTAATTAAGAAAAAAATATTACCATAATTATTTTCAAGCTTAATTTTTCCTGTTTTATGATTACAAAAATTAAATTTGCTCATTTTGTTGTTTTTATTAGGGTGGTGCTATTCACACACCCCCTATAATTTCCTGTTACTTTAATTCAATTTGTTTCTACAGATCACCCTAACTAACCACCCTTGTAATTATGTTTTTTTTTTTTTTTCTATTTGGCAAGTCAATCATGAATCAAATACTCATCATTTAATAAATCAAATTTTTTTTACCTATATAAATGAAGGGAAAATATTACGTTCATTAAGTGGAATGACCTGTATTATTAGACAAGGAATGTTTCCCAGGTAATTATGTTCATCTAACTGAATCTAACTGGCAAAGTTTGTCCTCATACAAGTAAAAGGGGTAAGAAGCATGCTTTACTCCTTTGTTGTCCCGGTTGCCAATATTGCACCTAGCTTATTTGAGTTTCTCGTCTCTTATAGATTGGCAATAAGCTATTTTCAAACGCAGTCTACAAATTTGGGAAATATCTAGGTTCAATAAAAAAAATGGAGTATAGTTCAAAATTAATTGTTTGAAGAAGACTTGCCTAAGGAGCTAGAAAAATGCAGACACACGCATAATCAATGGTATGAAACTCTTAATATAATGTATTTTAGATAACAGTATTGAAAGAACACTCACCCATAAATAAAAATTCAACATTAGGCTGAAAAAAAAGATACTAGACTTTGGAACATTATTTCCAGTATGTAACAAGTAGATCCTATGCAATAATATCTCAAATGCTGCAAAATAGCATAATACACTGATCAACAAGGAATCAAAAGCATCTTATAGTCAACTAGCCATATATACATAGTGATCAGTATGCGATTGCTAATCTCGCAATAAAAAATAATAAGAATGCATTATACAAGGCCAGTGGGGGTACAGACGAACCAAATTTTCCAGTGAATGAGGAAGAAAATATCATTGCTAAAGATGATCGAAATAAAGATTCAAGTGCATAATTTGAATTAAATATAAAATTTTGGTAAATGATATTGGGATTGCTATATTGTTATGTTACAATGGGGAGCCCCATTTTCGCTTTGGGCCTAGAGCCCCTAAAAACTCAGGGCCGGCTCTGCCCTTGGTTCTACAAAGCCCCTAATATCCACCAGGAACCTTACGGGCAGGCGTCTTCTATTTCAATTATCAAAAGAGATACGGTGAATACTGATCCTTCTTATGTCGATCTCACTATGAACCTTCCTACTAAAACAAGATTCGACCTGTCCCTTTGTGAAACTGGGTTAATATAATCGAAGGATGTGGACTAAATATATGGTTGGTACAACTTTTGTCATTTTCAAAAATTTAGGGACTATATATTAAATTTATTTATACTAAAAAAATATGGTCAATAAAGTGGTACCGTGTGGAAAGACTCGAGATATTATAAATTATCATTGAGAAATAATAGTAAAAATAAATCTAATTTGCGTTATAATATCCTTATGACCACAACCACCTCACTTTAGATCCAGTTTAGAGTTTAAAATTTAGGAGTTATGATTTACATTCAAAACAATATTAATCAGAGGAAAGTATAAGCCAGTAACTAATGTTTCAATCTGAACTCGAAATACAAACTCAAGGAACGCACAAACTATGGATTAAAAGTTGCAAGTGAAGAGAAGAACAAAAGGTTAGGAAAGTTAATTTATGCACATGGTCATCACTTGCAAATAAGATTGCCTTTTCAAAACACTGAATGAAGTCAAATCTTATAAAGAACTTAATAGAAGAATATCAGAATAAGGGAAAGAAAAAAAGTAAAATGGAGATCGATGAATATATAGTTAGAATTTGTCATCTTGTAAGAGTTTGAAATGTTATTTTAAGTCATTGGTTACAAGGTATATCAAAGGACACAAATTCTTGTCCCAACAGAAAAAAAAAAACCAGGGCAATTAAAAGGGATCCGAACTCTGATTTTAAGGATCTTAGAGCAGGGAAAATGGTCTTGTTAATATTTAGTCATTTATGTTTATTTAAACTTAGTTGTATAGGTTGTTTTCAATTCAACAAGACAGAAATTAGAGCTAGATTTATTCGTTTATATGAACATGTCGTTATGTCTTGTCATAATTCGTCATAACGTACAAGAAAATTAGGCCTATCATATTTAATGTCGTCATATACTTTCTTTAAATAACGGCTCAATATAAACTCCAAAACATGTTTACTGTATTTACATAAATAACCATTCGAAAAAAGATACGTCAGGTTTGTTTCAAGAATTAATAGAGTTGGGTTTTATCATCTTAAACCAATGTATTTGTACATGTAAAGTTGAAAAGAAGACGTAATTACTAAACCTTATAGGGGCTGTTAGTTTAACTAAACCAATAACATATATGGTCATGGATTTGGTCATCACATTGTGAGTAGTGGAAGCTACATAAGCAGCATTGTTAATGGAAAAGGATCGGAGACAAGAAATTTCAGAGAGAGATTTTGGAATGCGAGGTTTAACTGGGGACAAGTTCTCTTGTCCAAACTAATTGCAAAAATGACGATGACTCACAAAAGACTAAAGATAGGGACCGCAAATGAGTCATCCCTTGGACTCTTCCGTACTTGACCATCAAGTGCAGAATTCCGGGCGCCCGGTTGGAATAGGATCCGAACCCGCTTCAAAGGACCATAGTCATAATAGAAGAAACCTACCGACCAAAAAAAAAAAAAAATAATAGAAGAAACCTAACAGTAACATGCACCAACAGTATATGCACCTACGGTTACGTAATTTTTTGGATTCCCGAGCGGGTGCATCTCTTTTCTTTTCAAGTAGCGGTACTGGTACAGTAATATTGTGCAACTCTGCTGGTGTTGTAAAGAGAGCAAAAATGCTTTACATATCAAACAATTTAAGTTCTAAATATTCGTATAAAAAACCTTTTCACAAAGTTGGCAAAGCAAAGTTGCAAATAGCTCTGTATTAGTCCAACTCAAAAAGTTCAGCGAGAAATTTTTATGCATCTAGATGATTACTGTAATAATGTTTCCAATTCACTTGAAATGAAACTGATGTTTTCTAAGGAAAAAAAAAAAAACATGATGTCCCTAGCTTGAAGCCTCGATCATATTTACCGGCTAAAAACACTATCATGATAAACATTCACTGGACTTTCCAGTTGACATGCCCGCGTTCAATGTTAATTAGGACCGTTAAACTAAAACACACACACACATATATGAAATCATGAAAGTGTGTGCTTGAAAAGATCGATGCATGCAAATATGCGACACGTACAAGGAATAAGCTCACTTCAGAATTAAGAAAAGCAGGAGCC
Organism: Rosa persica; assembly: GCA_025331145.1. Taxonomy (NCBI): domain Eukaryota; kingdom Viridiplantae; phylum Streptophyta; class Magnoliopsida; order Rosales; family Rosaceae; genus Rosa; species Rosa persica. Next base: position 1,715,662 of record WFKR01000001.1, on the reverse strand, counting down.
AGGAACCGATATCTAAAAAACCCCACGATCGAACTGAGATCTAGCTTTGGAAATGTAGATTAGAAGAAAAGAAAACTAGCAGTGGTTGTATCATTTTACAGGTAACAACTGCATACCTTGAGTATTGTCCCTTATATACGGTGCTCTGTTCAGAGAAAGAAAAATTGCAAAGCTCGATGGTTTCACCGACTTCCTGGCTTGGCCTTTTGCTTACACAAACACACCAGTACAAAGCCCCGGATACCGTCCCTTTTATAGAAACTTTTCCCTCCACCTGGCCAATAAACAAAGGGGCTCTCTCCACTCTGATAGTCCTATCCCTCCCAGAAATTTAAACATAAATAAAGGCATCAGTAGAGAGAGAGAGAGAGAGAGAGAGAGACGAAAAAGTTTCATCCTTTTTAAGGGTTAAGAAACAGACTCATTTAGACCCAGAAAATTAATTTAGAAGTACTAGATGCCAATCCTCGAATGCCAGCATTGCAATTAATAATCTGGCCAAATATGCAGGAGTTTGTTTAGATTGTGGAAAAGGTGGATAGTCCACAATAAATGTAAGCTAAGGTAGCTATAGACTATGTAGAATATAAATGATTTAATATTTTGTCCTACATGGATGGTGATGAAGGAAAATAGAAGTGCTTGTATCTGGTAGCTAGCTAGCAATCAAACCATATAGCTTTTTGCATGTTAATGAGGTCTACGTTGGATTTCCAATGACCTCTTTGCCTGGCCTAATTTTAACCGGCTAGCTTACATTATCAGCCAATGTATTAATTCGATCATTAATAATTATCTGGGTGTACTAGTTAAACATATATATATGGCCAATCACTAATGAACTAGCTAGCTAGCTTCACATCATATATCTTATTGTCTTGAGAAAACTGTGTGCGTATGACAAATACTATATGTAAAGCTGCGGTCATCGTCCATCTACTTAGATCGTACCATATTCACGAGTGGCTAGAGTACCGCACGTCTGCAAAACTTGAAAATGTAAATATATCTAGTTGAAAATCACACATTTTTAATGTATGGTTCAATAATTGGAACTTTTCAGATTTTCTGGTCTTAGCATGCAAGAATCATTGCTACGTCAAATTAATTAATAAAGACAAAATAACTGATAATCAAATGTTAAAAACGCTTCTGATTGACTAGTTTGGCGTAAATAAAAAAGACCTAAAATATGAATTTCAATCCCTAGCTAGATTGTGTTTATGCAGGGCACCCAAAGTTCATTTTCAGACAATTCAATCCATATTGCAAGATTTTCAGATGGATAATTCATATTAAGTGACATGCATTACTCATGGCAAAGTACACTAATATGAAGCCGTGGCTCAACACTAGGTCCAACATATAAGCGATTATCTTGTTCTTGTTAATATCACTAGAATCATGCAATTAACTCAGAAATGAGAAACGAACTCGACATTCCAATTGTGCTATACTCTTGACAGATAAAAATATCAATGATCTCAATTAATCATGATTTAGGATTAACCACAACACGAATTTGCTCATGCAGATGTTGAAAGACAGAGGGACAGCAATAGTGCTCTGATTATTAATGGAGAAACATGCACGACACGATTTATTTGTTAAATTTATCTTAACAACTTACTTTAGCTGATTTACGTAGTGGCACAACACTTTATCTAGGACCACCCAACCAATTAACTTTCCTTTTCTTATTTTCTTCGAACCAATCAATTAGATGAAATACATACAGAAATTACTATTTGTAAGACTTTCATATTTTACTTCATTGAGAACCCTATTTACCTAATAATGAAGACTTTTCTTAGATTAGTGGACATTGAGGTAAAATATACATAAATATAAATAACATATGGGAGAAGCATGTATATATTACAAATTTGTTATTTAAAGTAAGGATAATTTCACTCAAAACAACTAGAAATCCTCTATTTGGGAGACGAAGAACCAAAATCTTAAGACTGCCGTCGACTATAGACATCACGGATCAAAAAAGCGAGTCAAAAAATGCTATATTTGATAGGAACCGTTCCGGATTTCACTTTGAAAATATGAAGTGATTCTATGAAGCTAGCCCACCTTAGAAGAAATTCTATAAAAATTTGACAGAATTACTCCTAAAAATGGACTATCTAAAACTTGCAAATGAAATTCAACACTTCTAATAATCAAATCAACCTCAAATCTTTTAGAGCCTACCTCTCCCCATAATGGCTATCAATCTCCAACTAAATTACACTGGGCCACAGCCCCTCAAATCTCAATCATAAACATACACATCATATCACAATTGTAATATACAGCTTTCAAATCATAACGTGTGTGTCTATATATATAGGGCCCTTCAAGTGAGGGATCCATTTTTTTAGTCTTTTATAGGGATAGAGCATTAGACCAACTTTTCGATCATATTTTCACATCTCAACCGTTCAGTTTTTAGGTCCTAATGTATAGATCACTTCTGCAAATTTTCGGCCAATTTGATGATCGTTAAGGCATCTAAAACTGCAACTTACCATTATAAACGTGAACGGTTCCGGTTCGACAGAATCAGTTCGTTCATGTAAATTGCAGTTTTGGATGCCTTAACGATCACCGATTTGGCTGAAAATTTGCAGAAGTGATCTACACAATAGGACCTAAAAAATGAACGGTTGAGATGCTAAAATATAATCGAAAAGTTTGTCTAATGTCTATCCATATAAAAGTCCAAAAAAAAGGGATCTCTTAGTAGAAGGGCCCTATATATATTGTAATTAATTAAAACTACTCCGACCCCAGGTGGTGGATTACAGCCTAGGTGAGGTATCTGAGTTAATCTGTTTTTAAAACTTCTCAAGCCCTAGGTGGCGGACTATCGCCTAGGTGAGGTATTTGAGCTGATATCTATTTTCTACTTTTTATGCTAAGTGATTGCTTGTCTGGTCCTCTTTCTTAAGTTTGTAAGCACTTATTTCACCTCTTCTTTTCCGTCTTTAGTCTTTTACTTTCTCCAACCAAACATTAAGTCCAGGTCCAAACAATGAGTCCCGAGTGAGGCATGAGCGGAGAAGAGAGATGTCTAGTCTAAGGTAAAAAATTAAGGTTTTTGCAGTCTTCCAAACTTAATATTTTGTCCCAGCCAATCCAGTCACTTTCATCATGAGTAGACTATTTAGATCCAACTCAGTTACCTCCAGTTCGTCTAGATCTTCCTAAATAGGATCCCTGACATAGTTAATGAAGAACAAATCGAATATCAGTCAAACGATAATAACGACATGAATGATTGGAATATACCCAGAGTCCCTAGTAACGAAATTTATAAGAAAAAAGGGTCTATTTCTTCATTCAAAAGTGAACATCATATTAAAACAGTAGAACAAGTTTATGCTCTCAGTAAACAACATCAAACTTGTCAGCTATTTAGCCTTGAGTCAATCAAAAAACACAAAAAAAATGGTCACAATTTCTTACACATAGGTTTAGTCCAAATCGGCGTTAAACCTTTAACCCGAAGAGGTCTAAATGCATCTATACTTTTATGCCTCAGAGATGCAAGATTCGCCGACTTCAGTGACAGTACCCTAGGAGTCATTGAGTTAAGCTTATTTAACAGCCCAATCCATTTGATTGTTATCCAGATTTTACAATTAGTCTCAGTGATCCTCACATCTTAAAATCCTTAACTTTAAATATTAAAACTTCAGGTTATAATGTCCTCGAAGGAACCCAACCATTAGCCTTAATTTATAGAATCCACTATAAAGTCACCAGTACAAGTACGAATTTTCAAGCCATCAGTAAAAGCCCAAAAGATCAAACTCTTTTAATTCAAAGTAGTAGAGACAATGCTAATATTAGAGTTCCACACACAATCAGCTGGTCAGATGTTCATCTACCATCTGAATGTTAACTGAAGGAGGGATGCTCCTTATATAGGCCTTAGTGCCCGGATAATGCGGGTAGATAATCTGCTTTTACTAGGAAAAGGCCAAAAACAGGAAGCAGCACGATTATCTATGTTTTTGCCTCGTGAATGAACAGTAAAAGTGAACTGTCTTGTATAGCGAACTGTCTAGTAGTGGCTTACTCGAAATCTTCATATGGATCTAGACTATCTTGGTGATCAGCCCATCTGACTAGTTTACCAGGAGTGCCTGGATGACTGTGAGATGAGGATGAGCAACGGGGAGGGACTTCTTCTTCTTCTTCATCTTCATCATTACTGAGATTAGCAGCTTGTTCTAAATGTTTATTAAGATAAACTCAGCTAATTACCATAACATTCATAAATCATAATAAAAACTCAACCCGAGAAACATAATTTGCAAATAACATACCATCTGAAATATTCAATAGAAATCATGAATCACAAACATAATTAATATTCAAATCTCAATTAAAAATTGAAGCTCTTATCTAATATCACAACAAGAGTTGTGAATAACAAAATATTTCTCAAATCAATCAAACATGTGAAGCGAGCATAAATAAAGCAATAAAAAACTTCAACGATCCAAATATTATTAATAAATCTCAACTCCTCGATTAGTAATCAAATCTGACACTCCCATTGGAAATAGAATAATGTTTAACTAAATCGAGTTCAAATCAAAACTCCGAAACCTCATTTAGTAATCCATCAAAAATTATTAATGTTGAAATTGGCTCAAATTTCTAGGATTTCACCAACTCGATTACTCCAATAATCTAGTGGAAAATCACGACGATCCAAAAAACAGAATTTCTGATCGGTACCCAACGTTCACCAATTTCAACAAATAATATACCGAAATGTTCGCATTGCAAAGCTCTACCTAACGACCCAAGGCAGAGTGGCAGAAGCGAAAGCATGCGCCACTGCAATTGACAGCGCATGAGCCCCACGTGCCACCACATTTACCCTCGAATCGGGTAACGAAACCTATATCAAAAGTTTATTCAACAGCCACACAACTTTCCTGACTATCATGTAGTCAAATTCTAATCGAGAGAGTCGGAAAATACCTCAAATACTTAGGGAACCTGAAATTTTTGACCTTTTGATTCCTCAATCTCCGGCTGGTTAGGGCTAAATGGCGAGCACTATCATGAACATCAAGGTGAGGGCTCCAAAGCCCAAGCGGTGAAGTGAAGGGAAATGGTCGCAGAACAGAGCTGCAACCAGGTTGAGGAAACAGGTCTGTCGCACCTAAAAACCCTTCGAGTTTCCTCCACTAGCGTGAATTAAGGTAAACGAAGGTGAAGGGTCAAGGCGTCATGGTGCAACGATCATTTTCCGATCGGTGAGGTGGTCTGGACTGACCTGACGGTAGAGAACCCGCTGGGTTTAGGTTCCGGATAAGGTCGGGTTAAAACGGGTTGTGATCTCTCTCTTTTTGTGGTACAGCCCGAGAGAGTAAGGTATCCCCTCCTCTCTTCCATATATTTATACTTACAATGGAAAAAAGTAATTTTTGCCCCTATAAAGATGTCTGAAAAAACTCTAACAAAATAATTCAACTTCCGTACATCGTATTTTACTCATGCAAGCTCAAATTTTTCCATACGTGCCACATGTCCACGACTCGGTTTAACATGCTCTACAACTTCGGTGAAGAAAGTTTCTTCAAAACGTAAGCTGAATAAAAAGTCAACTTTAGAGCCCCTTAAATTTCTAAATAAAAGTAAAAGTTATAATTTTAATTGTTTACCATCCAAATGACAAGTAAACCGGTAGTTTTGAGTACAGAGCATAACAATATTGTACATTAATGAATGTCATTTTTTCTTAGACTACTAAAATTAATGGTCCTCAGAGTCACAAAAGATCCTCATGGCATATAACAAGAAAAACTGCAGAAAATTTCACACCATGTTTTCAAATGTTCTAGGTCATGTGCAAGGGCGGCTCACAAACATGTCAACAATGAAAATCACATACAAAAAAGTATTAGTCCACATGCAAGAACAACGCTAGAGCCATTGCGTAACATTAGAACCAAGACCTAGGGTCAGACTAAGAACCCAACACCAATTAGAAGACCACATGAATGACAAATGATCGACAACCCCTAAAGAACCAATAGAGTATGGATATAATGATAACTAACAAGAAATAAAGAACAAGTTGAAGAAACTAATAGCCCGCTTCCATCACTTTTACCGTAGACAATTCGAGACACGGCCCAACTACCACAATCTTAAGTCAATAGGTATTGCTATTAATTATTAGATGTATACTCGTTTCATTGAAAACCTGCAATATTAAGGAGAATCTTAGTGTTTTTCAGTTGCGATATTCTATTAGATATTTAGACGAAAAGACTTGTACTAAAAGCAAGCACGATAAATTTGATTCACAGTATCTCAATTAAATAGAAAAAGCAGTCCACTTTCGTGTGGAAGCCACGATATCACCACACTTAGAGTACACTAGGCATGATTAAACTAGAAGAATATATTCAACTTTCGCGTGGAAGACATACTACAATGTTGCCATTTCCAGCACATTGAAAAGATGAAACCCACTGAAATTGTATCTAACATTCCTACAATTTGCAGTATAATTTATTGTCTCATACCTTTTTTAAAGCGATAAGGGTGACCAGAAAAACTGTATACATTAGCCTTTCAGTTTAATATTAAAAAAATTTAAAAATTAGAATTAAATATTCCAATGACTAAATTCCGTTTATTTCCTCTAATTTTAGAGTAAAAATCATGTTAGTCCCTAATTTTTTTTAATCAAGATCATCCTCTACACTTCCATTATTCCTCTTTTGTGTCCAATCCTTAAAACTTCGTCTAAATATACGATCAAATGGTGACGTGGACCGACAACCTAACATCTTTTTAGCATAAGAACCCACGTAAACAGCAAAATTTCCAAAAATGACCTCTGGGGCTTGATTCACATAAAAAAAGATTATCATTATACTCATCTAGGTTCTGAAACAAAGTGTGCAACTTTTGCAACACTATCTTTTTTTTTTTTTTTTTTTTATCAATAGAGAATTTCATTAATAATGAAATGGATTATAACTGGTTGTGGAAAAAAAGTCTGCAAGAGTACACCAATGTGGTGACTATCACAAGACGGTTGACCCAACTAGACTTTGCAATGGAAATCCATACTGACAGGCTGAAGAAGCCAAGACGACCCCGACTCCAAAAAAAAAAAGCAAAGGCTGACTAACTTTTAAAGCCTCTTTTGCTAGCCGATGGGTTTAGCAACAGTGTTGCCTTCCTGTTTTACAAAATGGCTACTACAAAAAGAAAAAGACTTAATTAAAGACCTAACTTCATCAATGATATGACCTTCAAAACTTAATTAGTCTGCAGCACTATCTTCCTCATGGTCTGTTGGGTCTCATCCTCAAATACAAACACAAAAATTCAATCACCCACAAAATACCCATATCAAATCTCACCCCCACAAACCAAAAGAAGGTTCTAAAACATGCAAAGAAAAATCTTTCATGGCCTACTCAAAAGCTAAAAATTCATGTAGTCAACAAAGGCCAAGACTTTTAAATTCATATTTCAAAAGAAAAACAAAATTCCCAAGTTACAGAAAAAACCCATAATAGATAAATCCCTCTAGCTTGGCCTTTGTCGAACGCAGCGGCTCCTAATCGTCTTCTTCTTCTTCAAATTCGTCATCATCGGGTTCCTTGGGGTCGGTTTTGTCGTCGTCTTCTTCTTCTTCTTCTGAGGCTAAGTTTTCCCAAGATAGGAGGAGAGAGAAAGTTGTGGTTCTGATTGAAAAAGGGGTTGGGCTGTAACGGCTCGACGTATTGAAATTTTGATTGATTATGTTTTTGATTTTGGAAATTTTGGTTGAATTGGATTGTGATGTTGGGTTTGGAATTATAGGTATATTTAGGATTTTAAAGAGTGATATGAAGCAACTCGAGGGATTGGAGAAGGAGAGGTGGCTTGGGCTAACTCATTGGAGGAAGAAGGTTGAACTCTCTCTCACACATAAACCCAGAAGCAAAAATGGCTTGATTTTCATCAGGAAGGGGAGATGTCCATTTTACCCTTATTGTGGGTTGAAAAGTTGAACAGTGGCCATGCTATCGGTGCCACATCACCATTTGACGTCACGATTGGATGTAATTCTGAGGATTGAACACGGAAGAGGAATAATATTAGAAATGCATGGATAATCTTGATTAAAAAACAAAATCAGAGACTAACATGATTTTTGCCCAAAAGTTGAAGGAGACAAACTGAATTTAGTCTCTATTCAAAATATATTTATTTTTCTTTTCTAGAAGGGAGGCAATATGCTACATTCCGAACCTCAATTTACCGGTTTACTAGTCATTTGGACGATAACGACAATTACTTTCACCTTTTATTTTGTTTCTATACTTTTGGTGGACCAAAAAGTTAATTTTTGTTTCGTTCCTAATTTGAGAACATTTCCTTCACAAAAGTTGTAGAGGATGTTAAACCGAGTCCGTGAACACATGACATGCTTAAATCGGCGGAGTTTGAATGTGAAAGTTATGATCAAAAAACTAAAGTTATTGTTCATAGTAACTTTCTATAAAAGGAAGAAATTTACTGTGGTAGGTTAATTTCCATTTTCAGAAATCTACCCCGCGAGTTCTCTCTCTCTCTCTCTCTCTCTCTCTCTCTCTCTCTCTCTCTCTCTCTCTCTCTCTCTCCCCACCCCCCAATTTTCCGGTGAATTTCGACCTCCGATTTCTCCTCCGTTCGACAACTGTTTTTGACGCCACAGGTACCATTGGAAAGCTCTCTTCATCCTCTTCAAGTCTGGGCAGTTTGGTGGCTTGGTTTGAGCCGTGGAAGGCGCAGCAAGGAGGAGAAAAAAGGCTGCGCCGTCACTCCAAGCTTTTGGTTGGAACTCGAGTTTCCAGCCACTTCCGTAACGATTCTTGTTGGGTCTTTGAGCTCTTAGATCATACAACTATCCCTCAAAGTATTTTTTTCCAATTCGAAGTGTGGAGCATGAATCGAATGATTGAAATTCTAGGATTTCAAAATCCCCCTTTTTCTTTCGAGGACGAGAGGAGACCCCATACTAGGAAAGTGTTGATCGATGACATGATTAGCCGTATACTATGAGTGGACCTTGTTTTAAATATTATGCATGCAACTATTCTTTTTAAATGTGTGGATCTAATTATCGTTGAGCATATATTGAGATTTTGGAGATTGAGTTACGACTTTTACTTTGTTGTTGACTTTCGAGAATGACCTCACCTTACTTTATTTGATATCGAGAATTTTGACAATCCACCCCCTATATTTATATTATTAATTGATTATGAATTTACTTTATTTCCGACAATTTGGTTATTAATTTGAGAATACTTTTGAAGTGTGGGATATGTCGTTGATTTACTTTATTTTTTCTCTAGATATTTTTCGAGTACGGTTGGGAAGCTTTTTGGATTTATGGATTTATTGGTTTTCGAATGTTTTCTTTCACTATACTTGGGTTGCTTTATTTTTAGTTATAGTTCTCCTCCTCACGTGAGTTGCAGTCGAGGCTCCTCCTCACTTTGTGTTTGTAAGTCGAAGTCGAGGATAGAGTTTGGGATGCTTCTTTGTTGTATGGTGATTTCTTCTTCCCCATACCCAACTATTACTTGACTAGCGGGGCTAGTACGATTTTTTCTTAACCAGCGGAGCGGGTATGTTTTCTTGAGATTTCGAGTATTAAAAAATATGTTTTATAAATGTTGCATCATCGAGATTTTGTAAACAATTCAAATTGTGGGAAAGTATAAATTCTTTCCTTATTTCATTTAATTCAATTATTTATTTTTGTCCACTCACGTTAACATTTTTTAAATACTTTTCCCCTAAACTCTTTGGTTTCAAATGCCCAGTTCGCAGTGTTGTTGTTCGGTATTAGTAGGACTTCAGGCATAGTATCCGCGTGTGCTGCTGTCATCTCTTATGTAGGCTATATGCTTAACCTACCAGTTATCATTTTAGTTTTATTATCTTAGATTGCTCTGATCACCTTGGGAATGTTATCTAAATTGTAGTATTCTTTTTTAGGTTTATTACCCAATTACGAGGATTTGATATAATTTAATTTGAGGACCTTTTATTACAATATTGGTACTTGAGTTATGAGTTTACTTGGTTGGTTGTGGAGTTTTGGGGAGCAGGGTGACTCCAGGAGAATAAGATTGGCCGGTTAGAAGCGTTAATGTGTTCTTACAGGTTTTGGGTTGTCTACTTTTAAGGGAGATTCTGCCGAATTTTCGGTAAAACCTTATTTATAAGTGGACCCCGCAGGGCCACCTTGGATTTCAGGATGAAATTTCGGGGCGAGTCATGTCACCGTATACCTCTTTTAACACATTTATTTTAGTTAGGCTTGAAATCTTAATAATTAGAAGATTAACTGACGGACGACCTAACACTTGTCTAACGATTAAGTTCTTTATTTTCTTTGGTTCTTTGTCTAAGAACTTCTTTGTTTCAAATTGAAAGTTTGAAGGAACAAATGATCTTAAATGTAAAAGTTAAGGAAGTAAAATGAAGCTATCCCACATATGTCACGCCCCGAATTTTAGAATAACAATTCAAAATCCGAAACATGAAAATACTACAAACTCTAAATAATCATCCTGAATTTTTTTCTTTTCTTAACATACTCACCACACGAAATAAAATCAAACCGAGTTTAGTCTCGGTTAATTATTACAACACAAATCCAAAATGCAATGTAAAGCTCTAAATGAGCATACACACACCTCACAACTAAATAAATAACAAAACTGCTGTAACACCTAAGCAGCTCGGTCACCTCCCTGGTTATCCTGACCTGCAGGAATATCCGCTACACCATTGAATAGTGTACCGGGATTGCAACAACACAAAACCCGGTAAGCTTATGAAAGCTTGTATGAGTAAAAGAATGAACTGTTACTTAATTTAATCTCCTTTATTCCCACACACAGCAACACTCAATTATTTCCACCTATACAAATAATAACAATCTCAATCAACACCAATTCAATATAACAAGACCACCCCACTCACTACTTTCCCCACAACTCTCTTCATCGTATTTATAAAAATACGGTACTTGACAGACTAGAGCTCTAACTGAATCGTAGCCCGTCACCTGGCCTAGGTTATGGCATCCGACATAATTATCAATTATTGTATTTCATCAATATGTATTCCTATATACATATTTAGAACGTCCAATAATTCCACATACTCAACCAATCGTATCCCATCATCCACACTAGGATTAGAGCGTCCGATTACCCACACCAGTTATTACGATGACCCTAAACCCATAAATGAACACAATATAAAATATCAGATACTGAAATCAACCCAACCAAGATACATAATATTATTATGGAATTACACAATTGTAATAAAATCAACTCATCAATTCATCACACAACAATCCACTCATCACTATATATTTTCCACGTAAATATATATATACGTAATCATCCACTCAGGAATGACCACTAATACCATCTATAATTCACACAAGAAAATTATGAAATTCATTTGTATAGTTAAAATACATTTTACTTACCTATGGACCGTGGTGATTCAAGTCCATGAAATTTTAAAACAAATATTTAATCCGCAAATATTTTTCACACAATTACCAAAATAAATAAATTAAAATGCTCGGTTAGTAATATGAACCACGTGAGTTTTACTCACCTCGAAACTCCCGCTGCGCCTTCAATATAATTATAAATTATAATTTATAATTAACGCCGAATAGCCCACTCAAATAAAATCCGTCAATCACCTAATCAAATGTGATTCGAATTTTGCCAAAAATTTCAACACATAATTTAACTTACTAATTAACGGCCAGATTCTAATTTACATTAAATCCGACGAGCGGTTTCTCACGAATCGCTCCCCTAATTACCGTTTTTCACATATACGAAGATCCAACGGTCGGATCTTCGCCCATGACCACACAAAGCCTCTGGGACAGTCATATGATCATCATAACAAATTTACAAATTCATCCAACGGTCATAATTTCACAGATAAAAAATCTAACGACCGAAATCGATCGAAATCATAAAATTCATAACTAATTCATACGATATTCGAAAAATGCGTATAATACGCCGAAATGATCGTATCGAAACATAGAATCATAAAATTGACAGAAACCAAATTTTAGACCTCCGGAGGTGGCCGGAAAAGGCCGCCGGAGTTAGGGACAGAGCCGCCACAGCCAATGGTTTCGGGGCCGAGCTTGTCCCCTTCGTTTCATCATTCTGAGCAACTTTCATAACTAGCACAAGACCTAAAAATGACGGGAAGGCATCGAAATTACCGATTTACAGTCGGCGGCCGGAAAAAATGCAGAAACCGGTGAGCTTGAAAACCGACGTGAAAACTGCAACCTCAGGCCCCGATCCCTTCTGGAAACTTGTTCAGAACTTCCTTGCGAACTCAACAAGCCAAGAATCACAAGAAACGATCGTGTATAGCTCGAGATAACTTGATCGAAAGTTTCGATATTTCGATCCGTTCGGGTCGAGCTCCGACGAACGTGAAAACGTTCGACCCAGTTCCGGTCCTTCTTGGTGCTTGTAGAGGAAGTTGAGGCGAGCTCAATGAGATAAGAATCAAGTGAAATGATGGAGTGTAGCTCGAGATATCGAGATCGAACCGAAAATGGCCGTTTTCGGTTCGGGTTGTGCCGCCGCCGCCACGGGCCGCGCCGCCTTGTGAAACTGCCTCCGGGAGCTAGAGCAGCTCGAGACGAAGCCTGGGACTTGGTTTGAGGTCGAGAGGTGGTCTGTGGAGGGAGAACAATTCAGGAGAACTTTCCTCCCCTTTTCGGTCGAGTGCGTCTGTGAGAGAGAGAGAGAAACCAGTTTTTTTCCAGAACAGGAAGAAGAAGAAGAAAGAAGAAGAAAAAGAAAAAAGAGGAACCGGTAGGAAAAAAAATTAGGGTTTCCAAAATTTTTTCTATATATACATGTTTCGGAAAACTTCGAAATTCGATAACTAATTCAGAAAAAATCCGATCTTCGTGTTCCACACGTGTACGGACTCGTATCGACGAGTTCTACAACTTTCATGAAGGAAGTTTCTCCAAATTTCGTACGTAGAAAAAGTCGATTTCTCAAACCGAGTATTTCGAGCTTTTCGTTAAAATAAACGTTTCGAAACTTTGATAATTGTAAAAATGAATGATTATCGAACATATATTGTGAAATCGCATAATAATCATTCGATACAATCACTCGAATTTAAAATGGAAATTGCGGGTATTACAATCTACCCCCCTTAAAGGAATTTCGTCCCGAAATTCAAGTACCCAATTCTCCAAAAAGCTGTGGATACCTCGTCCTCATGTCAGATTCTAACTCCCATGATGCATCACCCTCATCATGATGACTCCACAACACCTTCACGAGATCAACCAAGATACGAACCGGTTCAACCACAAACGTCACATCCGGGTTCACTTCGATCGTACCGTGGTCAATCACGTGAGACTCATCTGGAACATACTTCTTGAGCAGGGACACATGGAAAACGTTGTGCACACCCGACATGCTAATAGGTAAAGTAAGACGATATGCCAAGTTACCAACCCTTTCTAGAATCTCAAAGGGTCCAACATACCTAGGTGCGAGTTTCCCCTTCTTGCCAAATCTCACCACACCTTTCATAGGTGAGACTTTCAAGAACACATGATCACCTGTCTCAAACTCCAACGGTCTCCTCTTCAAGTCAGCATAACTCTTCTGTCTACTCTGAGCGGTTCGGATTCTGTCCCGAATAGTAGTGACCTTCTCTGTAGTCTCCTGTACAATCTCAGGTCCGATGAGCCCTTTATCCCCTGCTTCCACCCAACAGATAGGAGTTCTACATGGCCTACCATAAAGAGCCTCATATGGAGCCATACCGATACTAGAGTGATAGCTGTTGTTGTAGGCAAACTCTACCAATGGCAGATGATCCGCCCAACTACCCTTAAAATCCAGAACACAAGCTCTGAGCATGTCCTCCATCACCTGATTCACTCTCTCGGTCTGTCCATCTGTTTGTGGGTGAAATGCAGTGCTCATAGCAAGAGACGTACCAAATGCCTTGTGGAACCTACGCCAGAATTCTGATGTGAAACGAGCATCACGATCCGATACAATCGTCACAGGCACTCCATGAAGCCTCACTATCTCGTTCACATATAACTTACACAATGCATCACCTGAGTAAGTTTTTGCCACCGGAAGGAAGTGTGCCGATTTAGTCAACCGGTCAACAATCACCCAAATCGAGTCATAACTTTGCCTGGATCTGGGCAATCCAGTCACAAAGTCCATAGAGATGTCTTCCCATTTCCAAACAGGAATCGATAAGGGGTTCAGCATTCCTGCTGGTCTCTGATGCTCTGCCTTCACCTATTGACAGGTAAGACACTTCGACACGTGTTCCGCCACATCCCTCTTCATACCATACCACCAAAACTGCCTTCGTAGATCCATATACATTTTAGTACCTCCTGGATGTATAGTATATCGAGACCTATGTGCTTCTCGCATGATCTCCTCCCTGAGGTTATCAACACTCGGTACATACAATCTCCCTCGAAATCTCAACCCTCCATCAGCCCCAATCATCCACTCAGAAGGACCCTCCACATCCGGGTCAGCAGTCATCTCAGTAATCCTCACCTGAACAAACTCATCAAGTGTCTGACCCTGAATGATCCTGGAGATCAAGGTGGGCTGTAAGGTGATGCTACCGAGAAAGATTCCCTGTCCTGCTCCTGCGGGCATAAGGTCGAATTCAGATGCAGCTTCTAACATGCGCCACTCCCGCACCATAATCGATGCCATGATTACCTGCGGTTTCCTACTCAAAGCATCCGCCACTACATTCGCCTTTCCGGGATGATACTCCAAAGTGAAATCATAGTCCTTAATGAGCTCCATCCATCTCCTCTGCCTCATGTTCAATTCCTTCTGGGAGAATAGATACTTCAAACTCTTGTGATCAGAAAAGAGTTCAAATTTCTCACCATAAAGATAGTGCCTCCAAATCTTCAAGGCAAACACCACAGCTGCTAGCTCTAGATCATGAGTAGGGTAATTCCGCTCATGTACCTTCAACTGTCTAGAACCATAAGCAACAACACTACCATTCTGCATCAACACACACCCCAAACCCTGATGAGATGCATCGCTGTAAATGACTAATCCACCACCACTAGTAGGAATAGTCAACACCGGAGCTGTAGTCAATCTAGTCTTCAGCTCAATGAAAGCATTCTCACACTTGTCCGACCATACGAACTGAGTGTCTTTCCTGGTCAATTTGGTCAAAGCCGAAGCAATACCAGAAAACCCTTCAATGAAGCGCCTGTAATAATCGGCCAATCCAAGGAAGCTACGGATTTCTGTAACCGTAGTAGGGCGACTCCAACTCATCACTGCTTCAACCTTCGAAGGATCCACAGAAACTCCATCCTTCGAGACCACATGACCAAGGAACTTGACTTCACTCTGCCAGAAGTCGCACTTCTCGAACTTGGCAAATAGTTTCTGCTCTCTCAATGTCTGCAGCACTATCCGCAGATGCCTCTCATGCTCAGCTGACGACCTTGAATAAATCAAGATGTCGTCAACGAACACTACCACAAACTGATCCAAGTAAGGACTGAACGTACGGTTCATCAAGTCCATAAATGCTGTGGGGGCATTCGTGAGACCAAAAGGCATGACAAGAAACTCAAAATGTCCATACCTGGTCCTGAACGCCGTCTTTGGAATATCTTCCTCCTTCACCCTCAACTGGTGATATCCAGACCTCAAGTCAATCTTCGAGAATATAGTAGCTTCTCTAAGCTGATCGAACAAGTCATCAATCCTAGGTAAAGGGTACCTATTCTTGATGGTCACCTTGTTCAACTGTCGATAATCCACACATAGACGAAGTGAACTATCCTTCTTCTTCACAAACAACACTGGTGCGCCCCAAGGAGACACACTTGCCTGAATAAACCCTTGTGCAAGTAAGCCCTCAATCTGAACCTTCAACTCCTGAAGTTCAGCTGGAGCCATTCGATAGGGTGCTTTCGACACAGGTGAAGTACCTGGTATCACATCAATGGAGAAGTCCATTACCCTTTTCGGAGGTAACCCAGGGATATCCTGAAACACATCTTCATACTCTGAAACTACAGGAATCCCTGTAATCTTTGAAGTACTACTCCCTGATTCAATATGGGCCAAAATCCCTATCCTCATGGTGATGTCAGTCTTCAGACAATGGTAATGAAACACCGGTTGTCCCGGAACATAGAAGGACACAATCATCCTAAAGCAATCAATAACAGCATGGTTCGGGCTCAACCAATCCATACCCAAAATCACATCATACGTGTGATCCGGAATCACAATCAAAGATGCAGAGAACTCTCTGCCACCAATCCCAATAGGGCAATCATCACAAAGCATGCTAAGCTCAAGAGACACACCGAGAGGTGATGTAACACACAATGATCTAGTCAGAGGCATAGCAATCAAACCCAAAACATCCACAACCGAACTAGATATGAAAGAGTGTGAGGCTCCCGTATCAAACAGTACTCTAGCAAGAAAGTGATAAACAGATAAGGTACCTTCCACTCCCGTGCCTGCCTGACCGATGGCAAAGACCCTAGCATGAGCAGGTGGTAACTGCCTCTGCTGGTTACCCTGCACTCTACCCTGAATCCGAGGACACTCCCTAGCCTGATGCCCTGCCTGTCCACAGCTGTAGCATAACCTACCCCGTGGCTTCGTGCACGCACGAGAGATGTGGCCCAGCTCGCCACAGTTAAAGCACTTCACTGGAGCTGCTGGTGCTATCTGCCTGATAGGCATAGCCTGAACAGGAGGAGCTACTGCTGCCCTAGCTGGAGCCTGATGCTGAAACTGAGTTCTCTGTCTCTTCCAGAACCCACCCCTGAAGTCTCTAGCTCTACTGCTCCCTGCTATGACCTTTCCCTTGCCCTGGAAGTCTCTCTCAGCAGACTCCTTCTCTCTACGAATCAGGTTCTGCTGCTCAATGATCTGTGCCTTAGCCAAGATCTCTCTCTTGGTCTTCAGCACCAAGATGGCTACATCACGCTCAATCGAAGGACTCAACCCTCTCTGAAACTTCTTGGCCAAGTCCTCATCCTCCATCTGTCTCACATACTTGTACAGTCTGGAGAACTCCGAATCATACTCAATGACGGTCATCTACCCCTGTACAAGTGCAAGGAACTCTCGTTCCAACCTCTCTTTCATTGCTGGTGGAAAGTACTTCTCCCTGAACAGCCTCTCAAAGCCATCCCATGTCAATGTAGACACCTCAATGCTCCTCTGAGTAACATTCCACCACACCCTAGCCTCATCCTTCAGCATGAAAGCGGCTAGCTTTCTCTTGTCTGTCTCAGTGCAATCAAGCAGATCGAAATAGGTCTGCAAATCCTCTATCCAACGATCTGCCACCATATAATCAGTGCCTCCTCCAAACTTGGTTGCTCCCAAGCGAGTAATTTCCCTTGCTAGCATCAGCAAGCGAGCAGGATTATCAACCACAGCCACAGGAGGAATAGGCTGATCCTCATAAGGTGCATCTTCCTCGACTCGAATACTTCTTCGACTGGAGGGGCCCTACCCCTTCCTCGGCCTCTACCCCAGCCACGAGGTCTACCTCTACCCCGACCTCTGGCCTCGTTTCCCTCAATCTCCATTACCTAATAAGCATGATATACTTGATTAATACACGCATAATACTTAAACAAAGCATAAGTCAAATGCAAGTCTATATTAACCAAGTACTGATCATACATAACGATGCTTAAATTTCCTAAAAGTACTAACATTCCTAGCCAACCTAACGCACTCACATACCCAATGACATTGTCAATACCGAAGAGCACACGATGGGGATCCGCTGCAGACGGGCCATCACTCGGTAAGTATTGACATATCACCAAATATGTACCTTACGCTCTGATACCAAACTGTCACGCCCCGAATTTTAGAATAACAATTCAAAATCCGAAACATGACAATACTACAAACTCTAAATAATCATCCTTAATTTTTTTCTTTTCTTAACATACTCACCACACGAAATAAAATCAAACCGAGTTTAGTCTCGGTTAATTATTACAACACAAATCCAAAATGCAATGTAAAGCTCTAAATGAGCATACACACACCTCACAACTAAATAAATAACAAAACTGCTGTAACACCTAAGCAGCTCGGTCACCTCCCTGGTTATCCTGACCTGCAGGAATATCCGCTACACCATTGAATAGTGTACCGGGATTGCAACAACACAAAACCCGGTAAGCTTATGAAAGCTTGTATGAGTAAAAGAATGAACTGTTACTTAATTTAATCTCCTTTATTCCCACACACAGCAACACTCAATTATTTCCACCTATACAAATAATAACAATCTCAATCAACACCAATTCAATATAACAAGACCACCCCACTCACTACTTTCCCCACAACTCTCTTCATCGTATTTATAAAAATACGGTACTTGACAGACTAGAGCTCTAACTGAATCGTAGCCCGTCATCTGGCCTAGGTTATGGCATCCGACATAATTATCAATTATTGTATTTCATCAATATGTATTCTTATATACATATTTAGAACGTCCAATAATTCCACATACTCAACCAATCGTATCCCATCATCCACACTAGGATTAGAGCGTCCGATTACCCACACCAGTTATTACGATGACCCTAAACCCATAAATGAACACAATATAAAATATCACATACTGAAATCAACCCAACCAAGATACATCATATTATTATGGAATTACACAATTGTAATAAAATCAACTCATCAATTCATCACACAACAATCCACTCATCACTATATATTTTCCACGTAAATATATATATATACGTAATCATCCACTCAGGAATGACCACTAATACCATCTATAATTCACACAAGAAAATTATGAAATTCATTTGTATAGTTAAAATACATTTTACTTACCTATGGACCGTGGTGATTCAAGTCCATGAAATTTTAAAACAAATATTTAATCCGCAAATATTTTTCACACAATTACCAAAATAAATAAATTAAAATGCTCGGTTAGTAATATGAACCACGTGAGTTTTACTCACCTCGAAACTCCCGCTGCGTCTTCAATATAATTATAAATTATAATTTATAATTAACGCCGAATAGCCCACTCAAATAAAATCCGTCAATCACCTAATCAAATGTGATTCGAATTTAGCCAACAATTTCAACACATAATTTAACTTACTAATTAACGGCCAGATTCTAATTTACATTAAAATCCGACGAGCGGTTTCTCACGAATCGCTCCCCTAATTACCGTTTTTCACATATACGAAGATCCAACGGTCGGATCTTCGCCCATGACCACACAAAGCCTCTGGGACAGTCATATGATCATCATAACAAATTTACAAATTCATCCAACGGTCATAATTTCACAGATCAAAAATCTAACGACCGAAATCGATCGAAATCATAAAATTCATAACTAATTCATACGATATTCGAAAAATACGTATAATACGCCGAAATGATCGTATCGAAACATAGAATCATAAAATTGACAGAAACCAAATTTTAGACCTCCGGAGGTGGCCGGAAAAGGCCGCCGGAGTTAGGGACAGAGCCGCCACCGCCAATGGTGTCGGGGCCGAGCTTGTCCCCTTCGTTTCATTATTCTGAGCAACTTTCATAACTAGCACAAGACCTAAAAATGACGGGAAGGCATCGAAATTACCGATTTACAGTCGGCGGCCGGAAAAAATGCAGAAACCGGTGAGCTTGAAAACCGACGTGAAAACTGCAACCTCAGGCCCCGATCCCTTCTGGAAACTTGTTCAGAACTTCCTTGCGAACTCAACAAGCCAAGAATCACAAGAAACGATCGTGTATAGCTCGAGATAACTTGATCGAAAGTTTCGGTATTTCGATCCGTTCGGATCGAGCTCCGACGAACGTGAAAACGTTCGACCCAGTTCCGGTCCTTCTTGGTGCTTGTAGAGGAAGTTGAGGCGAGCTCAATGAGACAAGAATCAAGTGAAATGATGGAGTGTAGCTCGAGATATCGAGATCGAACCGAAAATGGCCGTTTTCGGTTCGGGTTGTGCCGCAGCCGCCACGAGCCGCGCTGCCTTGTGAAACTGCCTCCGGGAGCTAGAGCAGCTCGAGACGAACGCCTGGGACTTGGTTTGAGGTCGAGAGGTGGTCTGTGGAGGGAGAACAATTAAGGAGAACTTTCCTCCCCTTTTCGGTCGAGTGCGTCTGTGAGAGAGAGAGAGAAACCAGTTTTTTTCCAGAACAGGAAGAAGAAGAAGAAAGAAGAAGAAAAAGAAAAAAGAGGAACCGGTAGGAAAAAAAATTAGGGTTTCCAAAATTTTTTCTATATATACATGTTTCGGAAAACTTCGAAATTCGATAACTAATTCAGAAAAAATCCGATCTTCGTGTTCCGCACGTGTACGGACTCGTATCGACGAGTTCTACAACTTTCATGAAGGAAGTTTCTCCAAATTTCGTACGTAGAAAAAGTCGATTTCTCAAACCGAGTATTTCGAGCTTTTCGTTAAAGTAAACGTTTCGAAACTTTGATAATTGTAAAAATGAATGATTATCGAACATATATCGTGAAATCGCATAATAATCATTCGATACAATCACTCGAATTTAAAATGAAAATTGCGGGTATTACAACATATATATATATATTTTTTATATATATATAAGCAATGTTCTGAAAACTACTAAGCGGTAGGTAGACAGTGGGGAAGGGCCTAGCGCCTAACTGATTGGGTAAGGCCCTTATTTTAATCTTATCATAAAACATAAAAAATAAAAACCATACTTAGTAGTATAATTGACTGAAAAATAGCAAAAAAAAAAAAAAGTTAAGCGTATAATGATGAGTACCTAAAGATAAAAAGAAAACATTTTTAAGTATTTGATAGAAAAAAAAAAATATTCTGTACATTTTTTTAAATCCGGTCAACTTAGGCATCGCCCAAACTAATCGATGTAGTTAGCCACTACGGTACTACCTAATCCTAACGTCTAGGCGGGCTTGAGCGACTACCAAGGAGGATTTTTAGAATACTATATATAATGAGAACTGCTTATCACATATATTAATTTAGGGTTCTTGATCATTTACCCAATTTGGACTCAACAAAGCCCTCTTATTCCACTAAAAGATTTGTGTGCCCACTTACTCAATTTAAATGTAAAAAAACAAGTTTGCCCTTTAAATAATTAAAAAGTCATTGGAGATTTCGAGGGACTCCGGTCACCGGTCACCGGATTCCGGCGGCTGGCAACAGAAGTCCGATGAAGTTTCTCTCTCTAAGTGACAAAGGAAGAGAGGGCAAAATTATCCAAATAATAAACAAAAATTAATAAAAAAATAACTCAATTGGGTATTAAGGCAAAAAATATGTATTTTGTTAGGTAAGTGGACAATTTTATAAGATGTTTTGGTAAATGAGGTTAGTGTAGCTCAAATTTGGGTAAACGGACATTTTTCCGTAATTTATTCTTCTTTAATTAATAAGCTCTTCTATTGGCCAAAAATTAATAAATCATTTAATTAACAATCTGAGATTAATTGATTGCTTGCCTTATGCTATAAAATTTCAATTAACATCACTTCTGTCATGCACCTATCAATAATAATTAGAACTAACATGGTTACTTAATAGTTCACACTATAATATGTTGACTACCTGATAATGTAGTGGATGCTTGCATTTTTCTACTCAATTAGGTTGTGTAAGTTCATATATACTTCCTTAACGATATATAAAGGTGCCCAATAAGACTAGTACATATGCCCTACCCAGGTACGCACAACAGTGTACACTTCGGTTAGTCCACTTTCTAAATCACTAATTGGATGAAAATGTCCATGTTATACCGTAAATATTACAAAATCCCTCCATGAATGCATGAAGATGTCGTTATAATCCAATACGTCGATTTTTTTTAATGGTTGAGACTTTGAAAGTGGACAATGGATTTATCACGTTCAAGTTATAACCACTATAACATATCATATTTTGGCCATTCTGCTTACTAAATATGGTTTGTACGTAGGTTAAGCCTTGTAGTGTTGGCAAACCCCTATGTATATATTAATCCATTCTTTTGGAGCTATAACTTTAGCCTTCTAGACCTCAATGACATGTCAGTGTGTCATATAACCTTCCAGCTATAATTTAGCTTCGAGACGGGAATTAAACATCAAAAAATAAGTATGCGATAATTTGGTAACTTTTAGTGATAGATATTTTTAAAAAAATCAGCCATAAAATACCGAAACAGAAAATTATAAAATTCAATAGGCACGTGTTTGAAATGAAATGTAATAAAAAAAATACGGACATACAAATATCAATATATGTCATTTCTAGTACTTATGTGTAGTTATATGACTTTTTTTTTTTTTAATAATGGTAATACCATTGATAATAGCGCATGCCAAGAAGGCCATTACATACTCACCCACTGACACATAACAATGACCAGATCAAGGTTTTATGGAGGAGTCACAGTAGTACATAGGATAGACCAACTATATTCGAACTAATCGCTCACTTTAAAAGCGAGCCTAAAAGCTATGGAAACATAGCAAATAGACAAGCCAAACTACACTCGTTAGGTTCCTAATACAACAAACTTATTGTAATTAAACAAAAGCTAAAAACATAGGTTTGGGCCAAGAGCCTAAATCCTAGCCCAAATTAGAAGTTATTGGACTAGGGTAGAAACCCCAGCCCAGAAACTCAAAACCCACCAAAGCAAAGTCCACCCAAGGCCCATTCAGCCAGATCCAGTCCAGTCCACCCACTTCCACATCCCCGTCATACGAACCAGCCCAACCCTGCTCCGTCCGCCGCACGCCGCCACGACCTGCACTTGCCGCAATCGGCGCCACCCTAACCTGCGCCACCACTAGCTCCCACCGCCGACGACCCAAACTACACAGACCACGCCGCCGTAACCCAGGCCACCACAGAGAAAAAGCAAACCCCGATCCAGGAACTCATCTCCCACCACCACCAAGTTAAGACCGATGACGCCGCCATTGGGGTTCAATCGCCGGACTGGTTAGCACGACAACCTCTGCTCACCATCCTAGCCAGAACCACTAAGCAGCCTCGAGCAAAACTCCCTCTGATGGAACAAGAGCAATAGTCTTGACTACCCGTCTGGCAACAAATCCCACGACGACGGCGAGGCCAGCCCATTCGTCCGAGTGCCGCCGGACGAGAAGAATTGCGTAGATCGGGACGCCACCTGGCTTTAGGATTCTCTCGTCTAAAATAGAGAGCTTTGTTTCATATGTTAATATGATTTATAAAACATAAATGTTGAAGAAAAAATCAAGGTCAACCATAATTTTTCTCAAATATTACCATTTGGATATGCAAAACTCGAACCCATCTAAATTATTTTATAAAGCACGCTAAGTTTGGCTGTTATTAAGCCTTCAAGTTTGGAGGGTAGCGCAGACACAATAGTGGTGGAAGCTCCCATTGTCCCAAAATTAGTACTGGGAGTTAAGAGGAAGTTTGTGGAGGTATGTGTCTACATCTGAACATTTGCTTCAAGTTAATGATGGTATGCAGCTTGTTTTGCAACACATGAATGGAAAATTGGTGGTTTCGCCAAGGAAGAAGAAATTGGGGAGACCTAAGGGAAGCAAGAACAAGCCTAAATGTGCTAGAGCTCTTGAGCAAGAGCTACAGGGGAAGAAGTCTTAGAAGTGGAGACTTCATGATAGTGATAAGGATGTCCATGCTCCTGATGAGAAGGAGAATTATGGGGATACTGAGACTGAACAAATGGAGGAGTTGCCTAAAGATGATGGAGCTGTAGGGGATGCAGGTGCCTCATCCTCAACTAGCAATTTTTGAATTTCATTTGGGTTGCAAATCTAGTTTGCTTAGTTGATACATTTATTTAACTTGCTTTTGAGTCTCTAGGTTTTGCTAGAATAAAGGTGCGTAAACTTCCTTAATAGGTGGGTTTACCCGGGAGTGAGAGGTTCTGTTTTTTTTATAATAGGTCTTAAAGATAACTCTTTCCATCGGCCCCTCAAGGGTGTGTCATTTTTGAAACTGATTGCTGAATTATAAAATTGGATGACCTCCTTCAATTCCAAAAAAAAAATATATATATATATATAAATAAAAAGTGTAAATAATAATTTTTTAAATATTTATGACTATTAATTGTATAATGTTTTAATTATAAAAGTTTAAAATTCAAAATTAATCTTAAATTTGATTTTTTTTATTAATTTTTTTAATAATTGGCCTTTTTCAATTGAAAAATTCAAGAAGAACTCAACTGATTTAAAAAAGATCTCAGATGTTTTCAAATTTTTAAAAATAATTAGGAAACTGAGAATATTTTCAAAAATTTGTTAATTCGCAAGTTAGTTAACTAGGCTCAGAAGCATCTCCAACAGTTTTTGTTTTTTTTTTTTTATATCATATTTTTCGGACTCAATAATGTTGTATTAAGTTTTAGCTCAAACTGTTCCCCACAATATACCTAATAATAACAACATATGAAATATTTTATTCTTTCTTTGAATTTGAAAATATTATCACATAGCATATATGAGTATATTTCTTTATAAATTGTTTTTCTACAGAGGTGGTCTGTAGCCAAGACGAGTTGACTGATCTTGGAGGCCTAGGATCGGTAGGGAGCAAGTATTGCTCCTCGAGAGGAGGCTGATACTACTAAAGGATGACTTGTCCTTAGGATGTGGTACCTTACGATGCTCATTTATAAATAGAGAGAGAGGGGGGGGGGGGGGGAGTTGGCAAAGAACTCTTACGACGCTCAAGTATGTCAGTAATGAAGACTCGATCATTTAGGTAAAGTAACAAGAAAATAATTTGGGGGGGGGGGGGGGGGGGGGGCGCAGTTGGCAAAGAACCTTACGACGCTCAAGTATGTCAGTAATGAAGACTCGATCATTTAGGTAAAGTAACAAGAAAAGAATAGTCTTCTTATCAATATGAGGGAGTGTGATCCTTATTCATAGTGGCTAACTTGAGGTACTTGTCCATTCTTGCCCTAACGTGGATGCGTGTGGGTGAGGGACGTGCTAAACAACTCACCCACAGCTGTTTGCTACTTATCCTTTAGTGGGGTCTCAACCTCAAGACCAATTTACATGTGCAACGTGCCTTAGGAAGATCTGAGGGAACATTTAGAATAGGAGTGCTAAGATTTTTCGTTGATTCCGAAGGATAGGTACGAGAGACTCCCCATGGTACCGCATAGGAAGTAACTGATGAAGTAATATGGGCGTACAACCAAAAGCAATTTGAAATGGATATAGTGGACCTAAATCCTTATAAACCTATAGGGAATGAATTTTCACGCCATACATGTGAACAACTTATATTGGGTAACGTGAAGCCTATGTAGTTGTGAGACATACACACGTGGGATAACCCACTTTGGTACTATGATAAAACAATCTGGACTTCCCAACCAAAACTAATTGGGAATAGGTGGAGTTAACTCAAATCCTTGTAAACTCATAAGCAAGATCATCATTTGTCCATGTGGCATCGATATTCTCAACTATATCGACTTTGGATAATTGAGATGTGCACAAAAAAAAGAGTAGGACACAGTAGGCCGATCAAGTACTGGGTTATACAGTGCATCCTGAAGTGATCAGTGGTATCCCTTGGGGACTACCAACTTTGAATAATTGAGATGTGCATAAAAAAAAAGGTCGGACCGGGTGGGTCGGCCAAGTACTAGGGTGTATTGCACACCCTTAAGTGATACAAGTGTGTCTTTAGGATCCCCTTAATTCTTCGATAAGATGCTTTGTCAAGATGTTGTGCATCTCCTATCGAGCAGGAAGGTTCTTCTTGATGGTAGAAGAAGTCTTGCTTAGAGAATTAGTGGATACCGAACTAATGAGATCTAATAGTTGTTGTAAAATTATATTACAGAAGTTTTGTAAAATTAGAACACAAAATAGTATCACAAGAGTAACTCCAACAGTTTCTCTATAAATTTTGTATTATAGGGAAGCAAAAGTCAAAGCTTTAAGAAATTTTTCTTCTCAAACTCCAACAGATTCTCTATTTTACAGCAATCTCTAAAATCTCCATAATTCTTCCTTCAAATTTTAGAGATGGCTGTAAATTTTAAGAATTTTGTTATCTCTTTCCTCACTATCCCTAAAATGGGGATTTATAGTAAATTTGTTGGAGCAAAATATGATTATTTTTCCCTAAAATAGAGAAAAATAAAAAAATGGAGCAACAGTTGGAGATGCTCTAATATCTTAGGAAATAAAACAATAGAGGTAAGAAAAGAAAAGAAATAATGAACATAGGAATAATATAATATATAAGTTCTTATATAGGAAAATGTATCAAGTCGAGACGTGTAATAGCACTACCCTAGGAGATGATTCATCCCCTACTCCACAAGAGGTTGAATGACGGAAATTTTTCGAGATATAACAACTTTTCAAGCCTGATCGTGCAACTAACAAGCCCCATTAAATCTAATCACTTATGCACTCAAAACGCTAGCACACTTTATACTTAAAATAGATTAAAATAGATATATCGTATAAAGTGTTGTGCTATAGTGGTTGCACTATGGTGGATTGTATTTGTAATACCCCGGAAATTCATTATTAATGTTTGACGATTTTTCTGAATTTATTAAGTTCATTGTTGGGACGATTTCGTGGTTCGAGGGTGAAGTGAAAGTGTTTCGGATGAATTTTTACTCGAAACGTTTTATTTTCATGGGGTCAATGGTTGAATTTTTATACATTAGGATTTTGTGAAAACTTCCGTCACGGATATTATAGAATGCGTTGATACGAGTTTGTGGACATGCGGAATGTGAAAATCGGAGTTCGTATGAAGAAGTTATGGCCATCAGAAAAAGTTTCCATTTTGGTTAAATAGGAAAACAAATCCGGAAATTTCAGAAAATACCATGTTTCCATTTTTGGAAACTTTTTCTCTCTCCTCTCTCCCCGAGCCCGCGCGTAGCTCTTCTCTTCGCAGGCCAAATTCTTCCTCCTCCGGTCACCATAGGACGCCAAACCAATTGGGTTTTCTTCGCCTTGATCTCCTCTTGAAGTTTGTGGTGGCAATCGAACATTAAATGAGCTGTGGAAGGAGAAGCAAGGTCGAAAAATGAGGCGACGGCGCTGCAAATTTCCTTGATCGGAGTCGACAATTCCAGCCACCATAGCCAATGTTTTTTTAGGGCTTTTGGAGCTCAGAGGATGTAGATGCTTTTCTCCAAAGTGGCTTGCAATGATTACACGTGTGGAGGATGAATCAAAGTTTTGAAGATCTAGGGTTTCAATCGGCTAGATTTGTTCTAAGGTGATTGACGGAATGGTGTGAGCGGAGTTGGATGATTTTGTGCTTGTCTTGGTTTGTGCGAAGACGCAGCAGGATATGAAGGTGAGTTAATCTCACATTATTTTGGGTGATAAATTAGTTGAGTGATAGTTAGTAGTAGAATAAATTGTTAGCTTTAAAATCATATCTGTCGCAAAATAAATATTTTTTTTTGAAATATATGAACTTGATCATCAATGGGTTCATGGGTAAGTAAAAATAAGGATTTGTTACAAATGGTTTTCGGTTTGAGTAGATTGTGAAATATAGTTGGAATTGTTTGGAGAAGTGAAAAACATTGTTTTGCGTGATTTTATCACTATTGGGTTGAGAGGTGATTTTGAGGAAAATAAATGAATTTGAAAAGGAAAATGACGATGTGTTTGATTTATGTTTTGAAAAGGAAATTGTACGATTTTGAAAATGTTTTGTTATGGTTTTGAGGCTGTCGGAGATAAGAAAACAATACTTGAGGCGATCAGTTTTATTGTGTTAATCAGATTTGGGATTGTGTTTGGAGTTTGGTGATTATTTAAGTAGAGCATAGTGTAGTAGGACCTGCGTGGCGGAATCAGTGTGGCAATTTGTATGGTGATTGTTATGAAAAAGATATGGATTTATGTTGAGTGATTGATGTTTGAAATTGATGATGTGGTGCTTAGTGTTATCAGTAGATGAAAGTGTATTGATTTTCTTGTTTATACTTATTAATGAATTGCTTGTTTTGCTTTCGTAATCTCCTGAAGTACACTATATGCATGGGTTACTATTTTCTGAATTTGATTGGTTTTAATGTAATCTCCTGAACTAAACGATATGCAGAGATTACTATGACTTCTATTGTTTGTTTTAATGTAATATGCTGAACTAAACGTGATATATGCAGATATTATTATGATTTGCTTGATGTGTTTTGGTTGTAATCTCCTGAACTAAACTATATGCAGGGATTACAATGATTTGCTTAATGTGCTTTTGATGTGATCTCCTGAACTAATTCACATGCAGGGATTACTTTTTACTTGATTTTGATTCATAAGTGCTCTACTTTTTCGAGAAGTGGTTGCTGAGATTTCAATGATTTTGAAAGGTCATTGAGGTGACAATTGTTTGGTTGAGATAAAAGGAGCATGATTTTGGATTATTGGAGCTTGAAAAGTTTTAAAATGTTACTTGAGTTAATTTGTTAGTTGAGCCTTTTTTAAATTAAATGCATCAGTTGAGAGTCAGAGCATGTAAGTTTTAGATTTGAGTTAATGTATGTGAGCATGATATGATATGATATGAACTTGATGTTTATGTTGTGATAATGTATAGCGATTTGTGAGGTTAAGATGGTGTAAGCATGTGTTTCTTCCTTGTTGTTTTGAGTTTACTCACATGAGCTTTCATAAGCTTATCGGGTTTATTATTTCAACCCGGTGCACTATTTAATGGTGTAGGGGCCTATCCTACTGGTTAGGTAAACGTAGTGAAGCTGTGGTTCCTTTGCCGTTGCAGTTGTGAATTTAGGAACTTAATTGTTGTACGCACTTGTTAGTCTTCCACTGTGTAGTGAGTTGGTGGGGTTGTTTATATGTTGAATTATTATTTTAGTTTAATTTGTAAACTCCTTGTAATGTAATATGTGACTCTAAAAAATTAGTCCATATTGCTGTTGGTGACCTCGGATGCTATATGGTTTCGTTTAAAATGAAAATTTCTCTATGTGTTTTCTTGTGATTGCTACGTTTTTACGTTTCGGTTTTAAATTTATTTATTCAAAATTCAGGGTGTGACAATATTTTCTCCTCATGATATCCCACATATATATTCGACCATCTCGTATTCATATCTGACCATATATTCAACCACGTATGTCTTCTAACTCTAGCCATGCATTGTTATATAGGTCATACTGATCAATAACCATAATTAACCTCATAAACCATATAGTGGTCAAATAATAAAACCATAAAACAATTAACATCATAAATTAAATATTAAATTAAACTTGAAAATGACCCCCTTACAATAGATAATAGGCTAAATACTGGTTACTACCCTATGTTTTGGGTTCAAAATCAATTCACTTCATGGACTTTCAATTACATCAAAAACAGACCTACACTACATAATAAGTCATTCCGTCATGCATTCGTGAAATAGAGTCATTAAAACATTGATGTGACATGCCAACTCAGCCCCCGTATGGCCCACATGGAAGGGAAAATACTGAAATTAATCCTGACTCTCTTGAGTCTGCTCTAACCCAAATTTGTCCAACATCCTTCGTCACCAGAAGTGTTTGTCTTGTCCCCAATAAAAATCCTAACCCCAACAAACACTCAAATTCCTCATATTAATCAAGAAACCACAATGCAAATAGTGTAGTGCACAAAACTCATATGGTTTAAATTGAGCAAGCAACAAGAAAGAAAGTAGATGGTGAAGTTTAGTTATTGTGTTTAGGATCATCGGGGATGAAAGCGATGTCGAGAAGGAAAATGCTTGGGTCGGTAGGAAGGGAGACTTTCTCCCACTCAAAAAGGGTAGGCTCTTCAGCCTTGGCCAGTTGTGTGGATCCGAGCAACGACACTGTTAGATCAAGAGACAGCGCCACCATCTCTGAGATGAAGTGTTAGCGACTGAGCAAATAAGAAGAAGCTTTGGGGATGAAGCAAGGGAGACAGGTTAGGCAATGACATCGAGGCATGGAGACAAAGAGAGTGGTTTGAGGAGAATAATTGGTTTTAGAGGAATCTGTAATGAGGAATAGCATAGTTGCCATTTTCAAGTCTCTCTTATTCTTAGTCTCTTTCCTAATTTGGAGCCCTTTCTAGTATCGGGTCTGCCTGGCCCAGTCGAATAAAATGAAATCTCAGCTACCCATTTTCTCCAGAAACAAATCTGGGCCTGATAAGTTTGGGCAATTGGAGGATAAGAGCTTTAGGGTTTTGGTGAATAGCTTCTATATATGAATTGGAGTCAATACATGCTGATTATTTCAAAAATAAATTGGGGAAAAAGGCGTGAGGGATCGGCCCGATTTCTATATGCAAATTTGTTTAGGGGGAAAGTGTTGTGTAATAGAGAATCAAATTGAAATCTTGGTTAGAAGAGAGTTGGGGTTAATTTTGGTGATTTCCCTCTATGTGGGCCCCATGGAGGCTAAGTTGGCATGCCACATCAATGGTTTAACGACTCTATTTCACGAACGCATGATGGAATGACCTATTGTAGGACAAATCATAGTGTAAGGGTGTTTTTGATGAAATTGAAAGTTCATGAGCTAAATTAATTTTGGATCCAAATAACCCTATAAATGAATTACTATTTAGCCTATAAATAATAAAATAAATTTTGATTTTAAACCACAAAAGTTCTAACAATAATAACAATAAATTCCGTAGAAAGGCAATGAGGATTCTGGTTATGCTCTGAGTTATGGACCTCCTATTGATCCTATTCACCATAGTAATCTCTTAGAGAGATATTGAAGCCGCTTCATCCCCATAACCAAACATACCAGCTAGTAAACATTATAGACAAAAACCCCCTGCGCTTCTTCTTTGCCGTGGGAATAGTAGCAACAACTTCCTTCTTGTCAAGCTTGTGTATTAGTGAGCTATATAAATAGCTCACCGATGTCCGATTCAGTAAGTTTGGAAGAATCAATAAAATTCCTAGAGAACTTTCTCTCATTAATTGTTTTTGTGTCCATCATCATAGATCATTTTCATTTCTACAAATCTAATGTCATCGGGCTTCACCACATATCAGAAGTGTCGTGTATTTTATTGAACACATGTACATATATATCTGTACGTGCAACGGGGATGACTAAAGTCACTTAACTATGATTTAGCACCAAGAAATTTATCATTGGACGTAAGCACGCACCGCGTGACTATATTTTCACTTCCCAGCTCCACTTATAATTATGTTGATGATATTGATCATATGAAAATTTTTATTCAGTCCCATTTCAATCTCTAAGAAATGGAAAATTGAAAAGGCGCAGGCCCTTTCATTTCATTCTGTAACAAACTGGCATGGGAATAATGTGATAAACTTTAGTGGCTGTACGTGGGAGTACAAGCAATAATAATAGGCTTCCATCATTTCATTTCATTTTGTGCATATACATAGATATATAGTACCATTTCAATGATCTCTACCACGACTAATTCTTCCTCAAGTGATTATGCAGGTGCTGTTGTAGGCCTGAGTTCGATGTCTTTTGTCGTAAGCCCGATCAAGGACTAATGAACACTGAGCTTGGTGATGGAACTTAGGCTTTATCAGATTCCAAACGACTTGAAAACTTGAGCGCAATCTGACTCGAACCACCAAAGGCAAACCCTTGCCTGACTCTAACATGTCCTCCATGCTTCTTCCAGCACCATACATAGGCCTGTTTCTTGTTCCCACATATAACTTGAACTTTGTTGACCCACGTTCTGCATATAGCTTTGGTCCCTGCCCGTATTAATATTTGAGATTCAAATCTTTACCAGATGAATAAGTTGCTATTTACCGTATTTAATTAACTGGCCTAAAGATCATGTACCAGATTAAATTGCTATTTACCAAATTCAATTGGCATGCTTACATGTGATGATGCAAAAGACAGGCGGCCGAAGGAGACGTCCATCACTGGAGGACGAATGTGGAGTCCAAAGAGCTTAGACTTGTTCTCTATGATTAGGTCTATGGAACAATTGCAGGTTAGGAACTTAGTTGAAACACCTGAACCATCAACTCCTTCCCCTAACCCAAATTGCCCTATTCCTGCCATCTGCACCGTCAAACATAAAACATTAAAGCAAGTAGCTAGCCAGGAAGTGAAATAGAAGCTATAGGGTCAGCTGCAAACTATTCGGTTATATAGAATAATTAACACTATAGAAATTACGGATTGAAATCTCACTGTCATCATAAAATTGATGGAGTGTGAATAATAAAAATAAAAAAAGCTATATATAACTTCTATTCTTCTTCTTGACTATGTCCAAAAATATTTATAGATGGTTATTATTTAAAGCATGCAGTAAGTTTGTCTGAACTCTGAACTTGAAGAGTCCGACACCAAAACGTAAGACTAGACAATATTACTCATAAGTATTCTCTTAAATTGATGAAGAATGAAGCGTAATAGATTCAAGGTCACAATCGCTCACATAATCCTTATCACTTTCGAGACTCCTCCTGTCTCTAATTATAGGGTGGTTTTGGAGGGTGAACTCCACACTAAGGCTGGCTGGATATGTTTTTTCTTCGTCCTATTCGGAAATGTTTTAGGCCACTCTCTCATTGCTCTTCCATATTTGTAGTTAGTAAAATTTTATATCTAACTTTAAAAAAAAAAAAAATTATGTCTATAAAAAGTGATATAAGTAGATTTTGTTTCTAAAATTCATCTCTCGTAATAGCAATGGTCTGGATAGACTATGGTATGTGTTAATATTTATTATGTATATATAGACACACATATTATTTCATGTAATATTTATTATTTTGATGATCATATTACCACTTCGACTGCTCATGTGATAATTAAAAAAGTCTTCGTTAAAGTAAATAAGGTCCTCAATAGAGTAAAATATGTTCTTAATTGAGTTATTAAGTTCAAAAAAAGATAACTGTGTATATCTCATATGTTAATATATTGTAGAAATAATGTAGAAATAATTGTAATAGGTTATTAGTTTTTTTTTTCCTTGACAAAGTTTATTAGTTATTTTATGATAATAATTTATGAAAAGTTACGCTATGTCATGATGGCTATGATGGTCTGAGTCTCATTATTAGGCAACAAGTTTAATTTATATCAAAGGCTCAAAGCTATTCTCTTCAGTCTTCAAGCCATTTGCAATATCCAAATCATTATTTGGAAAGAGAAAAAAAATTGCAATATCCACATGATGGCATTTGCACCCAACAATATATCAAGACAAGGCCCAATGGCCCATAAACCTCTTTCTACAAGACTTCTGTTGGTCTTCCTGTAATACCACTATACCACCCGGGTCATGAGTCATCATTGACCAAAGGTTGAAAATAGGATGTAATATGTGAAATATGATTACTGGGTAACAAACGTCCATTTGGATTCAGTCATAAAAAAAAAAAAAAAAAAAAAAAAAAAAACATTTGCATTTGGATTTGGATTTAAATTTACTTTTTGGGTCTGCTAAATTCTTTGTTCTAGAAGTGCACGACTATTGACTCATATTTTTCTTCGTCACAAAGGAGGCCAAAAACAAAAAGAAAACCAGAAAATAGCCCTCAGCCCTTTTCATACTCTCCTATTTCTTGGGGGAGATCACAAAGATAATTGGTGAAGGACCATTGATTCATTGACTGTAGTGTTTTTAATTTGTTTGATTTTTTTTTGTCCTCTACCTCTAATTTACTGGATACGTGATTACTTCTCCCAACCCTTAATGTAATTAAAGCACTTGACTAATTTAAGGCAAAACAAGAAATGTGTACGTAACCTATGATTTTTGCATTAGAGTTATTTTCTTCAAGCCGTTGAATGAGTTTTTTTTCTCATCAGTCAGCCCAGATATTTGTATTATCATCCTCTCTTGACACTCAGTTGAATTATTTATCTATAATTCGTAGATGGTTATTGCAATATAGCCTGAAAACTCAGACAGACCGATGAGACTGTGAAACATTGAAGATACGAACAGTACGTACCTTAATAGATACTTTGGGTGGAGGTGGCTTTGTGGCGATGTAAAACACAAGCAATGCAACCCAGAAGCTCAAAATAGCCCTCCAACTAATTTGCATGAAAATCCAGAGACACGAGTCCGAATTCCGATACGAACAGTACCTCTTCCACCACCCTGATCTTTTCTTCATCCCGTAATAATCATAGTCATCATCATCGTCACGACCAGCACCATTATGAATATCATCGCCGCCGGCATCCACAATAATCAAACGGTTCTCGCCATTTTCGCGGCTACCTGCGTCGTAAGAGATCTTTTTCTGGTGATGCAAGAAGGAGTGGCTGGAGCCGCGGGAGGAGGAGTAGTGCGAGAGAATGAAGGCTCGAGAGGCTGCTTCCTGCTCGTGAAGGGTAGGGTTTGTTGGGTCGGGTCGGACGGGGGAGTTGAATTGGAATTCGGATTCGGGGATGGTGCTGTTTCGGATATGGGCGCTGTTAGCATGGGAGATGGTGGATGGGCTCTGGACGTAGTATGCACAGGCAGGGTATGAATGGAATAAAGCTGCTTCATGATCATGCTCCATTTTGTTTCTGAGCTGTGACATGAGAATGGGGCTTTTGAAGGGCTTTTAAACTGGCCAGAGAGAGCAGCTGTACGTGGCTTGGCTAGATAGCCAGTTGGCTTTGGCTATGAGCCAAACAATGCTTCGCTTAGTAGGGAAGATAGCAATAGCATTGAGCACTACACATGAAATAATCATCCTACTTTTACAACCAACTTGCATAGATTAATCACAATATAATTAACCTTTTTTTATTTCTTGTTCACTCTCAAAAATAAGGAGAGTTTCTAATAAAGACTACAAGGATTTTCAAGTCGATATATAGTTGAATGAGTTTACAATTATGATTGAAATATTATTTCTTAACATACAAGTCATCTGACCTTTGAGAAAAAATTTCTCACTAAGTTCTCATTTTAAAGTCCTTATTGGAAAAAAGCCCCAAGAAAAATATCAGTAATGAGAAGTTTAAGTTAATATATTCAGTTATAAACGGATGAGAAGAGAGATGGTCATG
Source organism: Rosa persica (assembly GCA_025331145.1). Lineage (NCBI taxonomy): Eukaryota > Viridiplantae > Streptophyta > Magnoliopsida > Rosales > Rosaceae > Rosa > Rosa persica. Next base: position 1,680,482 of record WFKR01000001.1, on the reverse strand, counting down.
AACGCTAGCAGGAAGAGCCAACATGAATGGTTGGGTGTTGAAGAATAGAAAGAAGAGATAGGGAAAAAAAATGACTGTTTGAGAATAAATATCCTATATTAGAAAAGTGATAAATCAAAATATAACTTATAAGTGGGTGGCTCACACCCAATTGTACCGAGGTCTTTTGAGTTAAAATCTAAACAGATAATTAAGATAGGAAAATATCAGTAAAATGACCACGAGAAACATTAGATTCTTGATAGAACCGAACAAGTGGGGATTTAAATGCAAATGGTTAACAGCTGACAGCATCTAGGCTTATCTTTTGTATATAAACACGCTATATAACCTTTGTCTTCCATATTTTAACTCTCTTCAAGGCATTTTAGCAAGCAAATCCCCCGCCCTCACTTGAAGGAAAAAAACAGCAGTAAAGAGAATCGTGCGTTCTTAACTAAATTGGATATGGTTATTAGAAGAGATAAAAGAATGTGATTGTTCTTTTATTTTGAAAAGCGCAGAAAGCATACATGAGATAATAACACATTATTATTAGCCTTGAGAGCCGAAGCTAAGTGGGAGCCAAAAAAGAGTCTGAAATGTAATCCGAGAATTGCGGAAGAGCCTCTTCCTATTATAATGAACGGAAGTAATCCTAGTATTGTTTGCTTTTACACCGAATTGTCTATCTTTTTGCGTTTGAGGAATTATAACAAAGTAAGCACGCTTTGGCAATTAAACTAAACTGATGAGCATCGAGCACAACGAATTTAAGCTAGCTAGATTGAATATTGCTTTCTTTTAAAGGGAGAAACATGGATTGAAATACAAGATTTGCCCATCTATGGTCATGATTGTAGAATATGTATAAAAGTGAGATAACATATTGAAACAATGGAGTAACTTTTGCTTTTGCATCAATGAATTATGAAATGCACTCCCTCAATCCTACAATATTCATCATCACTTCTTTTCTTTTCTTTTTGATCAAATGAAAATTCATTCCAGTAAACTACAACTACAAATTAACTACAATTACAGCACCCATTAACGGATTACTTCTACAATGACAAAGCATCAATAACTGAAAACTACTCATCATCACCTGATAGTTAAGAGATTGACAAGTTAATGGATTCAACTACGAGAATTGGATCGGACAACTAGCCCCACTTATATTGACTAAAAATTACAGCAGTAAAGGGCCACAACAATGAATTGCTGGGAGGGTCATCCCAGAATCTCTCAATCACATAAGAACAGGATGAAACTGAACTGTACGACCTAAAGTCGGCAAGGGATGAGTCCTATGGTAACAGACTAGCTACCCCAGATCTAGAGACTCGCGGGAATCTAAGACAACTACTCTTATCTTGTAAGAGCATAGACTTATTTGAGATACGTAAATAGATCCAAAACCTAACAACTACTAAAAACAAACGAAAAAGACCTATAAATTGAACCACATTGTAACTGAGGCAAAGAGCCATGGTCCAATACCGAGGAAAATCAGGTCCATTAAACATGAGTCTGCATCCAATCAAGGAGACTAGTGAAGCATGAAATCGAAGCCACACCAGCACCACCCCTCCACCATATAGAGCCTAACCGATCAGTCCTCTAATCAACCCAGTCATTACTCAAGCAAGAGCCTCCGCCCACTCATCCTCAAATTCGGAGAAGGTTTGACTTCTAGCTCTATACTTTGGGACCATGACCTGGTTAAAGATGTTACTTCACAAAGTGCACTCATGGCACTATACAAAACAGATACATGCACAACTTAGGCCACCTCCAACCCATGTGTTTAAAATACTAAAGGGGCAAAAAATAGCTCATTTGTTCTCCAACCCATGAAGCTAATGGCCAAATGAACAAATTTGAGAGGCAATGTGTGTTTAAAGGGCTATTTTTAGCCCTAAGAGGAGCCCTTTGGCCATTGGGAAAATTGGACCAGAAGTTGGCTGGCCCACGTGTGGTAGTGGAGACTGACGCTAGCATGATGTCAGCAACAACTAGTTGCTAACGTAAGCTAGACGTTGGGTTTTTTTTTTAATTATATAGTCGTTGGTTTATATATATATATATATATATATATATGATTGTTGAGGATGAACGTGCCGATTACTACAATGACGAGTCTGATGATGATGAATCAAGAGGGATCGGGTTGGATTTGGGATCCCGATTCGTGAGGTAGGATGGACAGCGTTGCTACAGGTGACTGCTGTTGGTGATGGCGGCCTTTCTAGTGGCGGTCTGACTCTGGTCTGGGAAGTATCCGGGGATTCTGTCGGAGGCTTCAACGAGGACGGTGGCGCTGAAGATCGTGGCGGCAGCGGCATGGTGATGGGAAAAGATGCTGCCATGGGTGTCCTTAACAGAGATGGTTGGGCCTGGGCCCCCTCATGGGCTTGGGTTTCAATCTTTGCTAGGGCTTGGCTTACATTTTTCACATTTGTTTTTTATTTTATTATGATGGATGAGGAATTTGCATCCTCATCTATTAGCAATATTTAAATTTCATTTGGGTCGCAAAACCTAGTTACTCGGTTGTTATATTTACTTAAACTGCTTCTGAGCTTTCTAGGTTTTGTTAGAATAAAGGTGTGTGAACTTCCTTAAAAGGTGGGTGTACTCGGGAGTGCGAGGTTCTGTTTTCTTTTTCTTTTTCTAAAATAGGTCATCTGTATGTCCTAAAGGACGGCTCTTTCTGTCGGCCCCTTAGGGGTGTGTCGTTTCTGGTACTGCTTGCTGAATTATAAAATTGACTGACCTCCTTCGATTCAAAAAAAAAAAAAATATTAGCTAAAGATATTTTTAATTATCTTAAAAAAAAATACGACCGAAATAATATTTTTTATCATAAAAATTATTTCAATCACTATAAGTCAATTGACTTTAAAAAATAAGCATATATATATATATAATATCCAAAATGTTAAAATATATTTTAGGGCTATAATTTAGCCTTGACGGGTTGGAGACGGTTGATGTCAGATCAATGAATATTACAGAATTTAGGGCTAAAATTTAGCCCAAAGGCTATTTTTAGCCGTTTGGGTTGGAGATGGCCTTACTCGTCAGTACCTACGTCGACATCGTCGTCGCATCTTCACCAACATTCATTATGTCACATTTCCTTGTCTACACATCATAGAGCGTATTAAACCAGGTTTAGGATAGTCGAAGACAACCCTGACTAAATAAAATGATGTTTGAATATGTGTGTATATCAAATTCAATGAATACAATTGTACAAGATATATACATCTATTAGCTCTATTCTAGGAAAAGCTGTAAATGCATACAATCAAGATCCTACAATCAGTCCTAGGATGATTAGATAAGATGTTCGACGCATCATTCTCTCCAGCATATCTGCTATCACTTGAATGCAAATTATTAACTCACTTGAATGCAGATTACTAACTTATTTCTTGCCTTTAATACTCCCCCTCAAGTTGGAGTGTGGATGTCAATGACACCCAACGTGCTGAGATGTGCGTGGAAGGCTTGTGCACGAAGAGGCTCTATGAGTAAGTTTGCAATTTGGTCTCCAGTTTGCACATAAGTAGTCTTGACTTCACCCTTGTTGATTCTTTCGCGAACTGTATGACAATCTAACTCAATGTGCTTTGTTCGCTCATGGTACACTAGATTTGCTGCAATGTGTAGGGCTGCTTGATTATCACAGAATAGTTTTGCGGCTTCAGGATGTTCTACACGTAAGTATTTCAATAGGTACCTCAACCAGCTGAGTTCACAAGCAGTTGCAGCCATGGAACGATACTCTGCTTCTGCTGATGATCTTGATTCTGTAGCTTGCTTTTTACTTTTCCATGACACAAGTGATTTGCCAAGGAAAATACAGTACCCCGTCACTGAACGTCTTGTAATTGGGCATCTTGCCCAATCTGCATGGTAATATACGATCAAATGAAGAGAACTATGTGCAGGGAACAATAATCCTTGGCTCGGGACTCCCTTAAGATACTGCAGAAGTCGATGAGCTGTTTTATGGTGATGCAACTTAGGCTCTTGCATAAATTGACTGAGTGTATTCACCGCATAAGTAATCTCCGGTCTAGTGATCATAAGATAAATTAACTTCCTAATCAATCTCCGATACCGAGTAGGATCCTTGAGGGCATCACTCCCTTTTTCGGTTAACACCAAATCAGGCTTCATAGGTACCTTTGCTGGTTTCACCCCAAGTAATCCAGCCTCCTCCAATATATCCAACGTATACTTACGTCGACAAAATGAAATTCCAGCTTTTGAACGTGCAACTTCTATGCCAAGGAAGTATTTTAGTGGTCCAAGATCTTTAATCTTGAAACAACTGTTGAGAAACTTCTTGAGATCACTAATGGCCTTCTCATTGTTTCTTGTAATAACCATATCGTCAACATAAAGTAATATCACAGTAATAGAATTCTCATGGACCTGTGTAAACAATGAATACTCGGCATGAGATTGCGGAAAACCAATTTCTTGAATAGCAGAAGAGAACCATTGGAACCAACTGCGGGATGCTTGTTTAAGACCATAGAGGGATTTGTGAAGTCGACAAACCACATTCTCCCCCTATCGACGATAACCCGGATGAGGCAACATGTAGACCTCCTCAATAAGTTCACTATAGAGGAAGGCATTTTGCACATCCATTTAGTGCAAAGGCCAATCTCTCACTGCAGCAACAGCCAACAGACACCTAACAGTAATCAATTTCACAACAGGGGCGAAGGTATCTTTGTAGTCAATGCCTTCTCATTGAGTAACCCCTTTGCGACTAGCCGAGCCTTGTACCATTCCATGGTGCCATCAGCATGGTATTTGATCTTGAAGACCCATTTGCAACCAATGGGATGGTGACCAGAATGTAGAGGGATCATTATGTATGATTATCTTCAAGTGCCTGAATTTTAGAATTCATTGCATCAACCCTTGGAGGGTTATGACGAGCCTGCTCATAGTGTGCTGGTTCACCAATTGAAACACATGATGCACAAAAGAACGATAACCAGGAGATAACCCAGAGTATGATACATATCTTTGAAGTGGGTATCGAGTGCCGGACGTGGAGGAAGAGAGAGTAGCAGGGTCAACAAAACAGAGTGATTGGTTTTGTAATCTTGAAGATAGGGTGGTGGCTGTTTGGGACGAAAGGACCGTCGTGGGGTTGGCTGAGGCGAAGGAGAAGCGACTAGAGCAGTTTGGGTCAGAATGGGGGCAATCGGTGAGGGTGAATTCGAGAACTGGGATGGGGAGGAAGATGGAGATGACGACATTGAAAGATCGGCACTGGGCTAGGTCGGAGGTGGGTTTTGGGCTGCACCGACGATGGAGAGATAGGGGACAAAAGAAGCGATGGAGGAGAAGACGATTATAGGGCATGGTGAGCTGCGTCTTGAGTTGAAGAAGGAAGGGAGAGATTGGAATCAAGAGGTGTACTAGAAAGAGGTGAAGTGGGCTCTGGAGAAAGAATGGGCTCTGAAGAAAGAATGGGCTAAGAAAATTGGGATGGGCCGATGGTAGGAGTGGGTAGGACTGGAGAGTCTTCTTGTTCCTCAAGTGGTAATTTAGTTAGAGGCATAATGTGTTCATGAAAAATCACATCTCAGGAAGTGGAAGATTTTTTTGCTTTCAAGGTCATAGAGACGGTAGCCCTTTTGGCCATGAGGGTACCCAAGAAAAATACATCGTCGTGCATGAGAATCAAATTTGTGAGAATGAGTGAAATTGGTTGCATAACACAAGCAACCGAAGGCACGAAGATGTGAATAAGTTGGAGGTGTGCCATGCAAGAGTTCATATGGCGATTTATTAGAAAGTAAAGGTGTGGGAAGACGATTGATGAGATAACAAGCGGTTTGAACACTCTCACCCCAGAATTGTAATGGTAAATTTGCTTTAAATCGAAGAGCACGACCAATGTTCAAAAGATGGCGATGTTTGCGTCTACAACCCCATTTTTTTGAGGGGTGTAGATGCAAGTAGGTTGAAAAATAGTGCCATGCTCATCAAAGAAAGTTCTCATGGATGTGAACTTTCCCTCATTATCAGCATAGAGTATTTTAATGTCACGATTGAATTGTGTTTTTACCCATGAAAAGAATGATTTCAAGAGTGTTTGGGTGTTAGATTTAAAACTCATCAAATGAACCCAGGTAAAACGTGTGAAATCATCAACAATGGTGAGAAAATATCGAGCCCCAGAATGTGTGTGGGTTTTGTGCGGCCCCCAAATATCACAATGAATCAAATCAAATGGTGCAGCAGTTTTTATTGAACTTGAAGGAAAAGATAAAACGAGTTTGTTTTGCTAAGGGACAAATATCACAAAATGCTTAGGATTAAACATAATTTCTGGAATAGCTTGAGAGATAAATTGAACAGGTGTAGAAAATGGATGCCCAAGATGCTAATGCCAAAGATCCGAGGTGCTGGTGATGTGATTGGCTAGGTGTGGATTTTGAGTTGGTGTAAGGTAATAGAGCCATTAAAATGCTTGCCCAAGCCAATCGTCCTCATCATATCCATGTCATGCGCAACACAAAAAACCGGATAAAATATTATGATACACTTCAAGGCTCGGGTCAATTTACTCACAGAAATCAAATTCACACGAAACTTAGGCACATGTAGGACCTTATCAAGAGATAAATATTTGGACAATTTAATAGATCCAATGCTTTCAATGGCAGCCTGCCCTCCATTAGGTAACCCAACAAAATCATGTGAGGCCTTAACATTATCGTGAGTGGGTGAGAGATGAGATATATGGTCTGTTGCTCCACTATCCACAATCCATTATAAAGTTGAATGAGAGTCCTGTTGTACATCATTGGAATTGGGTGTGAATATACCTATCACATTTGCGAATGGTTGATCATTACCATTTTTGTTATGAATCAACGCCATGATTTGCTTATATTCTTCAGTGGTGAAAGTTAGGCTCTCAGTAGCATGTTCTGTCTTTATCTCCACGTTGTGGGCAGCATGCCTCTTGTTTCTGGGCTTCACATTCTTTCCATGCCATTTGTGACCCACTGGAAACCCTTTAAGGTAGTAGCATCAATCCACTAGTTTGATTCTCCTCTTCACAATACGTACACTTCAACAGGTTGCTGCTTCCATTTGCCTCTCATGTTGGAGAACGAGGCCATAGACCTTCTTTGTGTCCGGGAGAGGATTCATCATCAAGATTGAGCCATGAATATTAGAGTAAGATTCATTCAGCCCCATTAAGAATTGCATAACTCTTTCTTTTTCTTCTTTATTGGCCAGCGTTTTAGCACCATCACAGCTGCACATTATAGGTTCCTGATAAGAGGCTAGTTCATCCCATAGTGCCTTGAGTTTGGTGTAGCGTATAGAAATCGATTGAGAGCCTTGGCGGCATTTAGGGATCTCTTGTCGAATCTCATATATCCTAGAATCATTCCCTTGTGAAAATCTATCCTCAAGATCACTCTATACTGCAGCTGCTGTATCTAAAAAAATCACATTGCGGGCAATGTCGGGCTGGATTGAATGAAGAATCCAAGTCAATACCATGTCATTATTTCCACATGGGAAATTTGGGGTCGGTGGTTGGAAGTGGTTGTATTGTTCCATCGATTAATATTAACTTGTTCTTGGTGCTAAGGCTGAGGCACATTGAGCTGCTCCACTATCCATAATTGTGCCCATCAAGTAATGTGTTAACCAGGGTGAGTCCTGGTGTACCAGAATGGTGCAAGGATCAAAGGATCAGGTAATTTTGTCTCAATCTCCTCCATAGTTTTGGATGAAGAATCGATTTTGGCCTTTAGGTTTTCTGTGTTTTCAAGAATTTCAACCATGGTGTTGATGTCGTGATGTTTTGGTGTTTGTTTATAGCGGAAGGTTGTGGGTTAGAGACACAGAATCGGTGCTCTGATACCATAAACAAAATGATGTTTCAATATGTGTGTATATCAGATTTAATGAATACAATTGTACAAGATATATACATCTATCAGTGCTCTATTCTAGGAAAAGCTGTAAATGCATACAATCAAGATCCTACAATCAGTCCTAGGATGATTAGATAAGATGCTCGACCCATCATTCTCTCCAGCATATTTGCTATCACTTGAATGCAGATTACTAACTCATTGAATGCAGATTACTAACTTATTTCTTGCCTTTAATAATAACCCCTTCCCCTCATCCAACCTCGATCTATGGGTAAAGCATATCGATTCCACTTGGAGATGCAAACTACCAGCTAACCACCAATCCCTCACCTCCATGCTCCTCCAATTCTAGGCTTGATAAAATGCTCGGATCTGAACTCGTTAGCGTCGGTCACAAACTATTGTTGCTCCGATTCAACATGGTCCAGAGCAACCTAACTTCACTTGTCGGAGACCCATGTCCCTGAGGACCAAGATAACCCATCCGGCCGCACCCACACCATCATTGCGACGAAGAGGCTAGAGGTCCATCCCGCCACGAACTGCCGCCAGACGAGAAGGAAAATTGAGGAATCGATATAAACTTTTTGATGAGCATGCAACGCGTTCTAGGGTTTTTCCCTTACAAGTTCAAGTTTTTCCCATACAAACTTGGGTTCATCATTCCCTCATTGCCAATCAGGTTCTTTATTTATTTTTTGTCATAATTACTTGTAGACTTTAACAATTTCTAATTTTTCTGCAATCTAATTCAATAAACTGAATCATTTATTTGTTAAATTCTTATTAAAAACCGTCTCTACAAAAAAGTAGCTAAATCCATAACCTTTTGGTCATCTAAAACATCAAGGATGGAACTAAGAGTCATCATAAGCCGGGCCTAGTCAAAGTCAATAAAATTTAGGGCCGGGTTGGGGCGAGCCAAAACTTAAAGAGGAAATGATCATTTACCCAATTTTGGGGTTAATTAACCTAATTAACCCCATTTACCCAAAAACTCTAAGAGTTTGCCCACTTACCCAAACACTCTAAGAGATCATTTCCCTAATACACAATTAAGTATTTTTTTTATTCTTATTTATTTTTGGGACATTTTTGCCCTCTCCTTCTATGTCACTTAGAGAGAGAAGTCATCGGAGACTTTGCCGGACTCCGGTGACCAGTGGCTTACCGCTGACTCCTGTGACCGGAATCCGGTAACCGGACTAGTGACCGGATTCCGGTGTTTGAATTTATTGCCCCCTAATAATACCCAGTAACCATATTATTGCCCCTAATAACCATACTATTTCCCTCAAATAATCATATTATTGCCACTCAATAATCATATTATTGCCTCATAGTTATCATATTGCTGCCTCCCAATAATCATATTACTGCTCCCAATAATTATATTATTGCCCTCCAAAACCAAAATGAATACACTACAGACACAATTGATCAATTTATATGTTCAATTGTACAAGTTCACTTTTTTTTTTTTTCCTTCCCCATTCTCGGAACTCAAAGTATACTAAAAAAAAAAGTGCTATGGGAACCCAGAAATTGCTTTGGGCACCAGTTCAGATCAGTCGGGGATGAAGACACTGGTGATTGCTCTGGCCCAAAACCACAGAGCCGCTTCACCGATAACTCTTCCAGCGCCGAGATCCGTGATCATCATGAACCTAGAAAACACTCTCGACGTCGCCGTCTACGTGGAGCACGCCTACCCTGCCACCGTTGCCAGATTCTCCCCCAACGGTGAGTGGATCGTGTCTGCTGACGTCTCCCGCACCGTCAGGATCTGGGGGGACCCACAACGATTTCGTCCTCAAAAACGAGTTCAAGGTCGTCTCGGGTTAGATCAACGACCTCCAGTGGTCTGCCGAAGGAATGACGATCGTCGCCTTTGGTGAAGGCAAAGGGAGACCTTGCAGCTTCGCGAGAAGTCAAGCTTACGGAGTTCATGGAAGATTTGATGGAAGAGGAGGTGGCAGTGATAGAGGCGATGGAATCTTTCAGGTGAAACAGAGATCTGAGGCACAAAGAGAGTGAGAGAGAGAGAGAGAGAGAGAGAGAGAGAAATAGCAGATCGAGGGAGAGTAGAGAGAGATAGGGAGATGCACATGTAATTAATTAATTGAGTTAAGGGTAAAAGTGTCAATAAATGTTAGATTGGGTAAATGGGTTAAAAAACTCTTAGTGGAGTAAGTGGGCAATTCTTAAGCTTGTCACACTCCCAAACTTAAATATGCTAACCCTTACCAGCCCATTAGAATTGGGCCGTTAGGGTCGAGCCGCCCTTCCGAATAGGGCCTAATATGGAAGAAATAGGCCGAAAATGGCCTTATTTTGTTTAACAAAAAGAATACTATTTTAGAGAAACATCAATTGAGAGGAATTTGTTGTGTATTCTCATTGATAATAGGGGCCTCTTTATATAGAGGATTACAATGCATAGAATCCAAATTGTACAAGGAAAGTAATCGTACATTGAATTGGAATCTAGATCCATCTAATGTAACCATATTCCCACTAGGTCAAGTAACGTAGCATTTGAGCTAAACACAAAATAGAGATTTCCTTAAACACTCCCCATTGTGTTGCCCAAAAGCTATGCTTCTCTCGTTGCCTTGCTAAAAACCTTGCCGAGTAACAAAAACCCAGTGGGACAAAAATAACCTCGGTCGGAGGGGAAAAACAGCACAACACACCATTCACATTTCGAGGTGAACATGTAGACATCTCCCCCTGATGTCTGCATCTCCTCATAATGACTACGGTAATGGAAGTTCAGATAACTTTCGCAAACGATGTTACCAACATGTTTCTTGAAAGTGGAATTTAGGCAATGGCTTAATGAGCAAGTCTGCCACACTATCCTCATATCGAACCTAGTCCACTTTGATCTTGAAGAGAGTCTGTTGTTGCTGATTATTCTTGGTGTTGTCGCTTTTGATGTAACCTTGTTTTATTTGTTCAAGACAAACAGCATTATCCTAAATGCTTATAGGCTCATCTGTGGCAGACTTAATTATAAATCCAAATCCATATACATGCACGAACCACTTCGTGAAGAGCAATAATCTCTGCATGGTTCGAAGATATAGTGACTAGGGTCTATTTTGTAGACCTCCAAGATCTCATGGTCTTTACCCATGGTGAACACTTAACCAGTTTGGCAATGACCTTTTGTGGGTTAGAGAGATACCCAGCATCAGCAAAACCTTCCAAAATACTAACTTCGTTTTGGGATAGGGAGAGGGGATGCATGCCAGTGTTCTGGTGTGTGATGGGTTCGAATCCATCATCTCTCTGTAGGGATAGAACAATCCATATCAATCGTACATCTCAAGTACTGAAGGATATCTTTACACCAATCCAATGGCATCGCGTTAGCGCAAAGCTATACCTAGCTAACAAGTCTATAATCATATGAGATGTCAGGTCTTGTGCATGGAGCTAAGTACAATAATGCGCCTATTGTACTTATGTAGGGCACTCCTGCCTCTAGCACATCTTCACCATCATCCTACGAACGAAGAGGATCCTTTTAAGGATCAAGACTACGGACAATCATGTGGGTGCTTGAAGGCTTGACCTTGTTAAAAAGCCTAAGCATCTATCAACACGACGCTCAAGTTCAAAACCGAGACATAATGGTGTTTTCCCAAAATCCTTCATCTCAAAATCGGATTTCAAGTGTTCAGCGGTTTCCCTTAACCTTTAAGAGCTTCTAATGAAGATCATGTCCAACATGAACCACGATAGAATCCGAAACTTGTTATGGAAACCCGCAGGCATATCCTTTCCCAATTAAGTAGTCACTTTAGTGAGCGCGCTCCGTGGTTTAGAGCCACTTGACTTGGATAAATGAAGTTCACCATGAACCTTCATTTATTTTGTATCTAGATCCCCATAGAGATACGTAGTGACCACTTTTGTAATCTGCATGTTCAGTTATTTGGAAACTACCAAACTGATAGGGTAGTGGAGTACAATGACATCCATTAGGAGAGAATATGTCTTATCGTAGTCGATTATAGGGCGTTTTGTGAGAAGCCTTGCACTATAAGGGGAGATTACCATCTCTTTTTCTCATCACATATTCTAACGAAGACCCATTAGTCAATAGGTTTTATGTTAGGAGGTGTTCGCATCACTGGTTTTAACCTTCCTCTTCGTTAGAGAATCCATCTTAGCCTGGATCACATCTTTCCATTTAGGCCAAATTTCTCTACGTTGGTATCATTCATCAACGTGGTTCAATATCATCAGACTCATCAAACTCATGTGCAACGAAATGCACAACTACATCATCAATTATGATGGAGTTTCTATCCCACGTCTCATATACACTAGTGTTATTTTCATAGAGCTCTATATTCTCAGGAATAGGTTCTGACGTTGAGGCGTCCCCTAATGATAACCATAACCTGGAAGATACTCATGAGATGGATTAAGTGTTGATGATCAAAGGATTAGAATGTGCCAAAGTATCCTTCGAACCCACGGGCCGCCTACGCATCCTAGCTGGGGCTATGACCTATAACGCCAGAGTGCCACTCTCTTTGGAGTTGGTGCCCTGCCTACCTCTGTGTAGGGTGGCGCTACGTCTTCTTGTATTCGTACTTCCTTGCAGGCATATTTGCAGCAAATGTGTGTGATCTCATCACTTTAACAGGGATCGAGATGAGACATAGTGGGGACAAACCACGACAATTCCTGTCGTTCCTACTGAATATCAGTATTCTTATCTCCACCTAACGACGTTATTGGATTTAATTGCTCGAATAGTGACATAGAGTCTACTAGAGAGACAAATAAACTCTCTAAGATGCGCCTTTGTTGGTAATCTTTAGAGGCATTGCAAAGGAACTCATTTCCGTTCTCTACATGAGTTTTCGCATGGAATCCTTTGGCTACTCAGAGGTTCAATTTGCTCTAGGAGCGTATAGAGTTTCTGTGACAGTAATTAGGTTCTATTTGACAAGGGGAACTTGGGCTATTCCATGTCCTTGAATTAATACTGATAGCCCAGCCATCGTAGTCACAAAGTCATATGCTTAGAATCAAAATAGAGTCATAATGAAAAGAACTCGAAATTTTATTCATAAGCCAACGGAGTTACATCATTGTCTCTTTGACCAAAGAAAATCTAATCCAAAATGCTAGCTAATGCAAAACAATGGTAGTCGTCTAACTTCTTGCGGTAATTCCAAAATAAATGTGACCAGGTGAGTAGAGAGATATCGGTGGAGCAACGCTCACTTAAGTACAACTAATCTCAGAACCTTCCTAGACATCACACTTACTTTGGGTAAGCCTACTTTGAAGAATGGCAAAACCATCAGCATCTACTGCAAAAAATATTTGGCAATTGCCTATTACATCTCTTGGAAAAATAAAGACTTAAACAGAATTGGCGATCTATTGATCCCAGCTAGATTTGTAGTCTTTAACCCTTCACTCTAGATCATCTTCTTGATCTTCTTGTTCCACATAGTAAGCTTCTCTTGCTTTATAATATGCTTTATAGCCTGTGACAATTTCTTCACGAGCTCTACAAATGTGTGCCCAATGATCGGATACTCCACATCGAGAACATGCATCTCTTTGCTCAGACTCCATTGATTGAGGCGCTTTGAAAGCGTCATTTAGATGGCTCTTAGTGTTGGTAGCGCCACCAATGTGGCCAAAGGCTTTGCCTCCCTTTCTCTTTCCATGTTGACCTCTTTGGTTCCGTGTTCACCTATTTTGGCGGTTACCTTCCCAAGTAGAGTGATTATATGGACCAGAACGTCCAGAAGTATCCCTAAGATTAGGGTTTCTCTCTTGGTGCCCTCTCGTAGGGGCGCGACTATAATAGAATTCTGGAATATGCTCTGTTTCCAAGGATCTCGAATTATAGTTTTTCACAAGAATGTTGTCATGATTTTTAGCGACATTCATAGCTCCAATGAGCTCATGAAACCTTATGATCTGTCTTGTAGTAACATCGATTCGATAGTTCTTTGTAACCATCAAAGCAGAGACGGGAAGGTAGAGAGAGTCCTCTCAATCAACATCTCATCTGTGATATCTTTTCCACAGAATTTCATTAAGGATTTAATGCGAAGTGCTTCCGAGTTCATTCATATACTAGCATTGGAGCAAATCATCCATATGACGAGTCATTAAGATGATGGGTTTCACCTTATTTTCCTCTAAGGCTGCTCTATTTGCTTCCAAAGCTTGAGCTTGCTTAACAGTTAACACGTCCTGGCTAAGCTCGAGAATCATATCCAAGATTTCATCGACCATGAGATGCTGGCGAATATCACAAACCCACCTGTGATATCCAGAGCCAGTTGTTCCCAATGGAGCGAAGTCCAATTTGTTCAGGTTATTCATCCTGAAATAGAACAATAAATTAGGGTTAGTTTCATAGCGTAAAGGGCTACCACGAAAACACATAAAAAATTTTAGCGTGATCGCTTCTAATAAATTATGAATTTCCGAGCGTAATCATTTCCAAGAAATCTAATTCCAAGAGGTATTGGATTAGATCGAAACAATGATGTGTGTGGTCGATCTTTTTCTTCTCAACAAACTCTAAATTTGGAGGACCCTACAAGTTCCAAACTTGGAGTGAGCACGAACCCCCATGGTTCGGCTTTTGGCTCCCCTATGAAGAAGAAAGGAGGGTAGAAGAAGGGAGTTACAAGTTCCTGAGAAAAAGAAGAGAAAAAGATGAAAAACTCAAAAACGGGAACTCTTAGTAAAACATACCTCTTAGGATTGCAGAATGTATTTGATCCTTGTCGTAGGATTGCAGGCGAGCTTCCGTCCTAAAGCAAGGAAGCAGACTTGTAGGATTGCAACGTGGTTTCGATCCTTGTTATAGGATTGCATACTGCAATTAATCCTAGTTGCAGGTACTGGCAGATGAGGGCGAGGGCTCTGTCGATGGCGAGGTTAACTGTGTGATGGGCTGCTATGGGTAGGTGCGCGCTGGGCAGACGCTGTGGGCTACTCGTTAGAGGGTCTGCGATGAACACACGAGGCCGGTGGCGCAAGAGCGAGCATAAGGCAGGGCTACAACGACAGCAAGGCTAGCGCGAGCTAGGAGTAGGCAAGACTAGTGCGGGCTAGTGGAGGATTTTTGATTTTGCAGGTGCTTTTTCGATGTAGGATTGTAGTCGAACTTCGATCTTATGCTAGGATTGAAACTGGTTTGCAATCCTGGTCGAGGCAGATGGTGAAGTAGGTGCTAGGTGGATGCGGTGCTGCAAACGCAATGTAATAACCCTCAAGTTTCGGGGTGTGACAGGCAAGCGACTGAACTTGTACGTAGGCTAGTAGTGGAAGAGGCTTGCAGCAGGAACATGCGCATGGGCATGCCGGAGAAGTGCACGGCGAATGGCAGTGAATGGAAAAAAGATTTTTGGGTTTTTGGCTTCTTGAAACTAGGGTTAGGGCTCGTGTTGATAACGTGTTTTAAAGAAACAGTAATTGATAGGCAAAACAGAGTTCCTGGGCATCAGTCACCTTCTTCGACTTTGGTGGGTTCTTATTCTTAGAACCCAACGTCTTCCTCTCTTCTTTTTTGGGACAGCTTGTTAATGATGGCAAGTTTCTTCAGATGGCAAGATTCCTATGTGCGGGTTTGGTTGAAACGCCAAGGTCCTCCACATAGGACCTTGTTTCAGTCCCGCGCGCGGCATATCAAAAGTAAGGATAAATCCATTGTGTTCTCGTTTCTGAATCTTAAAGCCACGATCCAAGACAAAATCAAGCTTGAAAAAACGTCGAAGATCGTTCAGAGTTGCAGGTTGCGGTGCAAGGGGCCACGCCACCAGGTATGAATGCATTGCACGCCTCTGTGCCCCGCCATTCTTGCGTGAGATGTCGACGACATTGGATCCAGCTAGGTCTAAGGAAGCGGCAAAGAAGTAGTCACATCATTAATCGAGACATGGTGAGGTTCTCGTGAGTAGGGTCGACGAAGATCGTTGTTTGGTTTTAGGGTTTTGGTTCGACGACAAAGGGCGGCACTTAGGGTTTTTTTATGCCAAATTAACTTACAGGTTAACCATCTTAACTCTTGTTAGATTAATATATAGGATAATAATATACTGAGACCAAGTTTGCCCAATAATATTTCTATCCACAAGAATGAATGTAAGGAACCTATTAAAATCGTGTGGCATTTAGACCATGAACCCTAGATATCCAAAGGTGTGTGGCACGAATTATGCTTTGAATGACTCAAATTTTCCTTTTGATTTTCTTTTTCGACCGGTTTTCTTTATATCATTAAACCTAAATGATCAATTACTTTCCTAGAACCAAAAACACTGAACAATTTTTATTAAGTATGTTCTTCACCATTTATCTGTTGACTATTACAATTGAACTTATATATAAGCCCTTGGGGTTAGCCTGAGTGGTGAGAGAGGTTGGCAATTGGATTAGAATTAAGTTGGATTAGGGATTGGAGGATCCAGTGTACCAAAAAGAAAAATTCATGCATAAAAATCAATTAGTCTGTCATAATGTGTATTGGTCCGGTCCACACCATCATTACGCCTCATTCATATAATGCAAGGAAAAATAGTTGTTAGGCATCATAGGTCTCGCTTATAGGGCTACACTCTTCTTTTCAATACGCTCCTGTCTCGATCAACAACAAAACAAAGAAGTTGGTAAAGTTAGCAATCCAAGAGTACTGTTATGCTTTAAATGCTTATTACAATACGAATATATAGAATATTGAGATCAATACACAACAACGACGCTTTGGCCGAGTGGTTAAGGCGTGTGCCTGCTAAGTACATGGGGTTTCCCCGCGAGAGTTCGAATCTCTCAGGCGTCGTTTCAAACTTTTTTTTATTTAATCTTTGAATATTTAAAGGTCAAATCTGATGGTTTAAATGCTGCCAAAAAAAAAAACCCACTGACTATAAATTCATGCTTAATTTACCATTACAATATTTCATGTTCGAACACGTAAAACAAGTGTCCGACTAAAAGGAAAACATCTTTCTAATTTTTTGATTAAGGAGAACACTTATAAAGAGTATAAACAAACTAAATTATTGATGCATGTTTTCTATAGTTATATTAATGCAATTGATACATAATTTTTGTGTTCGTAGTTCTATTTAATACTGAGTTCATTTTTTTGAACAAACTCAAATAGGGCTACTATCATTCATTTAAAGTCAGAAAAGGCTATTACATATCCTCCCTCTATCATCAAGGGGTAGATAAAGAGTTTGTGGTAGTAGCACAGTGATACATAGATTATGTCCAATCATTTGACGGTTCCATGCTCAGAAAGGGAGCCTAGAGACTATTAACTACTACATAGTAAATAGGCTAAGTAAACTAAACTCGATGACGTCCTCTAAAAACCTAGAAGCATAGATCCCTAACAAAGTAGGGAATTATTGAAAGTAAAACAAATTACTAACATAGGAGAGGCCAAAAAGACCCTATTCACTCAAGCGCAAAGAGCAGCCCAAAGATTGTGCTCCTCAAAACCCTAGCAGCACGCCCACAACTAGGCCTAGTGCACCAACCCCTATGCCACAGCCGAAGATCAGCCGCCACACCTTGCCATCGCCGTCACCAAGCCACTCCTTATCATCGCTATTGCCACGATCCTAAGAGTGACCGACAGTCTAGGCCGATGCAGCGACCCAGATAGGAAGCATGTAGCAGGCCCAACGAGAGAATCCGGGCGGAATCCTCGCTGAGTCCCCATGAAGGCCCAGTAGAGCCCATGATCGGGAGTCCACGTTGAGTAATCATGAGATTCCCCACCCACGTGGAGGTCAAAGAGTGCAGTACAGCTTAGCGCGCGGTGGAAGAAAGATACTAAGCATGCTATGGGATTGGATCACTTTTGCAGAAAAACAGGAATATAGCTCATGACTATATTAGTGTGTCATTAATGCGATACACTCACAGGGATAAGACTAAACAAATATATCCCAACTACCCGCATCCAATGAGGAGTCAGCTTTGCACATATTTTAACCATATCCAGATTAATTAACAATTAATCTGCGATATTTGTTAGGATTCCTAGGATAATGTTTCTACAGGTCAGATACTCTTGGTCCAGAATAGAATATTCTACGCTTTTCTGAGGACTGGGAATTCACATAATAGCATATATCTGAGGCTAGCACGAGAAAAGAAGGACGGCTAATCTCTACGATTATCCAAGCCTCTCCGGAGCAAACAACCTTCTTCTTTTACAGGTGACCACACTCTAGTCCCAGTCTCCACAGGAGCCGACTGTTAGTGCCACCGAACCCTCTGTAAACATACATCAGTCCTAATCTCCTCGGGAGCTAACTATAGTGCCGCGACCACAACCGTTATAGAACCAGCCAAGCAAATGTAACGTCCTCGCAACCCAGCGAAGCTAAAGTCACGCTTTAGCAAGATCTCAATACTTCCCAGTGATTTCTCTCTGCTCAATCTACAACATTGAGTATCGATTGTGTGTGATAAGAAGAAACTACAGCAAAGTCCTCACCACGAGGCAGAAAGAATCCCGCGATGAGGTTGGTGTTCTCCTCGTCCTCAATCGAACAAAAGAAGTCAGGTCAAGGGATAGCCCTGACGACCGCACCCGAACGGTAATGGCACGCCCAAGCAAGAAAAGAGACTGTTGACCAGCTACAGTAAAATTAGAGCCAAACACACACCCTAAAAGAGAGAAGCTTTTTCTTCTTAATACTCACGGTGAAGATTTGTTACATTTTTTACAAAAAGTTGTATAGTTGCATATGATGTATCATCATATCCATCTATGTATCTTTTACAATCTTTATGATCTATGCTAATGTCACGACCCGAATTTTAGAATAACAATTCAAAATCCGAGACATGAAAATACCACATCACAAAATTATCATCCTGAAAATTTTTCTTTTCTTAACATACTCACCACACGAAATAAAATCAAACCGAATATATTCTCGGTTAATTATTACAACTCAATCCAAATATAATGTAAAGCTCTAAATGAGCATACACACACCTCACAACTAAATAAATAACAAAACTGCTATAACACCTAAGCAGCTCGGTCACCTCCCTGGTTATCCTGACCTGCAGGAATATCCGCTACACCATTGAATAGTGTACCGGGATTGCAACAACACAAAACCCGGTAAGCTTATGAAAGCTTGTATGAGTAAAAGAATGAATTGTTACTTAATTTAATCTCATTTATTCTCACACACAGCAACACTCAATTATTTCCACATATACAAATAATAACAATCTCAATCAACACCAATTCAATATAACAAGACAACCCCACTCACTACTTTCCCACAACTCTCTTCATCGTATTTATAGAAATACGGTACTTGACAGACTAGAGCTCTAACTGAATCGTAGCCCGTCACCTGGCCTAGGTTATGGCATCCGACATATTTATCAATTATTGTATTTCATCAATATGTATACCTATATACATATTTAGAACGTCCAATAATTCCACATACTCAACCAATCGTATCCCATCATCCAAACTAGGATTAGAGCGTCCGATTACCCACACCAGTCATTACATCGACCCTAAACCCATAATGAACACAACATATTATTTCACATACTGAAATCAACCCAACCATGATACATCATATTATTATGGAATTACACAATCGTAATAAAATCAACTCATCAATTCCACTCAATCATATCATCGATCAAATAATCCACTCATCAATATATATTTTCCACGTAAATATATATATACGTAATCATCCACTCAGGAATGACCACTAATACCATCTATAGTTCACACAAGAAAATTATGAAATTCATTTGTATAGTTAATTCATTTTACTTACCTATGGACCGTGGTGATTCAAGTCCATGAAATTTTAAAACAAATATTTAATCCGCAAATATTTTTCACACAATTACCAAAAATAAATAAATTAAAATGCTCGGTTCGTAATATGAACCATGTGAGTTTACTCACCTCGAAACTCCCGCTGCGTCTTCAATATAATTATAAATTGTAATTTATAATTAACGCCGAATAGCCCACGAAATTAAAATCCGTCAATCACCTAATCAAATGTGATTCGAATTTAGCCAACAAATTCAACTCATAATTTAACCACTAATTAACGGTCAGATTCTAATTTACGTTAAAATCCGACGAGCGGTTTCTCACGAATCGCTCCCCTAATTACCGTTTTTCACATATACGAAGATCCAACGGTCGGATCTTCGCCCATGACCACACAAAGCCTCTGGGACAGTCATATGATCATCATAACAAATTTACAAGTTCATCCAACGGTCATAATTTCACAGATCAAAAATCTAACGACCGAAATCGATCGAAATCACAAAATTCATAACTAATTCATACGATATCCGAAAAATGCGTATAATACGCCGAAATGATCGTATCGAAACATAGAATCATGAAATTGACAGAAACCAAATTTTAGACCTCCGGAGGTGGCCGGAAAAGGCCGCCGGAGTTAGGGACAGAGCCGCCACCGACCACCACCAATGGTGTCGGGGCCGAGCTTGTCCCCTTCGTTTCATCATTCGGAGCAACTTTCATAACTAGCACAAGACCTAAAAATGACCGGAAAGCATCGAAATTACCGATTTACAGTCGGCGGCCGGAAAAAATGCAGAAACCGGTGAGCTTGAAAACCGACGTGAAAACTGCAACCTCAGGCCCCGATCCCTTCTGGAAACTTGTTCAGAACTTCCTTGCGAACTCAACAAGCTTGGAATCACAAGAAACGATCGTGTATAGCTCGAGATATCTTGATCGAAAGTTTCGGTATTTCGATCCGTTCGGGTCGAGCTCCGACTAACGTGAAAACGTTAGACCCAGTTCCGGTCCTTCTTGGTGCTTGTAGAGGAAGTTGAGGCTAGCTCAATGAGACAAGAATCAAGTGAAATGATGAGTGTAGCTCGAGATATCGAGATCGAACCGAAAATGGACGTTTTCGGTTCGGGCTTCGCCGCCGCCGCCGCCACAGGCTGCGCCGCCGTGTGAGACTGCCTCCGGGAGCTAGAGCAGCTCGGGACGAACGCCTGGGACTTGGTTTGAGGTCGAGAGGTGGTCTGTGGAGGGAGAACATTTAAGGGGAAAATTTTCTCCTCTTTCGGCCGAGTACGGTTGTGTGAGAGAGAGAGAGAAACTGGTTTTTCCAGAAACGGGAGCAGAAGAAGAAAGAAGAAAAAAAAAAAAAAAGAAGAAAGAGGAACCGGTTGGGAAAAAAATTAGGGTTCCCAAAAATTTTTCTATATATACTTGTTTCGGAAAACTTCGAAATTCGATAACTAATTCAGGAAAAATCCGATCTTCGTGTTCCGCACGTGTACGGACTCGTATCGATGAGCTCTACAACTTTCATGAAGGAAGTTTCTCCAAATTTCGTACGTAGAAAAAGTCGATTTCTCAAACCGAGTATTTCGAGCTTTTCGTTAAAATAAACTTTTCGAAACTTCGATAATTGTAAAAATGAATGATTATCGAACATAAATTGTGAAATCGCATAATAATCATTCGATACAATAACTCGAAATTAAAATGGAAATTGCGGGTATTACAGCTAATGTTTTACACCCAAAAGATACTCCACCTAATTTTACATGAACCCAAATTTAACTTCCTAAGAAAGCCAGAAAGAACACAGAGACTGGAAACGAACAAAAGAAAAGCATGTGACCAATTCGAAGCCGCCAAAACATATGCCACGACACGCCGCCGCCCCGCCATGCCATGCGCTGTCGACCCGCGTCGTATGAAGGATGCTGACCAGGATCTCGTCCTCCAAGCACTGCAAGCTCTAGATCGGACCAGTCCAACCTTTGTGCTTCAGGGTGGCACCGAAACCACCATCACAGCCCATTCTGCCAAGCTTCCCAGAAAGCAACACTCGATGAGAACATGCTCATAAGCCCAAAACGTCTATTGCCCGTCAGACAGCAGTCCACACGCATCAAGCACAGCTCGGAGGCTCGCTCAGACGCCACGAGCCACCGGACGAACGTAGGTGCACGAACACGACAGTTGGCTTTTTTAATATTGAGTTCATTGCTATCATATGAAAATGGTATATTCAAGATTTTTTTCGTTGCACTTCTCATGCAAATTGATATTTATATATTTGTTGTTTGCTTGTATTTCCGTATTTGTTTGATGTGAAAAGAAAATACTCTAAATGTTTGACATAAACCTTGAAATATTTGTGGAAACTAAAAATGCACAGCATTATGCTGATTTCTCTTCCACCATCATTTTTTCAGTTGAACCAGCAATAGTAATGGCACAGTTGCTTCAAATAACCATCTATTCATATAAGAACTCAATGAATTGACTCATTAGTTACCATTATTGCTTTGGTATCTCATTAGCTGATAATCAATACAGATAGGTTGAAAATGTGCAATATTAAAACCAACAGGTTCACAACAATTTTCAAACTAATCATATATGTAGGGCTAACAAACATATATCATACAAGCATTTTTAAGAAAAGAAGCATGATAATGTATCCTTTCAGTTAAGCTAGTATACCTTAGGTGACAATGGTGACATGACCATTGATAATGGTGAGTGAAACAAAGTTTTAGTGACATGATTTCTGAATCTATCATCTGACCAAAATGTTTACTCAATCAAATAAACAAATCATCAAAAATAAAAATAAATCAGTTAAAACATAAAAAAGATGCCTCTCTCTCTCTCTCTCTCTACACCCTTGGCGCAAACTCTAGGATCGACTTCATTTTCTTCAATCTCGTTGGCCACACCATTCTGATCCGACAATTTTTGATTCTCTGTCACCTCCCCTTGTTGCCTTTGTTTTCTTAGTATAAGAATTTTATGTGTTGCGATTCCCTATACAAAATATTAGGTCTTAGGTCTAGGTTAGAACAATGTTAGTGTTTGAGTTGAAGACTAAAACTATTGAAACACAAGATCAACATCCAACTAATCTTTGTGAAGGTCTTAAAGGTAAATCATTCATTACATATATCATTGCATCTTTAGTTCTCTATTGTGCGTTGTCAAGAATGATAACCCTGTTTCAAACTCGAAAATATCTCAGTGGTGTCAATGCATATTTATTTTCAATTTTCTAAGAAAGATGTCTTGGTAGTCAATATTACCACTGTCTGATTTATAGGGTTGCATATTAGTTGTTTTAATTGACTGTGAGGAACAAGTGAATCTGACTGTTGAAAACAAATGCACAATTTTAAGTTATTATAATTTCAGCTTAATTTTAAAATACATGTGGTTGAGATGCATTTATTCCTCAAAACCTCTTAAAATTGTCCACTAGGTAAGCAAGACTATAAGTATGCATATCCTTTCCATTTGAAAAAAAATCAGTTTTTCTTCCATAATATCTTTCAGGGATGATACTTTCCGAATAGAATCCCATTAGATTTTATCATCCTTGATTTTCTAAGGCCCATAGTGTGCATATATATATAGAAGAAAAGAAACGTTTTTATTATTGTGCTTCCATAGAACATTTGAACACATCTTTTGTTTGAGAAAGTTTTTTATTGCAAAGAAAACCTAGAGCTTAAATTGAGAATTGTTAATTTACTTGTTCAATGTTGAAGTAAATTAATGAGTCACACATATACTTTCATCTCATTCATGCCATTGTGCGTGTCCGAGTATCCCATGAGGTCAGTTGGGTGTTAGTGGCATATGAAACACACATAATAGATCGGGCAACAATATTTATTCAAGGAGACGAAGGGGACCAATTCAAAAGGTGAAGAATAACAAGGTGGTAATTGTGCAACTAGACAAAGAAGTATGGTCAAAAATAGCCGTGATTGATCAAAGCTATTCATGTTGGTTGTAAGACCATATGTGCTTGTTCGTATTCACTTAATGCATTGCTTTGATTGGCTTTTAGAAGTTAAGGTTGGGGTTTAGCATAGCGGGCCGATACCTGGCACCCAAAAATAAGTCCACTTGGGTTTGGGTTACAGTTTCGTCCATTCCAGAATTAATGAGGAAAACGAGACCTTATTGGAATCAAGTAGCGGAGATTGAATAGGAAACGGCAATCAATAATCCTTCGATGGCAAGGAACAGTTGAAACCTTAGTATAAATACCAGGTTTCAAGGACGGAAAAAACACAACTCTCAAATCAATCGAACAGATTATCAAAGCCTCTCCGGAGCAAACCTACTTGCAACCTGCTTGCAAACCAGCGAAGCAATGGTAACGCCCTCGCAACCCAGTGAAGTTAAAGTCATGCTTTAGCAAATCCTGTGCTTTCTCCTCAACTATCCTGTGATTGCTCTGCTCAACCTACAACGTTGAGTATCGACTCGGTTTCACGAAGAGATCACAACCAAAGTCCTTACCCGTAAGGCAAAGAAGTCCTTTTTCCGAAAGGTATAGAAAAGAACCTTGTGACGAGGTTAGTGCTCTCCTCGTCCACAACATTTGATTCAAGAAGTCAGGTCAAGGGACTCCCCGACGACTGCACCCCATGGTGCTGGCACGCCTGCGCACACGCTCAAAAGAGACAGTTTGCAACCAACTGGTTTTGGAGCCAAACATTTTGGCACGCCTAGTGGGACTCTAGCATAACGTGTCTTCGTGAACGTAATCATTGGAAAGTCAAGCAAGAACCCTTACCAAAAGGTTTACGCTAACTGCCCAAAACATAAGACCTCCAGTTATAGACCGCATTCTCGCACTGACTGTCGTGGTCTTTCTGAAACACAGGTGACAGAAAAGTTCTCTCTCGACTCACCATCAGACATGTCAGCTGTACCTGAGATGAATTAGCTATCCGCCACTGAGGGTGAGAAATCTCCTACTGCAGAGACATTATCCTCCGCAGCCACAACGGACGAGGAGACCCCTGAATCTAAGTTTGAACCCATCATTATCTCTAAGGATGCTAGCCTGGAAGAACGTATCTGTATCCTTATGCTCAACAACAAGAATTTTGGAAAGCATCTGGCCTCTTCGATTGTAAGATCAGAGCAGCAGATGCGCGAATATGATCAGCGAATGGAACGAAACATCCAGGAGGCCAAAGAACATGCACGTCGCCTTACTAAGGAGGCCCGAACGCATGGTGACAAAATTGCTGACACCACTCGTGCGTAGTATGATGAAATTCTGAGTGTTGTTAACATTGTTAGCACCCAGAACAAAGACACTGCGGCCAACATCGCGGCCATGTGCAAAGACAGTTCTAACCTTGCTACAGAGGTCGCCATGCAGAGAGCTGAGTTGAACCAGGCTAAAGAGGTTTTGAACAAAGCTTTAGGAGATCCTAATGCTATCCTTGGTTCACTTGGTCAGCCCTCTGGGTCTAGCAAGTATATACCACCGAATGCTCGAGAGAAGGCTAGCAGCAGCACGGCTACACCATCTACACCGGCCGTTACTGCGCCAATTAAAAGCAAGGAAAAAGCTCTGTAGATTGGTGGAACAAAAGCTACTCCTCAAGCCTCGCAGAAGAGTAAGATCCTGAAGACTGATGAAGGCACTCCTACCAACCCTGTCGATTCACTCAATACGACAGCGATGGGGCAGAGAATGTTTACCATGAACTCCTAGATAATTATTACGACATTGACCAGACAAGAAACCCAATTAAGATAAAGGCTCTGATGAAGGATGCATGCCCACCAGCGATAACTCTCCAGCAGCCTGCTTCTAGAACCGTCAGGCTAGGAGAGGGGACGATGACAGCTAGCCAGGCCATACCACAACAGACAGCTTACGAGACTGTGGAAACTCCTCCTCCCCCTCCCAGTCCAGACTATGTGAGACGCGATGAGGTTAAGGAGATGATCAGGATGGCCAACCCTAGGGCCCAGGTGGATGGAATCTATGAGGGACCCTTCACACCGTATATAATGCTCGCGCCTTTTCCCAGAGTCTACAAAAATATAATCTTTTCTACTTTTTCAGGGGAAGACATCGAGAATGCGGTAACTCATCTGGCCAGGTTTAGAGTGCAATGCGGCCAGTATCAGAATGATGAAATCCTCAAGTGAAGGATCTTTGGCACCTCCCTCTCAGGAGCTGCTTTCAGATGGTTTTCTAAGCTCCGCCCAGGATCAGTGGCTGATTGGCCAGCAATGGAGAAGCTCTTTCGAGAAACATTTGGAACCACAGAACCAGAAGTTAACTTGGCTTCTCCCACTCAGATGTCTCAGCAACCCACCGAGTTTGTCGTGGCATACCTTCAACGTCTCCAAATTCATAAGGCCAAACTGAACATGGTATTGCCTGAGAAAGAAATGGTTAAGTTGGCAATCAAGGGTTTGGAGCCCCGCCAGCGAAAGAAGCAACATGGCAGCATGATTCAATCCATGGGAGAACTTATTACGGAGGTCGGCAGCTTTGAACATCTTCTTAGGGAGACTGATGCTAGAAAGAATTCATCCAAAGGCACTTACATGCCTGGAAAACACCGTACAATGGCAGCGTTGAGCTATCAACCAGCTACTTATGATCCTTATTACCACCATCCTGGTGAAGAAATTATCCAGTTCGAGGAGGATGAAGAAGAGAATAATGTCTCTGCCTTTGAGCTAACAGGAAGAAAGAACTCTGCTTTAAAGCAATTGAAAATACCCAAGGAACCTGTCAAGCTCAAGTCTGTAGCCTTCACTAAACCTGAGTTCGGCGACGTATACATATGATGCCAACAAGGCACATGAGATTTTAGATGAGATGATGGCTGCAAAGATGGTGAAGACAAACTTCGGCCCTTTCTCTAGACCAGATCAGCTAAAAGGCAAAAAGTATTGGGTCAGCATGGTCGAGGTCAACTGGGCCAAACAGAACCAGAGGAAACCAACCTTGGATTTGACCACTAGTGGAACAGAAGAAAACGAGGACGAGACCCTAGGCAAGAAGAAGACTAGACCTACAAGCGAGGCCTCACCAGTGATCCTTTTCTCACGATGCAAGGAAGAATGTGGCATCCCAGTGTCACAGAAGAACTCGAGCAGACTTTTCGCTTTGGCTCTTTCCCGCCAATCAAGTGGGCTTCGCCATCACGAAATTATCAACCTTCTAGCCCCAAAGGGAGAAGTAGAGAGGGAATCACCACCATCCCCAAAAGATTCAAACTTCTTTAAAAAGTTGAGAGCGGCCGCGGCCGAATAGAGACAGGATAGGAAGAATAGAGATGTCTTAACAAAACCTTACATCATCCTGCTTCAACCTCCACTATTAAAGAAGGCAAGTGGTACACAAGAGAGAAAGGGAAAGCGGTGAAAATCAGCCCTTCTAAGAAAAGGAAGCTGCAACACAGGTTTGTAGAGGCCAAGCGAACACTAGAGGCTCTAGATCAGGACCTGATTAAACCCTCGCAATTGGTCAAATCTCCCGAACAATACAAGAAGGAGATGGAGGCACTGGCCGCTAAGCCATTGGTGGCTCCCCGCAGTTTCTAAAAGCAAGCACGATTGAAGTCAGGGGACACTAAGCCGAGTGTTTTCTGCAGGATTACAAAAGACATGACACCTCCGCCAGTTAGGAAAGAAAACTCGCCATCTAGGCGACCACATGTCAGACTCAGGTTGTTCCACGAAGAACCAAAAGCCAAACCCTCAGTGTTTGGGAGACTGGGGGGCAAGGGCAACACCGCGGAAGCTTTACAGTGGAGACCTAAAAAGATCCAAAGCATAGTGATGACACCCCTGAAGGAAAGCTCAACAGCAGAGCAAAGTTCAGAACCTCCAAAGCAGTTGGAAAAGGAGCAAGAACACAAATAGGGTGAAGCGAAAGGCCTCATAGAGGAATCCTTAGTCGATCTGCTAGTCAAACAGTTCAACACTGACGTACCGATGGATGAGCCCGAGCTTACACTCTGAGGAGGCCATGGACAAGATGGATATTGTTGACATCTCGTGTAACATGGTTTACGTATTACCCGCAAGATTTGCGCTTCCAGTCACTACACAGGAATGTGTAGAAGCTGAGGAAGATGTCGAACAGCCTTTGCAGATTACCTCAACACCGACTACACCGATTGAGAAGGCAGCCCCGTCGGAAACCAATGACGTTGACGGCAGGGATTTCCTCATGAGCTTCACAAAACCCACACCTGCTATGGTCCAACACATGCGACCTTTGTATATTACGGCGGAGATCGACGGTAACAAGGTTAGCAAGATCATGGTGGATACCGGAGTCGCAGTCAATGTCATCACTACCAGGACTATGCAGCTGCTTGGAATCAAGAAACAAAAGATCCTATCTACGTCCCTAACGTTTAAGAATTTTGCGGGGACAGTAACGAAGACGTTGGGCCTACTATTCCTGCGAATCAAAGTTGGTCCCTCAGAAGGAATACATGCGTTCTTCGTCATAGATTGCTACACAGCCTATAGTGCAATTTTAGGCCGCGACTGGATTCATCGAAGCTATTGTGTTCCGACAACTCTCCATCAGGAGTTGATGATGTGGAACAGGGTCACTGACCAGGCTGAGGTGATCAAGGAAGATCCTCGCCCATTCCCTGTTTCCGTGAATTACGTAGATGCCAGGTATTACTTGGAGCCAATCACTCCATTGCAGGTTAGCGGGCAGGGGTGACGGCCTCAGAATTAGCACAGCGGGGGCTCACGCTAGTGAAGGAAGACATGGGAAGGCCTGGATATGCTATGCCCAATCCCATAATTGATTGATGGATTACGACCTCCAGCAGCGGGAATGAGGCCCTCCACTCTCTGTACGAACGTCTATCTTCGTACTTGGTGGAGAAGGAGGCCTATGATAGAATTGCGACTCTGGAAATTGTCAACGAAGAGTTCTCTGACCAAGAAGCGGAGGAAGAAGAAATCCAGCTAGCACCAGCAGCATTGGATGACACACCTCCCAAGGTTAGGGACCCTACCAAGAAAGTTAACCTTGGAACTGCGGCTGAGCCTATGGAAGTGGCTATCAGCGCGTATTTGGAACCTAGCAAGAAACAGAGGCTCATCGACCTATTGCAAGAATTTAAAGACTACTTCACGGAGAAATATGAAGATATGCCAGGCCTCTCACCGGACTTGGTATGCCACCAGCTGCCAACACTTCCTGACAAGAGGCCTGTGAAGTAAGAGCCGTGAAGAATGAACTCTGAGACCCAAGTCCTGGTCAAAGAGGAGGTTGAAAAGATGCATAAGTCATGCATTATAAGAGTTTCCAAGTACAATAAGTGGCTATCCAATATAGTGCATGTACACAAAAAGAATGGCAAAATGAGGGTCTGCGTGGATTACAGAGACCTTAATTCGGCTACACCTAAAGACGTCTACCCCATGCTGGTCGCGGATATGTTGGTAGACACAGTAGCAAGGCATGAATTACTATCCTTCATGGACGGCACTACAGGGTATGACCAGATTCCGGTTGCAGAGGAAGACAGACATAAGACCGTGTTTCGTTGCCCTGGGTTCGCAAGTGTTTTCGAGTACGTGGTCATGCCTTTTAGACTGAAGAACGCAGGAGCGACCTATCAGCGTGCTATGAAACTGACCTTCCACGACATTCTTGGGAAGATTTTAGAGGTTTATGTCGATGACGTGGTCGTGAAGTCAAAGTAGCGCGGAGACCACATATTGGATCTCAGAAAGGTTTTTGAACACATGCGACTACACAAACTCAAGATGAATCCCACTAAATGTGTTTTTGGAGTACAAGCCTGAGATTTTCTGGGATTTATAGTCCATCAAAGGGGCATCGAAGTTCCTGAAGACAAGGCCAACGCGGTAATTAACGCATCTCCCCTGCGCACAAAGAAGGAGTTACAGCGACTACTGGGTAAGATCAACTTCTTACGACTCTTTATCTCTAACTCTGCAGGAAAAATCCAGCCTTTCTCCCCGTTGTTAAGGTTACATGGGCAGAATGAGTTTGTATGGGAACCCAAACATCAAGAGGCTTTTGAAAAAATAAAGGCCTATTTAGCGACTCAGCCAATGCTTGTTCCCCTTAGAGCTGGATTCCCATTAAAATTGTATATTTTAGCAGCTGAAGCCTCCATTGGCAGCCTACTCGCTCAAGACGATGAGGAAGGAGTCAAACATGCCATCTTCTACCTCAGTAGGACACTCACAGATTGTGAAACAAGGTATACTCCAATTGAGAAGCTGTGTCTTATGCTATACTTCTCCGCATGCAAGTTGAGGAATTATATGTTATCCTTCTCGACTTGCATCATCGCTCAAACCGAGTTGGTTAAGTATATGCTGTCGCAACCTATTCTGAGGGGTCGTATTGGCAAGTGGGTGTTAGCCTTGTCAGAATTCTTGCTCCAGTATGTTCCACAAAAAGCAGTGAAGGGTCAAGCTATCGCGGACTTTTTAGCGCATCATCCTATGCTTGACGTTCCAGCGGTAAGAGATTTAAAAGTTGCTATTACAATAGTGGATCGCCTGGATTTGGCATGCTTACCAGAATTCGCCCATCTATATCAAGCAATGATCTCTCTCCAGCCCTGGGTATTGTATTTTGATGGATCCAGAACAGACACACGAGCAGGGGCAGGAGTTGTCCTGGAAAATCCAGCAGGCGATCATTTTTCCTATTCCTTCCTGTTAGAATTCTGGTGCACCAACAACCAAATAAAATACGAGGTCGCGTGGAGTTGCTGCTAGAATTGGGAGTGCGAGACATTCAACTATGCGGCGATTCTTTACTCGTGATCAATCAACTCCGTGACGCATATAAGTGCTCAAGTGCATTCCTCATGCCATACTTAGACCACGCGCTTGAACTTTTAGTCCAGTTTGAGGATGTGGACTTAGAACATATTCCCCGCGAGCGCAACTTTGCTACTAATAAACTAGCTCAATTGGCTACAGGGATTACATTGAAATATGGCGTTCGCGAACGGATCCTCAAGATGGAGAAACGCACGTTGCCTTCTTAGTTCGCGCGTTCTGACCCACCAGATGAACCTATGGTCGCGGTTTTAGAGCCTATTGATGTGGACTGGCGTATTCCTTTGATCGATTACCTCAAGCAGCCTGGCCCCACAACAGATAGGAAGATCCGTTTTCTGGCTTTGAATTATTTCCTCCGAGGAGACGAGGTACGCCGACGTGGTGAAGACGGCATGGGCTTCAGTTGTGTCTATGGTCGTGACGCTAAGCGCTTAATGCGAGAAGCACATGCAGGCGTGTGCGGAGCTCATCAGGTAGGTCCGAAAATGCGCTGGCTCATCAGGAGACATGGATATTACTGGCCCAGCATTTTGAAAGACTGCATCGCTTTCTCGAAGGGTTGCCAGGACTGTCAAGCACATAGACCAGTCCAGCATATTCCCAATATCCCCATGCAGCCTATTACCAAGCCTTGGCCTGCGCGTGGCTGGGCACTGGACTTAATTGGAATGATTCATCCTCACTCTACACTCTAGCACAAGTTCATCATCATCGCTACGGATGTTTTCACCAAGTGGGTGGAAGCTGCGCCTTTGAAAGAGGCTTCCGGGGCTACCATTCGCCAATTTATTTTTCAAAATATTATATGCAGGTTTGGCATCCATATGTATTGGTCTCAGACATGGGGCCAGCGTTTATAGGTGGTGATGTGGAACAGCTAGTCAATGACTTGGGCATCTAGTTTGTCCATAGTACACCCTATTACACTCAATCCAACGGACAAGCGAAAGCCAGTGACAAGATCGTCATCACCTTACTAAAAAAGATGCTTACAGAAAACCCTTTCCCAGTTTGGCTAGAGGATCTGCGACAAACCTACAAATGAGGAGCGTTATAAGACTGGACTTAGGGTATATATAACAAGAAGAATTTCAGCGCTTGCTTTGAGAATATCTTACCAGACGATTAGCATTTGGTTCGTCTCCTCCCCATGGATCGGTCCGAGGGTCAGCGCGGCTGCGTTTGTGGGCCAGAGCGATTGCAATCTGCGAAGATGGAGGAGGAAGAATCAAGTTAGACTTCAAGATAAAATACGCTAGCACTAAGTGAAAGGGAGTTCCTTACTGTTTTCGAGTCTTCATCATCAGAAGAATCCTCAACTTCAGGCTCAGTTGCTATTGCTTTTTATTTTCCCTTCTCGGTCTTATCTGTGGCAGGAGTGTTCGCGGTAGCCCGATTGCCCTACAACAGTAAAATCGGAGATAAAGAGATAGAAATAAGGGTAATAGGAATAGGAAGCGTTAATGAACTAGCAGTTAAGGGAACTTACCTCTTGGATAGGCTCGCGAATCACGATTCTAGCTTGAACAGGACGCGGGGGTCGCGGAGCCAGTTCTGGTGGTGGCGAGCGGGGTTCCTCTTCAGGAAAACGAGCGAGTAACTCAGCATCAGCATCGTAAGGGTACCTAGTCCCTCGAAGATAGTCACGAAGAGTTCATCATCCCTTTGTCTCCAACAATTGACAGAGACTTCTGACCACCATTGCTCGTATTCTTCAGTATTCCCATAAACAGGGGCGAGGGAATTGGCCCAATCAGGGAGATCAACCAGCGCAAGTGTACTTTGTGCTGGTGGAGGCCCGGTTGGGGGGCCAATTCTATGCCAGGAGGTGTTGTAGTTCTAAGCGTCGTAGAGAGGGAAGGGCACTAGCTGGACCAGACCAAGTTGGCGAGCAAAATGGTGAGGTGCGTAAAGCTCATAGCTGAGTTCCTCAGTAGCTAGTCTGATGTCTGAGCAAGAGATAGCGCGGCCGAAAGCCAAGCGCACGGACACTGTAATTGCTGTCCCCAGGAAGGAATCCGTTTTCGAGTGGAGATGGGAATCTTCGTCCAAGCACCAAATCACAGTATGGCATTTCATGCAGAACATACAGATAGGAGAAACACTCAGAGTATGGTGGGGATGCGTACCTTGCCTCGCGGCACAGCCATTAACCTAGAAGAGCGTTGGCCGGTGGAAGCAACGGGATGTCTTCGCGACGGAAGAAAGGAAAGTAAACCTGAATCCAAAAATCGAGGATCCAAAAGGGACCTAAGATGTTGGTGTCAAATGGATGCATGACAGCCTAGTACAGAGTGCAGTAGAGAGCGCCTAACACTGGTTGTCCCAGCCCAACGCTGCAGCCTTTGTAGAGGGCTGTTGCCAATGAAGTCCAAGGACCAGTGGGCTTGTTGGAGGAAATACAGAAAATGAATCGGCAGAGCCAATACTCTAGAAAAGCAATGCCTCTGGTGGCATTATGCTCCTTGCAGTAATGGGCCAGCCACCGTGGGTAAGAGGCGCTATGAGCGCTACAACCAGTCTGATTCATGGTCGAGGTGAAGGTGGTAGAGTCGAATTGACCATGCACGTATGGCTCCTCATCAATGGGTAACCCAGTGATAGTGAGGATATCGAGCAAGGTAATACCCATTTGGCCAAAGCGAAAGTCAAAGGTGTTGGTGGCGGTGTTCCAAAAACAGAGAAAGGCAGCAAGCGGAGAGCGATTGCCGCTGCACGGAAGATTAAAGCATAGATCGATCGTGTGGGTAATACCTACCGCGTTCCAGTGACCCAGATCTCGCGCTCGCGTTTCGTGATACCATGAAAGCTATGCGGCACTGACATCAGATGGCCAGTACCCTATTTTGGCTCGGTGGTGATGTGCACCCCAACTTCTGAAATCTCCGGGGGTCCTTCGGAGGACTGGAATGGGTCGTCGTATGGGCAGGCCATAAAGGGCGATAGCGTCGTCCGGGATGAAATCTCGCGGTGCTGGGCCCAGGCCGGCGAGATTATCAGAAAGCCTCAGTAACAACGGCTTTTGAATGGTAGTGTGGATGTGACAGCGAGCCCCGATACTGGTTCCCCAAGTGTGGGCGGCCCTCTCATTGATCTCTTCCTCCTGATCGATGATCATTTTCTTTGGAGAGGCCATTTCTGGTTTACAGTAAGAGGATGATGAAGCGAGAAGGGTTTTACGGGATTTAGGGGACTGAAAAAGTTTCTGATGTGACAAGTTTGAAGTGGCTTTAGTTTAAATAAGAGTTTTTTTGAGGGAAACGATACGATGAAAAGACGTTTCGCGAAGTGAACAGACGCAACCTTCATTACTGGCATCATTTTGATCAGCGAACATGTCGTTTAAGCCCCCTTCAATCAGTTACATTTTCACGAGCCTGATTTCAGGGCCTAGGGGGCAATGTTTGAGCCCAAAAGTATTTTTGGTAAGATCCTTTAGTGGGTTTAGCATAGCGGGCCGATACCTGCGGCCCAGAAATAAGTCTACTTGGGTTTGGGTTACAGTTTCGCCCATTCCAGAATCCATGAAGAAAACGAGACCTTATTGGAATCAAGTAGCAGGGATTGAATAGGAAACGGCAATCAATAATCCTTCGATGGCAAGGAACAGTCGAAACCCTAGTATAAATACCAGGTTTCAAGGACGGAAAAAACACAACTCTCAAATCAATCGAACAGATTATCAAAGCCTCTCCGAAGCAAACCTACTTGCAACCTGCTTGCAAACCAGCGAAGCAAGGGTAACGCCCTTGCAACCCAGCGAAGCTAAAGTCACGTTTTAGCAAATCCTATGCTTTCTCCTCAACTTTCCGGTGATTGCTCTGCTCAACCTACAACGTTGAGTATCGACTCGGTTTCACGAAGAGATCACAACCAAAGTCCTTACCCATAAGGCAAAGAAGTCATTTTCCAAAAGGCATAAAGAAGTCCTTTTCCGAAAGGCATAGAAAAGAACCTTGTGATGAGGTTAGTGCTCTCCTCGTCCACAGCGTTTGATTCAAGTAGTCAAGTCAAGGGACTCCCCGACGACTGCACCCCACGGTGCTGGCACGCCTGCGCACACACTCAAAAGAGACAGTTTGCAGCCAACTGGTTTTGGAGCCAAACAAACAAACCTCTTATGCTTGTGTTGTTTTCATTTTTGCTGTGTTGTTAAATGTATGTTGCTCGCTTCACAATTAATTTTGAAAATACGTGTTGGTGAGCTGTGACTGTTGGTAAGTAATAATTTTGATATTGTAAATGTCATAAATTCGATTTTCACTGACACAATAATGATGGAGTGAGCTGAGATTTTTTTTATTATTATTATTTTGAAAGTACGAAATTTAAGTCTCAATAATGATTGATAGGCACGAAAATCACCTGGCTGCAGTTTGGTTTTAATTAATTTTGAATTAAGCATAACGGGCCCATTTTGTGGTGTTGTCCATCATTGGTTTCGTCAAGGATATGGGATTGACCCGTATTTTGTTTGTTGGCGGCGTAGGGGTTTTGTTGAGTGGCCATGGGCTTTGATTGGGGGCGGAATATTAGTGGTTGTAGGTTTTGGTTGTCCGTTTATACTTTATAGGGGTTTGCAAGGGTGGTGCTGACGGTCCTTATAGTGTTGGTGGCATTGGCGGTTGTCCCAGTGGTGGTTAATTTGTTGGTCTGTTAGCCCTCGATCTGAGGAATGAAGCTTTTATCTGGGGCTGTGGCGTTTTTGCTCTTCCACCTTCATGGTGGCGCCTGGTGGCTCAAGTGCTTGTGACAGTTTTCAGTGCCAGTGGTCTCTAAGATGTTACATATTGGTTAGGTTGTTTTAATCGAATTGGTAGCTTTGATAGTGCTTTTGGTGGCAACGGGTTGTTGGCTGCTAAGTTTTGTTGTTGGCGTAGGTGGACTTCATCTACTTAGCTATTTGGGTCGTGGAGTGTGGTTGTGTTTGGGTTTCAACTTTCAAAAGATTGACCCAACTTATATAGATCGTCTACTAGGATTGGACCTAGAAAGGCCCACTGAGGCTTAAGGCTTTGGTTAGACCCTTAGTGATTAGGCATTGTCTTGTCCAAGCTGTTCTAAAAATGATCTTCATCGACCTTCTTATAGGGTTACTTTAAACTTTAAAGAAAGTGAAAAATGATAATTGAGTTCAACATAAAATTAAAATGAGAGATAGTATATGTGCTTGGGTTTAGCTCAAGTGGTGAAAGGTGGTATTTTTGTTACATTAGAGGAAAATCGAACTCCTGATCTAACGTAGTCATAACTCAATTCCTAATTACATCTCACCACTTTGAGCTAACTGCAAGGACCTAAATATTAAACTGAGAATAAAATTAGGGAAACTACTTGGAGAATATTAAATCAGAAATTTGATTCTCCTCCACTGTAATCCTAAAAAAAATATAAAAAAAACAAATTAAAAAAAAAAAAAACAAATGAGATAGTGCCTCATAAACTGCTTATTATCTTATTAACATAATGTTGTGCTACATCTTTCTCATCTTCTCTCGCACTAATTGACAACTTACAACTCCACTGACATTCTTATTGATCTTTTGTACACAAATTATTTGACGAAAATTATTACATCCTCAAATATAGTCTATTAATCTCTACAGTTCTGTATCACTATTAATGATACACTTACACTTGAATCTCTTCAAAGCAACAACGAGATATGATTGCATGCATGCACAAAAACGGCTAGGGTTTTGTTTGGAGAGGCAAAGAAATGGGTAATAGTTGCCAAAATTTTCTTTGCAAATAATGGCAAAGCTAAGAAAGAAAGCAGGATATATCTTGCATGAAACCCTCAATATCCCATTCTTCTCCAACTCTTAAGCTTCCTCCAGCTTCAGCTTGCCCAAATATGTCCTCGTCATCTACTTTAAAGCTCATATTACTCGCCGTGTTAGTAAAGCAATTATTATTGTTATCATTATGGAAGTGGTTGATATTGTTATTGCTTATATTATCAACTACTTGACCATTAGTATTCTCTATTAAACTTCTTCTACTAGTCTCAAGATGAGGAAGACAAAGATCACCTTCTATCCCCATTTTATGACCAGCCTCCAAGTATTTTCCGAAATCCCCATACTGCCCTTCTGGTAGCTGTGTCAAGCCTGTGTGATTCACGTAGTTCAGTAAAGAGGAACTGTCAAGCACAGAGAAGTTAGGAGCGAATGTGCTGTTGTTGATGACTTGCATGGATGCTGAGGATGAGGACGATGATGAGTCCATGTACATCATGCTCATCAACATGTCATGGTCATTGTGCATGGGGATAAATGGCGTTGTTCCCCCAATATTGACATTCGGCTCCGACGAATGATCACTCTCGTTCGGTGAAGATGTCGATGTGGAAATTTTGTTATTTTTCAACCTTTTTTTCAACGCCGAGTTCCAAAAATTCTTGATTTCATTGTCTGTTCGTCCTGGAAGACGTGCAGCAATCTGTGACCACCTGAATTCATTAAAACCCCAACAAAAAAGAAAACGATAACTGATTAATTATACGTATATATACATGATAATATCAGCTATGTATATCTGTTAGGTGCCTATCATGCAGACTTGATGAATGTAATTCATTCGTAATGTGCCTGTCTTTAAATGGATGCATATATAGTTAGTTGAGTTATAGCAAGTACGTACAGGCCAAGCTCACACAAGCAGACGAGCTTCGCGCATGAACAAGTGATAAATATAAATCATATACATGTGATAACCATATACATGACGTATACGTTAAAGTTATACCAACTAACTTGTACACTAGTAGTATTTCTCCTCCCTCTAATGGAAGAGGTCCCAAGTTGGAATCCTCCCTCTAATAAGCCCAAATTCTTTTTTTTTTCGTTGTTTGGTGCAAAATTTAAAGTGAGTCTAGTAATAATTTAATTTTCATTTTTTTTAAGTTAAAGATGATAGGAAGAATTAAGGGGAAAATTGAGGGAGAAAATAATGACAAATGAGATATATGTGATGGAGAATGTATGAAACAAAAAAAAATTGCAAATAATGAAATGCGAAACAAATCTGTAGTTTTGTTTTATATATTAATATTGTAAATGTAATTTTCCTTCCTTTTTTCTTCTTCTCAATTAACTGATGAAATTTTTGAAACCAAAAACAGAAATGTTATTAGACAAAATTTCTATGCGTGTGGGTGTGTTCTAGGGTGGGATGTCCACCGTCCGACCGGCAACCACTCTGTGGTTTTAACATTTAACCATTTGAACAGTGAGGCAAAAATTTGCAAAATCCGCATTGCCGTCATCTGAACCTAGCTCCATATCAAACACAAACCTATTTTAATGCCTATACCATCTGAATCAGAATGTATGTAGAACATATCACGTCTATAATACGTGTGTATACACATGCATCCTAAATACATATCCAACATCATCCATTACATATAACAATTAGTGAAGAGAGTAAGAGATCGAAGTGTATATATAGAGATCTAGAGTACACGTACTTGTTGCCAAGAATGGAATGAAAATGGATGATAAGGTGTTCTTCCTGAGGCGAAAATGCACCACGCTTGAGATCAGGTCTCAAGTAGTTAATCCAACGAAGACGACAACTCTTTCCACATCTTTGGAGACCAGAGTTTCTAGCAATGTCACTCCAACACCCTTGCCCATTGCTCAACATGTACCTCATCAACTTCTCGTCTTCCTCCGGCGACCACAATCCCTTCCTGAGCTTATTATTCATCATCTTATTCTTGCTGTTACTGTTTGCTTTTCCGTCTTTTCCCACGGCCAACTCTGGCTTTCTCATGATTAGAGTTTTTCGCTAGTTTGGTTTCAAATATGGTAATATCGATCAGATATGGGGTATGGAGGGAAATATAGAGTTTCAGGCTTTGTCTTGTTTAAGTGATGGAGATCTGAAAGAATGAGTATATAAGATGACCGATGAGATCGATGGCTTCATGCGGTGGTAATGGTGATGATGATGTTGATGGTTTGTGGGGTTTGCTTAAAATTATTTGCAGAGAGAAAGAGAGATTGTGTTTGTTGGTCGAAATATGGGTGGAGTGGAAAACGGATTGGAGGGGGACCTCCATATGAGATGCCTAGAGAGAGAAAGAGAGAATTGATTATGTGAAGTGGAAGCAAAAAATGTTTATACACAGAGCAGATAGATGGATGATATACGATCATTACCTTGTGAGTGAAGAAAAATGCATCGAAAAAGACAAGAAAGAGTCAAACACAAGAACACCAACTCCCTCTCTCTCTCTCTCTCTCTCTCAATATACACGTGAATTTGAAGTATAAGCCTAAGGCCCTAATCCCAGAGAGAGAGAGAGAGAGGGAAGAAGGGAGATATAGTACAGAAGTACTCTTTCTACACTAGGCAAAGTCTTGCAGTTTTGACACTTGTTTGTACTAATAATTAGTTTGGATTGTTTAGTTCGTTGCATGAATGAAACTTATTGAATTACCAAACATGCTTCTCAAGCAAATTTTGTTTCTTTCATTTTCGGATCTACAGTACCCTATTATTGGTCCTCTTTTGGTCAAATAAATGCATTCTCAATCTCAAATTAGAAGTTAAGATTGCGCAGCTAGCAGAATTAAACATGTCGACCAAGTACTGGCATGCAAGAGAATAAGTGCTTAACTAGTTGCCAACTCACGATAAATGAAATTGATAGTTTATAACTTTATAACTTTATAACTTGTGGGAGAATTGTTAAATTAAGGCATTTAAAATGTAGGTAACAAAGGGTTAAAGTTTTCTATTTATACAAGTTTTTTTGGAGAGTATTGAATCATGCTCCTTCAGAATTGAGGATATGTTTCATACTCTCCGAGAAGCTAATTTTATCCAATCCTATCATTTGATTAAAACTAACAGAAGAATAGATTTTGTACCCTCCTATTCCTGGCTCATATGGATACGAGATTATTTATTTAACCCATTAAAAGTCAAATATATAAGATTATAAGTTGGACCGAAGTCCATGAGGATATGAGATTAGTCGATCTGCGTCAGAGATTAGGAATGTCACAATGGCGAGTAGTCATCTTGTCATCGACTCCATGCACTGAATCCAAGCCTCAGCCGAAGCCAACCATTATGCTAAAAGCCTTGTCAAAATCACTAGAGAACTACAAGTCGAAGCTAGTCGTCCCAAAGCAATTCCAGTCTAGACCCGAGCCTATCCGTCATCCCTACTTTATACGTACAGTGGTCAAAGTTCGATATACAAAGAGTCGCCAGTTCCTCATTTTTGAGAAACAAAACTCGATTAACTGCCGCCCAGCAGGTTCAAAACTTCAAACACCATCCAACCCGACCAATATATCGGTAAAAAAATGGGCAAAGAAACAACATCAGAAATTATATGTTGTTATGCAAAAATAAAAATGTCTAACGTGAAGTTCAGTATTTACTAAAGAATATGGATAGCAACAGATTACCTACAAAAGCTTGCCTGGCCCGAGGTTAAATGCCTAACACAGGTACAAAACTTAAGAGCCAATCTATATTAACTGAATTATGAGAGTTCTGTTGGCATTACTTACTAGACAAGCTGATCCATATATTCTTATCCAAAAGCCCTGGTATATCTTAACATCTCATCACGTAATTCTGTTAATTGACGTATGTACCAGAATCGGATCTATTAAGCCAACACAATTTGAATTTTATTCCATAAACTATGCGCCATTTGGACAGCCTTTGGATACAAGCATACAAGTTCCACATTTTTCATAATATATTAAACACAGCCTTGTATTGGCAGTACAGTTAGCTTTTCTAGAGCATTTTCTCTCTTACCAAATCCTGCCGTCCCTGCATGTTAAAATCTAAGACTACCTAGCAAGTCATTTTCCAATCCAAATGGCAAATCAGATTACAAGGCAGTCATATTCAATCCCTCGAGGTAATTATCAGTTACTTATGTTTGTTTACCAAAAGATGACACTATCACATTTTTTTCAGGGAAAAAGTAGCGAGTGGAAAACTCTCAAGCTACTCAAATGTTTGTAAAAGCTCTTTCTGTTTTTCTACAGCTGTCCAAGATAGAATCGAAAAACTAGTGCTTTTGAGGCTGCCCCAAGCAACATGCCTACTTGGTTACAAAGACAAGAAAGACCAACTCACCTGAATCCATTCAGTCTTACACCTTGTACTACTACAAACTGAAAATATCGCATCATTGTTGAGGGAATCGAATCTGTCTTTAAATCTGGGTGAGTGCAGTGAATTGCCAAATTCTTTCCTGCAGAGCAACAAATCATGAGCTGAAAAAGCACTAGTCAGAAAACTTGTGAAAGAAAAGGTGGACAAATTAATCCGCTTTGATCCCCACAACTGGTTTCACCTTTTATTCCTTGTAGCAGCTGATGTATGATGGCATTTCTTCGTCAAACTTTTCAAGGTGGAAAAAAAAAAAAAAAAGTGAGGAAGGGAATGATCGAGCAACCAATGGGACAAAAAGCGCATC
Source organism: Rosa persica (assembly GCA_025331145.1). Taxonomy (NCBI): domain Eukaryota; kingdom Viridiplantae; phylum Streptophyta; class Magnoliopsida; order Rosales; family Rosaceae; genus Rosa; species Rosa persica. Next base: position 1,639,387 of record WFKR01000001.1, on the reverse strand, counting down.
CACGGAGATATCAATAGTAGGGAAGGAAAAGGCTACAAAATTTGAAAATCATTAACCAAACTGACAATTGCTCTTGATAAAAAAAAAAAAAAAAAAAAAAAAAAAAAACCGACAATTGCATATGCCACAAAAATATTGCAAAGGAATATATATAACTTGGAACAATAATGTTTTGTTCATTTTCAAAATTAAATAAGAGAAACAAAAAACAAGTAAAAATACGCGAGAGTCTTTTCTTTTCATTTGAGATTAGCACATTCCGGGGGATCCTCGTAGCTAGATAACAATTACCAGATCCGCCATCATTCCACTTGCCATCAAGCCAAGCTCTGCACAAATTGCCATTTTCATCATTAAGGGTCTCAAGAAAACAATGACAAAGTGATGCCTTTGGACCTGAATGGTCACTGTAGTATCAACTAGGCTAGCCGCTTATAGAGGACAGTTACAAACAATTGAGCACAAAAGCTCATTGAAATTTTATTTTTGTTTTAGGGAATCAAAAACTGAGAGAAAATCGCTGTGCATTCTCATTAATAATAGGGACCTCTTTATATAGATGATTACAATATATAGAATCTAAACAAACAAGGAAAGTAATTCTACATTGAATAGGATTCTAAATCCTTCTATAATCCTATTAACACTAGGTCAAGTAACCTAGAATTTGTGTCAAACACAAAATAGAGATTTCTTTAAACACTTCCCCTTGTGTTGCCCAAACGCAGTGCTCCTCTCTTTGCCTCCCTAAAAACCTTGCCGAGTAACAAAAACCTAGTGAGACAAAAATAACCTCGGTCGAAGGAGAAAACGAGCACAACACACCCTTCACGTTTCGAGGTGAACATGTAGACATTTCCCCCTAATGTCTGCGCTTCCCCCTGATGACAACGATCATGGGAGTTCAGATAGTTTCCGCAAACCAATTCTTACCACATGTTTTTCGAACGTGGATTTAGGCAATGACTTTGTAAACAAATCTATCATATTGTCCTCAGAACGAACCTGGTTTACTTTGATCTTGAGGAGTTTCTGTTGTTGCTGATTATAGAAAAATTTGGGCGCTATATGCTTGGTGTTGTCGCCTTTGATGTAGCCTTGCTTCATTTGTTCAATGCAAGCAGCATTATCCTCACAAATGCTCGTTGGCTCATCTGTGGTAGACTTCAAGCCACAATTACTTCGAACATGCGTAACTATGGATCGTAACCATATACATTCATGAACTGCTTCGTGAAGAGCAATAAACTCTGCATGATTCGAAGAGGTAGCGACTAAGGTCTACTTTGTAGACCTCCAAGATATCGCGGTGTTTCCCATGGTGAATACATAACTAGTTTGGGAACGAACTTTGTTTGGGTCAGAGAGATACCCAGCATCAGCAAAACCTTCCAAAACACCTATATCGTTTTGGGATGGGGAGAGGGAACGCAATCCACCATGTGTGGCGTTCCGGTTATTTGATGGGTCCGAATCCATCACATCTCTATAGGGATAGAACAAGCCCATATCGATCGTACCACTTAGGTATCGAAAGATATCTTTAACACAGTCCAATGGCATCGTGTTGGCGCAGAGCTATATCTAGCTAACAAGTTCACAGCGAAGGAGATATCCGGTCTCGTGCATTGTGCTAAGTACAATAATGTGCCTATTACACTAAGATATGGCACTTCTGCCTCTAGCACTTCTTCGTCGTCATCTTTTGGATGGAATGGATCCTTCTTTGGATCAAGACTACGGACGACCACTGGGGTGCTTGAAGGCTTAATCTTATCAATATTAAAATGCCTAAGCATCTTTTGGATATAAGCTGATTGATGAATCAGGATACCATCTTCACGGTGCTTAAGTTCCCAAGATCTTTCATCTCAAACTCGGATTTCAAGTGTTTAGCGGTTTCGCTTAACTCTTTAAGGGTGCCAATTATGTTCATGTCATCGACATAGACCGCTACTATTGCAAATCTGAAACTTGTCCTTTTTATGAACACACATGGGCATAGTTCATTGTTGACATATTCATTTCCAATCAAGTAGTCACTTAGACGGTTATACCACATCCGTCCGGATTGTTTCAATCCATATAGTGAGTTTTTAATCTTATAGCTAACGTGCTCCATGTTTTAGAGCCACTTGATTTGGGTAACTGAATTCCATCTGAAACTTTCATGTATATTTTCGTATCTAGATCCCCATATAGATACGCTGTAACCACGTCCATAAGCTACATGTTCAGTTTTTCAGAAACTACCAAACTGATAAGATAGCAGAATGTTATGACGTCCATTACGGGAGAATAGGTCTCCTTGTAGTCAATTCCAGGGAGGTGTGAGAAGCCTTGCGCCACAAAGGGAGCTTTGTACCTTACAATCTCGTTTTTCTCATTACGTTTTCTAACGAATACCCATTTATGACCAACTGGTTTGGTGTTGGGCGGTATTGATACAATTTTGCCAAATACCTTTCTTTTCGTTAGAAAATCAAGTTCTGCCTGGATCGCATCTTTCCATTTTTGCCAATCAGCTCTACGTTGGCATTCATCAACGGAGCGTGGTTTGATGTCATCAGCTCTACTGAATACGCGAATACATCATCAATGATGATGGAGCTTCTTTCCCACGTCCCACGTATACTAGTGTAATTCACAGAGATCTCTACGTTCTCAGGGATAGGTTCTGACATTGAGGCGTCCCCCAATGATGTCTCTTAGACATAACCATAATCCGAAACATTCTCATGGGACTGATTTTGAGTATCGATGATCAAAGGATTTGTTTGTGCCTCATTCACTCGTTTTCTAAGGCGAGTATCCTTCGAACCAATTGGTCTACCATGCTTCCTTGCTGGACATGTGGCCATAGATGCCACATCATTTCCATGCTGGGCAATGGCGCCATCTCTTGGTGTCACAAGAGTGGTGTTATGTCCATTATTAGGGACATCAATCCTTACAAGCACGTTTGCAGCAGGTATGTGTGATCTCGTCACTATGGCAACATCAGAAAATGCATCAGGCAGAGTATCTGCTACATTCTAGAGTTCAAGTTCAGACTGTACGGTACGGGGATCGAGATGAGATATAGTGGGGATAGACCACGACAATTCCTGTCTTTCATGTTAAACATATGTGTTCTTATCTCCCCTTAATGATGGGAAGACTATCTTATCAAAGTGACAATCCGCAAATCTAGCCGTAAAGAGATCGCCTGTCAAGGGTTCAAGATAGTGGACGATGGTTGGAGATTCATAGCCAACATAAATGCTCATTCGTCGTTGAGGACCCATCTTAGTACGCTATGGCGGCTTAATAGGCACATAAATAGCACACCGAAAATGCGTAAGTGCGAGATATCAGGCTCGTACACAGTCAGTAGCTGTAACGCAGAATAAGATTGAGTTGCAGTGGGTCGTAGACGAATTAGCGTCGCTGCATGCAATATTACATATCCTAAACCATAAATAGAAAGACTGGTGCGCAAAACCAATGTCTGGACTATCATTTGTAGTCGTTTGATAGCAGCTTCTGTAAGACCATTTTGGGTATAAACATGGGGAACTGGATGCTTAACATCAATCCCCAATGACATGCAATAATCATCGAATGTTTTCAATGTAAACTCCCCAGCATTATCAAATCGAATTGACTTAATTGGATGGTCAAGGTAGTGAGCCCGTAGATGGATAATCTGGGCAAGGAGTTTAGCATAAGCAATATTACGAGTGGACAACAGCACGACATATGACCAGTGTGTCGACACATCAACCAATACCATAAAGTATTTAAAAGGTTCGCATGATGGTTGAATTGGTCCACAGATATCCCCTTGGATTCTCTGTAAGAATGGAATAAGTATTTTGGGATCCTTTGCGTAGGACGGTCACGGTCCTAATTTCCCGAATGAACAGGCTTTGCAGAATGATCGTGGGACCTTAGAAGCAACCAATGAGGATTTTGGTTGGACTGGAGCGTCTGTAGTGCTATTAGAAGCAAAATGTGTGACTATGTACATCTTCCATTATGGCGTTAGAGCCATGGAAATTGGTGTGTGTGGCATAATGGCCACTAAGAGGAACAACCATGGCATCATGCTCATGGTTAGCGCCATTTATGGCGTCATCACTAGGGACAGGGGCGACCTTTCGGCGGCCCAAGACAGCAGCATCACCAGAGGCTGTAGTTTTTGCGGTTTTCCTAAGTCTGGGAATCAATGTTTGATTCTTGCTTCTTCTCACTCTGAAGAATGGATGTCTGTGTGAAGTCTTTAGTATATGGAGCATCATATCACAACCAGGATGTCCTAGTCGGTCATGCCAAAGCCAATATGTGTCTGAATCTAAGAGATCTTCTCTTATGACATTATTGGATTCAATTGGTCGAATTGTAGTGATATAAAATCCACTAAATTGACATGTAAGCTTCTCTAAGATACGCTTTCTACCGCAATCATTAGAGGTAATGCAAAGGAATTATATTTCATTCTCATTGTGCCTTTCCGCATGGAATCCGTTGGCTCTTATATCTTTAAAGCTTAATAAGGTTCGATTTTCCTTAGGAACGTAGAGAGCTTCAGTGACTTTAATCAAGGTGCCATTTGGCAAAAAGAATTGGGCCATTCCATGTCCTTGAACTAAACCTGATGGCCCAGCCATCATAGTCACAGAGGAATATGTAGGAAACATCTCTAAGAATAATTGCCAATATCGTAGAATGGTATGCGTAGTCGCACTATCCACGAGACATTGTAGTTCATCCATTCCTAAAAGAAAAGCTCATAATAAAAAAAGAGTCATAAATAAAAAAACTCAACTTTTATTAATAAGTCAAACGGAATTACATCATCGTTTCTTTAATCAAAGAAAATCTTCCTAGATGTCGGTAGAGCAAGGCTCGCTTAAGTACCACTTATCTCAAAACCTTCCTAGACATCACACTTACAAGGAGTACACCTACTTTGAAGAAAGATTAAACCATTGGCATCTACTACAAATAATATGGCAATTGCCTACATCTCTTGGAAAATAAAAGACTTAATCAAAATCGCCAGTTTCTGGGTCTTGATCTTTATAGTCTTCCACCCTTAGATTGAGATTGCCATCTTGATCTTCTTGGTCCATGTAGTTGGCCACCCTTGCTTCACGATACATCTTGTATGCATTTGCAATGTTCTGGGATGCACTACACTTCTTTGCCCAATGTCCACTTGATCCACATCGAAAACAAATATTTTTATGGTCAGGCTCCCTTGATCGAGGTGCATTTGACGCATGATTTGGACGGCTATTGTTCTTAGTGGCGTCACCACCATGACCGGAGGCTCCGCCTCTCTCTCTCTTTACACGTTGACCTCCACGGTTCCGTGCACGCCTATCTTGGCGATTTCCTTCCTCTTTAGGGCGAGAATATGGACTAGAACATCCAGAATTGTCCCTACTCTTAGGGTTTCGCTCCTTACATCCTCCCTTGAGGGCACGACTATAGTTAGACTCCGAAATAGACTTAGTTCCCATGGGTCTAGCAATATAGTTCTTCACAAGGATATTGTTGTGCTTCTCAGCTACGTTCATGGTGCCAATGAGCTCATGAAACCTTGTGATACGTCCTGCATTTACATCAATTCGATAATTCTTCGAAATCATCAAGGCAGAGAAGGGGAAGGTAGAGAGAGTCTTCTCAAACAACATCGTATCAATTATGGTTTGTTCATAGAACTTCATCAAAGACTTAATACGAAGGGCTTCCGAGTTATAATCAAGTACGGACTTGAAGTCACAGAAGCGGAGGCTATGCCATCTCACTTCTAAATTTGGAAGCAGGGAGTCACGACGTTGCCAAATCACTGCTCAAGTTCCACCCATAGTTTTATGGGGTCTTCCTCATTGAGGTATTCACTTTGCAGCGCATCATTCATATGTCTGGTCATGAGAATTATGGCCTTGGCTTTATTTGCTTTGAAAGCATGAGTTTGCTCTATAGAAAGCACATTCTGACTAGGCTCTTAGATAGTTTCTAGAAGTCCATCAGCCTTAAGATGTTGGCGCACATCTCGGACCCACCTATGGTATCCTGCGCCAGTTGTCTCTAGTGGAACAAAGTTCAACTTATTCAGGTAACTCATCCTGAAAAACAACACAAGATTAGGGTTAGTTTCGGAGCATAAAAGGCTACCACAAAAACAATAAGAATTTCTTAGCGTAGTCGCTTCCAAGAAATAAGGGATTTCTCAGCGTAGTCGCTTCCAAGAAATTAGGGATTTCTCAGCGTAGTCGCTTCCAAGAAAATCCGATTCCAAGAGGGGTTTTGGATTAGATCGAAACAATGATGTATGTGGTCGATCGTTTTTCTTCTCAACAAACTCTAAGTTTGGAGGACTCTACAGGCTCCAAGCTTGGAGTGAGCACGAACCCCCACAGTTCAGCTTTTAAGTCTCCCCTATGAAGAAGAAATGAGGGTAGAAGAAGGGATGCTGGTAGTCCCAGAGAAAAAGAAGAAGAATTTGAAAAACTTCAAAAACGGGAACTTTTAGAAAAATTTACCTTGAAAAGATGCCGGAAATCTTGGTAGGAAAAGGGGTGTTAAAGAGACCGAAAAAAGATGTTGGAGTCACCGGAAAATCGGTAGGAAACTGATGGTGGCCTGAGGTAGGCCGGGATGTGCAAGGCTGCTGCAGGGGTTTTGCGGAGGCTGTGCGGAAGGTGTGCAGGGCCTGTCGGTAGCTGCTGTGTAGGGGCTCGGCAAGTATATGCGGGGCTGTCGACAGCTGTCGGCAGGTGTGCGCGGGGCTATAGGCAGGTGCAAGCACAGGGGTGCGCAGGCTTCGGCAGATGCAAGCGAGGCTTCTCGACAGGTGTCGACAGCACTCAGTAGATCTCAGCAAGAAGCGTGCAGGGCTCGCATGACTCTCAAAAGTGGCTCGGCAGCACTCAGTAGATCTCGACAGGGGCGTGCAGGGGCCTCTACAGGGACTCGACAAATGTTTGCAGGGGCAGGGACCTGTCCTTTTTTTCCTAAGGCCGGTTCAGGGATTTTCTGACCGGTTCCTGTGGTTCTGCCGTCGGTTCTGGGTTCCTTGAGGCTAGGGCTTCAATATGTGGGGCGGTGTATGTTGGAATTTGAGGGCTACGAAATTAGGGTTTCAGGGTTAGGGCTTCGTGCTGATAAAGTGTTTTTGGGAATCAAAATCTAAGAGAAAATCGTTGTGTATTCTCATTGATAATAGGGGCCTCTTTATATAGAGGATTACAATGCATAGAATCTGAACATACAAGGAAAGTAATTCTATATTGAATAGGATTCTAAATCCTTCTATAACCCTATTACCACTAGGTCAAGTAACCTAGAGTTTGGGCCAAACACAAAATAGAGATTTCCTTAAACAATTTTCTTAATTTATATTCTTTACCCTTTTTAAATTTAAAAAAAAAAAATGAAAAACTCTTTATCTTCTCTCTTCCAGTTCCGAGGTAATTCAATACATGCCATGAGTCAGGAATCGTTCATATACAGCTTCATGGCCAGAGGCATAATGATCTTGGCCGAGTACACTAAGTTCACCTCTACTAACAACAAGTTAACACCAGGCCACAATTCCCGACTCCTCTTGACACGGAAAACTCTGGGCCCTGAGTCATGGTTTTTAATTATCGGTTCTAAGGTATGTACTTTTTGTACGTAGTTGAAGTTTAGAATATTGTTGAAATTACTTAAGTGATGTCTTTTATTGTCTTCCCCGAAAAAGGGATGTATATCATATATAATCTTCAGTCTTAGTATATATATTATCGTCTTAAACAAACAAATTGATTACATTTTGCAATTATGTTGGCCATTAATTACATATAAGTGTATCTTTGAATGTTTTTTTAGCTATAAGGCCATCAACTAATTTTTTTCCCCTCATAAGGCCATTAGATTTAAAATGGTGTTATATTTTGGATATAAAAACCAATATATTTACATAAATGCCACTAGAGTAAAAAATCAACAACCATTCTCTCTCTTCTCTCTGGCGAGATCTCCGGTCAACTCCAGCCCACTCTGGCGGGTCTCCGGCCGACCTCCGGCCAACTTCCGGTGGGTCTACGACCAACTTCCGACGAACTCCGGCAACTACAAAAGCTACTGTCACTAACACCAAAGCTACTGTTGCTAGCAACAAAAGCTACTCTGGTGAGATTTCCGACAATCTCCGGCGAGGTCACAAAAGTTACTATCACTAGCAATAAAAGCTACTGTTATTAGCAACAAAAGATACGCTGGTGAGATTTCCGACGAGGTCACAAAAGCTACTATCACTAGCAATAAAAGCAACTGTTACTAGCGAAAAAGACTAGTGAGATTTCCGGCGAGGTCACAAAAGCTACTATCACCAGCAACAAAAGCTATTGTCATCAATAAAACATGCGCTCCAAAAAATCAAAAGCCACTAACATCATTAACAAAAGCTACTGTCACCGACACAAAAAGATACTCTCACCAGCAACAAAAGGCTACTGTCACCATCACCAGTAACAAAAGCTATTGTCACCAATCCAAAAGAAAATAAAAAAGTTACTAACATCACCTTGAAAAGATACTAACATAGGTACAGAAAGCTACAATCGCTATGATGGAAAACCACTATAATAGTTACAAAGAGGTATTGATTTGAAAACAAAAGCTATTGACATTAGCTTGAAAAGATACTAACATAGACACATAAAGCTATTATCACTATATTGAAAAGCCACTAGAACAATTACACAGAGCTATCAAATTGAATGACAGATATCAACAAATGAGTTTCTAACTTTTCTAAAAACTATAACAATACATAATTCCAGGTTTTGAACAGGTGTAAAATTTCCAGATCCAAGCAATTGAGAAATTGCAATTGCATTGAGGACTCGGATTTTACCAATCTCATTACCGGAAAAAAACCGAAGCAAACCATGCCCCAACTCGACCCGAACCAGACCATTGAAGACAACTTTCTAGGGGCTAAGGTCAATAGCAAAGCGAAGCTAGTAAAAGTAGCGGTAATTACCGAATTTGGTGTTGAAGGTTCAGAAAGCGGAAAAACGACGGATTCTGCCGCCGTATTTGCAGCACATCCACTTTGTCGCCGACGAGCTGGAGCAACTGAAGCCAGATTTTAGGCTGTATATGAACGTGGATGATTCACCTAAACCATTTCAAATCATATTAACTACGAACCTAACCACCAAAATCAAAATCAAACGGAGCTCCGTTTACAGTTGCATAAGGATTTAAATCAGAAATCAATAAGTACAACTAACCTGGATGAGGTGTCGATCACGGTGATGGGAATACAATCGGAGGAGGTGATCAACGAGCACATGCCTATCAGATCTCCGAGCGACTCCGATTTGCGCCAAGTCAACGACAACAAAAACTCTCAAATCGAGTACAAAGCACAGCTCAACCATTCTCCGATTCAGATGCCTTCCGGACATTGAGACTACGAAATATTGGAGTATGGCTCGAGGAGAACGACTCGGCTTCGATTTTGAGCTCCTTGCCGCCGGGCTCGATGATCGGAAGCTTGAGGTTCTTCATCTTCTTGTGCGGCCGCCATTCATTTTCGTCGGAGCAATGATCAGAGCTTTGCGCCGTTTTAGCTGTGGCTAGCGTCGTCGAAGTTCTTCAGACGAGAACGGCGCCATCAGACGGAGGAGGTTGATTCTCTGTCTAGGTTTTGGAATTGAACTTTGTGTGTGTGTGTGTGTGTGTGTGTGTGTGTGTGTGTGTGTGTGTGTGTGAGAGAGAGAGAGAGAGAGAGAGAGAGAGAGATATCTGTAATTGGCTTCGGCGGTGCGGTTAGTTTTTTGAGGTAGAAGGGTAAACTCGTCAGGTAGGGAAAAATTTGAGTTCTCAAGTGGCCTTATGATGACAAAAAATGTTAGGTGACCTTATGACTAATTTAAGTTTCAAAATGACACTTGTGTATAATTTTCTAATATTATTTCTTAGATAAAATTCATTAGAAGAAAAATGTAGAAAGAACCAAAAAGATTATGAAAAAAGCAAACGAAAAAGGAAAGTGAAAATGTAAATGAGGAATGATCCGATTAAATATGAGTAATAAATCCTCCTTGAAATTATTAAATTCACTATAAAGGTTTGATCAGTTTCAGTTTTCATTTTTCAATAAGAATCTATAGCTATTACCATATAGAAGAATATAGCGCATCCGCTAGGGTTGCACATGGGCTCATTTATATAAATGCATGCATTCTTAACCCTTAACATTTACCCTTAACCCTTCTATATTTAATCCCAGAGTTTCGCAGCTCTTACATATATCTTTGTCACTCTTCTTTTGACAAAGCAATGGCTTATGCAAAAAGCCTCGCGATCACCTCCACATTATTATTCATCGTGTGGCTGGGGATTTTGGAAACATCACAAGCCACATCCCGCAGATACAAAGAGAATTCAAATTCCACTCTTTTCCTAGAATTTGAGCGATGGATAGCCTTCGACAAACATTACCCGAACGACGAAGAGAAGGAGAGGCGTTTCGCCATCTTCAAGAACAAGTTGGAGTGGGTCAAGAACTTCAACAAGCAAGGGAATCACTCTTTTACGGTAGGAATCGATCAATTTTCTGATATGACCCCTGATGAATTCCGGCCATGTGCTACAGGCCACCGCCGCCACCCCAGCTTAAGCTCTGGTGTGGTCGACTCCTCCAGGTGGCTGGTCTGGGTTCTGCCTTTATTTGGCATCATAGCCGTGTTGATGTGTGGTACGGCTATGGAGCAGGGTTGGTTTGCTTGGAAGTCCGAGACTTGAGTATGGTGTACGTGAAGCTTACTCTTGTTCAATCTAGAAAAATTGTCTTTTAGATATTTGTTTCTGTTTTCTTAGTTCAGGTTGATTTAGGTGGGTTCTTAAGGTAACCACCAGCCTAACTCCCATTTTAATTAAGTGGGTGGTTTGTGTTCTGCTTTTCTTCTTTGCTAAGAAAACTTGAGAGTACTCATCTTTTTTCTTTTCTTATTTGGTGCACTTGGAAGAGTCATATGAAGTTTTTGTCTCCCTTGCTGTTCTAACATTCACTACTAGAAAATGAGGCTATGGCCATTGGCCACTAGTGAAATTGGACGCTGTTGGGTCTATAACCCACCCGCTTGCAGTGGCCATTGTGCTACCCCAAGTTTGTTGATCTGCCGTCCTGGATCGACTTTTTGGAGCCACGAGGATTGGTTTCATGACTATGTAGGGTTTTGATTTCAGAGATACTTTCACTAATAATGTGCGTTACTATATAATTTCAAATTATTGCTTAATTATATAGAAAAGAAATGAAAAAGGTTGGGTCCAGATCAATAGACACATTATTTGACACAATTTTTTATACTTATTTAAAGTCTTTAGATATAAAAGTATTCAATGGTTCTGATTAATTGACTTTAATGATATGGTATTAAATTTTTTTCCAATAAAAATTAAAATAATATTAGATTAAATTTTCTTTCGTAAGGAAAAAAATAAAAACTGAGATTAGAAAAAAGAAAAATAAAAAAGAACGAGAAGAGAAGAACAAGATTCTTCTTCTGGCATTTATTTCTTTCACGAAGTATTGGTTTGTTTAATGCTACTGTTAAAAAAAGGGATGGAAGTTTTCTTCCGACCCTTCCTAAGCCCTAGCCGCCTCGGTGTTGGGCCCTATCACCGGCGTTTGGTGCCGGCCTTAAACAAAGTCATGTTCTCTGTCTCTCGCTGCCTCTCTGCAGCTATCCAAGGGTGGCCTTGTTCGTCAAGCATCCAACCCATTTTGACTCATCGCAGTTTGGACGTCGGATCTGGCTTCCATTTATTCGAGTTCCCAGAAGGTGGCGTTGTTGTTAGATTGGGATGGAGAAGCCGACCACGTCGGGCTAGACTCAAGGGCTTTGATGATCGAATTTGGCTTGGACAACCCTTGGAGGTGCGGGTCTGGATCCAGGCCTCTAAGCAAGAAGACGTCAGTTTGGTGAAATTTTGGCGAGAAACATGGCCGCGAGATCTAAATCTACTGGAGTTGATTGGCGCCGGATGGAGGATGATGGCGAAGGTGGATTGTGAGTGTCGTTCTATGGGGGTGGTATCGAGTGGCATTCTGCCTCGGGATATGGCGGCGAGAGCATTTGAGCATGACGATCTACCAAACGACGGCGTGGCGGCAGGGACGGCTGCTGTGGCATCTGTCATCAATGCAGAAATTGACGCAGATGGTGGTGATCATCATAGGTGGGTGCTCGGATCACCTTGGGTGACCCAAATCGGAAAAAGGCCTTGGGTGACCCAAATCATGATCAATTCTTTTTTCTAATACAACGAATGGAAGAGTTCATGTTCAATTATACCAAAACACAAAGCACTTGGTATTGGTGAGGGAGTCTTGGGGGTTGAGTTTTCTGCAGCCCTTATTGCGCACTTGAAATGGTTATATAAATGGTAAGAAAATGGACTCCTTGCCCCGCTATCGACTGTTAGCTGGCTTTGTTTTGTTTAAGATGTTTTCTGGGATCTTCTGTTTGTTCTCTTTGCTTTGTTTAATGAAATATTTTCCAGACCAAAAAAAAAATGGTAAGAAAATTTGTTTAATTTTCCAGATAAACTTTCAATTGCAGATACCATGGAGTTCTTATTCTTCGTTCTTGTTCGATTTTGATTGAGTAATATTTGTTCTAATCCCATCTTCTCTTTTAGTTCATATTCATAAATAAAATTTAAATTATAATTTAATCCTCATCAATCTTCCATTCATGCTTTGCCAAGATGAGTCCTTGTTCTTGACTTCGCCATCTTCTGTTTTTTTTTTTTTAATCATAATGTTTTTTTTGTTTTTTTCCTTACGAAGAAAATTTAATCTTTTATTCAAGTCGTTTATTGCAAAAGAATAGCTTCTTGTGACCTAGCATTTTCACTCTGTTAGAGTTTATCGTCGACGACAATTCTTCAAGCCTCGGCCTGTTCCTTTCATGGGGATTTCCTCAGGCTTCAGCCTCCTCATTCTCTTGGTTGCATTTGTTGCTTCCAAGCTTTTCAATGTTTTGTTACTCGAAAGCGACGGAGGTCGCTCAAGTGTGGTTGGTTAAACGTTGCCAATGATTTCGAGCTACAGTGGGATGGAAGAGTTGGTGATGATAGTTATTGGGAAGGGTGGGATCCAGGTAGGCTGGATCTGTTGTCTCTCATCCATGGTGGTTCCAAGTGGTCGTCTTTACTTTGTGGCGACAACAGTGGTTTGTGGTCACTGAGGGCAGATTTGCTTATCCTCTGGTCGGGTCTGACGGGGTTGGGTATTCCCCTACTTCAACTACCAACGATCGATCCAGGGGATTTGGAACAAGTTTTGGAGGATCTGGGGTGCACGGGGTTGAACCCATGTGGTGATGGCTGTGTCCTCTTGGTCATAGAGGGTGGCGACGTGGTGGCTGGCCTTGGGATCGGCGGCGGAAGAGTATCTGATGGCGGCGGCTATACTGGCAGTAGCTGGATTGCAAGGGTTACTAGGGTTCTTCCGAGCCGGGCTGGAGATTGGGTCTTCCTTCTATAGGCTTGGGCCTATTTAGTTAGGTGGGTCTGCTGGGATTGTTTAATTTTGGAAGTGATGGAAGGTGACTTGTCATCTTCCATTCCTAGCATTTAGATTCTTTCACAGGTCACAAAGTTCACATTCTCTGAGAGTTCATTTTACTATTTGCTTCGGAGATTGTTGATCTTTTTTTGAAATAAAGGTACTTTATCTTCCTTAAAAGGTGGGTGTACTCGGGGTGACTTGGGTTTGTTCTTGTCATAGAATAGGACAATAGGTGTTTAGGGTGTTTCATTTTTGTACTGCTTGCTGAACTTATATAATGGGCTGACCTCTTGTTATAAAAATAAAATAAATAAATAAAAACTTTTATTCAAAAAAAAAATTAATCTAATGTTATTTAATTTTTGTTGGGATGAAATTTAATGCCATGTCATTAAAGACAATTAATCAGAACCATTGAATGTTTTTATATCTAAGGGCTCAAAAGGAGTGTAAAATATTGTGTCAAATAGTGTGTCAATTGATCCGCACCCTTAAATTTTTCAAGATATGCAAAACTTTGGATAGAATTTGCTGTTACTATGCATTGGTATTTTCAATTAATCAATAGAAATAGTACTTGGATATTTATCGTCTCTATTATTTACACATGTATGGATCAGTCTTATTGTACATTACAAATTAAAAAAAAAATTATATGACCTCATGGTTTCTTGTGACGTTACGCACGCAATTGAAAAGGTCCGATTGTTATATTTTTGTACATAAGTTGATTTAACAAACCAAAAAAAAAAAAAAAATTAAGATCTGTTTAAGGAAATCTCTATTTTGTGTTTGGCCCAAACTCTAGGTTACTTGACCTAGTGGTAATAGGGTTATAATAGAAGGATTTAGAATCCTATTCAATGTAAAATTATTTTCCTTGTATATTCATATTCTATGCATTGTAATCCTCTATATAAAGAGGTCCCTTTATCAATGAGAATACACAGCAAATTCCTCTCAATTTCAGTTTATCTACAACACGTTATCAATACAATGCCCTAACCCTAAAACCTAATAGCCAAAACCCTAAATCCGAATACAAAACCTTGAAACCCTTTCGTCCCCCACCGCATATCTTGAAGCCCTCCTTGCCAGGATACCAGAACTGGCGGCGCCACCCCAAGAACTGGCCAGAAACTTGCCAAACTGGCCACCGGAAGCTCCAAACCACCCCCAGCAAATATTCAACCGGTTCACCACATTCAATACCTCCGATTGCTACCAAAACTTTCCAAAAGTAGCGTCTCGATCCCAGAATCCCCGGAACTAGAAAAAATTTCCCCGGAACTGGCCTAAAAGTAACTGAACCGCTAGACTTAATCGTCCAGCAGAAAGAAAAGAAAACAAAAGAAAAAGGAGGAAGTAAGAAGCCCAAAAGAAGTTCTCAGCCCAGGGAAGCCATAAGCCCAGAAGAAGGAGATGCCCAGAATAAGTCAACCCAGAAGAAATAGCCTAGCCCACAGGCCCACTGACATCAGCCTGCTACGTCAGCACGGGACTACACTACCACGTCATCACTGAACCCCACTGCCATGTCAGTCCACGGTCAACACCCGGTCAACTTCCCGGGCACTATTCCGGCCACTTTAGGGCACTATTCTGACCACATTTTCTGACGACCTATTTCGAGGTAATTTTTACTAAAAGTTCCCATTATTATTTAATTTCTCTTCTTTTTATCGGGGACTTGCAACCTCCCTTTTTCTACCCCCCCCCCCCCCCCCTTTCTTCATCATAGGGGAGACCAAATTAAGCCGAACCATGGGAGTTCGTGCTCACTCCAAGCTTTGAGCTTGTAGAGTCCTCCAAACTTAGAGTTTGTTGAGATGTTATGATCGACCACAAACACATCATTGTTTCGATCTAATCCAATTCCATTTGGAAACGGATTTCTTGGAAGCCACTACACTCAGAAATCCCTAAATTTCTTGGAAGCGACTATGCTCAGAAATTTCCATTGTCTTCGTGGTAGCCTTTTACTCTCCGAAACTAACCTTAATTTCTTGTTCTCTTTCAGGATGAGTAACCTGAACAAACTGGACTTCGCTCCATTGGGAAAAACTGGCTCTGCATATCACAAGTGGGTTCGTGATGTTCACCAACATCTCAAGGCCAATGGAATCTTGGATATGATTCTCGAGCCTAAGTAGGACATGCTAACTATGGAGCAAGCTCAAGCTTTGGAAGCAAATAGAGTAGCCTTAGAGGCAAATAAGACGAAAGCAATCATCCTAATGACTAGTCATATGGATAATTCGCTCCAGTACAAGTATATGAATGAAGAAAACCCCAGAAGGTTGTGGGTCTCACTCGAAGAAAGATTTGGCAACGTCCGTGACTCCTTGCTTCCTGACCTAGAAGTGAGATGGCATAGCCTTTGCTTCTGTGATTTCAAGTCAGTTATTGACTACAACTCAGAAGTACTTCGTATTAAATCCTTAATGGACTTCTGTGGAAAAGATATCACAGATACGATGTTGATTGAGAGGACTCTCTTTACCTTCCCCGTCTCTGCATTGATGGTTGCTAAGAACTATCGAATCGATGCTACTGCAGGACGAATCACAAGGTTTCATGAGCTTATTAGAGCTATGAATGTCGTTGAAAAGCATGACAACATCCTTGTGAAGAACTATAATTCGAGATCCAGGGAAACAAAGCATATGCCGGAATCCAATTATAGTCGTGCCCATAAAAGAGGGCGCCAAGAGCGAAACCCTAATCTTAGGGATATTTCTGGATGGTCTGGTCCATATAATCGCTCTAATTGGGAAAGAAGCCGCCAAAATAGGCTAACACGGAACCAAAGGCGCCACCAACACTAAGAGCTATCTAAATGACGCTTTTAAAGCGCCTCAATCAATAGAGTTTAAGCAAAAAGATGTATGTTCTCGATGTAGAGTGTCTGATCATTGGACACACATTTATAGAGCTCGTGAAGAAATTGTTACCGCCTATAAAGCATATTGTGAAGCAAAAGCAGCTTACTATGTGGAACAAGAAGATCAAATAGATGATCTAGAGCAAAGGGTTGAAGACTACAAATTTGGCTGGGATCAATAGATCACCAATTCTGTTTAAGTCTTTATTTTTCCAAGAGATGTAAAAAGCATATATTTTTGCAGTAAATGTCAATGGTTTAGCCATTCTTCAAAGTAGGCTCACCCAAAGTAAGTGTGATATCTAGGAAGGTCTGAGATTAGTGGTGCTTAAGCGAGCCTTGGTCCACCGACATCTCTCTACTCACCTGGTCACATTTATTTTAGAATTACCTAAAGAAGTTAGACGACTACCATTGTTTTGCATTAGCTAGCATTTTGGATTAGATTTTCTTTGGTCAAAGAGACAATGATGTAACTCTGTTGGCTTATGAATAAAATTTCGAGTCCTCTTCATTATGACTCCATTTTTATTCTGAGCATATGACTTTGTGACTACGATGGCTGGGCCATCAGTATTAATTCAAGGACATAGAATAGCCCAAGTTCTCTTGCCAAACGGCACCTTGATTACTGTTACAAAAAACTCTCTACGCTTCTAGGGCAAATCACACCTATGAATAGTCAACGGATTCCATGGGAAAACACATGTAGAGAACGAAATTGTGTTCCTTTGCATTACCTCTAATAATTGCGAACAAAGGCGCATCTTAGAGAAGTTTATGTGTCTCTCTAGTGGACTCTATGTCACTATTCGATCTATTAAATCCAATAAAGTAATGAGAGAAGATCTCTTGGATTCAGACACATATTTGCTTAGTCACGACATGATAGATCATCCTAGTCATGATATGATGATTCGTCTATTAAAGACTTCGCACAGACATCCATCCTTTTGAGCAAAACAAAGCAAGAATCGAAAATTGATTCCCGGACTTAACATATAGCAACAATTGCAGCCTCTGGCGCTGCTGCTGTCTTGGGCCGCTGAAAGGCCGCCCACATCCCATGTGATGATGCCATAAATGGCGCCAACCATGAGCATGACGCCATGGTTGTTCCTCCTAGTGGCCATGACGCCATACATGCTAATTTCCATGGTTCCAACGCCATGATGGGAGACGTAGTCACACATTTTGCTTCTAACAGCGCTAAGACGCTCAGGCCCAACCAAAATCTTCATTAGTTGCTTCTAAGGCCTATCGCTTATTTTACAAAGCTTGTTCCTTAGGGAAATTAGGACTAAGACCGTCCTATGCAAAGGAAATGAACATAATCATTCTGTTATTACATAGAATCCGTGGGGATTCTGTGGACTAATTCAACCAACTTGCGGACGTTTAAATATCTCATTATGTTGGTTGACACGCAAACACGCTGGTCACTTGTGGTGCCATTGTCCACCTGTAAATGCTGCTTATACTCCGCTCCTAGCACATATCATATGACCAACAGGCTCACTCCCCGGATCATCCTATTCAGTTAATTGGATTTGACTATGCTAGAGAGTTTACATCGAAGACTTTCGATAATTATTGCATTGGGACTGATGTTGGACATCATATTCCCATGAACACACCCAAATGGTCTTGCAGAAACGACTACGATGGTAGTCCGGACATTGGTAATGCGCACCAATCTACTTATATCCACTTAGGGTGATGCAATATCGCATGCAGCTATGCTAATTCGTCTACAACCTACCGCCACTCAATGTATCTCTGCGTTACAGATAGTGACTGGGTACAAGTATTTTATACTTACGCACATTTGAGTGAGCCATTTACGTGCCAATTGCGCTGCCACAGAGCATTATGATAGGTCTTTACAGACGAATGGGCAACTCAGTTAGATTTGAGACTCCAACAATCGTCCTCCACTTAATGCCCTTGCAAGGCGATCTCCTTACCGCTAGATTTGCGGATGTCAATTTGATGAGACTGTCTTCCCGTCGTTAGGGGGAGATAAGAACATGAATGTTCAGCATGAACGATAGGAATTGTCGTGGTCTGTCCCCACTATGTCTCATCTCGATCCCCGTTAAAGTGATGAGATCACACATATCTGCTGCAAACATGCCTGCAAGGATAGACGTCCCTACGAAAAGACGTTACGCCACCCTACAAGGATGTAAGCATGGCGCCAATGCCAAAGAGAATGGCACTCTGGCATTATCGGTCATGGCCCCAATTAGGATGCATGGGAGGCCTGTGGATTCGAATGATACTTTGGCACATTCCAATCCTTTGATCATCAAGACTCAAAATCCGTCTCATGAGAATCTTCCGGATTATGGTTATCGTTAGGGGACTCCTCAACATCAGAACATATTCCTGAGAATTTAGAGCTCTATGAAAATTACACTGGTGTACATGAGATGTGGGATAGAAACTCCATCATAATTGATGATATAGTCACGCATTTCGTTGTGCATGAGTTTATTGAGTCTGATGATATCGAACCACGCTCCGTTGATGAATGAATACCAACGTACAGAAATTTGGCCTAAATGGAAAGATGCGATCCAGGTTAAGTTGGATTCTCTAACGAAGAGAAAGGTTTTCAAGTCAATGATGCCAACACCTCCTAACATAAAACCTCTTGACTAATGGGTCTTCGTTAGAATGCGTGATGAGAAAAAGATATGGTAATCTCGCCTTATGGTGCAAGGCTTCTCATAAAATACCCTGGAATCGACTACGATGAGACATTCTCTAGTAACTCCACTACCTTGTCAGTTTGGTAGTTTTCAAATAACTGAACATGTAGCTTACAGATGTGGTCACTACGTATCTCTATGGGGATCTAGATATGAAATATACATACAGGTTCATGGTGGACTTCATTTACCCAAGTCAAGTGGCTCTAGACCACGGAGAGCGTTAGCAATAAGATTGAAGCGCTCACTAAAATGACTACTTGATTGGGAAGGGATATGCCCGCTCGTTTCCATAACAAGTTTCGAATTCTATCGCGGTTCATGTTGGACATGATCTTCATTAGAAGTCTTTCAAGAGTTAAGGGAAACAGCTGAACACTTGAAATCCGAGTATGAGATGAAGGATTTTGGGAGAACACGATTATGTCTCGGTTTGGAACTTGAGCATCGTGTTGAGAGATGCTTAGGCGTTTTGACAAGGTCAAGCCTTCAAGCACCTCCAAGATCGTCTGAATACTTGATCCTGAAAAGGATTCTCTTCGTCCATAGGATGATGGCGAAGATGTGCTAGAGGCAAATTTGCCATGCTTGAGTACAATGAGCGCATTATTGTACTTAGCTCAATGCACAAGACCGGACATATCATATTTGTTAACTTGTTAGCTAGATATAGTTCTGCGCCGACGCGACGCCATTAGATTGGTGTAAAAGATATCTTTCGATACTTGAGATGTACGACTGATATGGGCTCGTTCTATCCCTATAGAGAGATGATAGATTCGGATCCATCACACACCAGAAACACCGCCAATGCTTGCCTGCGTTTTCTATCCCCACCCCAAAACGACACTTATGTCATTGTCAAACTAGTTAAGTGTTCACCATGAGAAAAGACCGTGATATCTTGGAGGTCTACAAAATAGACCCTAGTCGCTATTTCTTCGAACAATGCAGAGATTATTGCTCTTCATGAAGTATTACGCATGTTCGAACAATTGTGGTTTAAATTCTACCACAGATGAGCCTACAAGCATTTAGGATAATGTTGCTTGTTTTGAACAAATAAAACAAGGCTACCCAAAAGCGACAACACCAAGGATAATCAGCAACAACATACTCTCCTCAAGATCAAAGTGAACTAGGTTCAATCTGGGGACAGTATGGCAGACTTGGTTATTGCCTAAATTCCACTTTCGAGAAACATGTTGGTGGCATCGTTTGCGGAAGTTATCCGAACTCCCATCAGGGGAAGATGCAGACATCAGGGGAGATGTCTACATGTATGGTCTCGAAATGTAAAATGTGTGTTGTGCTCTTTTTCCCCTTCGACCGAAGTTATTTTTGTCCCACTGGGTTTTTGTTACTCGGCAAGATTTAGCGAGGCAACGAGAGAAACACCGTGTTTGGGCAACACAAGGAGGAGTGTTTAAGGAAATCTATATTTTGTGTTTGGCTCAAAATCTAGGTTACTTGATCTAGTAGTAATAGGGTTATAATAGAATAATTTAAAATCCTATTCAATCCGATTCTATGCATTGTAATCTTTTACATAAAGAGACCCTATTATTAATGAGAATACACAGCAAATTCCTCTGGATTTCATTTTTTCTACAACAAGATCTACAAAATTTGTGAATATATAAAGCAAACAAGAAAGGGAAGCAGTGTAATCCGATTGAGAGAATCTCATGTGATATTTAAATTATTAAATTCACTTCAGTTTATTACTACATGATTTCTAGGAGTAATTGCTAATTTATTACCATAAATTTCATTTTAGTGTCAATTTGTATCTTAAATTTTATTTTTAACTAATTTACTATTTTAAGCTTTTAATATTATTCAATTTACTACCCCATAGCGAATTTGCTACTCTTCCTCAAAAACTATTAAATCTCCATGTCTTTTTTTTTTTTTTAAAAGGAATCTCCATGTCTTTTTGAAACAAAAGAAATGTTTTTCTAGTTGCACTAATTACTTTTTATATCTTTAAAAGCCTCCTTAATTAAGGAGGCAGTTGCATGTATTTGCCAAAAGAAATTAAAAAATAAAAAGGCACTTGGATGCAGCGTTTACACATTGCCGGAATCACCGCCATATATAGAACAGTAATGGCTTAACAGCGAACATGCTCCTCAGTTTTAATAAATAATCAATCTTCAGAAAATGTAGTGTAACGAATTAGGCATCAGCTCCGTTATTTTGGCTAGTGAATAACATAACCGAAACTCCAATTCCACTCATTTCCTCCATTGAGAATTGAATATACACCAATAACCACATCACTTGAACAAGACAATGTACTTCTCTCCTTGAATCTTATTGAGATCAGAACTTGTCATAACTTCAAAGCACCAAAATAGGAAGACAAACAAAAACTGGCAAGTCTCTTAAACTGCCGAGAACAATTTCCTAAAAACGTTCTTTTATTTGCAGATTGACGTCATACCAATCATGTGGCTTTCCATCTTTTTAAACAACTGGATTCAAGCACCAAAATTAAACAATATTTCTTTCCTTCATAGAGCTTTGACAGTTACGTATCAGGAAAAAGGAGTCTTTGTTGGCAAACATCGTTTAGAGGTTGTCCCAGTGAATGGGATCCCGCAAGTACCTCTCAAACTGGCGTGCTCTAGTCTTAATGGACATGTCAAACACCTTCTGCTGAAACTCTACCACAAGCCCACCCATAATACTGGTATCGATCTGTCATGCCAAACACAGCATCAAATTTCCATCCATTATACAAAACTTGTGCATTTAAGAGCAGATAAAAAGACCACTCAAAAGCATACCTTCTGTTCAAGCTTGACTGTCTTCCCTTTTCCAATTAAGTCCTGCAGTGTCTCCTTCAATTCTTTCTCCTCTTCAGCAGGGAGGGGCTAGTCACAAAAGCAACAATTAGATAGTAATTTCATAAAACTACTGAACCAATTCAGATATACAAGGTACATGATATAAGGGTCTACATACATTTCTACACAACATAACGGTCTCTCTAATTTTGGTAAGAATTGTACATATATGACATTTCGTACTTCCATATTATTTACATCACTATTTTGTTGACCCGATAGGTTTAACAATTTTTGATGCCAGATTGTTAATCTTGTTCCTAAACTCCTAATAACCTTTCAGACTTAACATACCAGACTAAGTGAAGAGAAAACATTATTATTGAGAGAGATCTTACTTGTGTATATACACAATACTGATTTTCAAATCAACAGGAAAAAAAAAAAGGAGAAGCAAAAAAGAAAGGACAAAACAAGACAAGAACAACGTATACTGTTAAGCAAACAGCTTACTGAACTTAAGGCTAGTGTCAAGTGACAGTGTCATTTGAACCAAGATTTGATCATCAAAAATCACATGTATGGGAAATAAGAAAAGAAAAACTGCCACACACACACAAACACAAAAATAGCACCATCAGCAAAAGGCTATAAAAACAAATACTGTATAGATAATTTTAGCGCTTGCCTCCTATGCCAAGTCCTACCATTTCAAAGACAAATCCAACCAAAATTGCAAGATTACATTTCTACTTCTCAAAATAAACTTATACTGGGGCACAATTCCCAAAGAAAAAAAGTTTCATTAAATAAAAGAAAAGCCAAATGATGCACTCTTATAATTATCAAAGTAAATGCCAACTAGATATTAGAAATATTTATCATTTGCATCTAGTGATTGCATTACTGACGACTACCATTAAAAATATGACAGAACATCAACTGAAGAGATCAGAACACTTGCCCAAATAAAGACATGTTTTTTCTTCCTCTTTTGGGTTAGGCATGTATAAATTATACACATTAGAAAATGAAGTTTACTTCTAAGGAACTACAACTTACAATGACAGATGTCACAATAACTTTCACTACTCCCTTATGTGCCATGGTCAGTTCCACAAATCTCTTCGCTATGGTATCAATGTTCCTTAGCCTTCCATTCTCAGCCAAGACGACTACAAAAAGTAATTTGATCTATAAATATAGACTTATATGTTCACTGAAAAAATTAATAAAAATAAAATAAAACAGTAAAGTTAAAGAAACCTTGTGACTTATACACACTGTAGAGATAACGAAAAGAAACATAGTTTTAAGAACATAAACTCGAACATGATAAATTATTAAAGCCACAAGAGCATGTCTAACAATGGGATCTCATAACAAACAAGATCCCCAAGTCACTATTCATCCAAATCGAGGGTCTCATAATTCCTTGCATTCTAGAGACCCTTGGATTCCTCATCTCAGCAAACCAGACCCTTGATTTCTGCTACAACTTCCTGTAACAGTAAGGGCAGCACTCCACTAGAGTTTATTTTGTTGAAATGTCCTAAATCTGCAAACATCAGAGGCACCTTTTCCAGGGACAATCCCCCAATAATAGTGTCAACAACGAATTCGGATCTGCCTCCACAGCCCTCTGCGTATCTCTCTCCACTCTCATCAACAGAACATGAGCATAGTAACTCCCTCAAGAACATCTAAAACAACACAAACACCCACACAGATCACGCCGGGGCAGGGCAGCGGAAGATGGTGGAGAGGTCTGGAAGGAAATCTTAGCCAGAGGAAGCGCTAGACGCCAATGTCTCCCTCGTATGTGGCCTCATCAGCATCTCCTCCCATGGGAATGCTTATTTTAGCTCATGTCAGAACAAATCTCCCATGTAAGACCTATTTTAGACCAAGTCTCCCAATTGTCATTCTTCCCTGTTGGACACTTAATCTTGCACTGGGGTGCCAGAATATGGGTCTGACCCGTCTCATGTGGGGATTCCCAAGACATGCTAAAGCACAATAAAGTCTTACCATATATTGCAGATGATCATATCCACCCAGTTTCAAATACATACAGACGTATTCTGTCTAGCTACAGATAATAATAACAAAGGATTTCAAAAGAGAAGGCGTTATGCAGGGCATTTAGTCCCCAAAAAGGAACCTCAGAGCGAAGTTAAATGAAAGTACATTAATCTACTTGTTCAAGCCTTGAGATAACCCAATTGGTGATTACTAATTGTTCTCCCAAAGCCTTCAAATAAGGGAAAAAAAAATGCAAACAAAATGACAGATAAGTAACATATAATTTGAGGTAATTACTGAAATAAAAACAAACAGATGAAAGCACCCAAAAAAAAAAGGATTGAAATCACAGAATATATAAATGTCAATGAAAAAAGGCAGTAATCATACTCAAGAAGTTCTTTGTAATTTCTGAAAATTTAGCTTGAGCAGAAATATCTTCAATTGCCTTCTTTCTAGTATCGGCAGGCACTGACAAATCCCTTGTGAACTGAGAAAACATAGGACTTTTCGTCATTGCCCCAACAAAGTCAAGAATCTCAGACTCAACCTTGTCCAAGGAATTAGTTTTCACAGCAGCAATGTACAACGCAGAGGCATAGTTCCCAGAGCCCCCAAACAAAGCCAAAGGCACCTAGCAAATCATTGGTAGATTTAATCAACATAAATCTCTATCATTGATAATGAAACAAGATATCTTTAACAATACTTACGGTACAGGCAAAACCAGTGAATTTCATCAGTGCAGTAAATTAGAACAAATATGATTAAACTCCAAGATTAAAAAAGCACCTATCTAGTTTCACTAAAGCTAAACAAAGACCAGTTACATCAAGTTAAAAGCAACTCAGTATCTGATGCAAGAGAAAAAAAAAAAACGAGAACCGCATAGAAGAACTACTGCAGGATAACAAGCATCTGTGGCTTTTCTATGTACAATAATCCAAGATAAAAATTCTTTTCTTTTCAACTAAAAAATGTGAGGCATGTAATCCGATAACCTGCTGAAGCGAAAGATTTCAATTACCTTGACCTTCACATCCTTCTTACCGGGTGCAGTGGAAAAGCTCCTCGACAACTGCAAACACAACCAGCAATTCATGAATTCAACCATACTTAAACCACTAAAGGACTCCAAAACTCTATTACAAAATTGCACACACAAACACTTAATAAGCTGATTATCGTTTGGATTATTAAAATGTCGAAGGAAAATAATTCATAATCGAAAATCTTTCTCCTTTAAAACATCCACGGATTCTCTCATAATCAGCTAACGAAATGCAAATTAAAGCCCAGTAAAGTAAAGCGAAATCGGAGATAGCAAGCAAACTAGATCGGAGCTCGAAATAGAGCGAAAAATGTGAACCTCGGAATCGGAGAGAGTAGGGCAAAGTAGGGCACGGGGGCCGGCGGAGGCATTGGCGGCGGAGATTGAATCGGATTTGAGAATCTTGGAGAGGAGAGGGAGGCTCGATCGGATTCGATTAGCAAATGCCATTTTTCAGGAGAAACCCTAAAACAGCTGGGGAGCTTCGAAATGTGAATAAGAAAGAAGATAGTACAACAAAGTGAGAGCAGTGAGAAATGGTAATAGTCGACCAGCCAACATAAATTACCGCAAAGGTGCTGATTCGGTGTGTTACTCAGACGAAAGCAGGACTACTGGAGAGCCAATACAAACCTGCCATGTGTTACCAAGGAGAAAATCGCAAACATTCGCCCAAAATTTTGGATCGCTTTGCTTCTCAATATTCTAAAGCTATCACATTAATCCCTCGAAACTGATCTCTCACATACTGTCATAGGGCATCTCTCTCCCCCTCCCTCTCTCTCTCTCTCTCTCAAGCATATTATTATCTTGATCAAGATATACATGAGTTTTTATCTCATTTAAAAGTTATACCGGACATGAGTGTAACATGATCGCTCACAAAATTGCTCATTTTCTTATACGTAGATTGAGTTTAGTTATTTGGTTGAAAAAGCTAATGAATTATATTCAGTATGATTTCTCTATGATGTCTAATTCTTAGAGTTTTGGCTATGTCCCTCATATAGTTATGAGAAAATTATCCAAACAGTGTCTGAACTTTTCCAGACTATTAAATTTCATTCCTATATTTTGAAAAACATCAAAATGGTACTTGTTAAACCCGACCCAACTTCCGTACCTAGCAACAGTAAAATTGTTAACTCCATTAACTTTTCAAGGGTATATTCGTCATTTCAGTATTCATCCTCCTATCTCACTGCAACTTCACGCTTTGTTCTCTCTTCTGGTTTCACTTCTCTGCACCTTTCATGCCGTCGATCATAGTATTCCAAGTAGCTGAAGTAGCTGTACACCTTTCTATCATCTCATCGAACAATGTCCTCGCCAAAATCATATTCCTTACACAAGTAAGAGAAGAAAACATTGTAGTCCATGCAAACCATCTCTCTCAGGCATTTGATCGAACACCTTCTGGGCTTCACCAATTCGTCCTAGCTTTGAATACAAATCAATCAAAGCAGTCTGAACAAACACATGTGAATCAAACCCACTGAGATGAACGGAAATCGAGGCACAAGCCTTGATCAAAGACGAAAACGTACAACTGGTAGGAAAGACCATGTTCATCAACATCTTGATGTAGCAGCCTAAACCCTGAAATGGGCGTCTGCTAGGAGAAGGTCTGGTTCGAGATGCAAAGTCAACAAGAAGTCAAGAACCTGATGGCTCTTGAGAAAAACAACCATAGAAACAAGTCAAAAAAGAAAACCCAAGTCAGACCAACCAAGAAAAGTGAACTGATGATGCCCATTTCACAAAGAGAGCCCGTCATCGCCGATAGAGATGTCGGTTTTCCAGTCGATTTTCTGCTTCTCTATGAAGATAATCAAGAGCTTCATGGGTCTGATGACTCAGCGAAACGCCGGGTGCGAGCTAGGGGCAGGGTCCTTGGAGTACTTGGATTTTCTACTTGGAATTGAAGGGCTTGAGGGAGACAAAGGCGTGCCTATGGATTTGAATGTTGTTTCGATGTCGAAGGAGGAGGAGTCGGCAGCGACGGTGGCGATTCTGGTGGCGGAGTCAAAGCGGCGCTCGCGGCGGACGTCATCCTCGATTTCTTGCTGGGCGCGGCGGCGCTGGTTGAATTTCTCGGCATTGGTGTTGTTCCACAGCGCGAATCGGACATCCGTGGGGGCGGTTCTGGAGCGGGTTGTGGGCCGGGTTCAGGTTCACCGGTGGTGCGAAAATGGGGCATGAAGTCGAGAGAGATAGAGAGAGCACTTTGTCCTTGGTTTGATGAAGCGGCAATTCGAAGAAGAAGAAGAAGAAGAAAGAATCACTTTTCAATAGATCTGGAGTCTGGTTTGCCTCCACAACAACAAAGACAATCCCTTTACTTAAAGAATTCTTCATCAAAGAATTACTATGAGAAGAACAAGGAAGAGGCGGAGGAAGAGCCGTTGCGGGCGGTAGCTTTTGGCATTTTCCAACTGCAAACCGCGAGTTATAGTTTGAGCCATGGTCAGCGCATTTTTTCATTTTATTTTTTTCTTCTATTTCTATTTTAATGATCTTACTGTTGCTAGATAGATATGAAAATTAATAATCTGCTAAATCTGGAAAAGTTCATATACTATTTGAACAATATTCCCTATAATCATATATCATGCTTTGAATCCTGGTAAAAACATGGGTATGAGATTGAGTTTTCCAATCTTCATTTAAAAAGATAATAATTAAAAATTAAAAACTTTAATGAAACATAACACCAACACTATGGTGAGTTGGTCTCGTTAATCCCTTCCGATAGTTACAGACTTACAGAGTCTTAGCTTTAAATCCTTCCATCTTCATGCTAATTTTTTGACTTTTATCTACGGTGTGAAGTTCTCATTTTTTAGTTTTCACCATAGCCTTCCGTCTCTGTTGAGGCAATCAAATACATATGTCTATCTAGTGAAACTGTCTCATATAAATCTATTGCATGATCTGTTTACATAGCTTCCTTCCCCATTTATCTATATTTGTACCGATACAATAGTTGATACAAATCAAACCTAATTCAATCCGCAGTAAATTCTCCAGCTCTGTATTCAATCCACAGCCAAGCAAGCCAAGGCTAAAAACAATTTACAATGGAGGTATGTGATGTTTCCGTCTGCAAGACAGAGGAACTCTATTACGTTGTCACAGAGGTGAAACCTGACTTGTATCTGTAGTGATGATCTCAGACTTTGTCATGAAACATGATCCACAATTTAGTCCGTAAATCTGTGCAAAAACGCAAAATTCTATAGCATTGCAGTATAACATAAAAAATTAGAGAGTATTAGGATAGTTGATAATGCATGAAATGGAGATGAGAAGATAGAAGGATGGCCTATTTCAGTAGATATGTGCGCACCTCTCAGAATATTCTAATACTTGATCTTCCAAATTACAGAAGAATGTGATCTATCAACTGCATAACTTAGCTCAGAAGACACGCAGCCCGTTCTCTTATGATTTAACAACTTGGACTTTAATAAGGAGAGCAACTCCTTATACCGTGATTGTTTTCTCTTCAATACTTGGATATAAGCATATAAACCAAGCCATTCAACTTCTCCCTTTTCCAATTGAAGAATTGGGCTGAAGTTAGAGCCAGTATGCAATGAACACATCCTTCTCTTTATGAGCCTGACCATGTACCTAAATAAAATACAACAAAAGGAACATAACTCTTCCAACAATGAGAAAGAAAAGTAGACAGCTTTATAAAGAAATTCAAGGGGTCTCTCAATGATTAAAGTTCAACCAATGGCCAAAAAAAGAGACTTAAAAGTTCAAATAACAGACATGCAGAAAGACTGCTTGCAAGAGATAAAAGACACAGGAATTGGAGCATACCTCAAAGATTTTTGGATACTGTAAGCGTAAAATCCAAAGTGAAATTTGCAGATATATGATAAGTCACGAACATAACAATGGAACTTCATTGCACATAGCAAGAACGCTTGGTAGATATTTAATCTCACAACAGATGCTGAATTAATGTGGGAATCAAAGAATAAGGGATGACATTTAGGTCTCATGTAGTCACGCAACTTTCCCTTAAAATGGCGACCAGGTTTGCCTTGGTAGTGGACAGTAACAGTCGAACTTAGATGGCTTTTCAAGTACCTGATAAATGAGACGAAACAAGTTACTTGAAGAAACAAAAGCAATTCAAATCATGAAGGATTAAATATCTTGATATGTGTCATAAGTTACTCAAGTATAACAAACATGCAGCAGAATTTTAACACCCTCACCAACAGGTATTCAAAACAAACATTTTAGACATGAATGATTTATGCACATAGTTTTCAACATTTTTTGAAGTTATTATTAAGCCCAATAAAATCTAAAATCAAATTCAACATAGATGGAATTTTACTTCGTATAGTCTGCCTGAACTTCAAGTGTGCGAGAATTGATAAGCAAACCACTCCATCGAATAAATAAAATGCCATCATCACCACTGTAGACCCTGTTTGATGGCAGGTTTCCAATATCGAAGTTTACACAGAACTTTTTCTCGTTCATGTAGCAGTTGTAATCCCGAAATCCTCTTTGCAACCTGGAGAAGAAGCTGGCAGCCTGCGCCTTTGAGGTTGAAATGAAAAGAAAATCATCAATAAATCTAAGTAGAGTATATCTAGAGGATGAGGATATTTTATCCTCACTGCTACTCTGTGCA
Organism: Rosa persica; assembly: GCA_025331145.1. Classification (NCBI taxonomy): domain Eukaryota; kingdom Viridiplantae; phylum Streptophyta; class Magnoliopsida; order Rosales; family Rosaceae; genus Rosa; species Rosa persica. Next base: position 1,609,676 of record WFKR01000001.1, on the reverse strand, counting down.
GCAGAAGCAACTTGAAAATCATGTCCTCTTGATAAATCTGGAATAGAAGGTTCCCAAGTTCTTTCAAGAAATGGAAAGATCACATTCTGATCGAGATGTCCATAGTATAATGAGCAAAGCAAAGTTGACAAAACGCTTCCTTGAGGAATACCGATACGTTGCAGATAAAATCTTTTATCCAACTGCAGCACATTGCGCTTCACATGCTCCTTTAGATTAAAAAATAGCTCCTTCTTCTTCACAGACCTGCTGCACTCCTAAGCATTAGAAAGCAAAAGTATAAGCTAAAGCTAAGTTTCCCTTGATCAAAACAGAAAAAGGGTTGCAAATCCATTAAATGCTGAAGAAAGTTTAAGCAAGTACGCAAATTTCACCCCTTTCCCATGAGATGTATACTAAATTACAAATTGTTTCTGTAGCAAATTTGTGTTTCCTGAAACACAATCTTGTGTTTAATATTATTTCAAGTGATATAAAAGTAAAACTGAGCAATTTATTTTGCTTCAAGATAAGCAATACAGATGGCTTCGATTAATTAATACATATATACACAAAACAGTACAGTAATTGTACTGTATTCTTTTCTTCTTTTTCTTCTTTTTTTTTGGCAAAGTAATTGTACCTTATTCAACAGAAACAAATTAGCGTATAAAATATGGTCAGGCACTTTTCCAAAACAACCAAAAAAAAAATATTAAAGAAGCAAACAAACCTGATTAACAAGGACACTACGTAATTTAGATTTAAATCTTGAGCCAGTATTTTGATCTAGAAATGCACGGTTCTCATGAATCCTTAATGAACCCTTCTTGAAAATGACATGATGAGACTGCTGGAGAAAATATTCATCTGCTCTTATAACATCTTTCAGCACACCAAGCAGCTTATCCTGGTCAACAGAATCAAAGGCTTTTGATACATCAGAGACAATGATAAACACATTAGGTATCATAGTGAATCCACTCTTCATGCCAACTAGAAACGGGCACAACTTTCTGTATACATCATTGTAATCAAACACCGATGATCCTAATTTCCCTGTCTCTTTCAGCTGCATAGCTTTTAGAACAACATGTGTGTCACGAAGAACACGATTCACGGACTTGAAATGCTCAAATCTAACCTTTCTCCTATGCAGTTTCTTTCCTCTAAATATTCCACTAGACTGATCTGCCAAACAGGACTCTTTCCCTGACAATTTTGATGGTGCTTTTAAATTTGCTAGCAACCTCACTCCATACTCTTTTGGACAAATCCGGAGCTTTGAAAACCCAAATGATCGTTTCCTTATAATTCTTCTAGTTGTCGCATCATCCAAATATTGATAGCTCTGATCCATGCAAGTCACGATGGTCTTATTCTTCACCTTCTCCCAAACTGACTTCCGGTAGTAATATACATCTTGCTTCCCATGCTCAGTTTCAGTGACATAGAAATTGGCTTGCAACAATGGAACAACTACAGATGAAAAGAACCAATAAATCCAACTTTCTAAGAGTTTTACTTTAACAATATGTACAGCATCATTCAATGTACTGGATCCCTTTTGAATGTCTACACCTTCATGTTTCTGTGCCTCATTATTCATGCAGCAGAAATAATGCTTATTTGATAGAAATGGGAACCTAGACGTTTTCAATTTATGCATACATTGTTTTAAGGAAAACCTTTCAAATCTTCTAAGTCGAATGAACTTTGAAATAGTTCTCCTCAAAATTCTCCAGTTAGAAGGAGTTCCTAGCAACTCAGGAGGAACAATACTCCTACAAACAGCCCATATAAATGACTCCACCTGACTGTTCAAGCAGTAAGACTTAATTTCGTCAGAGAAAGATTCACTGACTTCTGGAGATTTATTGCAATGGTCCGCAGTACAACACTGAGATTTCTTGAGTACATTGTACTCCCACTTTTCTCCCTGAATGTGAAAGTAAACATGGGGAAGGGGATAAATCAGGAAATATAGAATATCTGGAGACTAGAAAAGTTAGCAACATGTATAAGCTAAATTTTAAATACAACACCACATTGCCTGAAAATATAAAGCATGGTCCTGAAGAGACATGCCTTAGTCAATGGCATGCCTCTTAGACAATCATAAGTCACAGTTTCCCATATATAATACTGACCTTAGAGATGCAACCACCGCTTTTGATTGTATTAGGATTTACAGTTCTAACAACACAATGCTTTTCCAGTAATCTCACATGATGGCCATACTGTGCTCTACGTATAAGAATTTTAAGCAACTTAACAAGCGAGTGATATCTGGAAACCATAAACAAACAACTAAAGTTAGTGAACAGGAAGACACAAACAGACAAGAAATTCTAAAAGAAATAAACATGGCTTAAAACAAAGATTCCAGACCTAAGATGACCATAATGATCTAACAAAAAGACTCTGGCAAGCACACACACAACAGATTCAAGCATTGTGACAACATATATCAAAAAACAGTTGAAAAAAAGGTTCCAGGCCTATGATGACATTAACCACCAAAATCATTATTACCACGTATAGAATTCGGCATAATAGGAAATCATTAAAAGAACCTCAAGTACATGTCATCAGCATCTCTATCCAAACTCAAGTCCCATCCAGCTTACAGACTCAAAACAAAGGGCATCACAGAAAGATACCAAATACTCTTTCCTTTGCTCAGCTGGTGTCATTTACTTGGGACAATGCTTTTCAATTATACAGGGAAAAAAAAAACAGGGCATATCTGTTTTTCTTTAACTCACACCATGATTCTGCACCCTCTGCTCAAGAGAACTAATAGATGAATAAACATAAGTCCCAAGACTGATTACTAGCTAGTTACTGAAAGGTACCACGAAAATTTTCAATACTTGAATTTTGTTAAAAGTACAGATTATAATGCGAAGGGTAACAATTTGAATTTGCTAGCTAAAGCACAGAAAGCAGCAACCAAATTACAAAACAAATCACAGTTCACAAATAACACCATAAAATGCAGAAGTATTTTAAAACACCAAAGTGTTATTTAAGTATCACAAGCTGCTTACAGGCATGCAGATCCCATGAGACAAAGACCACTGCCATTGGGACATGTCTTTGACAGTGCACTTTCTCTATCATATATGCCAAAAATACTCTGAACAAGAAACTCTGAACCAACAGAATCAGGCTTTACAGAATTCAGCACATCTAAGATCATTAAGGACAATACATTTATTATCGTAAAAAATATAAACAATAAATCAAAAATGAGGAAGCTGCAGTAACTCATAAGTCTATGGAAAGAAACAAAGTAAAAACTATTTTTCTTGGATAAATGTTATCATATGAAAAAAGGAGTACCCTTCGGTGCATAAATGCATCAATACATTAATGTAGACCAACTCCATGTAATGGTAGACCAACTCCATGTAGTGGTGAAGTCATCTACCATTGCATGGAACTAGTCTGCCACTACATGGAGCAGATCTACATTCATGTATGGATTCGTTAATGCACTGTAAACTTTCCTGGAATAGAATAGGACAACATCATTCAGAATCAGCATTTGTCATGGCAATCAAGCATGAAAATCATTACGTTACGATTTATGTCTACTTGTAGAGATAACAGTCACAAAGATGGAAAGGCACATATTAAAACATGGACAGCAAAAGGCAGCTGCCATATAAAAAACTATATATATATATATATATATATACACACACACACACATGTGTGTGTGTAGTTGTGTGTAACAAATCATGGACAAAAGGATACGCTTTTTAGGAAAGACTGATGAAGAGGATTCCAAATTGAAGAACAAGGATTTCCTGTCTATTTGAGCACCATTGGAAACCTTTTGGGCAACTTGGAACCCCAAACAATTGCACTGCCATAAAATAGAACTTGAGAAAAAGTACATATATATTACAGAACAAACTTGAGTAAAGACATTCAGCCTACAACACTTTAGACCAAATTTAAATACAAAAATTGAGAAGTTTGCCAAAGCACCTGTTCATAATGTCGACCTAAGCTCGGTTTCAAGGAAGACGAAAGCCTGCCAGGTGACCATTGTTTATCACCGACAGTTGTTCTGAAAAGACCCTTAACACCAGTTTCTTGCAAAGATAACTGTCTGCGTTTCCTGCAGCGCTGCCAACGAAATGGTCTTGAACGCTTTCTTAGAGTTTCCAAACTCTCTGTAAGTTCCTGGTTTAAATTCCCTTCATAATCATTGGTAAGCATGCTGGTTGCTGATGTAGATGCTTCAGAGAAACTTATATGACTATGCGTAAGGCTATAATTTTCACTATGGTTACAGCAGCCATTGCAGGTAACAGAACTCGAGCTTTCTCCAATGCTGACTGAACTCATGAACTGATTTTTCTTTAACATTGAGTGAACATTATCATCTCTTTTCCTCTTTTTCAGGAGTCCTGAGACAAAGTCAATTCAATCATGCACTGGTGCTTTTTTATATCCTTTAAGGGGTATGAGCAAGCAAAAATAAACAGAATATCAAAAAGGCTATAAGAAATCAAAGAGATCAAAAGAAAAGAAGTGACTCCTTAAAAACACACTGTTGATATTTGAGTAGATAAATAACAAGAAAGATAGCAAGAAAGCACTATGATCAAAACATATAGATTATAGACACACATTGAGTAAAGTCAAAACAAAAAAGAATCTGGGTTATCTGGCATTTTGAATCCCATAAATAATGAAATGATGACTGAGAAATACGATGAAAGATCCTATGATCAAGTAGTAGAATTCAAACGATTAGCGAATTATTTAATGTTCTAGCTATAGATCACCTCTCAAAGAACAGAAAATGTATCCTATTTTCCTCATGTGTGCTGCATATTAGAATTAGATGACTACTGGAGATAATTTGTTTACAGTAAAAATTTAGCATTACCACATGGAGCAAGGGATGACGGTTGCCATTGTGAATTCGGTGTGCAATAGAACCTCTTACGACATAAGTTACTAATGGGAGGACCTGTCACCTGCTGGTGTTTCTTATCCGGAATTCGCAAAAATATCGACGCATTCTTTAGTAAATAAACCATAACGCCATCGCCAACCTGCCATATAAAAACCTCATCCGGTCATTCAAAATTCATACTTGTAATTCATGCACATCACAATCAATCTATCTATTACATACCCTTTCTAAGAGAAGACACCATGCTGAAGAAGTCAGAAGCTCCACAATGGCGCTTGACTTATCACACTGTCATATACAACCACCAATTATTATTCATATTGAAATTCCAAGAGTCTCAACCAAATTGCTACTTTACCTTATCATAACCATTGCATATCACATTGGAAGACATAGATTGCTCCAGCATCGTCGTTTCGATGACTGCTCTAACAATCTGAACAAAATTAACATCCAATCCTAACAAAATTAACATCAAATTATATACAGAACTTCAAGTGAAGCAAGCATGGGTAGGATGTACCTCAATTTGGGACCAGTGAGATTCAGGGGAGAAGCGAGTGATGGCGGGCGCGCTTTCGGAGACGACGACGAAGCACTTGTCGAGGAGAGAGCGGTAATCGGAGGGATCTTCGGGTCGAAGGAGAAACGACACGGCGTCGGGGCCGGTGCAGCAGCTGAGGCAACGGCGGCCCTTGCAGAAACGACATTGGGCGTTTGGAGAGGAGGAATGAGGAGGGAGTAAGGAGGTGACAGTGTGGGCCAGAGTGCGGGAGCGGTGGTGGAAGAGGCGCCAAAGGACCTGCGGAACGCGGTGTTTCTTCATCATTTTCTTGGAGACTGGCGACGAACTCGGAGGGTCTTTTCCGCTCTTCTGGACTCTGGTGGACTTTAAGAGAATGGCCTTTCGAATTTTTAGAGGGAAAAAAGGGCGCTTCTTTTTTGGTGGGTGTAATTGTAATTCTGTTCCCACATTTGTTGACGGGAAATTTCAGTAACCCTTCCCAATTACGGCTGCGCTACACTGCGGGGCAGGCGGAAAGTATCTGCTTGCAAATCGGTTTGGATTTGCCTATTCAACCTCTCTCTTATTTGTATACAATTGACGCTCTAAAAACTAAATTCATGAGTTAACTGTTCAAAAGTTAAATCAATATTTAAATGTTATCTCTGCAAAAAAAATTAATGGAAACAAAATTTATTTATTCATTTAATTGCATCAAACAAATTGGTGGATGATTATGAGAATGCTAACTTTCACCAAAACTGTTCAATATCTTACTGCAATCAAATGAGTAAATGATTGTTGTTTGTATTTATTTGTTTGCATAAATGATAATTATGTTTAAGTAAATTCAAATTATGTCTGGTCCAAACTCTAAGTTACTTGACCTAGTGATAATAGGGTTTTAATTACAGGTAATCTTGGAAAATCTTAAAGATATCCATTCAATGTATGACTACATTTCTTTGTACAATTCAGATTTTGTGTATTGTAATCCTTTATATAAAGAGACTCCTATTATTAATGAACACACAACAATTCTCTCTCAAATATCGTTTCCCTTAAACACATTATCAGCACGAAGCCATAACCCTAAAACCCTAATTTCATAGCCTTCAATCTCTAGCAACCACCGCCACATATATTGAAGCCCCAGAACATGCTGGAATCGACCTGAACCGGACGTTGGAAGTGACTGAACATGATCTACTAGCCCCGTTAGCCACTGACGAGCCCTGTCGAGAAGCTACCGAGAGCCCTGCAAGTGTCTGCCTAACCCCTGCCAATAGTTGCCGACATCTACGCGCAACCCTCACAAGCCTTCGCCTGCTCTTGTGCCTACTGCCGACACCTGTCGAGACCTCTGCCGAGACACCTGCGGAGACCCCTGCAGCATCTGTCGACAGTCCCTGCACACGCTCGCACAGCCCCTACACCAACCTCGCATGCAGCCACCGTCAGCCAACCTCCGGCCACCGCTGACCACCGCCGGGGACCAGTTTCTAGCCACTTTTTCCGGCGACCTCGGGCGACTTTTTCCGACCATCTTCAGCGACTTTTTCCGGCCACCTCTGGCAATTTTTTCCGCCGACCTATTTCAAGGTTTTTTTTTTTTTCCTAAAAGTTCTCGTTGAAGTTTTATTCTTTTTCTCGAGGACTTGAAAACTCCCTTCTTTTATCCCTTTTTCTTCATCATATGGGAGACCTAATTAAGCTGAATTGTGGGGGTTCGTGCTCACTCTAAGCCTGGAGCCTATAGAGTCCTCCAAACTTAGTTTGTTGAGAAGAAACGATCAACCACAAAACTTCATTATTTCAATCTAATCCAACCTCTCTTGGAATTGAATTTCTTGGTAGCGACTACGCTCATAAATTCCTAATTTCCTAGAAGTAACTACGCTCAGAAATTTTTTATTGTTTTTGTGGTAGCCTTTTTCGCTCCAAAACTAACCCTATTTTCTCATTGTTTTTCAGGATGAGTAACTTGAACAAGTTGAGCTTCGCTCCACTAGAGACAACAGGAGTAGGATACCACAAATGGGTACGTGATGTGTGCCAACATATTAAGACTGATGGGATCTTAAGTACGATCCAAGAGCCAAGTTAGAACGTGCTTAGTCCTCAACAAGTTGCCGCTTTTGAAGCGAATAGAGCTACGAGAGAGGCGAATGAAGCTAAAGTCATCATTCTCATGACAAGGCATATGAATGACACACTCCAGAATAAGTACCCCAATGAGGAAGACCCAACAAAACTATGGGTAGAACTTAAGCATCGTTTTGACAACGTTCGTGACTCCCTGCTTCCAGAATTAGAAGTGAGATGGCCTAGCCTCCGCTTCTGTGATTTTAAGTCTGTACTTGACTACAATTCAGAAGCACTTTGTATCAAGTCTTTGATGAAATTATGTGGGCAGAAAATCACTGATACAATGTTGAACAAGACGACTCTCTCTACATTCCCCATCTCTGCATTGATAATAGCCAAGAACCATCGTATTGATGTCAATGCCGGACACATCACAAGATTTCAGAGCTTATTAGTGCCATAAACGTGGCTGAAAAGCACAACAACATACTTGTGAAAACTATAACTCTAGACCCATAGGAGCCAAGCCAATTTCAGAGTCCAACTATAAGCGCGCCCCTAAGGGAGGGCGTAAGGAGGGAAACCTAAGGAAAAGGATAATTCTGGACTTTTTAGTCCATATTCTCTCCCTAAAGAGGAAGGAAACCGTTAAGATAGGCGTGCACAGAATCGTGGAGGTAAACGTGTGAAGATAGAGTGGTCAAGCCTCCGGCTATGATGGTGATGCCACCAAAGAGAGAAGTCGTCCCCAAAGCACTCCTAAAGTGCCTCAATCAAGGAAACCTGACCATAAAGATACTTGTCTTAGGTGTGGACTACTCGGACATTGGACAAGGGCGTGTAAAGCATCCCAGAATGTTGCAAACGCATACAAGATGTATCGTTAAGCAAGGGAGGCACATTACATGGAACAAGAAGATCAAGATGGTGATCTCGATCTAAGGGTGGAAGACTTCAAGGGCCAAGATCCAGAGACTGGCGATTTTGATCAAGTCTTTTTATTTTCTAAGAGATTTAGGCAATTGGCATATTATTTTTGTAGTAAATGTCAATGATTTAGTTTTTCTTCAAAGTACGCTCACCCAAAGTAAGTGTGATGTCTAGGAAGGTTTTGAGATAAGTAGTACTTAAGCGAGCCTTACTCCACCGACATCTCTCTACTTACTTGGTCATATTTGCTTTGGAGCTACCGAAAGAAGTTAGACGACTATCATTGTTTTGCATCAGACAGTTTTTGGATTAGATTCTCTCTAGTGAAAGAGACAATGATGTAATTCGTTGGCTTATTAATAAAATTTGAGTTCTTTTCTTCATGACACTTTTTAATTATGAGCTTTTTCTTTTAGGAATAGATTCTAGAAAACTGCAATGTCTTGCGGATAGTGCGACTACGCACACCATTCTCCACCATAGGCAATTATTCCTAGAGATGTTGTCTACATATTCCTCTGTGACTATGATGGCTGGGCTATCAGATTAGTTCAAGGACATTAAATGGTCCAATTCCTTTTGCCAAACGGCATATTATTAATGTCGTAGAAGCTCTCTACGCTCCTAAAGCAAATTAAACTTTATTAAGCTTTAAAGATATCCGAGCCAAAGGATTCTATGCAAAAACGCATACTGAGAATGGAAAAGAGTTTTTTTACATTACCTCTAATGATTGCGGACGAAAACGCATCTTGGATAAGCTTATGTGTCAAACTAGTATACTTTATGTCACTACCATTCGACCTATTGAATCCAATAAAGTAATAAGAGAAGATCTCTTGGATTCTGACACATTTTGGCTTTGGCATGATCGACTAGTCATGACATGATGATTCGCATACTAAAAACTTCACACAGACATCCATTCTCTCGAGTGAAAAGAAGCATCAGAGATTGATTCTCAGACTTAGTGTGACTGTCACCACCATGTCTGGCGCTGCCACCGTCCACTGTAGGCCTAGGGCTGTCCATCTCCCTCTTGACAACGCCAAAAATGGCATCACCTATGGCAATGGCGCCTTGGGTGCCACTTCCCATGGTTCCAATGCTATGATGGGTGATGTGGTCACCAATTTTGCTTCGAATAACACTTCAGACGCTCAGGCCAAACTAGGATCCTCATTGGTTGCTTCTAAGACCCCTTGCTCATTTTGCAAAGCTTGTTCCTTAGGGAAATTAGGACCGAAACTATCCTACACAAAGGATCCCAAAATACTCATTATAGAGAATTGAAGAGGATATCTGTGGACCAATCCAACCATCATGCGGACCTTTTAAATACTTTATGGTATTGATTGATGCGTAGACACGCTGGTCTCATGTCACGCTATTGTCCTCTCAAAATATTGTTTATGCTAGGCTCCCAGCCCAGGTTATCAGTATATGGGACTACCCGGACCACTCAATCAAGTCAATTCGACTTGATAATGCTAGGGAGTTTACATCGAAAACATTCGATGACTAGTGCATGTCACTAGGGATTGATGTAGAGCATCCAGTTCCCTATGTTCATACCCAAAATGGTCTCGCGGAAGTCGCTATCAAACGACTACAAATGATAGCATGGACATTAGTTATGCACACCTTTCTCTCTTTTCCACTTGGGGATATGCAATATTGCATGCAGCAATGCTAATTCGTCTACTATCCACTGCCCCCCAACCTTATTTTGCATTATAGCTAGTGACTAGGTACGAGCCTGATATCTCACATTTACGCATTTTTGGGTGTGCCATTTATGTGCCTATTACGCCGCCACAGTGTACTAAGATGGCTCTACAGAGACGAATGGGCATCTATGTTTGATATGAATCTCCAACTATCGTCTGCTACCTTAAACCCTTGATAGATGATTTCTTTATTGCTAGATTTGCAGATTATCACTTTGATGAAACAGTCTTCCCGTCGTTAGGGAGAGATAAGAACACTGATGTTCAATAGGAACGACAGGAATTGTCATGGTCTGTCCATACTATGTCTTAACTTGATCCTCATACCGCACAGTCCGAACTTGAAGTGTGATAAATTATCGAGCTCCAAAACATAGCAGACACTTTGCCTAATGTGTTTTCTGATATTGCTAAAGTGAAGAGATCACATATACCTACTGCAAACTATCCTGCAAGGATTGACATCCCAAACACTGGACATAATGCCACTCCTGTAACACCAAGAGATGGCACCACTGCCTAGCTTGGTAGTGATGTGGCGACTATGGCTACAGGTCTCGCGATGAAGCATGATAGACCGATTGGTTCAAAGGATACTTGCCCTAAAAAGATAGCGACTGAGGCACAAACAAATGCTTGGATAATCGATACTCAAAATCCATCCCATGAGAATGTTCCGGATTATGGTTATGTCCAAGAGACATTTTTGGGGGACGCCTCAATGTCAAAAACTATCCCTGAGAACGAAAAAAACTGCATCATCATTGATGATGTATTCATATATTCAGTAGCGCGTGAGATTATTGAGACCAATGACATCAAACCACGCTCCATTGATTAATGCCAACGTAGTGCTGATTGGCCAAAATGGAAAGATGCGATCCAGACATAACTTGATTCTCTAGCGAAGAGAAAGGTATTCGGGCCAGTTGTGCCAATACCTCCCAATACCACACCAGTTGGTCATAAATGGGTTTTCGTTAAAAAGCGTAATGAGAGAAACGAGATTATAAGGTACAAAGCTCGTCTTGTGGTGCAAGGCTTCTTACAATGCCCTGGAATTTACTACAAGGAAACATATTCTCCCGTAATGGACGTTATCACGTTTTGCTACCTTGTCAGTTTGGCAGTTTCTGAAAAACTGAACATGCAGCTTATAAATGTGGTTACTGTGTATCTATATGGGGATCAAGATATAGAGATATACATGAAGGTCTCAGATGGACTTCAGTTATCCAAATCAAGTGGCTCTAAACTACAGAGCGCGTTTGCAATAAGATTAAAACACTCACTATATGGATTGAAACGATCCGAACGGATGTGGTATAACCGTCTAAGTGACTACTTGATTGGGAAGCGATATGTTAATAATGAACTATGCCCATGTGTGCTCATAAAAAGAACAAGTTTCGGATTTGCAATAGTAGCGGTTTATGTCGATAACATGAACATAATTGACACCCTCAAATAGTTAAAGAAAACCGCTGAATACTTGAAATCCGAGTTTGAGATGAAAGATCTTAGGAAAATACAGTTTTGCCTCGGTTTAGGACTTGAGCACTGTGAAGATGGTATCCTTATTCATCAATAAGCTTATACCCAAAAGATGCTTAGGCGTTTCAATATAGACAAAGTTAAGCCCTCAAGGACGCCAATGCTCGTTCGTAGTCTTGATCCAAAGAAGGATCTATTCCATCCAAAAGAATATGACAAAGATGTGCTAGAGGCATAAATGCCCTATCTATGTCCAATAGGTGCATTATTCTACTTTGCATAATGCACAAAATCAGACATCTCATTTGCCATGAACTTGTTAGCTAGATATAGCTCTGCGCCAACACGACGCCATTGGCTAGTGTTAAAGATATCGTTTGTACCAAAGTGGTACGATTGATATGAGTTTGTTCTATCCCTACAGAGAGACGATAGATTCGGACCCATCATATGTCATGAATGCCACCAACAGTGGACTGCGTTCCCTCTCCCCACCTGAAAATGACATAACTGTTTTGGAAGGTTTTGCTGGTGCTGGGTATCTCTCTTATCCGCACAAATGTCATTCTGAAACTGGTTATGTATTCACCATGCTAAGATCGTGATATCTTGGAGGTATACTAAACACACCTTAGTTGCTAATTCTTCGAACCATGCATAGATTATTGCTCTTCATGAAGCAGTTGGTGAATGTATATAGATTAGATTCATAGTTACTCATGTTCGAAGTAATTATGGTTTGGAATCCACCACAGATGAGCCTACTAGCATTTATGAGGATAATACTGCTTGCATTGAGCAAATAAGCAAGGCTACATCAAAGGCAACACACCAAGCACATTTAGCCTAAGTTCTTCTACAATCAGCAACAATAGAAGCTCCTCAAAATCAAAGTGAACCAGGTTCGATCTGAGGACAATTTGACAGACTTGTTTACCAAGTCATTACCTAAATCCACGTTTAAGAAACATGTTGCAAGCATTGGCTTGCGAAAATTATCTGAACTCCCATGACCATAGTCATCAGGGGGAGGAGCGGACATCAGGGGGAGATGTCTACATGTTGATCTCAAAACGTGAAGGGTGTGTTGTGCTACTCTTCCCCTTCAATCGAGGTTATTTTGGTCTCACTGGGTTTTTGTTACTCGACAAGATTTTTAACGACGCAACGAGAGAAGCACCGCATTTGAGCGACATAAGGGGGATTGTTTAAGTAAATCTAGATTCTGTTTGGCCCAAACTCTAGGTTACTTGACCTAGGTGTAATAAGGTTTTAATTATAGATAATCTCGAGGAATCTTAGAGATATCCATTCAATGTATGATTACCTTTTGTTGTACAATTCAGATTCTATGCATTGTAGTCCTTTATATAAAGAGACCCTTATTATCAATGAGAACACACAACAATTCTCTCTCAAATATCATTTCCCTTATAGAAATTAGAGATTTTAATATTTGAATGGTTAAATCAAGGATTTAGGTTGCTGAGTGTATGCAAATAAGAGAGAGTTTGGACACACAAGTCCAGACCAGTTTTCATGTAAGTATTTTTTGGATTTTAATCAAGACGCATAGTGCTCGACTTGATAGACTAATAAGCAATTTTGATGAAAGTTAGCAGTCCTATGATCAACCATTTTTTTGTTTCATGTAATTGCACGAGTCAACGACTTTTATTTACATTAATATTTTATATATATGATTTTTAAAGGCTAATCGATTTAACTTTTGAACGGTTAAATCATGGATTTAGATTGCCGAATATATACAGATAAGAGAGAGTTTGGATATACAGGTCCAAACCGGTTTAAATATAAGTATATTTCATCATAGATTTAGATTGATAACTATATGCAAATAAGAGAAAGTTTGGACACACATGTTCAAACCAGTTTGGATCTAACTATTTTCCTTAAGGCTGAGGCTTTTTCTACCCCACCAAATGCTTTGTTCACCTTATAATTAATCTTTATTCTAAAACTTTCAATTTCACCCTCATATAATTTTAAAAAGAAAAGAAAAATATATTACCATTGAAAATGTGAAACCAGAAAAGCAAAATAAAAAGAAAATTAGCACACCATCAACCCCATGTCTTCTAGTTTCTTTTGTTCTTTCATTTTTTGTTTTTCTTGTTCTCTATCTTCTCCTTTCATGAACCATATGATATAGAATCAAACACGAGTCACATGAAGTAGAACAAATAATACTAAACCGACAATTCTTTTCACTTGCTATAGCTTGAAAATTTAGTTTATTTATTTGTTTGGTCGGCTAGCGATGAAGAAGCTAAGATGATAATTTTTTTTTTTTGTATAGAAAGCTGATATGATAATTGAGATGTCTATTAGGTAAAATTTTAATTAAAACAAAATTATATCTCATTTTCATTATTTTTCTGTTAATAATTGTTGTTAAGGATAATTTTGGGATTTTAAAGAATATATTTGGTTATAAGGTGAACAAAGTATTTAGTAAGGTGGAAATAGATGCACCCTTTCCTTAAACGAGTAATACGACACGACTTACATAATTCACTTTTTAAATGCGACCAATTTTCTTCTTAATCTACTTTTTACCTTTTATTTGGAGATGAAAAATATTCTTATATTTGCACAGCTTCACTAAGCCACCACAAGGAAACTACATACAGCCTAAGCCCCGACAGCAATACAATGCTATGCATATTCGGCCTAAATGGGGAAATAAAACTCTAGCAAGTAAACATTATTATAGAACTCACTACACACTTAGTCAAGTATAACATAAATTAAACAAAATTCTTAAAAATAAAATTTTGTTTGACTAACCACACAGCTCCAAGGAACAAAAAAGGGTACCTGTCAATGCACACAATTGTAGTACTAAGCATCATCTGTACTACCAAAAATCTATCACGCAACATAGCAGTCAAAGCAGTTAACCATACCAAACCTACACCTTCTTTTTCCCCTTCCCTGAAGGCTGAAGAGAATGAGACAGACGTGTTAGTAGATGAGGAAGGAGTAGGTGGCTCACTACTCCATATGTTCAGCTTATTCTGCATTTCTCGCGTCTTGGTACGAGCTTTCTTGTCTTCCCCGACTATCAGTGACCGCACCTCTACCAGTCCATCATCATTCCAAGTTAACTAAGGATCCTATGTAGTTAAGGACGATGGAACTAGCTTTAAAGGAACCTACTTCATTTGGGATCAACCTCTGCATCCTCGTCCTTTCTTGGCCGTACACCCACAATCTACGGTCGCTCTACTGCTAACGTTTACAGCTCCTTTATTGACTTGATCACCATAAATTTCTTGAGCCCAAAGGCATGCATCAAATAACTTGGATGAATAGGGTAAAGAAAGATCTAGAAACATTGGCCCAAAACACCATCAATGGCAACCCAAGAGTAAGCCTCACCACCATCGCCTGAACTTCCGGGCTACCATAACGTCTTATTGGGGTTGTTGTGAACATGATGCCTCGACTTGGTTCAGGGAAGCACAGCCTTGCACCTACCAACCATATTTTCGTACTGAAAAGTTAGGGTTAGGATTTCATCAAGAGAAACCTTAAAACCTCCTTGTCACCCGAACATGAACGAGACCTTCTCAAAGTCCCCTCTTGTCAGCCACCATCACCCTCCCTAGCATCTTTCTGATAAGGAAAAGAGTTGAAGAGTCACATATGTTGCCAGCAATCCATGAATGCACAATCAATTCCAGATATGATTCGGCGAGACCTCCTCAATCAGAAAAGTCTTCGTAGTCATTAAGCACGGTCATGAATCCAGTTGATGGCCCTCCCATCTTAATCATGTCAACTTCGCCGTCCTCAGAGAAAGTAAAATGAAACTTCCCCATCATTATTTCATGAACATTAAGAGTTGCACTCGGACGAATGAGTGACGGTTGACAACCCTACAAGTGTTCAATCTTCCAATCAGGTAAAATTTGTTAGCCAAAAAGTTCTTGCTTACTTTCTTAAGTTTCCGATCGAGATCAGCAGATTCATCTCTGTCCTTCAATAATAAGTTTGATGCTAGTCTCGCAGTCATGGAGGCAATGGAGGCCATCTCTACGTTTGGTGCTACAAATCCTGGTAGAGAGAAGAAGACGGTTAGGGTTTCCTTTGAAAGAAAATTGTAAATGAGATATATTCAATTCTCTTTTTAACCTACTTTTTTTTTTGAAAATGACATGTTTTTTAGTAGTCCACATTTGGGTAATTCTACCATTTTGGTAAAATTTCTCCTAAAGTAGCCCCATAAATTCTAGGGATTAGCTTAGTGAGTTGCCTCTTAAGTCAAAAGTGAACATTCCCTTGACTTTCAGGAGTATCTATCCCATCTTATAAGTATTCATAGTTCTGTTTTTCCATTTCATTATATTTCTTTTACTCCAACTTGGAAATAAAATTATTTTCGACTTCTTAATCTATTTCTTACATTTTCAGGTTCTTTTATTAACCAAAGTTTTTTAGCTTATATTTATTTTGTTTATTTAAAAGTTCATATTTATATTCATTACTTAGACCTCTTTCCCAACCAAACACTCAGAAAGAAAAACTAAATACTTCTATTCTCTTTCTCCTTTCACTCCAACTCTTCTATTACATTTAGAAATGCCTGCTTACTTTGCTTTCATCTAAAGGTTGAAAACCAGTAGCTACTTTATCCCTACGCTTCGCTCTTCATCATGTTAGAAGCTATGAAGCCATGGATTGATAAAATCTTATTCTTCACTTTCCCAATTTTCTCACCTCCAAGTCTTTTCTCATTTTGTATGTCTTGTAAACCTCCTATGAATCACTGATTTCACCATGACAGAACAATTAGGGAATTATGAGCTTTCAAACAACTGAGTTCCTCTCTACTTTACATCAATTTCAGATAATGAGAATCAGCTACTATATTTGACCTATAGAGTTCATTTGGTTACTTTTCTCATCCTAATTTTGAAAGCCTTGAGCATCTTAAGGAGTCTGAGTATTGATTTGTCAATAATTATGCTTCATACGTAGGATTCGCGAAGCTGTGACATCAACCCTCTTAGAACATTACACCCCATAAAGCCATTTCAAATTTCTCGGTGAAATATGGAAAGAGTCCTATCACTAAATGTACGAATTGCACGAAATATTTTTTGGCTAATTACCTTTAACCTTTCCCCCAACATTGCAATTTTTGTTGCAACATTTAAACAATATATTTTTTGTAATTTATTTTTAGGTGGTAGACCCATTTACGTAGTATAAATGCATTTCATATATAACAAATTTCATAAAAGTACTTGATACATTACTAATGCTTGAAGATAAAAACTACCATATAGCTTTATCAACATTCAAAATTTACTCAATTTTGACCCCTTGTGGGACCAAGTTATACAACTATGTGTTAAGCATCAGACCAAAAGCCATTCTACAACCTAACGTTGACTCGAGCCCAAAAAGGAACCATAGCCACCATTATCATCTAGAAATTGTAGCCAGCTGCCAGCATCAATAAAATCGTCACAACAATAGCTAACAGTCAATCAGTTGACTTGTTCACCAAACTCTCGACACTGCTAGATTTGAATTGTTGTGAAATGCTCTTGGTATATGTTCTAAATATTAAGTGCTCATGCCTTCTGACCAACATTGAGTAGACAATAATATGATCTTAGCTTGCTGAGAACTCAATCTTTGTTGGTCATATATACTGTTTTTAAGTTGTGTTTTGTGTTATGTCTTGCCTTGGATAATACAATTGCCCCCTATCTAGGGCATTCTGTCAGCTCTACTCTATTTGCACTCTCACACATATAGACATAAGTGGTGGCCTTTACCCTATCTAGTGGTTGGGAGAACGATCTTTGAAACTGGACAGGCTCATCAAGTACTTTCTTTTCCTCCAGTTGTTAAAAAGAGAGTATCTAAAAGCTTCCTGGAGGATAATCTAGCCATTTCCAAATGTAATCTGGTCTTGGTTGTGGTGAACTTTCCATTTGGGGTTGCCATCAAAGAATTAATCCATTTGGGGTTGATGGCACGAAAGGGTAGACTATAATTCTCTTTACACGGTTGCAATCTTGGCAAAACAAGAGGTGCAATCTCTTCTTATTCTTTTAATAACTCATTTAAGCCATAGGAAACTTACCGGTAAATTCAATGTATTGGTACATTTAATGTAAACCAGCTCTTAATAGTAATATACAAGCTTTATACAATCATAGACTAGCTTCAGATAGTGTACCAATTCATAGGGCCAGTGTATATATCAATTAGTTTATTTGATATATTGATGCACATAAATGTTTATATAGTCACCAGGTGATCAAAAATATTGTGGTCATTTACTTTTAGATTTAATATTGAGGATTGAAATTAAAGAAATGATTTTAAGTGCTTTAATCTCCACTGTAAAAATCAAATCCAAGAATATTATGGTCATTTACTTTTGGATTTAATAGTGAGGATTGAGATTAAATGAATGATAATCAAATCCAATAGTAGCAGTCGCCAGCCCCAATGTCTAGATCAAATTAATTAGAATTCTACTCCCTCGTCTCTCCAAAACAAAGAAAACTAAAAACCAAAGGGTGATCGATGGATAATGGGCGGTAAAGTTGCTTTGTTACTCTTTGGTAAATCACATTCATGCATTTACAATTCATGTGACGATTCATGTGACGTTATAGATGCTCTTGAAAGGCATTCTATTGCTTGTAATTCGCATTTGATACCAAATTAAGTAAATTTTGGATCTTGAAAGCAGAGAGGGAGCGAGGGGGTGGGGTGATGGTGTGGGGGTGAGGTGGGGGAATTGCCAATATATCCGCTCGGGATCATGTCTTGTTGGGGCTATTCTAAATGTACAAGTTAAAAATGAGGTGCACGTAGTGAAATCTGTTGAAAAGTTGGCTGCAAAAATCACTACAGAAACAAAGGCGTTTATTATAACCAAGCTTCTTATTATACTTCCCAAAACAGGGGACTACAACTAAACCATTCTTTTGCATACATACCACAGGAAAAAGAAGAAAACTGCGAGAATGTGAAAATGGAAGGAAAACTGAGTTCTTGGAAAGAAGACTGTATCTTGCCTTCAAGCACTGGTGGTGGCCGCAACAGTTGGCTTCTGAATGATAAAGGTCATGCACTGACCCTGGTTCTCGTTGTCAAATGCTAAACAGCGTACACAAGCATTTGGGTACGCTTTTTTGCACTCTTGGATTTCATTGAGCACCAGAGAAGGGTCAGTACAACCAAACATGGGTAGCTTCCACAATGTCCAGTATCTTCCATCATAGTACCCTGGCATCCTGCTATTCTCCCTATGAACGTAACCCACCTTCCATTCATACATGCAACAGTTAGACACCAAAAATCATTGACAAATGCCACTCCAAACCTAATATTCTCAAGGAAGGTTCTATTGCCATTACACATGACTCTAACTCACTTATTGAATGCTAGAGATTAACATGAAAACTATATGGCCATGGCTGGTGTGTCCTATCGTCGGGTCCGATTAAATGGTCAGAATCCAGTGAATGGCGTCACTTCATATCAGCACATGAGCCTAATTCATGATGAAGTCCTAAAAGCTCCTCCAGAGTGCACTATAGTCCAGTCTAGTAACTAAAGAGAAGTTGCATAGAACATTAACAATTTTGAAATCAACTGACCTCATCAAATTCAAGGCAAGGGATCCATCCCTTCTTGAGCATATAGTCAATCTCCTTTGCAATTGAATCATCAGAAAGTGGTGGGAGGTAAGACAGAGTCTCAAATTTCTTGTTGTTGATCGGGTTTCACGTCTGCAAAAAAAAACTCGGCAAATTGTGCAGATTGAGAATCAAACCTAGTACAATGAAATCTTGGGTACTAGAGAACTTGGGTTTGGGGCAAAATATGTTAGATCAAATTACCTTCATGCAGCAAGTTCTTGAACCATTGGAGACAGTTTTCTTGGTCCGTCCGATAGAGTCTTTAGCTGGGAAATTTTTTGAAAGGTTGGTTGCTAAGCCAACGTAACCAGATGCAGCAACCGGAGAATTGAAATTAGCAGCAGACATCTTCTGTTTAACAAAGAACAGCAGTGTGGTTTGTAAAGAAACACAGAGCAAAAGGTTCATGTAAAGGTGGTAGAATTGGTTAGAGAAAAAAACAAACCAGTCTGTGTGTTTGTAAGGGTAATGCACAGTTTGTTACGAGTGGTATTAGAAGACAGTGGGCACGATTTCCTGATAGGGGTTTCAAAAGGCACTTGAGCATTGATCTCATCAACTCCTGCTTTTGCCTTCTCAATAACTACCAGTAATGCCCACTTGGCATTGTTAAGAAAAAAAAAAAAAACTGGGCCCACCAATTCATGGTGCCATTAGGCAGCAACTTCTGCTAGCCATTTTTGCAGACATCAGAGAGACTGTTTGAATTAAATATGAAAACATATGACTCACCTATACAATTAGCTTTAAGCTTTTCATGGAATCATGGATATTGGAAAATCATATAAAATTGGTGGATATTTTGACAAGAAACTTTTATCTTCACTGGTAGGATTGGTGTGCTGGAGGATAATTCATTTTTCGAGCCTTACAGTGCCAAAATATAACCCTGCGCATATTAACAGGTAAGCCAAATACTTCATCTTGAAGCTTCTTGACAGTTTCGTCCACAATCTGATGAAGCTTTATATAATTCTCGGTCCCTTGGAGAAGCTAATGACTCGAGGACACACAATAGCACAGGATGTCCGCTTGTCTGTTTCCTTTGCAATAACTAACTTCCGCCAGGATCTCGATACATGTAAGAATACAAACCCCAATCAGATTGTTATACAGGAGGAAAAAGTAACGTCTATGTTAGTGCTAGATACAGATATTACAAAAGAAAATAGAAGAGAGAAACACAAAGGTTTACCATCAGTAGAAGAATCCATGGACATAGTGATTGAATAACAAGCAGTCCGCGATGACACGCTTGCTTTGGATTGACCTTTCCGATTCCACTTGGTTTACAATAGCAAAGAATCATTGGCATTGGAAAAACTTTCGAGTTCCTTCCTCTAACTGACTTAATGTTTGGTATATACTTCTTGAATGAGAATGAGACTTATCATTGGCTAAGAATTTATGCACAACACCATCAATCTCGATGAAACTCCAAGCAGAAATTGAAACTACCTCTCTATCCTTCATCATTTTCCTTAGCCTCAACACATCCTCCCAGTTTTCCATTCTGGCATACATGTTCGCTAAAAGAACATACCTTCCACTATGTTGAGGCTCTAATTGAATGAGAAGCTTCCCAACCTTACCGGCTAACTCAAAATGCCCATGTATTAGACACCCGTTAAGTAAAGACCCCCATATAGCTCCGTCTCATTCCATTGCCATACTTCTTATCAATATCTCTGCCTCTTTCACTTGCCCCGCACAGGCCAAGAGATCAACCATGCACCCATAGTGCTCAATCTCTGGAGCAATGCTATAAATTTTACTCATACGTCCCAATACTCGCCATGCTTCATTTACCAGAGTTTTGTGATTACATGCAGTGAGAACTCCAACAAATGTCACAGCATTTGGTTTAGGTCCCTTCTTTTCCATTTCAGCAAAAAGTTCAAGCCCTGTATCATTCTCACCATTAGTAGCATATCCCATGATCATAGCACTCCAAGTAGTTACATCTTTACGCAGCATCTTATCAAATATCTCTCTAGCATCTTTAATGAATCCACATTTTGCATAAAAATCTATTCCTGCCGTACCGAGGTCAAGTCCATACTCAAAACCATGGTCATCCAAATACATCTGAATCCATTTCCCTTCCTCGAATGCACCCACAGAAGCACAGGCATTAAGAACACTAACCAAAAGAGACTCTTTCAACCTCACATTCGCACGACGACGCTTGAAATCACGAAACAAATCAATAGCTTTGTTGAAACAAGCATTCTGAACATAACCCGAAACCATTGCACTGTAAGACACATCATTTCTCTCAGGCATTTTATCGAACAGGTCACGGGCATCATCAACCAACCCATTGGCACAATACCCACTAACAAGACTAGTCCAACACCACATTCCTATCCAAACTTTCATCAAACACTCTCCGAGCAAATTCCACAGCTCTCAATTTACAGTACACACTAATAACTGAGCTAGTAACATAAACATCACACTCATGTCCAAACTTCATTATCTGACCATATATCTGATCAAGCAAAGGCACCCCAACACAAGCTTTAACCAAAACTGTGAAAGTTCGAGCATTTGGGTCGGCGCCTATCCTTCTCATTTTGGTAAAAACAGAGAGACCCTTTTCGGAATGTGAGTTTTTCAAGAAACCCATGATCATGGCATTGAAATCAAAGACATTGGGTGCCGGAATTCGATTGAATAGAGTCTCTGCGTGGCGTAAATCACCGTGTTCCGATAAGGCGGAGAAGGCTAAGAGCTTGCTGGTGATGTAGGTGAAACGAGCTAGGCCGGTGATGAGTGTGTGGGCATGGATTTGCTTGAGTTGGTTCATGCTTGAACATGTTTGAAGAAGAAGAAGACAGGGAGGAGGGTGTGGGTTTGATTTGAAAACGAGTCTGCTCATTTGGAGAAGAGTGGTCTGAAGCAAACAAATGAAGAGTAGGGAATTTCATGTTATGCTGGACAACTGGAGGAAATCTTCAAACTGAGCTGCTGTAAGCCATCTGCATTGAGTTGTTCCAATGTAATTGATATTATAAACGTGCACAAGCAAAATTCCATATATAAAAAAACGCGCAATCGAATTTTCTCAGCTCTTCATATATAAGCATAAACGTGCACAAGTAAAATTGCATTAATAAAAAAAGGCATAGGTATAATTGCTAGACATGTCACCATTCATGAAAGTAGAATTGCTCAGGGGTTTGATCATAAATGCCAGAATTCAAAAAATTTCCATTTCATATAATATTCCCCATCTCAGTGCTTTCAGAGAAAAATCACAATATGTATACAACACTTCCATGGAGCTAACTACTTAAACTTGATTAGTGGAACAAGAACTTTGGTGGTGGTCACTCAATTTACACTACCGTACTTAAACACCCCTGACAACCTTCCCCATAACTCCTCCAATTTTCTTTTCCCTCAAACCAAACACCAAGAGGGGTTGAATTGAAATCTGGGAGGTTAGCTTTTGGAAAGCTCGAAAACTGATGAGAAAAGACAGCTTACATTTGGGAGGTTAGCCATTGTGTATGCATATTCTGCAAGTTCATTGTTTTACTGGTTCAGAACGATACAACAAAACCTTTAAAGTAGAGTTTGTAATCTGAAAGTTGTGCCCACATAAATGATCATTATGGAGAATAAAGAAGTAAAATTTCAGGTTCAAAATCTAAACTTTCTACAAGAAAATGGGTATATAACATGAACTTAATTGAAGGCAATCCCATATTTGAATAAAAGTGATGTTAAAAACAGAAATTTAAGTAGGCCAATAAGCAATTCAATCACTAACCTGGAGCAATGTAACCCGGCAATGACCGACATGAATTTCCAGTTGCATGAACTACCTTAGCCACTCCAAAATTCGTCTGGCTCCAAACAACTCAATCCACTCCTATTGAACAAATCAATCTAAAATGCAGATCCCCAAATTCGAGGGATGAAAAACAAGCCCAGATAAGAAGAATAAAATCAACCAAAAGCAAATCACGAATCTCACACTGGAAATCGCCCAAACCAAAATCAACCAAGGCGTTGCAGTTGAAAATTGTGCAAGTTTTGGGTCGTGAGAGTGAAGAACAATAGAGACAGAGGAGCTGTTGTCATCTCGTAAGAGGGAAGAAAATGGGAGACAGAAAACCTAAATTTATTGCAGGCCATTAGATGTGAGTTTGGACACGTGTCGTCGTCTCGTAGAAAGCTCAGGTAGCTCAGGATATGATCCTCTCCCGTGACAAAAAAAAACAGAATGGTGTATTAAGTTTGCTCCAATCTTTTATTTTGGTGTACGTAGTTAAATTTTCCGTTATCTTTGTCAAAAAAAAAAAATTCTGTTATCTTTTCTTTAGTTTTATCAGTTTCTTTTTTTTTTAAAGATAACAGAAAATTTAACTGCGTACACCAAAATGAAAGATTAGAGCAAACTTGATACACTATTTTGATAGTTATGAAAGTTAGTACACCAAACTGTAGAATAACCTAAAATTCATATACCAATGTTTTCTAAAAAAAAAAAAAATGGTAGCTAAAGAACATTAGCCGGAGAAGTTTTCATTCCAAACTAGTCGCCTGTTAGTTTTATATTGAAATCAAGACGACAGTCCCATCTTCAATGCATTTCCCAGGGCCAGACCCCAATCTTCACATTTAAGAGACGGAAATAAATCTTGGAAAAAAAAAAAAAAAAAACTGCCAACTGGGTAAAGGGCTCTAGGCTGTAGCGCCTATTGTTGGTACAAAATCTGAAATTGAGCCATCAAGGTTCCAAGCAGTTGGTTCATCAACTGGAATGGACCCAACTTTCCAAATGTCCCAACTCCCAAATAAAACAGTTTCTATCACACTCCCTAGCACCTCTGTTTCAACTCCCTCGGGAATAATTTGGCTCCAATTGGCCTAAAACATCTATATTGACTCCCACATAGCACGCGCAGGGCCTAGAGTTCAAAGTATTTTTAAATCATTCTCAGCGATCGTTAAATCATTCTCAGCGTAGATTAGAACTCAACACAAACTGATCAAATTACAAGATTTTCTTTCGGATATAAAATTACAAGATTAGAACCCACAGATAGATGCATATCCATATTGCGCTGTTAAAAAATAATCATACACAATGTCAGTACAAGCTATGAAAATGAGGTTCCCAGATGCAAAAGGAATATTGGTTATAACCCCATCAGGCTGATTTTGTTTTCTCATCAACTCAAATGACATTAACTATTTTAATCGTTTGATATTTCTACAGGAAATTCATGGATGCAGTTTATTTGACAAAGATAGACCAGTAAAAAAGTTTTACCTTCTACAGAAATTAGATTTTTCCTTATGTACACGTAACTAATGTAAATATGTATGCCTTATCAAACTAGATGGATTATCATCTGATGCAAGTGCAGAGATAGTGTAGTAAGTGGAGCAAAAGTAATCACAACAGAAGGTGGGGTAATTCAAAATTACCATATTATCTGGTTATTAAACCCATTTATATTAAATATACGTTTGATAAATCAAATGTTTTTGCAAAGAGACTTCTCTTCATAAGAGTACGATATGCAGATCAAGAGTTACTGATGTAAACAAGTCATAAAGACGAACTGTATATTTCATTCAAAGCTTGCAAGTTTCAACCCATTCTGCCTGAAGAGTTTGTTCCATTATAAGACTCATATAATTTAGAACCAGGTAGAACATTTCATACGATCCTTCCCCCTGCTCATACTAAGTTCACGTGCATCGTTGTCATATGGATCAAAGAGGATGTACTCATGATCGGCATTTATATAGGCAAAGCTTGTGGTGATTTTCCATCCGCTATACTTTGTTGTTGGAAGGAAGGTGAGTTCCCTTTAAGGAAAGCAAGTCCCCCTCCCTTGGCCTGCAACACAAGCTTAAGGATTAACACACTTCATTCTTCTAAGGAATGAAAATAACATCACTTAGAACAGAGCACAGCATCAGGGACTCACACATAACATGTATACACGTCTATATTAAAACACCAGATAATATGAATAAATGAATCAAAAACAAAATCTTCCTTGAGTTGAACTTTTCAAAGGACATAGATTACTAGAAAGCAAAGGTCCAGACACAAGTAATTGCAAGCAGCACACTAGTAAATCCTAAAATTCCCTGTTTTCATAACTATTTAGTTGGTATTCATGGAGGTATACATCTCAAAACGCATCTTCAACATATCCATATCAACCCTCAGATGTTTTAGACAGTGCGCGCTGTGCCCACGACATTCATATCTTTGTGGACAGAAAAAATAATAATTAAGTCAATGTTTCATGGAGGTTAAAGATGAAATAACACTGCATAATCATTAATACACTACGACAAATGGATTCCAAGACAAAAACAAATATGAGGTAGCATATATCAAAAATGCTCCCAAAAGAAGAAAGGATTTCAAGTATATTATACCTTCCTTACGGACCACATAGCCAATGGAACAGGATCTGTTGCATTGAATAATAAGATCACACCATCTTTTCCTTGAAAAATTGGTTCATTAGAGCCCATAGAAGTAGATGATTTTGGCAAAAGGGCAAGAACTGCAAATGATGATGAATCTTTCGCACGCGTAACATCTCCAGGATATATAAATAACAAAACATCAATTGCAATGTTGGACACTAGTTTCATCACTATCCCAATTAGTAAAAGAACCATTCCACTTGACATAGATTATATATAAGGAGGTAGATTGTTGCCTAAGATGCTCTGAGCTCTCATGAGTTCAGATACCGGTCAAGCTAGTTTAAAACATAAGGATTAGGAGAGTCTTTCTCTCCTTCTTTCCTGGTGGTCCAAGGAGATTGAAGGATCAAGTAATAAAGCGGATATCAAGCTCAAAGATCTTAAGATAAAGGTGGTATGCATATCATATCAATTTGCATGTGTCATGGATTTAAACTGTTATGCATTCCTTTCAATTGCTTTGGAAATACTGTTGAAATCTTATCTGCCTTCAAGTGTTTTTAAAATACATATCAAATAAAGATTGTGATTGCATAGAGCTAGGAAGGATTGATTGCATATCGAAAATTAGTTTTGAAAACCTTTATGTTTATCCTATTTGGTGATCAAATTGAGGGGGGAGGGGGGGGGTCTTGCTCCTCTATAAAAGGCTTTCAAACTGCATTATGTTAGAGAGGGTTTTAGATCTAAGTGTTCATGGTGTGCTGCCTAGTCTTCACAAACTATTTTCTGAAAAACTCTCTTTGATTGTTATTTACTTTTGCTTGCTCACTACATTCATCTCATACATCATTATTGAGATCAGTGAGACCTTGATACAAGGATTGAAGTGGAAGATTGATTCTACTAGCTTACAAGATATTTATTCATCTGTGTGTGTAGGATAAGCTTTTCGAATTGTAAGCAACTTCGCATTGTTGCTAGTTAAGTGATTGAGTTTGATATCACTACTTGTAAATTGTATTCTTCCTCAATAGTGGATTTGATTCTCGTGTAGGCTACGTTACAAGCCTTGCAGTGAAGTCTCTTCAGTGATGAGGTTTACACTACGTTAGCCAAGGTTCTAGAAAAATGCTAGGCTCTAGTCAGACGGTGACCAGGAGACTAGCGCCTAGGGGCCTAGGCGGTTTTTATTTTTTAAAATTTTAAATTATTTTTATGACCTATAATAATAAAAATAAAAATATTTAAAGTCTAAAAATTAATTATAAATATAAAAAGGGGGGGTGAAATTTGTACACCCAAAATTACAAACCACACACCCTTCTACTTTTTTAATAATATTTTATCTCACATCTCTTTTCATTTCCTAAGATACCCTCATATATAGGTATTTTAGGATGTGAGAGAGGAAAATGGGGGAGAGAGAGAGAGAGAGAGAGAGAGAGAGAGGAAAATGACCCAAAAAAAAATCTGGTTTGAGGGTATTTTAGGATGTGAAGAGAGTGTGAGATAAAATATTATTAAAAAAGTAGAAGGGTGTGTAGTTTGCAATTTTGAGTGTGCAAATTTCACCCTCCTATAAAAATAGTCAAAATATAGAATAAGTTAGGGTTTAGGGCCGCCTGGTTGTAATACCCGTAATTTCCATTTTAAATTCGAGTGATTGTATCGAATGATTATTATGCGATTTCACGATATATGTTCGATAATCATTCATTTTTACAATTATCGAAGTTTCGAAACGTTTATTTTAACGAAAAGCTCGAAATACTCGGGTTGAGAAATCGACTTTTTCTACGTACGAAATTTGGAGAAACTTCCTTCATGAAAGTTGTAGAGCTCGTCGATACGAGTCCGTACACGTGCATAACACGAAGATCGGATTTTTTCTGAATTAGTTATCGAATTTCGAAGTTTTCCGAAACATGTATATATAGAAAAAATGTTGGAAACCCTAATTTTTTTCTTCTACCGGTTCTTCTTCTTCCTTCTGTTTCTGGAAAAAGAAAAAAAAAAAAAAAAAACTGGTTCTCTCTCTCTCACCGTCGCTCTCGACCGAAAAGGGGAGGAAATTCTCCTTAATTGTTCTCCCTCCACAGACCACCTCTCGACCTCAAACCAAGTCCCAGGCGTTCGTCTCGAGCTGCTCTAGCTCCCGGAGGCAGTTTCACAGGGCGGCGCAGCCTGTGGCGGCGGCGGCACAGCCTGAACCGAAAACGGCCATTTTCGGTTCGATCTCGATATCTCGAGCTACACTCCACCATTTCACTTGATTCTTGTCTCATTGAGCTCGCCTCAACTTCCTCTACAAGCACCAAGAAGGACCGGAACTGGGTCGAACGTTTTCACGTTCGTCGGAGCTCGACCCGAACGGATCGAAATACCGAAACTTTCGATCAAGATATCTCGAGCTATACACGATCGTTTCTTGTGATTCTTGGCTTGTTGAGTTCGCAAGGAAGTTCTGAACAAGTTTCCAGAAGGGATCGGGGCCTGAGGTTGCAGTTTTCACGTCGGTTTTCAAGCTCACCGGTTTCTGCATATTTTCCGGCCGCCGACTGTAAATCGGTAATTTCGATGCCTTCCCGTCATTTTAGGTCTTGTGCTAGTTATGAAAGTTGCTCAGAATGATGAAACGAAGGGGACAAGCTCGGCCCCGACACCATTGGCGGTGGTCGGTGGCGGCTCTGTCCCTAACTCCGGCGGCCTTTTCCGGCCACCTTCAGAGGTCTAAAATTTGGTTTCTGTCCATTTTATGATTCTATGTTTCGATACGATCATTTCAGCGTATTATACTCATTTTTCGGATATCGTATGAATTAGTTATGAATTTTGTGATTTCGATCGATTTCGGTCGTTAGATTTTTGATCTGTGAAATTATGACCGTCGGATGAACTTGTAAAATTGTTATGATGATCATATGACTGTCCCAGAGGCTTTGTGTGGTCATGGGCGAAGATCCGACCGTTGGATCTTCGTATATGTGAAAAACAGTAATTAGGGGAGCGATTCGTGAGAAACCGCTAGTCGGATTTTAATGTAAATTAAAATCTGGCCGTTAATTAGTGGTTAAATTATGTGTTGAAATTGTTGGCTAAATTCGAATCACATTTGATTAGGTGATTGACGGATTTTATTTGAGTGGGCTATTCGGCGTTAATTATAAATTATAATTTATAATTATATTGAAGACGCAGCGGGAGTTTCGAGGTGAGTAAAACTCACGTGGTTCATATTACGAACCGAGCATTTTAATTTATTTATTTTTGGTAATTGTGTGAAAAATATTTACGGATTAAATATTTGTTTTAAAATTTCATGGACTTGAATCACCACGGTCCATAGGTAAGTAAAATGAATTTTAACTATACAAATGAATTTTATAATTTTCTTGTGTGAACTATAGATGGTATTAGTGGTCATTCATGAGTGGATGATTACGTATATATATATATTTACGTGGAAAATATATATTGATGAGTGGATTGTTGTGTGATGATATGATTGAGTAGAATTGATGAGTTGATTATATTACAATTGTGTAATTCCATAATAATATGATGTATCTTGGTTGGGTTGATTTCAGTATATGATATTATATGTTGTGTTCATTTATGGGTTTAGGGTCGACGTAATGACTGGTGTGGGTAATCGGACGCTCTAATCCTAGTGTGGATGATGGGATACGATTGGTTGAGTATGTGAAATTATTGGACGTTCTAAATATGTATATAGGTATACATATTGATGAAATACAATAATTGATAAATATGTCGGATGCCATAACTTAGGTCAGGTGACGGGCTACGATTCAGTTAGAGCTCTAGTCTGTCAAGTACCGTATTTTTATAAATACGATGATGAGAGTTGTGGAGAAAGTTGTGAGTTGGGATGTCTTGATATATTGAATTGGTGTCGATTGAGATTGTTATTATTTGCATATGTGGAAATTATTGAGTGTTGCTGTGTGTGGGAATAAATGAGATTATATTAAGTAACAGTTCATTCTTTTACTCATACAAGCTTTCATAAGCTTACCGGGTTTTGTGTTGTTGCAATCCCGGTACACTATTCAATGGTGTAGCGGATATTCCTGCAGGTCAAGATAACCAGGGAGGTGACCGAGCTGCTTAGGTGTTACAGCAGTTTTGTTATTTATTTAGTTATGAGGTGTGTGTATGCTCATTTAGAGCTTTACATTACCGTTTGGATTTGAGTTGTAATAATTAACCGAGACTAAATTCGGTTTGATTTTATTTCGTGTGGTGAGTATGTTAAGAAAATAAATTTTTAGGATGATTATTTTGAGTTGTAGTATTTTCATGTTTCGGATTTTGAATTATTATTTTAAAATTCGGGGCGTGACACTGGTCCCCTCCTAAGCGGCACCGCGTAGCCCTCCTAGTAGCCCAACGCATAAGGGCAACACTTAGGCCAAAATCCGATCGATTCCTTACCGCCTAGTGCCTAGGTGCCGCCGAGGCCGTTTTTTAGAACATTGACGTTATCAATCTTTCGTGTTGTGTGTTTGTTAATATTTTCATCAAGAGTGATTCCACCTAGTGCTTTCATATTCAATACAGGCCTGATTCAATACTTCAATTAATGTATTCAATTAGGCAATTCCTCTAAGCGACTAGCCGACTAAGCATAATGTATTCAATTAACTCCAAATGAAGATGGAAAAACAATCGATTAAGATTTAAGAGGACCTTGAGCTCTAGAAACAAGAGGAGTGGCCGCATGGAGCGGTGGAGGTGGCTTGGTGGTGTTGCGGCGGGACTGAGCGTTTGAGCCTCAAAGAGTAGCCATGATGTCACGGCGCGGGACAGAGGGAGTCGCATCATTGAGGGACTGAGGGGAGTCGCGGCGGGACTGAGCCTCCGAGGGAGTTGTGGAGGTTGCGGGATTGAATAAAGAGTCTTGGCCCAAAATCTCTCTTGGGCTACAACCCAAGTAGTCTTGGCCGTACACATTAGACATTAAATAAAATATATTTCTAAGTTTAATATATATGTATCTACTATTTAATTTTTACTACGTTTAGGATGAAAAACTAACAAATAAATTGACTCCCGGAAAATTACGGTATAAGAAACAAAATAAGAAATAAGATACATCCAATGAATCCAGTGTCGACTGATGATTATCTGATACATAACTCGGTTTGTTTTGAGAAGGAGAAAAGTAGAAATTGAAGATGACTATCATACCCCAAATCATACCAATTTGGGATTGTGGACGTATCCATCACAGGTGTTACTCATGAAACCATTGCTAGAATTATCCCGTTTGAAGTGTGCTAGTTACTTCTTTCCTTGCTATAAAAGCGTGACTCATCGAACAGTGACAGTAAAGGTCTGCACATTTCTGATCACCAGGTCAGGCACTCACAACCCCACAAAAACCCAACTACCATTCCCCCTTGCCCATCTATCCATTTCTCTTCTTCCCAAACATTCTTCTACCTTCCAGAACATTTTGGCCTTTCTTTCTGTCTCTCTCGCAAATCTTCAAGACGCTTTTGGCTTAATCGAATTGGGAAATTGGGTTTTGATCAGTCTCGAAGAAGATAAGAGCGGAGATGTTTTTGCAGTTGTTTTTCACGGTGGCTTTCTCGGCGGTGCCTCTGACTCTTTACGTTCCGCCAGTCCGAAGCTTAAACCCGTTTGTGGAGACCATGGAGGATCTAGTCCTGGAATCCAGAAACTACACGAATAGGGTCTACCCACGAGTCCGCCATCTCTGGCTTAGGATCTTGGATTGTTTGCTTTGCAGCACCACCAGGTAGATTCATCCTTCAGTTTCAGCTGGTCCAATTGCTCAGATCATCATCATCACTTCCAATCACATCGGTCTTATGAGTTGCTATCATATGTCACATATATATCAAATGAATCACAAACAAATTTATGGTGATCCCTTCTTGTTTTAGTTTCTGGGGGTATATAAGTTTTTTTCTTCTTCTTTTTTTAGTTGTTTATCTTGTAAAATTGTTGTGATTGAGTGAGAATCGTTTGATGCCGTATGTTACAGAGGTGGGTTTAATGATCGAATATATTTCCTGGTTCGTTTTCTGGGTTTCTTGTTTAATGTGATTATCAGAATTTAGAAATCTGGATTTTAGTGGGTAGGTATGATGTCGTCATCATACCATGGGTGATTAAATATTGCTAAATAAAATTAGCATTATAAATTTTAGAAATCGGAAAATAACATTCAGGCAAGTGTATGATCCTGATTGGGCAGCTGATCAAGGCAGGGGCCACGGTTCTTCCGTACTATTCATGTGAGAACACAGTACAGGGTGAGTTGTAGGTTAGGAAATAAAACATTCTTGATTCAATCCCTACTTATCGTTACAGCTGTTTGCTTATTCTGAAAGGCAATGATGAGATAATTCTTGAAGGAGTTGATCTGCTTGCTTTTTTACTCTGGTTATTCCCGGGGAAAATCATGAGTATCCCGGAAGGTTTTGAAGTTTCCGGAAGTACTACAAAAACAGGGGTGACATGCAAGCTCTAGTGACTCACGAAATTCGACTTTTACGACCAAGTAAGAGTAATATAACTCACGAAAATACCGTATATTTTCTTTTAGAGAAACTCATTAGTCATTAATGAGTTGTTATGTATCTTCCTAATCTACATCATACAAGTACATATGTAGAACCTCACAAAATAGTATAAGGACTGAGAACACCGCCTATATGGCATGACTCATGTGACAATCATATGACAAAATGTTATCTAGACCGAATATGAAAAGAAGAAAAGTATTTCAATTCCAGATTTTAGTGGATACTAACACATGGTACGCAAGTATAGGCATCTCAAAATAAATGAACTTTGTCAATTTTCATATTACTACAAGAAATATCCCGTTCATTTGCATATGCTAAACGTGAATATTTGCTAAAATCACAAGCAAACACTCAATAAAGAAACCAAAAGCTTCGATCTTTTCTGAATACACTCTTTCAATTCCTTTGCAGATAAAGAGAAGTCATTTTTATTCGTGAATTATCTTGAAATTACTTAAAAGATGGTCAAGTTCTGCATATGTGATTTTTTTTTTAATCTCCATCCCTCCCTACCCATAATGGAGCTTGAACTCCTGGCCTCTCAAATGAGAGTTCAGAGCCTTACCACCCCACCAACACACAGACACACATATGTGATTTATAATGGAGGAGAAGTATGATATGTTATTGAGATTAGAAGATTAATTTTATCTCAATTATAAGAATAATTGTGTTGAGTTTCACACATAAGGGGAAAGAAGTGAAAATGTTCCCATTTTTGAGTTTTGAATGGCTAGTGAGAAACTAGGTGGTAAGTGAAGGGCAGGTATAAGCATGTTCTCCAACAAGTAAAAGAACTTAAAAAAGAAGAAGATATGTCTTAAAAAAAAAAGAAAAAAAAAAAACTATGATATGTCATGTATCTAAAACCTATGCTTTTTTTTTTTTCCTGAGATATTCTTTCTTCTTGTTTTCTTTCTTACTTCTATCTGCACATTATTTTTGGTCTTGATAGGAATTAGGTTGGCAACGTTTGGCGGTTAGTCATTGTTGGTTACCATCCAAACTGGCTCAACTTCACCTTAAAACATTGATGTTGATCCTTAACATAAAAACATAAAAAAGACAAATTAAGAAAGGATTTTAGGTTTCTGTCAAGTGATTTGAGTTTTGTCTCTTGGTCAGAGTTACAAGAAAAACGTATGCATCTGAATTTTGGTTCTGATAATCATTCCCCGAAAAATTTGATATATCCAAGTATTGTTCGATTTAGACCTACATGTTTCGTTTACCCTCCAAACCATGCTGGTGTTTCAATATAATCGTTTGGAGCTAAGATGCGATGTATGTGGTTTTTTTCTTGGGTCAAAGGTATGTGTGGTTCATTCTCATATATTGGTACATTCCCCACTCTAGCTCCTAGTCTACTACTACAAATAAATCAAATATGGTGTCCGATGGCAGCGTGGAATAGAAGGTTCCTTATCAGTAATTTTAGTTTTGTGTGAGGTTATTAATTTTAGTTTTACAAGCTTATTTAATAAGCAAGCTTCTTTGTAATGGTGAGAGGTATTAATTCTCCTTGAACTACTTGGCTGTTTATTTTAGGCACAAGTATAGAGATCGATTTTATGTGTTGTTCTAGTTTTGATATTTAATGATATTTTCTCATCTTATAAAGAAGAAAAAAAAAAATTTCTTCTAAAAAAAAAAAAATTACATGATGAGTGAGGTTGTTGATGAGTCATTGTTTTGTAAAACCATACAATCATGCTCACAACAATATACATATATGTTTGATATCAACAATGCATGGAGCAAGGCTTACCTTCAGCAATAATTGGCATAGACTCCATTTCTGCAGTACTGCAAACTCAAGATCAACTGGATATGGCCTTTTGTTATTCACCAACCTTTGCTTCTCAATGGATAAAACTTATGGAATTAATCGTGGTGGCAATAGGGATAGGGACCAATCTCATCTATTTATATACAATAGTTAGCCCTTAGAAACCTTCCATCAAGGCAATTCACAAGGGATATGTCTCCTAGTTAGACTCTTAATGTATCACTGCAAAGCAGTATTTCTTATAGACTAAGAATTGAATTACTAACCTTAATGAATAAATACACATTTTCATTAAGCTACCAGTATTGATATACAATTTGTATCCGTGTTAAAGTAGGTTTGAAATTAAGCTTAATTATCATATACATTAAGATAATGTGTGACAAATCCACATTTGATTCCATCACGTTTCTTATATGCCTACAAAGAATACTTTTGTTTCCATTTATTTTATGTGGTAAAATCTTTGTACGAGCCAAAATTTGTCTGACATGTAAGGAGGCAAACCATACTTCAATCCAATTTTTTTTTTTTTATTATTTACAGTGAAGGGGATTCAAATCTTAAGTTTAGTCTAATTCTAACTTAATTCTCAATCCCCTACTACTTAGGGCCTTAGGATAACCTCAAGAGCATTGTTTAATCTACTTTGATATAAAATATTTCTATATTTTGTTTAGCATAAAAGATTAGAAAAGAAATGCGCCATCTAATGTGGCATTAAACGTTGCAATTATGCGTCACGAGAATTTTGCGTAGTTGGTGGGCTGTTAAGCTGGTGATCTCAATGTCTGAACTCAAATTAATCAATAACACTAGTGGGCACGATATATACATGGAACCAACTAACCCCTTGTGGATTTCACTCCCCTCTATTAAAATCCAATATATATTGTTTCAAATGAAAAATAGAGTGAAAGATTACCCTAAACTAGAAAGTGCAAAGTGGATTAGACATTTCCCAAAATTTCCATTTGAGCTCTAGACGACCGTGTCACAACAACTTGCATGTAAGGAAACGTCTACGATTTTAGGTTTTGGGTTGTAGTCACAAGCCGAATCTCTTCAGTTCCACTGTCCTTCATATTGTGTATGATTATGTTGTGATTATATATAGTTTGTTGTTTGATTTGATCTTCTGAATATTGATTAGGTAATATTTGACCAACGCTAACTTCATCAAAAGAGAGGGCCGACCATACAATGGGAAGGGCCGACCAATTTTATTAGATATTATTTCTATACTCGCTAATGCACTCAATTGGTAATGCACAGTTAATAGTCCAAGAAACTCATTGAAACAATAGATAATCTCCACCTATTTGTACTGAAGCAAAACTATTAGAAAATCTAATAAAAAAAATTGAGTTATCCCCATTCCTTGACCCCAAACCATAAAGCATTCGGCCTCTAAACAACATCAGTCTCCTTGATTATGGAGCTAGCTAGAAGATAGGGCTTTCAAAGAACCAAAAACTCTAAAACTCCATGCTCTGCACTTGGATACCATACGTGTGTGAAACAGTATCACAATGTTAAAAATTGAAACTTTATTCATATTACCCTAATGCCTTAGGGGGCTGTTATTACATTACATTTTCATTTATTCAACTCTATAGTGATCAAGAATAAAATAAATCTAGATGCATTTTATGTAAAAGAAGAGCAAATGGTTACTAGAAGATACAATGTAAAAGAATGAATGAATGGTACTGGAAATAAGAGAAATAATGAATATGAATTTTTAATCAATCTTAACCACTTTAGGTAGATAGTGTGCAAGGTTTTAAAAACCAGAAAACGTCCAAGGTTCTTGCTTCTTTTCCATCAGCAATACAAACGCTTTTGGGTTTTTCTGTGGAATCATCCTTGGTTGTCACTTTTTTAGAATCATCCTTGGTGATCACTTGTTTAGAATCATCCGTGGCGATCACTTGTTTGTTGGTCTGCCCTTGAAGGATTCCCCCCTTTTCCTGCTCATTCAATAACCAATCAATCAGGAAAGCTGAAATGCTTGATTTATAATCTTGTAGTAAAATTAACATCTACAAAAATTGGCATGAATGGTCCTTATGAATTCATCTTTATAGTTCCAGCAGGATAACAAGTCAAATCCAAAATTGTAATGATTTTTAAGCTTTTTTTTTTTTTTTTTAATCTGTCCACATTATGTCAACAGAACTTGGTGGCTGATAGAGCAAACCTATTTGAAAATCTCAAGCATGTTAATACACTGTTCTGCATGAAATGTCAAACATGTGAATCAATCATAGTTCTTCTGCATGTGTTGGTGTGCATCAAAGTAAGCTTAGCGGTGAGGTGCAAATATAATTAGTTTCAAGCATCGAACTTGAGTGGCAAAATCAATTCCTGTGCAAGAAGAAGAGTGAAAGACCAGAAGGAAACAGAAGAAGTGTCGACTAAAGCTTTATGCTCTCTGTTCCAGCTTTCAAAATTGAAACTTCAGATTTCTCAGTTTGATAAGTATTCAGCAAAAAAAACACTAGGGTTTTGTACTTTTGTTAAGACAAAGCTATATAGCTAAGTTGTTTTCATTCAAGGACCAAGTATATATAGTTTAAGTGGTTTGCATTCAAGGACCAAGTGTGTGGTGTAGTTTAAGTGGTTTGCATTCAAGGACCAAGTGTGTATAGTTTAGTTTTTCATCCTGTGTTTATTATATTGGTGCCTTAATTCATTTAACAAACATAAAATATGAAGAAGCAGAAGGATACATCTAGTTACATACCATCAGTTTGGACTTCGAAGCTTTTGAAGGTGTGATTTTGCTGGGGGGCCTTGTAGCAGAAAAGCATTGAGGCGAGGGAGGGTTGGTCCGGATTTGCAACAAGTCCTCTCCCCCTTTACGCTTTACACTCTCCAAATTTAAAGAGACTGGAATGTTCTCTGCATTGTCAACTCTTCTGCAGAAAGTGGTCCCAATTTTTAGCTAATCGGAAGTTTACAACCATTGGATCATACT
The DNA here is from genome assembly GCA_025331145.1 of Rosa persica. Lineage (NCBI taxonomy): Eukaryota > Viridiplantae > Streptophyta > Magnoliopsida > Rosales > Rosaceae > Rosa > Rosa persica. The sequence goes on along the minus strand of WFKR01000001.1, from coordinate 1,572,532 downwards.
CTGTTTGGTTAACTTCCAGCATAGAAGTTATGAAGCAGGAATCCTCTTGATCTATTACTGCTTGACTAAATGAAAGTAGAATCATGTTTAACGGATAATTTGTATGCATGGTGTTACTGTAAGTCATCAACTACATGAAGGTTAGATGACTTGTGAACATTCTTTCTAGATGTGGAGTCCTTGCCCTCATACCATCTGCACCAACTGTTTTTCCTATCTCAACTAAAAGTGGCATGTTCATCCAACTAAAACACAAGACAAATTTATACTTGAAGACACAAGCATGGCTTTATATACTTGCAAACCAAATAAACGTATATACTCCAGGACATAAAATAAAGGTATAGTAAACTTACTTCTTAATCCTCTTTCCCTCCTTTAAAATTCTCCCCTCAAATCCTTCAGTTTTCCCTTTATTCGCATCCATCAATGGCATTCTTTCTCTTTGCTTCCCATTCACCTCACCCACAACTTCGCCATTACACTCCTCCTTCTTCACCATTCTTTCTGTTTTCCCTTTACCCAATTCAAGCAATGGCGTTCTCTCTCTTTCCCTCCCATTCAACTCACCATTACACTCCACCTGCTTCACCTCCTCTTCCTTGTTATTCACCACTCCTTTCTCCACTTCCTCTCTCTCCTTTGCTCTCGTAGTCGCCAATCTCTTCAATTCGCTGCAGAAGTCAGTGATCTGATTTAGAATCTCCTTTCCTGCGAATAAGTTCCTTGCCGACAGCGTGCTTTTCAGCCTGGGGAGCATCTCATTGTTCTGTGGAGCAGTGTCAGTTGGTTGCTTCTTCTCTGTACTTGATTTGATTGCTTCCTTCATGGCCTTAGCTTGATAATTCGGAGGGGTTGATAGGTTGGGGTTCTGATTTTCACCATCCTCCTTGAATCTTGAATTATTATTCATTGGATGAACTGAAGAGTTGGTGAGCCCTCTTCTTTTCAATTTCATATCTCTACATTACAAAACAAAGATATTAAAGTTTCATATATATAGAAAAAAAGAACGAAATGGGAGTATGAAAGATGGGATTCATGGGTTACCTCTGGAATTTATCACCAAGCGGAGAGACCCCAGAAACATCAGATTGGCTCGGAACCTTTCCCAAATCAAGAAACAAAGATACAGAAATGTCAGAAAACCAAATGAAGCTATGAAAATTCTATGTTTGGGTCACAGTTTCTTAATTACTAGACAAAACACAACAGAAAAGGAAGAAAGAAGAAACCTTGAAAGGTGAGGATCTGAGAAAATCTTCAGCCGTCTTTGGGTGATTGCATTCTGTAATACATGTAGGATTCTTGTGTTAATAATAAGAAACAGAGAAGGGAAAAACAAGAAGAAGAAGGAGGAGGAAGCTGACCGGGAGTGCAAAACCAGGCGTGGTCGTCGACGAGGTTGTCATTGGGGTTCAAGAAATCGAACCACTTGGGGCGTTGATCTGCTCGTAAGCTTTGTCCTCTACAAATCTCCATTCCAAGTTTTTCCAATCAATTTTTGCTGGTTCCATTACACTTGATAGATTAAACACACAAACAGGAACAAGCTATAGACACACAGAGATAGAGATAAGTGTGTGAGAAAGAAGCAGACAAAGACCCAGAAAGAAAGCGAGCTGTACAGTGCAAATTCACAAGACAGAGAGAGAGACAGATAGACTGGGAGAGAGAGAGGGAGAGGTTTTGGGGTTGGAAGAAAGTAACCGTTATGAACGTTGGTGGGTCTGGGTTCTACTCTTTTGTTTTTTTTTTTTTTTTTGGTGACCGTTGCAGATTTATTTATTTCATTAATTAATTATTAATGGAAGACTCTTGACTCCCAAACTGGATCTGGTTTTTGGGGGGACACGTGGGTCTACGCTTCTAATCATGTGACCTAGTGTCCAACATTTTCGCACAAAAATAACTATTACACCAAAAAAATAAAGGTTTGCGGCCGTTTCGCCTACGTTACATAATTTTACATGATGTATCCGTGTATATAAAAGTAAATTATTTCAATTACGTACTAATTCTACAAAAAAAAAAAATTAGTATAATATTGAACATAATTCATCCAAATCTACTTAATGTATCGATACATTAATACACCGTAAAGTTTTTCGAAAAATAATTATTGATTTTTCAACAATTAGACAAGACACACTTATATATCAAAAGTTACTAGATTTAACGGCTAAAGATCTGAAACACATAAGTATGGTAGAACTTTTGAGGATAAAGGACTCAAAAGAAAAAAAATTAAGAAATAGAATAGTTCGATATTGAACATAATTCATCCAAATCTACTTAATGTATTGATACATTAATGCACCGTAAAACTTTTTAAAAAATAATTAATGATTTTTCAACAGTTAGACAAGACCCCTTTATATCTCACTTTTTACTAGATTTAACAGCCAAAGATCAGACAAGACCCCCTTATATATCACTTTTTACTAGATTTAACAGCCAAAGATGTGAAGAACGTAAGCATGGTAGAACTTTTGAGGATCAAGGACTCGTTTGTTTCACGAATTTGAGGCCCTGAGATGTGAAAGTGCTACCTTTATCATATTTGGCAAGTACAAGGTTTGAGTAAATGGTTCTTCGAATCATGTAAGGAAAAATAGAGGGGAAAATGAATCATTTCATTTTCCGTGGGATTTTTTTTTTTTTTTTTTAGATCTTCCAAAGAGTAGAGCCTCGGGCTCACAGTAAGCCCATTCATAATGATCACTTATTGGAGAGTGACTTCTCAGACTTGGTAATTGTCGTGTTACTAGCAAATAGGTGAAGTTGTTTTGCTCACTGCCTCACTCATTCGATGTTTCCAGCATTACTTATGTTCTGGCAAACAAATTTCCAGCATTCGAATACAACCCAAAAATTGGTCCAATTAAAGGCCCAGCCCAGGTTCACAGTGCACATCAGAGTATTTTTTATTTTTATTGAAATGCATCAGAGTATTTGTATATCAACTCAACTTGATAACAAGGTCAGGTTTGTTAATATCAATAGTCTGATAATTAAGACGGAAAAATTAAAAAACATATACCGGACAAATATGTTTTCCATCATTCACAAAACTACAAAGTCAACAAAATCACTTTGCCTAAAGGTATTAAGCTTAACTAATAATACTTGGCACCCATCCAAAATGATACATATTTCAGAAATACAAGTTCTCATCTCTTTTCATAGAAAAGAGGTGAAACGGAAGGGGAGACTTGTACTCTGACCTCGGGTGCGGGGTAAGCGCTCTACCACTATAAGTACATGCCCTAGCAGACCTGGCTTTAGTTCCACTGATTGCGTTTGTCATAAATCATACTACAAGAAGCTAAATCAGGAGTTAATGACTAAAAAGTAACCGAAATACGAAGAAGAAGAAGAAGAAGAAGAATCAGCAGTTGGAAGTTTCAATGCCGAATCCGAATTTCATATTAGGAGGTTGAAATATTTGGTTTCCTTTCTTTTTACTCCAGCAGAACGTATTAAAAGGTAAATGAGAAGAAAGTGGGGGAACTAGTCTATGTATATGAAAAGATTAGGAAAAAAAAAAGAAAAGACAGATAAGAAAGGGGAGGAGAACAAATTTGAAGGATCAAACAAACACCGATTTTGTAAACAGTTAGCGAAATGATGCTTTAATGCCTTGATTCCTCAGCGAATACCTCAAGGTTGCAGACTGGGCATATCTAAACAATGTAAAATAAAAGAAAAAAAAAATCAGTATCTAGGATGGAGTCATCAAAATGAAAGAACAAGAGAATGCAATATTCTGAATTCTGAAAAGCAAGGATTGTAAGGTGTTGACGAACCTTGTTGATGCTGAGCCATTTGCTGATGCATTCACCATGGTAAAGATGATTGCAGGGCAATTTGATTTGTCGAGCTCCTCTTTTGTACCTCGCCTGGCAAATTACACATCTGCTTTTCCAAACAACAGTATCATAAATGGGAAAATGCCAATATAAAAGGTCTGCAAATAGGAAGGGAAAAGAGAGGCAATCATATTTACTTCTGAGATTGGGGGGGGGGGGGGGGGGGGGGGGGTGTGGGGTGCGGTGGAAGCAATGGAATAAAAGGTCTGAAAATAGGTTTCTGCATTACTTGAATGCCAATAAAGCAGAATGTTACCTCTCTCCAGATTTCTTTCTTGAGAAAAAGCTTCCACACTTGTATTTGGTTGTGGGAAGCAAGCTAATAAGTTTGTCAGATAGCCCTCGGCTTTGAGTACCAACTGCCTCACCCAAGTCGAGTAATTCCTAGGACCAACGTAAAACTACACATATTAATGACATTCATTAAGACCAACAAAGTATGTATATACGTGTGTGTGTGTGTGTGCGCGCGCGCGCAAATGAAGTTTATAGGCAAACGCTTGCCCTTCATACCCATATTTGTTTCCAAGTTTCAACCATGAATCACCAATTAATCTAGGACATGTGATGATATTTTTTTTTTTTTTTTTGATAAGGACATTTGATAATCTTTCAAAGTCAGTCTATGTTTCATACAATTAAACCAGAATGTCATAAAAGGATGACATTGACAACACTGTAAATCCTATTAAGCTTCTGTATAGAAGAAATTGCCGCGAGCGCGCACACACACATGCACACCCACCTTCCACCAGGCAAATAAATCTCTATTATATTATAATGGCTACCAGCCTTGGTCCTGGGACATGAGATCACAATTCATTCACTCCTTGGCTTTAAAATTTTCATATAAAGCTTTGTATACTCTAAAGCCAATTCTAATCTTGTTAATGCAACACATTTGTGATTTGATTATCAAAAACCTATACATTCATCAAAAGACCATCATGCATTGATAAATTCAAACAAGCAGCCGAACAAAGTCAACTCAGGTTTGTGTTATTGATTAACGCCCCTCCCATGAAAAACAAAAGGTGGTTTAGCTCTAATATCTAAAAGAGACAAGCCATAAGAGCAATGCAGAATATTAGGACAAGGTATATATAACATACCTCATATGTCATGTTATCAGGATCGATGTTCTCTTCCCATTCCACCTGCAAACATACAGAGAGCAATAGTTCGAATTTTTAACTTAAGTACAGGGGAGGAAGTCAACTTGGAAATACATTATTTGATTTATGCCAAATCAAAATACTATAGATTTAATGCATAAGCATTGATCCAGAACATAGCAGAAGGAAAAGCTGCACCTGAGAAGTATTTGTGTTTTGCTCATTTGGAATGGCTGAAAAGGCAAAAGAACTATGGTTAGAGAAAACATTGTTTCCAATGGTTAAATAAATTAACATAACAGGAATAAAGGATAATATCTATCATGAAAACTTAAATCAAACAAAGACATTGAAGCTCCATGCAGAAAGCAATTGCAACAAAAAGGCATTTTCAAACCTGATGGTACTTGGTTTTAAACCATAGTTCTTAAATATAATCTAAAAATGGTACATGGTTACTCCAACAAGCCAGCAGCATAATATTTGAGTCCATACAAGAGGTGGCTGGCCAAGACTGAATGGAACTAAAACTAAATTTTGATTCCAAGCATAAATTTTCAAAGCACAATACCAAAGGATCTTAATGAAGTGACAAATTAGGCACTATACAGTCAGTCCAAACCAACATACAGTGCAGGAAACAAATAAACAGAAGTTGTTCTGACTAACATTCTTCGGTTATGGCATCAGCTTCCTCGACTACAGTTTCTTCTGGTTGCAAAGCAGTGGTTGCAGGCTCTTCTGAATTCGTCATTAAAGGATATTCCCAAGCCCTCCTGCTCATGTCCATTCTCGGAAAATGAGTATTTACCTCATAAGGACCGTAATAAGAAGTACTACCCGGACCAGAGAGTCCAAATTTGTATGAATGCATATTCATTGACCAGTATGCAGCTTCCTGGACACATATTATAACCATAATTAAAATTCCAGTTCATAGAAATGATAAAACAGTATTTCACTAACCAAAATGCTGACTGTAAACAATATGGGTAACATCTTGAACACAGAAAACATCATGATGGTGTAGTTCACCAAACTGGTGGAATATTCAAACTTGACCAACTACAATTATAAATATCACACTAGGTAAAAGCATTAGAATAGTTGAGCTTCCCCAATTGTAGCAAAATAGATTGCTACAGGATATAACATCATGCACTAGAAATTCCTGATATATGAGGTGAGTAGACTTGACCTTGTTCCACAGTAAAAATGATCATAATCACATTAACTTCTGAGAACTGATTATTTTAGACTTTCCATTAACTAAGAAAAGAATCCAGTGCATGTTAATTGAGGAAATACAAAGCAAATGCATCCGAAGTTTGTCACTGAAAAACCAGAAATGCATCAGAACAAAAACCGACTTTCCAAATTCACAAGCAACATGGATCTAAAACAACTTTACAATATATACCCAATAACAAGAGCATGAACATGAACACTCTAATAACTTACATCAACAAAATAGCATACTGTAAATGAAGAAAAGAGAACATGCCTGATCATGCACGGGCATGGCGTGACCATAGTTCACGGGGGCATGATTAAGACCTTCAAAGAAGTCCATAAAGCTTTCAGTAGCCGTGTAAGGGAAGCCGGTGTCTATGTAATGCACCTCCATTTGTCCATTCCCGTTCATATTTGCACAACTAATCCAACTCAGATTTGCATAACAAGCTACACAAGTAAACGAAACCATTCAAATTTCACAGGAAAAAAAAAAAAAAACAATTGCAAATTTAGAGCAAAAGATAAGGTTTTGGACTCATGGACTCATACCAACTACAAATCAGTAAATAAAAACTCAATCTTTTTCACTGGTTCTTGGATAATGAATGTGGGTAAAGAAACAAAACACTTGCACTAAGAAATTTGCCAAATGTAGAAGTAGAACAAAACAAGGCATACTTACAAAGCAGAAATTAAAGCCTGTTTATTTCGCCAATTGTCTTCCTTTTTTGGCTACTAATACAAAGCTTATAACTTTCAAGATGGAAAATTTTAGTTTCTTCGTTTGGAAGAGATGAGAAGGGTGTACCCAACTGAGCAAAAGATCCCTTCACATTTCGCTATGAAACAAAAATCTGGGAGAAATTAGAGGAAAGAAAGAAAAGCATTGAAACTGAATTACAAGGTTTGTAAAACTCTAGAAAATTCAGTCAATGTGAATGTAAATTCATGAAAAGAAAATAGAAACAAAGAATTGGGTTAACTCAGAAACAAAGAAAGAAAGAGGACATACACTGAGGAGTTTGGAACAAACAACAGAGAAGGAGAATGGGAATAGGTTTGGCTTCTCTCACAGTTTTTGAGTCTACAAACAGAGATAAAGACAATTGTCTCTCACTCTCCCTCTCTAAATGGATTTCTTCTTCTCTCTCTAGAGTGTAGGGTGCGGAGAGTCGAGAGTAATACTGTTGGTTTGGGGGGTACGGAGTGGCTAGATTTCGTTTCACGACCACGCCTACTTAAACAACATCCCATCTTTCTATCTCTGTCTTTACTACTACACAAACACAATACACACCCTCTTACTTTATGTAATTTTCTTATTTTATTATTCTTCCTATCACTGTTTTGGACGGCTTTGATCATGATGTTTGTCATAGTTCGAGATGGCTCTTTCAGCTATGTGCAGAATTCAACAGTATGTTTCTAGGGAAACTGGCCTTGTATTAAGACGAATCAAGGACGCCAAGAGATTGTCATGGACAATTTCGCCCAACACTTCTCTTGACACATGTCCAAGTGTGAGTCTAGCACTTTCCTTTCATATATTAGTACGCATGCGTTCAATTGTAACAGTATCTCAAACTAATATTAGTACGCATATATTAGTATTTTTTTTTCTTTTGAAAGAATTGTCAATTTATTAATAAATGTAAATGAAGGTAACAACATAAGTACATAACTCACTCTCGTGGGCTACGTAAATTGAGTTATGCTGGACTACTCTAAAACAACATAACTGTAATTACCCTAAAATACAACTCTAGTAACCAAGACAATGTTAGTAGTATGGACCAAAGTTCACCCTAATTTATTCATAAGAACCTAAGATCACCCTACACAGACAGGGCTCCCCCTATATCCCAAATATAGGCCTAATAATGAATGGGCCGAAAAACCATAACCAACAAAAGAGCATAGGCCCAAATAAGGACCCAAGCCTAAATAAGGACCCAGGCCCAACAAAAACTACTATGGGCACTCAAGCAGGACGCAACCACTGAAGCTCACTGGCGAAAGAACACCTTGCTCCGCCGTCGTCAAAATCACGAAGTTGTCCTGCACTCGCACTTTGACTTGGAGACTGATCCGAAGGAGTCCGGTCTAAAAACCGATCGAAACACCATCAGCTGAACAGAGGTCGATGCAGGAAGCAAGCAGCCCGTCTCGCTGCAACCAGTCTCCATATTGTTCAGGAACTCTTTTATGATTATATTGTACTTGCATTAACACAAATGCTCTGCATGTGACAAAAAAAAGTTAATTTTATTTCCTTAATTATTTTAAATAGATAGTGGGATGTTGAAGTTAATTACTTGTAGAGAGAATATAGAGAGATAAATGGTTCTTTTTGTCATTTTGTTAATTATTATAATGTCCTTCAATTATTAAAACTAAAATTTGTCTATACACCCGATGATTGTGGGTCGGTAGTTTAAAGAAATTTTTTTATTTTATTTTGTTTTGACGTTTTTGTCCCTAATAATTAAAATGTTATGTATGAGTTTTTAATCTTTCAAGGTTTGAAAGGTCAAAAAGTTCACTACCAAAGATTTGTAATTCATCCTAAACTAAAAGAAGAAATGAACAAAACAGAAACAGTAGTATGTTTTGCCAAAATTATAGATAAAACATAATAAAATTTAAGAAAAAATAACACAAAAAATTAAATAAGCGATAACTTTTTCGTAAGAGTGAGTGTCAGCTTCATGCACACGACTTTTTACACACGCGAGCACTTACAGGAAGGCTAGTCACAAAGAAGAACGAGTGATGGAGGGGAATGCAGGTAAAAGCCGTTTCCACAGCCGGTGCGTGTTGGGCAAGCCGCACTCACCTGAAAATCTGTCTCCATTTTTAATCTTTGCCGTACAGCTCATCTCAACCAGTAAAACCAAAAATCTAAAATCTTCTTCTCTACAAGGTTTCTGTCTTGGGATCTTTCTGATCCCTACATTTTGTTTACCTAAACATGAAAAAGCTGTGAAGCTGTTTGGTCCCCCCCCCCCCCCAGTAGCTTTAAGGGGAGAACAAGATAATGTTAACTAATAACAAAAGTAAATAGCTTTTTGTCTAAACTCACCGTAAACTCTTTTGATTTTCAACATATCAATCCAATAGGCAATTACCATGTTCTTATATTTTTACAGTCCCAATGAACTCCGGTGCACGGTCAAGTTGGGATATGTTGAATGTGTTTACAAAAAAATGAGTAATAACGCCCGATAGAGACCGGTACGATTCAATTCAACATTTTGTTCGTTCGGATTTGATTGTGTCATAGCTTTATGACTCGGATTAGGTTAATCGTTGTATGAACTGCATTGCTGATATTGATCCTAAAACAGAAACGGTAGGTATTTCCTAAACCTTGAATTTGAGTGAAGCCCCTTGAATATTACCTCAAGTGCGTTGAATTTTGTAGCTCAATAAAATAAACTAACATCATACATTAGTAAACTAACTTGACTTAATCTTAATCTAGTTTATTTTTATAGTAAATGAGTTTAAGTGATATATTAGTATAATAACATATCTAGGGGACGAACCATTTCTTCGCTAATGATGAACAAAACATCCATCAAATCGGTTGAACTATCAAGTTGTGCGATAAATTTGTTAAAATCATTCATTAATTCATGATTGGTTTCATAGAAAAGAAAAAACATAGATCAGATTGGATTATGTCCAATAATGCAATAATATATTCATGGGTCCATTTTGAAAGCTTTGCTTGTACGCAATGCAAGAAACAGTCCTACCCCTGTTGTACCACCACCGCAGACGCAGACTCGTTCACCGCCATATTACTTTCAGTCCATTCACAACCATTGAAAACAGAGAATCTCGTGACATACCAAAAGAATGTACTTTGTGAGATACCTCCTTTTAAATATCGGAGATACCAAGTACCATACCAATTTTTTTTTTTTCCTGAATGAAAGTACCAATTTATGTGATAATATTTGAGCTCATATTAAATTCTTGTTTTTAAATTTTAAATATTTTTTTATGTGTCAAAATAAATTTTGAGAGATTAGGCAGTTGGTGCATGACACCAAGTCACTAACACAATATGAAGTCCAATCAAAGCGATAACACTAGCACAATTAGGTCATCTAATCCCTTAGTATCTTTTAGGGAGAACATAATTTGGAGTCCACAATAACAATGAAATTCGACTTTCACTTTCTGCCTTACCGTCATTTTACCTAGACATGTAATGCAGGAGTTTGGGACCATATGTAATGGAACTCCTACAATAGAACTGACCAAAAGACAAAAGAAGAGAAACCTGTGTTCTCCAATACCCTAGCTAGCTATATTAATTCCATATACAATTACATAGGCTCTTTAGTTGGACTCATAAAGCATATTCAATGTGGATATACACTAGATTGGATCAAATGGTAGTGTCACGAGTCCATGGGACAATGCCACCACATAGAAGAGACGTCCTTGTACTAGAAGAAAGGAATTCAAGGGGGTTCCAAAAGCTGGTCAAAAATAAACATAAAAGGATGAAATAGGGCATCTAATACCGTCAGTATTATAAGAAACACATTAGAGCTATTTATTCCAAAGTAACATGCTGAGTCATCTTACTTAAAGTGTTATTAGCTTTTTTTTTTTTTTTTTTTTTTTTGCCCTTTCCTTTCTCAGATTTCAAACTTCTATCATTAGTTGATGTTTGTATACTACTCTTTGGCCACCTTAAGATAAACATGCCATTAGACCCTTCTTAATATTTGTGTTAGCTCACCTTTTGGCTCGAGCAAGTTCTAATGTTGAGCAATGCATTTGGTTGATTTTATATTATAGAAGATGTCTTGTGGAGTCAATTTATATTTTCTTTAAAGGCTTGAAGTCTAGGCACTTTATCCCCCCACATTGTGTTCATCAATTTCAATTTACAATGCACACCATGATGTTCTATCCTCCCAACTCGACTAGATATAGACAACTTTACTATAAAAAAATAAAAAATGAAAAAATAAAAGGAAGAAGAAGAAGAAGCTACAACGAAAAACATGGTAATTTTCTTTAGCAAATAACAAACAAATTCCATTAAACAAAAGACAAATTACAAAACCCAGAAACCGGGGTGGAACAAGAAATAGATGCATATAGACTAAAACAGAGGACATAATGTTAGGTTTGGTGTCTATTCCTCATTGGTGGAGATATTTTGCATGGCATGAATGCATTATATTAGTGGTTTGTGCATTCATGGTAACAACTTATGTATGAGAAATTGATGCTTTGAGAATAAATGCATGGTTAAATTCATGATGGACTTTTGGTCTTTCCTTATGAGTTAATGTAGAAGGTGGGTGATGTTGAGATTTTGGCCCATGTGTCTTCTTGGTTCTCTTATCAAGTTGATAGAAATGTCCATACACATGGTGGATCATAATTTATATATATATATATATATATAAGATTTTTCTCAAGTGCGGACATTCGTACCGAAATTTCGATGCGCATTTCTAGTTTTCACTCACTTTCTGATCACATGTTTTGATCTTAACCGTTCAATTTTTAGGTCCTAATGTATAGATTATCTCTACAAAATTTCAGCTAATTTAATGATCGTTAAGGCATCCAAACTTCAATTTACAAGAAGGAACCGAATCTGTCGAACCGGAACCGTTCGTATACATTGTTGTAATTTGCAGTTTTGGATGCCTTAACGATCACCAAATTGGTTGAAATTTTGCAGAGGTGATCTATACATTAGGACCTAAAAAAAGAACGGTCAAAATGTGAAAATGTGATAGGAAAGTGGGGGAAAACGGGAAATCTGTATCGTCCACACTGTATGGACGTCCACACTATATATATTTGTGCGCTAAAACATGGAAATTACTTGTCCTAAAAGTCTAATTTGGTGTTGACTAATCTAATTTCATGTTTTGTAGAAAATCTTGACAAGAGGAGGAAAAAAAGTGAAATTTCGACGATTTTATATGTACCACCACTTTTGGCGGCACTAGTACTTCGTGAAACAATCCCAGAAAAATAGAAGTTTAAGTGGAGCAATGAAACCATGGACCATGAAGTAATGATGCAAAGGACTACGTTTGTTCACCTATTTGGCCAGAAATTACAAAGTCCATGAAAATTGTTATACAAAACAGCTGCTGCAAAGCAAGAAACTGCAGTTCAAGAACAGTTAAAGGGCTAGCTTTCGTTTGTGCTAAAGCTGGCAATTATGCTACGTTGTAATCGTGTTATATATAGAGTTATCTTTCCATTATGTCACTGCTATTTCAAAGCAAATAGAGCAGCCAACAGAATGCTCTTTGCTAGTTGGTGCTTGTTAAGATACAAGTATTGTGTAAAGATTCCTGATATTATTTCAGGACATACTCTAGTTGCTTATTGTAATAAGAGGTTTAGGTTCAATGCCTCCCCTGTATTCAACAGTTTCATTAATTAAGGCTTGAGGGCAGTTGCACGCCCTTCTTTGAAAAAAAAAAAAGGCTAGCTTTCGTTAGAGACATGATGTTGTAGTACAACATGAGCCCAAGATTTGGTCATAAACGTCATCAAGGCAGTGGAAATTAATGCTCAAAGTAGGCTTCCCGAGAAGGTAGAAACTATTAGCTTTTCACAAACCTTTTTGGGAGATCTTTTCCGACAACTTACTTGGAGTTTTTCTCGAAGGTTGTTGATCATTCTAGAAGATATGATGTTATAGAGTATGTAAGAGTCGAGAACCATCCAGAAACTTGCCAATAGAAAGTCAAACCTAGTCCAAGAACAAAGCTTCAGAAGTAGAAAAAGAATTCTAGTCGAATAAGGGTAACTTGGCCGAGAATCCATTTTGGACGGCTTTGTTGTGCATTTTTGGAAGGTTTATGATGCTGCAATTCTCAAGGAGAGTCCTAAAAAAATCCTACAAGATTATGGTAAGATTAATCCATCATATTATTCTTTGGATAATAGGCATGATGCATAGGGTTCTTTCTCATGCTTGTCATGACTTTGGTAACCCAAAACCACCCTGTAATTACAGAATGGGTACTTATTCCACTATTTAAAGTGATAAGAAAGCTGGCCAACAACTTCAACTTATGATTTAGGATTGCAGAGTGGTTTCAGTCCTAAATTAGGATTGCAGAATAACTTCGATCCTAACTGAAACCACTAATCAAATCGCAACAGAAGATATGGCTTTATCAAATTACGAAACCATCAACAGACTAAAAGCATCACACACAAACACTAAATCTGTTGACACAATAAAACCCTTAGAAAAGAAAAACAACTGCTGGCACTATGCCAGTAACAAATCCAGTCAAGAAATCAGTACATAAAAAAATTACATACGCTTAATCTACCTAGACCCAATCTAGAAGACAACTTTGTCGTTGCTTTGCTACTGACTTCACGAGCTGAACTTGAAACTCCTTTGTCAATAACATAGAAGAGGACATACACAGATGGTGTTTTAAAGGTATGGTTTTCTGGGTTTGACAATCCTTTGAAAGCTAGACATGGAACAGCTCACCAAGACATTCTCAAAGAAGATTTTGGCTCATCAGTGCATTTCCAGAGAGATCTGAGGATAAGGGAAACTGCTCTCTAAATGCAAGTGTGTGGCTAGCTGAGTGTGAGAACCTATTTATATGGAAAGACTTGAGCTAGGGTTGATTGTGTAAGTGTAATAAAGATAACTCATTTTTTTAAGATAAGACTCATTTAAAAAGCAACCTTAAGACAAGCTGGCAGCTCAGCTTAGACACATAGGATTGAAACTCAAGTCTCATCTTGAGGTAAGATAGATAGGAACCTTCGGTCCTAAAAGAACAAGCAATATGAATGCAATTTATATCTGATGGTGTTGAGAAGGGAAGATCCATAGAACTTGAAGCACAACATTCTTCTAAAAATCAAAGAGACAGAAGCTAAAACCAGATATAAGAGAGTCTTAGATATTGAGCTAGGAAATGCCAATTACAAAACAGCTTTTTGCACTAACACACACCAACACTCTTCATTTTCATGTTTCCCATGCACAATAAAGAGAGCTAGCTGCTCCTCTCTTCTCTCCTGAGTCATCTTTTTCTACCTACATTCTCATAGCTCATCATTCTGTCATTTCTCTTCCCCAACACTTCACCTCCTTTTGTTGACTTTTTCTCACTTTTTCTCCCTTGTTTCTTACGTATGAAGAGAGGGCTAGCTGCTCCTCTTCCTCCTCTCCCTCTATTTAAGGCTCTCTCTTCCCTTTTTATCATTATCTCATCTTTCTACAAGTTTCCCTGTGATGACCTGGATTTTCATTATGTAATTTTAGTAATTTAAAATGGACCAGTTATACGAATAATTGTTATTATACTTTATTCGAAGGTTGTATGTGAAGTGAAATAGTTTTCGTACGTATAATTATTCGAATTTTCCAGTTTAGGGCGTCGTGTGAAGTTTAACTTTTTATATGTTGGGATTCTCGGAAAACTTCCTTCATGAAAATTGTAGAGCGCGTCAATACGAGTTCGTGGACATGCGGAACACCTAAATTGGAGTTCATATGAGAAAGTTATGGCTATTGGAAGAATTTTCCATTTTAATATAAATATGGAAAATTAGAAAATCATTTTCATTTTTCCGCTTTCCATTTCCAGAAAGCAGTTCCTATTCCTTTTTCTCTCTCGACAGATACCTTTGGTATCTGAGTTTCTCGACTGACCCGACCCGAACCCGGTATTCCGACCCTGTCGGAACTTCATTTTCCGGTGACCTCTAATGGTGAAACCTGCATAGATCAACTCGCCTCTGCTTGCGGTCGTCTCTGTGGCAGTCTCTAACGACGATTCACGGCGGATGAGATGCAACAAGGCAGTGACTTTTGGAGGAATCGGACCCGATCGGTTCTCCGATCTCGTACTTTGGCGGGGCTTCCAGTTTCCTTCTTTCACTTCATGGGAGCATTTTGGATCGATCTATGGTGGTTGCTTGGATTGATTCACGTGAAACTTGGATCAACTCGGATCAAGTAAAAATTCAAACTTGTGAGGTAGTTTTCAACCCCTTATGCTTGTTTTCTGACTTCGAGCTAGTTATGAAAATTCACAAGCATGCTTAGATGAAACTTTTTGATGTTGGGAGTTTTGGGAAAAAATGAGTTTTGGCTGGCGTCAGTGCGCCACCGCCTGTGGCCGAGTTCCGGCGGCTTTCTGGCCATCTAGGGAACTGTTTTTTGTATTATATATGTTCTACTCGTTGATACGAGCATTTCGATATATAATATGCAAATTTTAGAGTTTGTATGAATTTGTTATGATTTTTACCGTTTCATATCGGTGAATTTATTCAAATCCATGAGGATTTAAGCACTGGATCGACTTGTGGTTTGGACACATCAATTGTAGAAATGTTCCAGAGACTTTGGGAGGTCTCGGAAGTGGTTTCGCCTCAATTTGGTGTTACCTTGAGATTTTGGTTCGATTAGTGGATTTGAACGTTATTAAATTGTGATTCGTTAACTGAATCAGAGCTGTAATTCCTTAGGTACGTAACGAAGTATTCTTTGGACGACTATTTTGGGTGGTTTGGCTGCTTTGTTCTATATTGAAGACACAGCGGGAGTTTCGAGATGAGTAATCTCACAAGGTTCATTTATGAACAGATTTATTTATTATTCGGAGTTAATATATAAATCGCATTTGAACTATAGTTGGTACTAATAGTCATTCCTGAGCGAATGACTATCTATATATATATATATATATTTACGTGAAATATATATATTTGATGGATTGTGGATTGATGAAAACAATATGCATGGATTGATGATTTTTATTATTTTGTGTTATGGCTTTTCTGAAAACAATGATTATGGAAATGTTGATTTCGAATGTTTTGAAAGCGTTGAGATTTGTGTAATGTTTTTGAGTCCTGTGCGACTGCTTTAACATTTTGCTCCAAGGAACAGAGAGGCCCGAGGAATGAAGGTCTATGATCTTGGGCAAAAATTCAAGTAATCGCGTCTTTGGCCGGACGAGTGATTACGTAATCAGTTAGAGCTCTAGTATGTCTGTCATTTAGGTAATTCATGGGGTAAAGGGAACTGGTTATTTTTAGGGAACAAAGTGTGAGTTGCTTCCTTATTAACGGTTTTTAGGGAGACAAGGTGCAAGTTGTTTTCCTTATTAACGATTTATAGAATTCAAGGTATGAGTTGTTTTCTATGGTACGGTTATGGTACGATCGATAGAAATCAAGGAGTGTGTTGCTTTCTATGTTACGCATTGATAGAAACCAAGGAGTGAGTTGTTTTCTATGTTGTGTGTTTTTAAGGGATTAAGTGTGAGTTATTTTCCTTATTTTCTGTGTGAGTTGTGTTAACTGTTTTGAGCTACTCATATGAGCTTTCACAACCTTATCGGGTTTGTTGTGTGACAACCCAGTGCACTATTCAAATGGTGTAGGGGTTAATCTTGCAGGTCAGGATAATTGTGGCTGAAGTTGGGATAGCACACTTGCAGCTTAACGGTAGGAAGTCAGTTTTGTGACTTTGCCGTTATTTGGACTTCCGGTGTAGTAAGCTCTGAAGAGAATTTATGTTTTATTTTATTGTTGACCATTTAATTCGTAAGCTTATGTAATATATGTGTAGTAACCGTAATTTCCATATTAATTTCGTGTAATTGTGTGGAACGAATATTGTGCAATTGTACGAATGTTACTCGAAATATTTCATTTTTTTTTTTTTTTAGAATTATAGAACCTCCGAAAGGATTGTTTTAACGAAAAGCTCGAAATGTTCGATTCAAGAAAATTGACTTTTTATACGTGCGAAATGTGGGAAAACTTCATTCATGAAAGTCGTAGAACTCGTCGATATAAGTCCGTGCATATGCGGAACACAAAGACCGGATTTTTTTTGAATTAGTTATGGCATTTACAAGAAATTTCTATTATGGGTATATATAATTTTAGAAATTTTCCCAGTTTAGGGTTTCCATTTCGGGTAGCCGCACTGTGCAGCGACTGTTCCTCTCTCTCTCTCTCTCTCTCTCATCAGAAACCCAACCAATACAGAGTCAGCCTTCGCCGAGCTCTCTCTCCCTTCACCGACCACCTCCAGACGTCGGACCACTCCCCTTGGCTTCGCCTCGAGCTGCTCTACCCGTTGGACGTCGTCTCTCACTCCGGCACAGCCTCAAGGTCCGGTAAAATAGCTCGATCCAGTTGCACCTGAAACCGAACCAAACCATCCTCCTCATGTTTCCGGCCACCAACCCAAACCAAACTACTCCCTCTACGTCGAATTGACCTCCTAAAGCTCTCAGAAGCGACCTTTCAAGGCGGCGTGGCCTGTGGTGGCGGTTGGAAGCCAGCCCCGATCGGATCGAACGGAACTTTCGATCCAAATATCTCGAGCTGTGGAGCTTCATTTCGGTTGATTCTTGAACTAAGGAGCTCGCCTTGAGTTGCTAAACAAATCTCCATAAGGGATTGGAGCCATTAGTGAAAGTTTTTACGTCGAACTCGAGCTCGCCGGTTTTTGCAGATTTTCTGGCCACCGTGACTATTGTGGTAATTTTTGACCTCTTTCCATTATTTTCTGGTCTTGAGCTAGTATGAAAAATGATCAGCATGTTAAAATGAAGAAGAGCAGCTCGACCCTGACACCATTGGTGGTGGTCGGCGGCGGCTCTGCAATTAACTCCGACGGTCCTTTCCGGCCACCTCCAGGGGTCACAAATATAGTTTCTATACATTTTAAGATTCTACATTTCAATACGATCATTTCTGCATGTTATACGCATTTTTTCGGATATCGTATGATTTAGTTATGAATTTTTAGATTTCGATCGATTTCGATCGTTAGATTTGTGATCTGTAAAGTTAGGACCATCCGATGGACTTGTAGTTTTGATATGTTGATCATATGACTGTTCTAGTGGCTTTGTGTGGTCATGGGTGAAGATCCGACCGTTGGATCTTCGTATACTTGCAAAACAGTTATTAGGGAGGCAATTCGTGAGAATCCGTCCGTCGGATTTTCGTATAATTTAGAATCCAACCGTTGGATGGTAGTTTAAGTATGTTTTGGAATTATTTGCTAAATTCAAGTTATATTTGATTAGGTGATTGATGGTTTGTACTTGGGTGAGCTGGTTCGGTGTGATTTGTGTTTAAATTGAAGACACAGCGGGAGTTTTCGAGGTGAATAAAATTCACGCGGTTCATATTACAAACCGAGTACTTTTAATTAATTTATTTTGTCATAATTGTGTGAAAAATATTTATGGATTAAATAATTATTTTTAAAATCACATGGACTTGATCAACTACGGTCCATAGGTACTTTAAAATGAATTTTAATTATAAAAATGAATTTCACGATTTTCTTGTGTGAACTATAGATGGTATTAGTGGTCATCCCTGAGTGGATGATTAAGTATATATATATATATATATATATATATATATATATATATATATATTTACGTGGAATATATATATTGGTTAGTGTGTTGTTGAGTGATGATATGATTGAGTTGGAATGATGATTTCTTGTTAT
The DNA here is from genome assembly GCA_025331145.1 of Rosa persica. Taxonomy (NCBI): domain Eukaryota; kingdom Viridiplantae; phylum Streptophyta; class Magnoliopsida; order Rosales; family Rosaceae; genus Rosa; species Rosa persica. The sequence continues at coordinate 1,553,771 of WFKR01000001.1, read as the reverse complement.
ATTTCGAATGCTAAATTTCATAATAATATTGTGTATCTTGGATTGGTTGATTTCATTTTGTGAAACATATTGTTGTGCTCATTTATGGATTTAGGGTCCACGTAGTGATTGGTATGGGGGAATCGGACGCTCTAATCCTAGGTGGTTGATGGTGTTTGGACCCAAAATGAGCATTTTGGCCTGACAAGGCACGTCTTGGAGAAATCGAGCCAATATCAGTGGCTCAAGCTATATATTGTCGACAAGTTCGAAATATATATTTAGAGGCTAAATAAAGCCTACTATGGAAGCGTGGAAATGAAAAGTCAACTTTAGCATATTTTCCTACTTCGGCTAGGAGAAACCGAGCTAAACAAGGAAGGAGGGGCGGCAGACTAACCATCCGAACTTCAAATGAGTTGAAACTTTCCAGATTCATTCTAAACATCCCAATGATCATTTCTTATGAAGAGTGCTAGAGCTTTTTCGAAGTGGAAAACCTTCAAACAATCAGTCCAATTTTCTGCAGAAGCAAAACTGGAAAACTGGACCTGTAAGGAGTCCAGTAGCAATTTCGGCCCAACCACATGGAAATAAAATCTGAAATTTTACCACAATAATCTACATCCATGGTGGATCATTTCATATGAAGAAGTCCAAGGTTAAATATGAATTCTTAGTGGAGATAAAAATCAAAGGAATAAAGAAGTGTTAGTGCTCTCACCTAACAAAATCCACTAAGTGTTAGTGAATTTTGCCTAACAAAATCCACTAAGTGTTAGTGTGCTCAAACCTAACCCACTATGATTTGTTTAAAGGCCAAATAGTATTGCTTGGAAGCCTATATATAGAGGCTACAACAAGTATCATCTCACCAATTCACTCATCAAAACATCTATAAGATGATCTAAGTTCTCTCTAGAGCAACCTCTCTAAGAGCAATTCCTCTCCTTCTCTTTCTCTTATCGGTGATCACACTCTAAGTTCTAGTCTCCTTAGGAGCCAACTTTCAGTACCACCAAATCCTCTGTCAAAGTGCTTTGGTCCTAGTCTCCTTGGGAGCCGACTGTAGTACCACGACCACAACGGTTACGGAACCAGCCAAGCAAGGGTAACGCCCTCGCAAACCAGCCAAGCTAGAGTCACGCTTTAGCAAGTTCTCCTCACTTCCCAGTGGTTTTCGCTCTGCTCGATCTACAACATCGAGTATCGATTGTGATTTTGAAAAGGCTCAGCAAAAGTCCTCGCCACGAGGCACAAAGAACCCCACGACGAGGTTGGTGCTCTCCTCGTCCACAATCGCTCAGAAGAAGTCAGGTCAAGGGACACCCCCGACGACCGCACCCGAACGGTGCTGGCACGCCCACACAAGAAAAGAGACTGTTGACCAGCTCAAGAAAAACTGGAGCCAAACATTTTGGCACGCCCAGTGGGACTTACTGCGAGTTGTAAACCACACCACTATTAAGAAGATGAGGTTGGTAAGGGGTTGTGAATCATAACGGAATAGGTGAAGTCTCTTTTGTTAATATTGACCTAAACTCCTTATTGGTGCCTAGTTCAGGTCCATTAAGGTTAAGGGCGGTTTTTATTAACACTTGTTGAACTGTCTTCACACTTATGATCTTTCTCATCTTAGTAAGTATAGCCTATGTGAAATGGTGTCTAGAAAGGGGACAACGTTCATAACAGGCTATTGAATCCAGAAGTGCGTGCAAATGGGCCTAAACCACTATGTGGGAGTAGTTCATGCCAAAATGGATTCTGCCTCTTTTGTTCGCCCTCCCCCACCTGGCCATTTCAGTAAGGTTGCCCAAAGGATTTGAAAGAAAGTTTGTGTCTAGGCGACTATACTTGGGCCGCAGGTCTAAACCTTGATTCACAGTGTCTTATTGAATTCAGCTACTTATTGAATTCAGACTTCCAGAAGCCATTGGGAAGTCAAGCATAAACCCTTATCAAAAGGTTTACGTTAACTGCCTGAAACATAAGACCTCCAGTTACAGACCGCACTCGCGTGCAGACTGTCGTGGTCTTTCCGAAGAACAGGTAATCCAAAGATTTTCTTCCCACCCTCCATCGACAGAGATGTCAACTGAACGAGGAGGAAATAGACATCCTACTACTGAAGGCGAGCAAGTTCTTGCCGCCCAGCCTAATCAGGCTGGCGATATATCTAGCATCACCCAGGAAGCCACGAGCGCAGTCACAACTATTGACTTTGTGCCTATTCTCATTCCAGAAAATGCGACCATAGAAGAGCGGCTTAATATCCTTCAACAGAATTCTGCCGCATACCATGAGAAGATGAAAAAAGCCTTTGCGGAGGACCGTCGACGGCTTGATGAGTTCACATTCTCGATCAAGAGGCTTGAGCTAGGGGCACAACAAACACAAGGGCAATTGGATGGCATGAACCAAAAAATGCAGAAGAACCATGAAGAGCTGTTGGTCGCAAGCAAACACATTGCTTTGGAAGTCGCGACGATTCGCAAAGAAGGATCCAACGTCGTAACCCAGGTGGCCATGCAGAAGGCTGACCTCGATCAGGCCAGAGAGGTTCTACATAAAACACTGGGAGATCCTAGTGCCATTCTAGGCTCTCTAGGTCAGTCCCCCATATATGCGAAGTACATACCACCAAATGCTCGCGGCGGCAGTACATCCACATGCGCTACTGCCGCATCAGTCAGAGGCAAAGAGACTACTCTGGCAATGAGTGGGAAGAACAACGCCGCGTCATCAGTCACGCAAGGGACCAGGACTTTGAAAATCAATGATGGGGCCTTTGTTGATCATAGCCCGTTTCCCCAATATGACAGTGACGGAGTTGAATACGTGCACCACGATCCACCTCTAGCAAGCCATTATGGTATCGACCGGGTTGAAAGTCCAGCGAAGGTCATCGTAACCACAAAGGGTCAGCCAGCAGTGGGTTTTGCGTCACAGACGTCAACCCGACATAAAATGACCCACGGAGGCGGCATGTCTTTGGTTAATCAAGCTTCACAAGCACCACCGTTGATCTGGTCAGTTGAAGATACAGTGGTTCCCCCACCTCCTCCTGATCCAAGATATGTAAGGAGAGAAGAGGTAGAAGCAATGATCAGGGCCGCGAACCAGAGACCTAACTTGGAGGAGGCCTACCAGGGGCCCTTCCCACCGCATATTACACAGACACCTTATCCTAGGGGATATAAGAACATTACGTTCTCTACTTTCTCGGGAGAGGAAGTCGAAAATGCCGCAGCCCATTTGGTTAGGTTTCGAGTACAGTGTGGCCAGTACCAGAACGATGATAATCTGAAGTGTAATATCTTCGCTACTTCTCTATCGGGGTCTGCCTTCACCTGGTTCACTAAGCTACAACCGGGATCAGTTACGAGTTGGCCCGCGATGGAGAAGCTATTCAAGGAAACCTTCGGGACTATCGAGCCGGAGGTAGATTTGGCTTCACTCACTCAGATGGCTCAGCAGCCAACTGAATCTGCTGTCATGTACCTTCAGCGCTTTCAGATCCAGAAAGGAAAGTTGAACGTGATTCTGCCGGAGAAAGAATTGGTGAAGTTGGCAATCAAAGGCTTAGAGCCCCGCCAACGCAAAAAACAGCATGGAAGCATGTTCAATTCCATGGGGGAACTGATCACAGAAGTAGGAAGTTTCGAGTACTTGCTCAGGGAAATGGACGCTATGAAAAACGCCTCAAAAGGGACATACATCCTAGGGAAACGCCGAATAGTGGCTGCGCTCAGCCATCAATCTAGTCCCTTTGATCCTTACTACAAGAGTGAGGAATCTAGTACAGCAGAGGCTGACGAGTCTGAAGAAGACGAGATTGCTGCGCTGGAACTCACCGGAAAAAAGGCTTCAACACTAAAGCAACTGAATCTGTGCAAAGAACCGGTGAAGCTCAAGTCGGTGGTTTTCACCAAACCAGAGTTCGCAAGTTATACTTACGACGCGAACAAAGCGCATGAAATCTTGGATGAAATGATCGCTGCGAAGATGGTGAAAACCGACTTCGGCCCATTTCCTAAACCAGAGCAGCTAAGGGGGAAGAAATACTGCAAACTCCATAATATGTGGAATCATAATACAGCCGATTGTGTTAAGCTAAAGGATCAGATCCAAATCTGGTTAAATAATGGTAGTTTGCAAGTAGAGGCACCAACAACAGCAGCAGCGTTGGTGGACCTAGATCCCTTCCCAGATACCGGCATCAACATGGTGGACGTGGCATGGGGTGAAAAAGATCAGCAGAATCAAAGTCCAGACTATGCGGTTAAGGATTTGATAAAGGCTGGAGACAAAGCCGTGAAGCGGGAATCCAAGACTCGTTTACCCATTGTCCTATGCTCGCGGTGCAAGGAAGAATGTGACACTCAAGCCCTGCATGAGGAAACATCCCAAACTGTCCAGTTTGGATCTCTGCCGCCAATACGGTTAGTATCATCCTCTAGAAACTTCCAACCATGCAGCCCAAGAGTACACAGTGGTTTAGAAACTCCTACTCCAAGGGACTCAAACTTATTCAAAAAGTTGAAGACTGCGAGGGAAGAAGGGCAAGCAGATAAGCGGCAAGGGGTTTTTACCAGACCTTACATTCCGCCAGTGTCAACATCCTCCATCAAAGAAGGGAGATGGTATACCCAAAAGAATGGCAAGGCGGTAGAGATGAGCTCTTCAAAGAAGAGAAAACTCCAACGAAGGTTTGGAGAAGCAAAGCGAACTTTGGAAGCACTAGATCAAGGACTAATCAAACCATCGCAATTACTGAAACCTCCAGAAGAGTATCAAAGACAATTGGAGGTACTGGCCTCCGAGAGATTCGTTTCCCCGCAAGTTCAGAAACTGCAGCCCAAAGTATTACGCCAAGGGCAAAAGCCATGTGCCCTCAAGATCAGCGCTCAGGAGAAATCCCTAGTTCCAGCGAGGCAAGAACCGCCGCCAGCTCGTAAAGACAATGTTTGGCGGCGAATATCTCGTGAAGGAAGCAATAGCGAGCCTTCCATCTTCGACAGGCTGGGGGGCAAAGACAATCGGTCCGTGATTGTGCAGAAAGTTCAAAACTTGGGGGTCACTCTCCCAGAGGAAGTGCCAGGGACGAAACAAATTTCAGAGTCACTGAACCAGATTCCTATAGTACAGGAGCACGAACAAGCCAAAGCGGTGGTCCAGGCAGAGAAATCCTTGGTTGCTTTCATGGATAAACAGTTTAACGCCGATATCCCAGCAGATGAACCCAAGCTCAATCTTGATGATGACATGGACGAAACAGAAATGGTGGATATCTCTTGCAATATGGTTTATGTGCTCCCTGCTAAGTATGCCTTACCAGTCGCTGCGCAGGAATGCATAGAAGCTGAGGCAATTGGAGAACAGCAGTTGCAGATCACTTCAGCCGCAACAACGCCGGTGAAAGAAGCAGTGTCCCTTGAGACTGAAGATGCTAACAGCAAGAGTTTCTTCATGAGCTTCACAAGACCCACACCTGCCATGGTACAACACATGCGACCTTTGTATATCACAGCAGAAATTAATGGGACTAAGGTCAGCAAGATAATGGTTGATACCGGCGAGGCTGTGAATGTCATTACTACAAGGACCATGCAGCTTTTGGGAATCAAGAAGGAGAAGATCCAATCTACCTCTCTCACATTGAAGAACTTCGCGGGCACAGTAACTAAGACGTTAGGTTTACTGTTCCTAAAAATCAAGGTGGGTCCCTCAGAAAGCGTTTATGCGTTCTTTGTTACGGATTGTTACGCGGCCTACAGTGCCATCCTGGGAAGAGATTGGATTCACCGAAGCTATTGTGTTCCATCAACACTCCACCAAGAGCTGATTATGTGGAATAGGGTGACAAATAAGGCTGAGATAATTAAAGCAGATCCCCGCCCTTTTTCTGTTTCCGCGAATTACGTAGATGCCAAGTACTACTTGGAGCCAATTACTCCATTGCAAGTCGGTAGCATCGACAATAAGGGCCGCCCCACAGGGGTGACGGCTTCTGAGTTGGCACAGTGGGGACTCACGCTTGCAAAAGAAGACCTAGCGAGGCCCGGCCATGCTGTGCCCCGCACAATGGGTAATTAATGGATTACGACCTTCCAGAGGAAGGGATAGAGGCCTTCCATTCCTTGTACGAGAGGCTATCCTCATACTTGGTGGAAAAAGAGGCCTATGATCGAGTTGCGACCTTAGAAATTGTTTATGAAGAGTTCATGGACCAAGAAGAGGAGGAAGAAGAGATTCAGCTTGCTCCAGCGGCATTGGATGACACACCTCCGAAGGTTAGGGACCCTACTGAAAAGGTCAATCTGGGAACAATTGATGAGCCTATAGAAGTGGCTATCAGCACTTACTTAGAGCCTAGCGAGAAACAGAGGCTCATCGACTTATTGCTAGAATTCAAGGACTGCTTCGCGGAAAAATACGAGGACATGCCAGGCCTATCACCAGACTTGGTATGCCACCAACTACCAACGCTACCTGATAAGAGGCCTTTGAAGCAAGAGCCGCGAAGAATGAACTCAGAGACCCAAGTACTGGTCAAAGAGGAAGTTGAAAAGATGCACAAGTCAGGCATTATCAGGGTAGCCAAGTACAATCAGTGGCTGTCCAATATAGTGCCTGTTCGCAAGAAGAATGGCAAGATGAGGGTCTGCGTGGATTACAGAGACCTTAATTTAGCTACACCTAAAGACGTCTACCCCATGCCGGTGGCGAACATGTTGGTAGATGCAGTTGCAGGGCACGAACTGTTGTCTTTCATGGATGGCACAGCGGGATATCACCAGATACCGGTTGCAGAGGAAGATAGACACAAGACCGCATTCCGCTGCCCTGGATTCACGGGAGTTTTTGAATATGTGGTCATGCCTTTTGGACTGAAGAATGCCGGAGCAACATATCAGAGAGCCATGAACCTGATCTTCCACGACATACTTGGGAAGATCTTAGAGGTTTACATTGATGACGTCGTCGTGAAGTCTAAGAAGAGTGGAGATCACTTCACGGATCTCAGAAAAGTTTTCGAGCGCATGCGACTACACAAGCTCAAAATGAATCCCGCCAAGTGCGTTTTTGGAGTTCAGGCAGGCGATTTCCTGGGATTCATTGTCCATCAAAGGGGCATTGAGGTCCCTGAGGATAAGGCAAATGCGGTCATCAACGCATCTTCCCCGCGAACGAAGAAAGAATTACAGCGACTACTGGGTAAGATCAACTTTTTGCGACGTTTCATTTCTAACTCTGCGGGTAAAATCCAGCCCTTTTCCCCACTGCTGAAGTTGCAAGGACAGAACGAGTTTGTGTGGGAACCTAAACATCAAGAGGCTTTTGACAAAATCAAGGCCTATCTGGCGAGCCCGCCAGTGCTTGTTCCTCCCAGAGCTGGATTTCCATTAAAGTTGTATGTTTCAGCAGTTGAGGCTTCCATTGGCAGCCTCCTCGCTCAGAATGATGAAGAGGGTGTCGAACATGCCATCTTTTACCTCAGTAGGACACTCACAGATTGCGAAACAAGGTACACTCCAATGGAAAAGCTGTGTCTTACATTATACTTCTCAGCATGCAAGTTGCGGCATTACATGTTGTCCTTTACTACTTGCATCATTGCTCAAACCGATCTAGTCAAGTATATGTTATCGCGACCTATCTTGAGAGGCCGTATTGGCAAGTGGGTGCTCGCCTTATCAGAATTCTCATTACAGTATGTCCCACAGAAAGCAGTAAAGGGGCAAGCCATTGCGGACTTTCTGGCACATCACCCTATGCTAGATCTCCCCGCAGTTAGAGATTTAGAGGTCGCTGTCACAAATTTAGATCGCCCAGAGTACGCCACACTGTATCAAGCCACAGTCTCACTCCAGCCCTGGGTTTTATATTTTGACGGGTCAAGAACGGATACGCTAGCAGGAGCAGGAATTGCACTGGAGAATCCGGCTGGAGATCACTTTTCGTACTCATTCCAGTTGGAGTTTCAATGTACCAACAACCAAGCAGAATATGAGTCCTTAATCATAGGCCTAGAAGTACTGCTGGAAATGGGAATTAGAGATGTACAAATACTTGGCGATTCTCTCTTGGTTATCAATCAGTTGTGCAATGAGTTCAGATGCAATAGCTTCACATTGGTCCCTTATTGGAACAGGACATTAGAACTGTTGGACCAATTTGATAACGTACATCTTGAGCACATTCCTCGCGAGAGAAATTTTGCCGCGAACGAGTTGGCCCAGCTGGCAACAGGGGTAACATTGAGATATGGCGTGCGGGAGAGAATCCTTAAAGTCGAGCGTCGCACCCTTCCTTCTTGGATGGCGAGAAGAGATCCTCCAGACGATACGTCAGTCGCAACCCTGGAATCCATTGACGTGGATTGGCGCATCCCTTTGATCAATTATCTCAAGCATCCTGATCCGACCACAGATAGAAGGATTCACTATCTTGCCCTCAACTACTTCCTCAGAGGTGATGAACTTCGCAGACGAGGAGAAGATGGCATGGATTTCAGATGTGTTTATGGCCACGAAGCCAAACAACTCATGCGCCAAGTTCATTCTGGCATTTGTGGAGCTCACCAAGCAGGTCCAAAGATGCGATGGTTGCTCAGACGACATGGATATTTTTGGCCCAGTATCTTGAAGGATTGTATCGCGTTCGCTAAAGGTGGTTTGGACTGCCAAGCTCATGGGCCGGTCCAGCATGTTCCTAATATTCCAATGCAGCCCATTATACAGCCTTGGCCTGCAAGAGGATGGGCGCTGGATTTAATTGGGATGATTCACCCACATTCATCACTTCAACATAAGTTCATCATCGTTGCGACTGATTTCTTTACAAAGTGGGTTGAAGCAGAACCTTTGAAGGAAGCATCTGGTGGCACGTTGCGACAATTCCTATTCAGAAACATCATCTGCAGATTTGGGATCCCAGAAGTTTTTGTTTCGGACCGGGGGGCAGCTTTCATGGGTGGTGAAGTTGATAAACTGGCAAGAGAATGGGGAATACAGTTCATCCATTCCAGTCCGTATTATGCTCAGTCTAACGGTCAAGCGGAGGCCAGCAATAAGATCATTATCAATTTGCTGAAGAAAATGTTGGAAGCTAATCCACGACAGTGGCATGAGACACTTTATGAAACTCTTTGGGCCTACCGCACCTCTAAGAGGAATCCCACCGCGACAACACCTTATGCTTTGATGTTTGGCCATGATGCAGTCCTACCATTGGAAGTCAACGTCCAGTCATTACGAGTTCAAGAGCAACATCATCTCATTGGAGAAGACTACGTTCAGGCTATGTGGCAGGAACATGAAGACCTTAGCGAAAAGCGCTTGGAGGCTTTAGATAATTTGGTCATGGAAAAGCAAAGAGTCGCTCGTGCCTATGACAAGCGGACGCGGGGAAGGAGTTATAGTGAAGGAGAGTTGGTTTGGAAAGCAGTTCTCCCCCTTGGCGAAAAATTAGATGGTCGCGGTAAATGGACTCCAAGATGGGAAGGCCCGTACATCATCTATAAAATCTTAGAGAAAGGAGCTTTTCATCTCAAGGACCTAGATGGAGATGTCCATCATAACCCTATCAATGGGAGATACTTGAAGAAATACTTTCCCAATGTTTGGGACTCGGAGGAGTCGTAGACAATTTATTCGCATGAGACATGGGGGACAATTCTAGTGTTCCTACACTCGCAAAACCCATTTATGAAGGCCTGTTTTTAAGGCCCATAATCATTTCTTGGCTATGTCTAGCAACACTAGGGGGGCAACACTGTACCATACTAAGCCTAAACCCGCCCACTGGGCAACTTTGTATATAAATATTCATGCTATTTTATTTAAAAAAAAAAAAAAAATTTATAGATACAACTCTTAGGGGACAATTCTAAGTGTTCCTACACTCACGAAGCTACTAAGCCGAGTCAGCGGCTCCGAAAGGTTTTTCCAGCTTTGCCTTGCAGGAAAGGCTGAGCTCAAGGGAAGTGTAAGAGCCACCACCGTGACCGCCACCTCCATCGGAAGTAGTTTTCATTTTGCTAAAGATGTCCTCACCATGCACGGGAAACAGTGAAAGGGTTTCAATCTCCTGGTGATCTTTTCCTCTTTGTTCCATGAAAGTTTGTTCTACATTCATGTCAAAGAAAGTAGAACTAGTTCCCGCTCCAGCTGAGATTGAACAATCCCTAGCACTATTCTCCATGTTCATAGATCCATAACAGCCATAGTTCCCCATCTGCCTGTTAAAAGCAGTCATCACACCAGCGGAAGAAGCAGAAGCAGGTGCAGAAGATCCAAAGTTAATATACTGATCCTCATGTTTCCAATTGGTAACATTATCAGCACCAACAAGCCCTGATCTTTGCATGGGCACATGAACATCCGAAGTGGACCTCTTCTTTTGCTTCTCCCGAGCCCTTTGGTTCACGAACCAATAATAGACGTTCTTGACCTCGATCTTGCCGTACCATTTCAGCTGGAGATAGATCCTCTGAATCTGCTCTATAGTTGGGGATCTTTCGCCCTTGTTGTAGAAAAGCTCCTTGAGGATTCTTATCTGATCTGTAGTAGGAATCCACCTAGTACTGCTCCTCCTGCGAAGCATGTTAGCACTACTCCCGGCTGCTTTGTTACTTCTTCCATCCTTGGTTGGATGCCGGTTTTGTGGTTCCATTGGTGACAGATTGAGAGAATGCAAAAATTGAAGAGTGGTGATGATGAGTAATTAAGAAAGATTGCTGTTAGAAATATTCGAGTTGATGAAACGATGTTGGGATTGGAAATTTGGGTTTATAATGTGGAGGAAGATATAGGCATGCCAATATCCGCCCTTGGATGGACGGTCAAAGAGAAGAGTCAAACTAAGTGTCAGTAAAGCGTGATTAAAGTTGCCACAAATCTCGGAAAGAATGGATTAGTAGCATGTGAGGGAACCGAACGGTTTTCGAGGAGGTAACTGTTCTTTTCACGAGATTATTTTTTCACGGTGGAATTTTCAACAGCTAATTAATGCAACTTGAGTTGGGGCCAGCAAGTGGATCCAAAAGATAAATATTTTCTCAAAACCCTCATCGCGAGGCTCGTTTTAACGCAGAACATATTTTAAAAGTTCATATTGTTTTCAATATACAACTATGGGGGCCTATATTTGAGGCCTTGCGAGACACAATTCTTGGCTTCTCACGGATATTGGAATATCAGGATAAAAAATATTATTGTATTCATAAAGTGGCTTTGCGGCCAAAAGCAGTACATTCATTACAAAGCCAAAGGTGGCTAAAATACAACAACAGGAATCCTCAGATATCTTTTGAATCTTTCCTCAAGTGGAAGCAGCTATGGAATCCAATGTCGAGTTAAACAACGCCATTATACCAAGGAGAGGCAAACTTCAGGGAAGGAAAAAGAGAAGTAACGAAGCCTCCGCGCCCCATTTACATGGAAGCGGTAGAGGAATACAACATAGGCTTGGCCAACACCATTATCCATGAGAAAGGGAGACTCCAGTGAGAGAAAATGGAGCATCCAAGCCCCCTCAATTGGAAGCAGCTACGGAATCCAACGTCTGTTGAGCCGCGCCATTATCTCCGGGAAGGGCAGAGAGTGAATGAACCGAATATCAACTTGAGTCTCTGCACCCCCTCTAGCCATGGTAACCACCATTAGTTGGACGTGAAGTATAGGAACAGCCATTCTGTAGCTTGAACCCATTCCTTCAAAGAGCCCATCCCTTCTCATCCCTCTAAGATTCTTTCAAGAAGAGAAAGGGGGAGAAGGAGGTGAGAACCAAAGCCTTTTCCATCTGGAGGGCACAACATGGGCCGGGTCCAGAAGGAAGGAAACAGAGGAGGAAAGATGAACCACAAAGTGGCCTTCCTCCCTTTCTCCGTTTCGCTCCGCGTGTGGGATCCTAACAAAAATGATCTCGCATGATCGTGGATCCCACACTCGGAGCCCCCTTGCGTTTCTAAACCAATCTGAAGCCTGGCATTGTTATTGCAAAATTCCAGAAGGGCGAAACAAGGGGTTGCCTAAGATTACGCCATAAGGCCTAACCCAGGCTTAAGATTACGCCATAAAGCCTAAAAATTTAGAGGCTAAAGGTCATTTCATGAGGGGAAGATTTGTGAAGAAGGAGAAAAAGAAGCATGAACTGAAAGGACATTTCTTGAATATTTCAGAAAAGTTGTTGTGAGTATTCCCTTCCCAAAATACAACTATTTATAGGGACTTCAGGCAAATCCCCACCCTTGGATGAAGCTCAATTTCCAAACTGATGACGGTAAATCGAGATTAGTGATTCCAAATCTCGAGAAAAAAAAGGGACTAGCAGCATGTGAGGAGACCGAACGGTTTTCGAGGAGGTAACTGTTCTTTTCACGAGATTATTTTCTTTACGATCATTGTTTTTCAACGAGTGATTAGTGCCTTAAATCTCGGAAAAGAAGAGATTAATAGCATGTGGGAAACCACACGGTTTTCGAGGGGGCCTACAGAGATTGACTCGCAAAGCTCAATTTCAAACAAAGTTCTTCCACGTGGCGTTTCGCCGCAATGGCACCAGCTTCGGCCTGAGTGGCCCGTTCTCTGATACGGGCCAGGTTACGGCCCATTTCTTCAGAAGCAGCCAAAGGTTCATCGAGTTGAGCTTCTTCTGCAACAATCGCATTCTCAACAAAGGCTAAATGGGCTTGGAGGTTCTCGATTTGAAGTTTGAAGTCGGACCTTTGGATTTGTAGTTCCCGTAGGCGGATGGCTCGCTCATTTAAAATATCGCGGGAGAGGTCCATTTCTTGAGAGACACTATTCAAAGCCTCTTGAGCGTCGTGAGCCTGGGTGTTCCTGGCCGATTGACGTCAGCGGGCCATATCAAGTTCATTCAGCAGAGAGTCAATAGCACTAAATTGCCATGAAGTCAAAGCTTTCTCCTGGCGGAGATACCTTAGAGCTTCTAAGACTCGCGGGAGGATGTGAGTCTCCAATACCCAAGGACCTAGATGTTCACGAAGCACCAACTTAGCCTCATCCACAGTAGAAGGAGGAGTTACCTCCAACACCCTCATCAATCTCTCGAATCTGGTAGGAGGAGGAGGCGGCGGAGACGCCACAGGATCACGAACCACCACTGCAAATGGGTGGACAGCTTCCTCAATTTCTTCGTCTTCAACAGGTTGGTCTGTCCCTTCAGCCGCAGGAGAATCTGGAAACTCAACTCGCGGCTCACCATAGGCAAGTGGAGCAGATTCAAGCATAGAGCCCTCAGCTCCGACGGTTGTCTCATTTATTCGCAAGACTTGGGGGGCACCACCTCCGTCAGTATCATTTTCCATCTCTGGGGCGACTGTCCCGCCGATAGAACCCTCAACTTTTGCAACCACCTCTTCGGTACAAATAGAATCCTGGTCAGATTCAAAAATGTCAGAGAGCGGGGTTGGATCAGAAAGGGAAATGGAAAACATTGGCCAACAGTGGCTTACCTCTCGAGTTGTCGGGTCAATATCTGATATGTGGTCTCCAAGAGGAAGAGGCCTCACCTCATTCACCTCTTGGACCTCTAGTGCCGTGAGAATCTCTGTCGTCATCAGTTCCTCGTAAGCGGCAGAAGCCTCAGAGTGGCCTTCCACGCTTTCATGCTCCGAGGACTCATCATCGGAGATCGTTATTAAAATGGTAGGACCTTGCAGATGCTCTTTAGATGTGGAAGACGGAAGAGGCGCCACGAGGTTAGTTGATGCTTGAACTAGCGAGAGAGTTGGCTCTTCTGCAGCGGCTGAGGATCTAGCCTCGCTCAGGCGAGAGGGATCAGTGGTCCTCTGACGAACCTGTCAAAAGATACATAATGAAGATCCTGCACAGATTCTGAAATTTAAATAGAATAAGACGGGGCCGGAGTTTACCAATCGCATTCCCAGAGTTTCGTCATCTTCAAAACTCTCTTCGACGGATTGAGCTCGATCGCGTTTACAAGCAAATATAGCAGTGGCCTGCACGACAAAAGAATCACAACTCGAAAAGGGGGAAAGCACCAAAAATGCAAGTTTGGGATCGTTCTTAACCAAATTACCTCAGCAGAATCTTCATCATGAGAAGATTCTCCCTCAGGAGTCCCCTCTGCTATTGCCTTTTGTTTCCCGGCCTGAACAGAGGTCGTCTTGCTCCGGGTAGTTTGCTGCAAAACACACTCAGGAATAAGAGCGGGAAAATCAAGACAAGGAAAAGGAATGGTGAAGAAAGACAAAAACTTACTGTTGCCCTAGGCTCATGGATTTGTATCCCTGCATACGATGAGCGAGAAGGTAGAGTAAGTCGCCGAGGTTGTGCTGTAGGGTTGGAGAAGCGCTCAAAAATCTTGCGGTCCTCCGGACCAGGACTACTCATTCCACGAAAGATCTAGACGAAGAGTTCATCATGTGGCAGGTCCCAACAGTTCACAGACACTTCTTTCCACCAATCAACATAATCATTGTCGACATCGTTGAGGGGATACAGCGCTCTGACCCAAGGAGGAATCACTATCAAAGTAAACTGACTCTGAAAGGATGCAGACCCAGGTGGGGCTAATCTCCGCCAAGAGGTGTAGTAATTGGCAGAATCAACCAGAGGCCAGGGTACCAACTGGGCCAACCCAAATTGGCGAGCAAAGTGGTTAGGGGCATAGAGCTCATAACTTACGTGGTCGGTGGTAAGACGAATATCGGAGCAGGAGATGGCTCGACGAAAGGCCAAGAGGGCTCTTTCGCTATGATCGCGTCCACTGGGCAGAAAGCCATCATCAAGGGGAGGAGGGAATCGCCTAGAAAGGACTATTTTTGGGTCCGGCATCTCTCCCAACAAGTACAAGTAAATAAAACACTCGGAGTAGGGTGGAGCTCGATGCCTTATGTTGCCACAAAGCCAGTTCCCCAAAAGGGAATCGACTGGAGGTTCCTTTGGAATATCACCGCGACAGAAGCGAGGGAAATAAATCTGCAACCAAAAGGCAAGGATCCAGAATGGACCACTAATGTCGGTATCAAAGGGGCGCATTACAGCTCTATAAAGGGAGCGATATAACGAACCCAATACAGGTTGCCCAAGGCCAACGCAAATACCATTGTAGAGAGCAGTGGCCAGAGAATTCCAGCGCCCAGTAGGTTTGTTGGAAGAAGTGCAAAAGATAAATTTGCAAAGCCAGAATTCCAGGAATGCGATACCTCCTGTATGGTCACATTGGGTGCGGTAATAATCACGCCAGACAGGGTAGGATTTACTGTGATGCCCCCGACCAGCCATATCCATTCTCAAAGGAAATTGAATACCATCAAACTGACCATGCACATAGGGGTCGAAATCAATAGGCAACCCCGTGATGGTAAGAACATCCAGCAGAGTTATGCTCATCTGCCCAAACCGGAAATCGAATGTATTGCTGGAAGTGTTCCAGAAGCAAGAGCAGCGGCAAGCGGTGCAGGGCTAGTATTATGGGGAAGACAGAAGCATAGATCGATGGTTTGGGTGATACCCACCGCATCCCATCGGGCCAAATCTCTCACTCGGACCTCCTGATACCAAACCTTTTCCTCGAGAGTGATGGTAGGCCAGAAGCCCACTTTCCTCCTTGGTCCTCAACTGCTAAAATCACCAGGCACCTGCCGAAGAGCCACTATGGGACGGCGGATGGGAAGCCCATAATAGGCCATAGCATCATCTGGCAAACGATCGCGAGGTGTGGGACCCAAACCTGCTTGACTATCACCTCCACCAAAGCTCATCAGTCGACTTCTCTCCTCTCTGGTCTGACTTCTACATCGAACACTCATGTTAGTCCGCCATGTGAATGTGGCTTTCTCAGTGATTTCATCTGCCTGATCGATAACGAATGGTTTCTTGGATGTCATTTCTGGGTCACAAGGGACACTTCTCCATTACACCTTGATTTATAGCTCAAGTGTTTTTGGAGATTAATTTATTAGCTGGGCCAGTGAGTGGCCCTAGTTGATAATTAATGAATCACTATTCCATCTTGAGAATCGCATCTAAGGCGACAGTGAAGATATTCCACTTTTTCCTACCACCGCAGGGCCAGCATAGTGGCCTGATATTTTTTTTTAATAAAACATGATTAAAACCAATGCGGTTTTAGATGCTAAAGTTGTAGCAAATATGGTGGTTTCACTTCGTCACATGTCATGATGACGATAGCCATGATTCAATCATCCTCTTCAGCATAAGATTCGCGAAGGATTAAATGGCAGCAAACAGTTTGCTATTCAACATCTTATTTTGCCAAGTACTATAGGCCTTGATCAAACTTGATCTAGCCAGCAAAAAGGCTCCAAACACCTACATTTGAGAAAATCAACAGAGAGCCAGCGATCAAGGCAGATACTTGTTGCTATACACATGGCGAAGCTACCACCAAAGAAGAGAAGGATCCTCATTCGCAATCAAAAGCAGTCTCCTTCGCATGGGGGGCACGCTAAAGTTCTGATATCCTACAACCTGCCTAAGTTTCGCCAATCCACTGCATACCAGACATCAGATACGGGGGCAATAAAGTTGGCAAAGAAAGCATCAGTTTATGACAAAGGCAATTCAGATTGTGGCATCCAAGCTTTATGGCCTATTTAGAGGCCTATATGGAATCAATCAAGTAATTTCAGTCAAGCCAATACAAGTGGCTTCAGAGCAACGATATTATACGAGTGGTACTGATTCAAGACCTCTTCAATCAAGACGAAGACCTTTGACTTCGAGGTCTGGGGGGCAATGTTTGGACCCAAAATGAGCATTTTGGCCTGACAAGGCACGTCTTGGAGAAATCGAGCCAATATCAGTGGCTCAAGCTATATATTGTCGACAAGTTCGAAATATATATTTAGAGGCTAAATAAAGCCTACTATGGAAGCGTGGAAATGAAAAGTCAACTTTAGCATATTTTCCTACTTCGGCTAGGAGAAACCGAGCTAAACAAGGAAGGAGGGGCGGCAGACTAACCATCCGAACTTCAAATGAGTTGAAACTTTCCAGATTCATTCTAAACATCCCAATGATCATTTCTTATGAAGAGTGCTAGAGCTTGTTCGAAGTGGAAAACCTTCAAACAATCAGTCCAATTTTCTGCAGAAGCAAAACTGGAAAACTGGACCTGTAAGGAGTCCAGTAGCAATTTCGGCCCAACCACATTGAAATAAAATCTGAAATTTTACCACAATAATCTACATCCATGGTGGATCATTTCATATGAAGAAGTCCAAGGTTAAATATGAATTCTTAGTGGAGATAAAAATCAAAGGAATAAAGAAGTGTTAGTGCTCTCACCTAACAAAATCCACTAAGTGTTAGTGAATTTGGCCTAACAAAATCCACTAAGTGTTAGTGTGCTCAAACCTAACCCACTATGATTTGTTTAAATGCCAAATAGTATTGCTTGGAAGCCTATATATAGAGGCTACAACAAGTATCATCTCACCAATTCACTCATCAAAACATCTATAAGATGATCTAAGTTCTCTCTAGAGCAACCTCTCCTTCTCTTTCTCTTATCGGTGATCACACTCTAAGTTCTAGTCTCCTTAGGAGCCAACTTTCAGTACCACCAAATCCTCTGTCAAAGTGCTTTGGTCCTAGTCTCCTTGGGAGCCGACTGTAGTACCACGACCACAACGGTTACGGAACCAGCCAAGCAAGGGTAACGCCCTCGCAAACCAGCCAAGCTAGAGTCACGCTTTAGCAAGTTCTCCTCACTTCCCAGTGGTTTTCGCTCTGCTCGATCTACAACATCGAGTATCGATTGTGATTTTGAAAAGGCTCAGCAAAAGTCCTCGCCACGAGGCACAAAGAACCCCACGACGAGGTTGGTGCTCTCCTCGTCCACA
The DNA here is from genome assembly GCA_025331145.1 of Rosa persica. Classification (NCBI taxonomy): domain Eukaryota; kingdom Viridiplantae; phylum Streptophyta; class Magnoliopsida; order Rosales; family Rosaceae; genus Rosa; species Rosa persica. The sequence goes on along the minus strand of WFKR01000001.1, from coordinate 1,535,932 downwards.
ATCGCTCAGAAGAAGTCAGGTCAAGGGACACCCCCGACGACCGCACCCGAACGGTGCTGGCACGCCCACACAAGAAAAGAGACTGTTGACCAGCTCAAGAAAAACTGGAGCCAAACAGATGGTTTATGATTGGTTGAGTGAGTTGGATGCCACAACCCTTGTCGGGTAATGGAGCAAGATTAAGTACGAGTATCGGACGTTCTAAATATGTATATATGTGTATATATATTGATGAAATACGATAACGATAACTATGACGGATGCCATAACCTAGGCCAGGTGACGGGCTACGATTCAGTTAGATCTCTAGTCTGTCAAACACCGTATTTTTATAAATACGATTTCGGGGTTTTGAGAAGAAAGAAGTGAGTTTAGGTTTTGTGTTGAATTATTGATTTAGTGATTTATTGTGAGATTGTTGTTTCCTTGAGAATGTGGAAATTGTTGGGTGTTGATTTGGGTGAAAATAAATATGACTTTATCAAACAACCGTTCTTTCTTTTTACTCATACGAGTGCTCAAAAGCTTATCGGGTTTTGTGTTGTTGCAATCTCAGTACACTATTCAAATGGTGTAGCAGATATTCCTGCAGGTCAGGATAACCAGGGAGGCGACCATGTTGTTTAGGAGTTGCAGCATTTATTTGATTTCATTTAAGTTGTGAGGTTTGTTATGCTCGTTTAGAGCTTTACAATTTAATTTGTGAGTGAGTTGTAATAATTAACCGAGACTAAATTCGGGATTTGAAGTTAAGTTCGTGTGGTGTGGTTGTTAAGAAAAAGAAATTTTCAGGATAATTACTTTTAAGTTATAGTAATTCATGTCTCAGATTTTGAATTTTGATTTTAAAATTCGGGGCGTGACAATATGACTCTATGGGCGGGTCAATATTAACATAGTAGGTTCAGGGCATTAATACCTATGTTGTATAAACGGAAAAACTCTTTCAAGAATTTGGTATTGATGGCTGAACGTTCACGCATGTATAAAAATCAGGGGCGTGACATTCCCAACACTCCATCACCCATACATATACCACTCCATTACATATATTTCTCTTTATATTCTCTATAATCCACTATCATCTCCTCCACAAAATCTCTACCATCAATCTGTAATATATATTACCACCATCACCGTCAATCCATAACATCTTTTACCCCAACCACCAAATTCATCACATTTTCTATCTATCTATTCTATTTTATATACATAAAGTTTCACCACTCCACTATTTTACCACTCGATCATTTCTACATCTCATATTCCATCATCAATCTTTGAAGAAGAAGGAGAGGATTCTAGCATCACTTAAGGAATCCTCAACACCATGACAAACCTCCATGAGTTCATCTACATAATCCTCAATTTGACATCACTAGTCACTTCTCTATCCCTAATTTTTAGTTTGATGTTTATAAACGTGTTGGAGCTTATGTATTTGATTGTGAGTGAGTAGTTAGTTTGTTGGGGCTAGGGTTGAAAACCCTTGCCAATATGGTATGACTTTGATGTAAATATTATGTTTGATGCACTTTTTGTTAGCACTTTAACATGCTAGTTCAAGAGTTGAATGTTTATGCTTAAACTGAATCAATTTGGGTATGGATATTTGCCATGACATGAGAAACAATTAGGACTTGATTAACCTTGGTTGTTTGAAGCATAGTAGCATATCACATGTGCATGTTAGGGTTCTGAACTACAATCACTTAGAGATAGGTTCAAGAGTTGAATGTTTATGCTTAAAGTTAATCAATTTGGGTATGGATATTTGCCATGACATGAGAAACAATTAGGACTTGATTAACTTTGGTTATTTGAAGCATGATATCATATCATATGTGCATGTTAGGGTTGTGAACTACAACCACTTAGAGAAAGCTTGGTTGGTTTGCATAATCCTTCATCTCCAAACTTTATGCACTTAGGTAAATGTATTAGATACCTAACCAGATTGAAATGAATGACTTAAGAGTTAAGTACTATACCCGAGAGGGCTTGCTTGATATCATTAAAGGTGTGTGTCCCTTGTCATACCTATGAGGGATGCAAGGAGAGAAATTGGCTAATTAAAATGGCATCATTTACTATAAAATCATCATTGTTTGCAAGAGAGGCTAGAGGTGAAAACCTTAAGTCCTGACTCTCATCTATTTCATTACATCTAAATTAACTTAGCATAGTTTATAGTTCAAGTACTCATTTAGCTAATTCCGAATCAAATCATCTCCAAAACCAAAATCAAACCACTACTTCACCTTGCATATAATCACCATGAACTTTAGTTCACTTATGATGTATTGTTTATGATTTGTATATTTGCATATTCATCTAGCATCCTTTAGGTTTTCCTTAGCTAGAGTGGGTTTTCCAATCCCTTCGGTACGATATCCCCTACACTATAACTTGGCCCTTATACTTGAAGGTGGCTATTTGGCTAACAACACATTCCTAGACAAAAGGTTTATTAGAAGATTCATAAACATGGAAGTTTGATGAAGTAAGCATTTATCGCAAGTGGTTGGATGATAGTGCATGAATGAGCATTAATGAAGGGCTTTAGAGATTTCCATAATTGGTTATAAAAGGTTGTGTCTATCAGCCATTTGTATTATGAGAGAAAGAAAGCCATTCGAAAACCTTGTGAGAAGTGTTCTGGGAGATCCTCAGATGGCACGCCCAATAGTTTTCTATTGTGGATTGATCCTATCTGTCATGCCCCGAATTTTAGAATAAAATTCAAAATTCGAAACATGAAAATTACCACAACTCAAAATAATCATCCTGAAAAATTCTTTTCTTAACAATCTCACCACACGAAATAAAATCAAAACCGAATTAGTCTCGGTTAATTATTACAACACAAGAACACAATAATTTGTAAAGCTCTAAATTAGCATACACACCTCACAACTCAATGAAATAAAAATAACTGCTGTAACACCTAAGCAGCTCGGTCACCTCCATGGTTATCATGACCTGCAGGAATATCCGCTACACCATTTGAATAGTGTACCGGGATTGGAACAATACAAAACCCGGTAAGCTTATGAAAGCTCGCGTGAGTAAAAAAAAGAACGTTTGCTTAATTAAATCATATTTATTTCTACCTAAGTCAACATGCAACAATTCTACAACCACAAAAACCAACAATCATAATCAATCAACAACTCAACACCAAACCCTAACTCACGTCTTTCTTCATAAAACTCCATCATCGTATTTATAAAAATACGGTGTTTGACAGAGTAGAGCTTTAACTGAATCGTAGCCCGTCACATGGCATAGGTTATGACATCCGACATATTTATCTTTATCGTATTTCATCAATATGTATACTTATATACATATTTAGAACGTCTGATAATTGTACATACTCAACCAATCGTATCTCATCATCCACCTAGGATTAGAGCGTCCGATTACCCCATACTGGTCACTACGTTGACCCTAAATCCACAATATGTACAACTGTATGTTTTCACATAATTAAATCAACTCAACCAACATATATGATATTATCATGAAATTAAAGCATTTGAATATAATCCAAATCATCATTCCAACTCAATCATATCGTCATTCAAAATCACGCCAATCAATATATATATTCCACGTAAATATATATATACATAATCATCCACTCAGGAATGACCACTAATACCATCTATAATTCACACAAGAAAATCGTGAAATTCATTTGTATAATTAAAATTCATTTTACTTACCTATGAACCGTAGTGATCAAGTCCATGTGATTTTAAAAACAAATATTTAATCCCCAAATATTTTCCACACAATTACCAAAAATAATTAATTTAAGTACTCGGTTCATAATATGAACCACGTGAGATTTACTCACCTCTAAATTCCTGCTGCGTCTTCAGTAAAATATAACTAACAATAATCTAAATGCTCGTCAACTCAAGCCGTCAAGTACCTAATCAAGTACGGTCTTTACTTAGCAACGAAGCACGAAATAAACCTAATGATGATCCAACGGTCGGATTTCAAAATAACGACAATCCAACGGTCAGATTCTAAAATAAAGACAATCCAACGGTTGGATAGAATTTAAACGATGATCCAACGGTTAGATCCTCACGGATCGCCCTTGGAAACATCCTATCAAAATTATACGAAAATCCGATGGACGGATCTTCACTAATCGCCTCCCGAATCACTGTTTTACAATTATACGAAAATCCAACGATCGGATCTTCGCCCGTGACCACACAAAGTCATCGGGACAGTCATATGAACATCATATTAAAATTTGAAGTAAACCGATGGTCTGATCTCCTTAAATCTCAAATCGACGGTAAACTGTAAAACCGTAAATAGTAACGTCAAAACTGAAACTGATTATTTATCAACTTTTTCTAACAAGAACAAGTTTTATATCAAAACGCTCGTATGGATGCATAGATCATCGTCTAGATAATATAAACTCAAAATTTGGTCCGACGCGCCGCCACACGCGGCGGTCAGACCGCGGTAAACGCCGGTCAACCACAAATTTTTCAAAATGAAATTGTGATTTACTTTAATACCTGTCTTTTTCGGAGATGAGGTCTAAATCGTCCTAGATCGGGCTTTGAAGTTTGATTAATCTCGGCCCTCTGATCAGTCTCCAGATTGAATCAGGGACGTCGAAGCCTTCAACTCTTGATCAACCACTCTACACTCAAAATCGTGATGCAAGCCACATATGGGGATGATCAGGAGGAAGAGCATGTCACGAAAATGAGATTGATCGGCCCGTGCACCGCCGGAAAATTGGTTTTCCGGTCGGATCGGGTTTGAGCTTCGGAAAGTGGTTCCGATCCAAGCCTAGGGGCTGCGGCTGGGTGAGGTGATGGCGGGGATCGACTGGGCGTGAGGCGGCGAAGCGGATGGGTGCCGGGTCCTGCTGCGGAGCGGCCGGAAAGGCCGACTTCCAGTCGGGTCAGGTCGAAGCCGGGTCGGCCGAGGGTTAGGACAGTCGCGCGCGAGAGAGAGAGGGGGGAGGGCTTTTGTGCAAAAATCTGATTTTTTCGTCCTCAATGAAAAAATCAGATTTTTCTCACTATTTATAGAAAAATTCCTATTTTCAAATATTCATAACTTATTCATACGAACTCCAAATAATACGTTCCACATATGCACGAATTCGTATCGACGAGCTCTACAACTTTCATGAAGTTTTCCCAAATTTTGAACGTATAAAAAGTCGATTTTCATGACCCCCCCTAAATAACGTTCGTTTTCGAAAATAAAATCATTCGAAACCAATTTTCTCAACCCACGACAATCCAAATAATCTCAAATATCATAATTCAATTAATATAACAATTATTGAATTACATAAATTTATTGTTTGAAAATCTGGGTCTTCACAGTCTACCCTCCTTAAAAAAATTTCGTCCCGAAATTCAAGCATGCTCGTCCACAAAAAGCTGAGGATACCTCTTCCTCATGTCAGACTCCAATTCCCATGACGCATCACCCTCATCATGATGACTCCACAACACCTTCACAAGGTCAACCTCCTTCCTACGAAGCTTCTTCGTAGACCTATCCATTATACGAACAGGTTCAACTATAAATGTCACATCAGTGTTTACTTCGATCACACCATGATCAATCACGTGAGACTCATCTTGAACATACTTCCTGAGCATAGACACATGGAAGACATTGTGCACACCCGACATGCTAACAGGTAAGGCAAGTCGATATGCCAAGTTTCCAACCCTTTCCAGAATCTCAAAGGGTCCAACATACCTCGGTGCAAGTTTTCCCTTCTTGCCGAATCTCACCACACCTTTCATAGGTGAGACCTTCAAGAACAGATGATCGCCTGTCTCAAACTCTAAAGGTCTCCTCCTCAAGTCAGCATAACTCTTCTGTCTACTCTGAGCGGTTCGGATTCTGTCCCGAATAGTAGTGACCTTCTCTGTAGTCTCCTGTACAATCTCAAGACCGATGAACCCTTTATCCCCTGCTTCCGCCCAACAGATAGGAGTCCTACATGGCCTACCATAAAGAGCCTCATATGGTGCCATACCGATACTGGAGTGATAGTTGTTGTTGTAGGCAAACTCTACCAATGGTAGATGATCCGCCCAACTTCCCTTAAAATCCAGAACGCAAACTCTAAGCATATCCTCCATCACCTAATTCACTCTCTCGGTTTGCTCATCTGTCTGTGGGTGAAATACAGTGCTCATAGCCAGAGATGTACCAAATGCCTTATGGAACCTACGCCAGAATTCTGAAGTGAAACGAGCGTCACGATCAGAGACAATCGTCACATGCACTCCATGAAGCCTCACTATTTCCTTCACATACAACTTACACAACGCATCTCCTGAGTAAGTTTTGGCCACTGGAAGAAAGTGTGCTGACTTAGTCAACCGGTCAACAATCACCCAAATCGAGTCATAACTTTGCCTGGACCTGGGCAATCCAGTCACAAAATCATGGAGATATCTTCCCATTTCCAAACAGGAATCAGTAAAGGATTCAACATTCCTGCGGGTGGGTGCCGGGTCCGGCGGGGATCGACTGGGCGTGATGCGGCGACACGGATGGCTGCCGGGTCCGGCGGCGGCGAGGCTGGAAAGGCCGACTTCCAGTCGGGTCGGGTCGAAGCAGGGTCGGCCGAGGGTTAGGCACAGTCGCGCACGACAGAGTGAGGGTGGAGGGCTTTTGTGCAAAAATCTGATTTTTTCGTCCTCAATGAAAAAATCAGATTTTTCTCACTATTTATAGAAAAATTCTGATTTTCAAATATTCATAACTTATTCATACGAACTCCGAATAATACGTTCCACATATGCACGAACTCGTATCGACGAGCTCTACAACTTTCATGAAGGAAGGTTTCCTAAATTTTGAACGTATAAAAAGTCGATTTTCACGACCCCCCTAAATAACGTTCGTTTTTCGAAAATAAAATCATTCGAAACCAATTTTCCCAACCCACGATAATCCAAATAATCTCAAATATCATAATTCAATTAATATAATAATTATTGAATTACATAAATTTATTGTAAGAAAATCTGGGTCTTCACACCATCCTAGTCATCTCTGCCTTTATCGGCCTTGCTAACTCGATTATCCATCCAATCCAGCTTTCGTCGTGGAATTTATTGACATATCAATGTAGTTTTTAGTGACTTGTAGTGGTGGTGCAAAGTTTGTTAGTTTGCAGTGTTGGGTAATGGAGTGTGGTACTCTTCCCTACTCTGTGTGGTGGGGTTTAATGAGGCCACTATGTACTCTTTGATGTAAGTTTATTGTCTTTTATCAATGAATTCTACTTGATCAAAAAAAAAAAAAATCATCGAACCATACTCTGATAGTTTAGGAGGAGACCACAACGATCTCAATAGAAAGCACCCAAAAATCTCATTTCTGGACACACAAGAAGGAGCAATCAACCTCAAATCATCTCTGCTTCGGAGAGCACCATCCATAAAAACCAAAGCAAAGAAAAAGTTACCATATCTACAAAGAGATCAATCGAACAACCACCTAAATGATGAACAATACGGTGTTGCATAATTGGGATCTTACCCATGTGCGCTAGTAGGTAAACCTCACTTAAAACCTGAACGGCGGAAGAAGACATAAGACCGTGTTTGTTTCCCAGAATCTGGGCATTGGGAAAGGAAAGTGTTTCCTTTCCTGTGTTTGGGACAGCCAAGGAAGGGAAATTGGTTCCCAAAGGAAAGGAAAAAGAGGAGGAAATTGGGTCCCCCCCCCCCCCTCTCAGGATTCACTTTCTCATTGGAAAGGAAAATTATTCATTTCCTTTCCATAAACCAAACAGAGCCTAAGAGGAGAGAAGCTAAAGGCAGTGAAACCTGAACACCGAATCGAATCTGACAGGTGAAAGGAAAGTATATATAAAATAAAGAGATTCGGAGCGGAAGAGAACATAACAAAACAAAATGATGAGCGAAATTCCGGAAGAGAAAAATGATGAGCAAAACATGAAGGAAAAAAGAGGCAAGAGGCCTCAGAATCGGGCCATAGCCTGAGCAACAGCGCCCGTGATGGGCAGAGAAGCTCGCCACCGACAATAATCAAGGCGGAGAGGACACCACCAACCCTTAAACCGGCTGTAAATCAAAGGGTAAAAGGCGAGAAGAGTTGTAGTATCCCATGAAAATCATTTGCAATGTATTTGATGAGCTTTTGTACCATTCAATGTGTAGCGAGCGCTTCATAGAGATGAGAAAATTTCACAGGAGATCACTTTTAGTCTTGGTCCTTGGGGGGTTATTTAATAATAATCAAAATCACGTTTAGTCAAGAAAATTGGATCAACGATATTTTTGACGAAGAATTGCATTTAGTCTCCATCTTATACTTTTCAGTGATCATAAAAGAGATTTGACATTATACAAATTCTGTTATTACCATACTTTCAACTATAGCAGCTAGTCATGGTCACGGTAGGTAGCGATGGATGACAATGATTCCAATCACATTGCATGTTAAACCTCTTCATCAGTAGAAAGGTTATTTACCAAACCAAATGGCATAACGACCAACACAAAAACGAGTTCAAAAGTAGAAAATGCCTACCTGAACCCATCACTTGATGGGCCCTGTAACCCAACAGCCTCCAAGGAGACACATACGTCAACCGCATAATACAGTCAACAATATCGTACTGGCAGAGGAAGGCACAATATTGGGCCTTCTTTACAGAATAAACCATAATGAAAACAAGCATACGAATCCTTTGCAAAGCAATTGTTCCGGAGAAACATGGCAATGCTCCGGAAACCAAAATGCAATACTACCGTGGTAGTTCCGGAAAACAACTTTAGAAAAAAAAAAAAAGAATTAACATTTAACAATTGAAACACACAAAATAACCTGCATATCATCTGAATAAAATTACAAATATGTGTGAAATTTACACCACTCACAGTAAAAATCTGGCTTATGAGAACAAAAATCAATTCCATTGTAAAAATCTGTTTGGGATCAATTCCCCTATAACTGAATTATTCAAGGAAAATTTTCCCGAAATAAGTTCTTCAGACTCAAAAAAAGAGATTTTCATCACCATCTAAAAGCTATATGGCTTGGGAGACAAGACATTCTTAACCAGATCCAGAACCATACTTCTTCCCGAACACAATCAGCTGCAACTTGTCATAACCAGAAAGGACACCAGCACCAGCAATGCCACGGAGGATGTTTGCACCAGCACCCTTGAACAGGGACTTGGCACCCTCATTCTTCAAGATCTGAGTGAAGGCATCAAAAGAACTCTTGTACTTGACGGCTTCACCAGAGGTCATCATCATTCTTCTACGAACAGTGTCAAATGGGTAGGCAGCAAGACCAGCACCATTAGTGATGACCCATCCAAGAGCAAAGCTAGCAAAGAAACTATCCTGTAGTTTTCAAAAACAAAAGGATGTCAGCGGGACACACCGAAACATGTGTAGGGAACACTCATAAGCCATAAAAATGGACTCCAGAACAGGTCAAGTAAATATAAATACAACTACAGCCAACAAATAAAGAGTTTGCATATCCTTAGAATCAATCCTCCAAAGTAGAATAAATAGAAATGTACACGCACATAGAAATACAAAGAACACAAATCAAAGTACTACAATTGCCAAATCAACCAATTTCTCATTTTACATAAAAAAATTCCAGACATACCAATTCAACAGAAGTAAAATATCACTACCATAATGATGAACCAAAAATAAAAACAAAACGTAAAATGTGATCCACTAACCTGCGAACCTCCCGTTAGGACCACAGGCTTGAGTGAATCATACAGTCCAAAGTACAAACCACGGTAAACAATGATACCAACAATTGATACACTGAATCCACGGTATAGACCAGCAATACCATCAGATTTCAATGTCTTCTTGTAGACATCAATCAGACCATTGAATTGTCTCTCTCCTCCCATCTTTGCAGACTTAGAATCATTAGTTAAACGGGTACGAGCATAGTCCAAAGAGTAGACGAAGAAAGAAGAAGAAGCACCAGCTGCAGCTCCTGAGGCCAAGTTACCAGCAAACCACTTCCAATAACCATCCCTGTCTTTCTTGAAATTGAATAGCCTCTTGAAGTAATCCTTGAATGCAAAGTTAAACGCCTACCATGAATTACAGGTAGCAATTTTAGCATATCGTCATCGTCATATGACAATTTCCAGAGAAAAGAAAAAAACAGAGAAACATCACAAACCTGAGTGGGGAAGTAACGAATGACGTTGGCATTGTTTCCTCTCCACAATGAACCAAATCCTTCCTCCTTGATTGTTCTGGAGAAGCACTCACCAATGCCCTTGTAGGGTTGAGACAACCGACCAGACTTCATCATTTCATCCTGGTTCTGAACCAAAAGCTTGACACGCTCAATGGGAGCAGCAGCGGTCTTAGATACAGCAGCAGAAACACCACCCATAAGGAAATCAATGACAAAGTGGCTTTCCTCTGCGGGGGCTTGCACAAACACTGGGGATGCAGTTGATGGAATCATGGACAGATCAGTGGTAGCTCGGCAAGCCGGCATCATGGGATATTGCAATGCAGCATTGGAGTAATTTCCATATGCAGGACGTCTCTGGTACATCCCCTGTCTTTGGAAGCCAGTATCATATCCCTGAATGGATTGCTGAAGGAGCTGGCCAGCTACCTTTTGCATGACAGTAGGGTGTTGAACCTGATCAACCATTGCGTCTCCTACAAGTAAAACCAAAAACATTAAAAACAGGTATTAACTGATTATAATATTAAAGTTTCACAATAAATATGAGCCGATGATCAAGTTTAAAAGTAAAACATATAGGATAAACGCAAATAAGAATCACATTGTAAAGCCTCAAAAAGACTGACTAAATAGCTATAAAATCCATCAATCCAAAAAGACAAATGGGAAAAGAGACTGAGCACAATCACCAGGTCTTACAATACCAACAGGTAGAAAACAATTGAAATCAGGCATAGAACACATTTGAATAAAAAATATTAGCAAACATAACTCAAAACTGGGCATACAACATTTCATTTATTATACTAAACCCCCCAAAATACAAATGAAGTTTTACATACAGTTTTAGGTCAAAACATGAGTAATTAAAAATAAAATAATATAAACTTCAACACCACCTTAATTAGTTGACCAAAGTGAGACTGACGGGAAGTATAAAATGTAATTGGGATCAAATATGAACAAATATTACCACTTCACAATATCAGTTAGTAATCAAATTTGGTGCATTACTCGAAAATCGAGTAAATGTCTCATAGTGTCAAAAACACCAACCACTGTTTGAAACTTTAATATTCATCACAACTTGTACCGCATATAATTTTCATAAAAACTAAATTTGACTGGACACCAAACAATTGAATCCATATTTGATGGGAAAAAATGGCTCACTAAACTCAGTATCATCTTTAGCACGTAGTATAACACGAACCAGGGGCTGTTACCAATAATCTATCGTAAACAAAAAACAATGAAAAGCCATTCATGAATGGAAATGAAAAGGTTCACCGGGTAAAAGATCCAACACAACAATTCGGTGTCATCTCTAGCAACAGTCTCAACACTAATCTCAACATCATGAATAGACTGGTTTAAAAACACATTAGACCACAAAAATACACAATCAAAATCCGCAAATCAGTACATCAGATCTCGCTAAGAGAAATCCCTAGCTCAGAAATGACTAAAGAAAAGAAAATCAAGCCAGATCTTTTGAAATTACCAACATATATCAACCAGCATCATCTATCTCTGGAATGAAAACACACAGATGTAGAACAAGAAATTGGTACACCTTGGAAGAAAATGAAGAGCGATTGAAGGCTGCGAGGGTCTCCGCCTTGAGCTCTTGGCTGCTGAAATGCTCAGAGACAAGTCTCCTAGAGAGAGCGGGCGTTGTGTGGAGGACGCAAATTTGAATTTGAACATGTTGTGATGAGCTTTTGTACCATTCATTAGGTAGCAAATTCACAAGAGATCACTTTGAGTCTTGGTCCTTGAGGGGTTACTTAATAATCAAAATCACGTTTAGTCAACAAAATTGGATCAACGTCTCCATCTTATACTTTTCAGCGATCATAAAAGAGATTTGACATTATATAAATTCTGCTCTATTACCATACTTTGGGAGACCCTAGCTAGAACCTTCCGCCCATGAACAGTAACCATCTTCTTCCTAATTTCGACGGCGAGGACTTTACCAAAGGAAGGTGCTTAATTTGGACGGGAAGACCGACGACGCCGATGAGTTGCACCGTATTATAGAGCTCCTTCTTCCACTGGACCTCGGCGGGTCTAGGATGCGCCACGGGAACTTGGACACTGCTGCTGTATGGTCTCTGCTGTACTCCACCGCGCATTTGAAATTGAAGCGATGTCGAAAGAAGCCCATCATAGCTCTGTTGGGGATTGAAACTGAAACCATCAGTCTTGATTGCACTGCTTTTTTTATCTACGCCGTGTTCTTGATCTCCGATACCTCCTCCTCCCCACCCTGCTCTTCTCATCGATGCAATTTCCACAGTTTGTAATTTTAGGGTTTTGACCCAACCCGCCCCAAATCTCCAATTAAGGTTCATGTGATTCCAAGGTTGGGCTTGTTTTTGAATGAAGAAGACGGAGATAAACAGAGCTGGAAGAAGATGTAGAGGTCAAAAGACAAAAATAAATAAAGAGAGAAAAATAATAAATTGAAAAAGAGTAAATGAGGGCATGTTTTTGCGGAAGGGATGTCACGTTAGCAATTTAACGGAGTTTTTAACCGGAAGTTGACGACAACGACGTTTTGTGTGAAACTAGAGATAATAGGGAATATCTGGATGGAATTAAAACGTGAAGGACTGAAACGTCAAGACCTTATAAGTATAGAGAGTAAACAGTATTTAGTCCATTTTATTTTTAGATTACTCTCTAGCATTCATATACTTACTGCCAATCAAGTACTTGTGGAAAATCCACAGTCTACGGAAGAAAGAACGGGACTATTTAAAAGAATTTCATAAAGAATCTTCTGATCTAAGTGTTTCCAAATGAAAATGTTATGTTGGAATTGCCGTGATGGTTCATGGCAAGGTCTTTTGGCTCATATTACCTTTCTAATCTCTCTTTTGCATTTAGATGTATAATGTCTTCTTGACACTAGACTTGATGTCCTGGCTTCTAAGAAATTAGTAAATAAGCTTCCTTTTATTAACTTCTGTTGTATACTAGCTGTGGGTCAATCTGGAGGATTGTTACTTATGTGGAATGACTCTAATTTTAATATTAATGTGGTTGATTCTCGACCAGTCTTGTTATATTCACTGCTTTTGCAACAATTTGCAGAATGGGGATGCTTGGTTTTTGACTTTCTTATACATGTTTCCTCATAAGCATATGCAGGCTGCTTTATGGAATCACTTACTAACCCTTAAACCTAATTCTGGTACTCCATGGATCATCATGGGTGATTTCAATTGCATTTTAATGGCTAATAGATATATGGTTCAATTTCTTGTTTTCCTAAATAATGCTGCTCTAGTTTCGTTACCTTTTAATTGTAATGTTTTCACTTGGTGTAATAAACAACAAGATGACAATGTTATTTATGAGCGTTTAGACCAGGTTGTTGCTAACCGGGAAGCTTTATCGTTATTAGCTCATATGTCTCTTACAAATCTCCTTATTTTTGATTCAGATCATAACTCTTGGTAATGCTATTGGGAACTTTGTTACAAAAACAAATCCTTTTCAAGCTTTGGCTAGAAATTGGAACTTCACCATTTTTTGTTATGTTTTCCACATAATGAAAGATATTCATTCTAAATTACAAAATGTTCAAGCCAATATTATCTCTCCGCCTAATTCTATTCTTCTTGATTGCGAAGTTGCCTTAGTGAAAGAATTACATAAGATATATTTAGATGAAGAAGTTTTTTGGGCACAAAGAACAAAATGTAAATGGCTTCAACTAGGGGATAAGAATACTAAGGTTTTTTCAGACACAAGCTTGCTTATGTAAAAAGAAAGTCTAATTCATAAAATTAAAGACGACACTGGTAATTGGGTAGATTCTCCCAAGCTAATTTCTTCAATTCTTATCTCCTCTTTTAAAAAACGTTTTACTTTTCCAACTACACCTTCTTTTCATTCTACTATTGATTTTCTTTCTTGTATTTCACATTGTATTTCAGCAGAAGATAATGCTTCACTATTAGCTCCAATTACTATGATGGAAGTTTATAATGCAGTCTATAGCATTGGTCCTCTTAAAGCATCAGGTCTTGATGGAGTTCATACCATTTTCTATCACACCTATTGGAATCAGGTTAAGGATTCTCTATTTCAATTAGTATCTTCTTTCTTTTCTTCGAATTTGGATCTTAGTTTGATAAATCAAACTAATATTGTTCTTATTCCAAAAATTGAGGCTCTCGAAATAGTCCACCACTATAGACCTATTAGCTTATGCAATGTTTCTTACAAGGTAATCTCTAAAGTTATTATTAATCGCTTACGACCTTTATTGAATTAGAATCAAGGTACCTTTGCACCTGGCAAATCAATTCAAGATAATATTCTTATTGCTCATGAATTATTCTCCACTTTTAACAAAAAGAAAGGTAAGCAAGATTCTATGGCTCTTAAATTAGACCTAGAGAAATGATTATCTTAATTAGGACTATCTTACTGCTTAATTGGGACTATCTTACTGCTTGTTTATTAGCTTTTGGATTTGTTCCTACTTGGATTAATCTTATTAAATCTTGTATTACTTCTGTCTCTTTTTTTGTTTTCATCAATGGTTATCCTTAGAGCAATTTCCGACCAAATAGAGGACTTAGACAAGGAGATCCACTTTCTCCTTATCTTTTTATGGTTGCTATGGAACTATCATTAGACAACTTAATCTTTTGACACAGTTCTTCTAGAACTCATGTTGGTATTTTATCTTCTAAGCATGGTTTCAAAATTTCTAATCTAATGTTTAAATTTTCATAAGTCTATTATTTACTTTTCCTCTAATATTTCTAGTTCTGTTAAAAGAGATATTTCTGCTATGTTAAGTATTACTCATAAATCTTCTATTGGTAAATATATAGAAGTTAATAATATCATTTTTTAGAGGATCCTATTCATACGTCTTATTTACTTTTGAAAATGCAGAAGAAAATGGTTGGTTAGAAAGCCAATACTTTATCTAGAGGTGGCAAATTAACTCTTATGAAAGCAAATCTTTCAGGTATGCCTAATCATGTTTTATCATGTTTTAAATGTCCTAAAAAAGTTACTACTGCTCTTGATAACCATTGTAGAAGTTTCTTTTGGGGTGTTAAGACCCCTCCTGTGGCTTGGGAACAAGTTTGTCTTTCTAAGGAAATGGGAGGTTTAGGAATTAGGCATGCTGAGTGGTTTAATAAAGCCGCTTTAGCCAAATTAGTTAGGAAAATTCTCACTGAACCTTATAATTTGTGGGTTCAATTGGTTACTATCAAGTACCTTAGAAATTCACACTTGTCATCTCTTGATAATAAGGCTTCCAATTCTTTAACCTGGAAATGAATTCTTTAGGGTTGAGCTCGGTTCGGTATCAGAGCCGCAGGCCCTAAACCATGTACCGTACCGGCCTAGTTTGGTATTGAATTCTTGATGCCAGGTCTTTAGTAATGGAATGTATGAGATGGACTTAAGGATATTTATTTTGGTCTTTAATTGGTTCTCTCGTATCATCTTTATTTGGTAGTGATATTTTATTTTGGTCTTTTAATTGGGTTCTCCCTTATCCTCTTTATTTGGTAATTCCTGAAAGATGAGAGGAACCATTTAGATTGGACTCCTAAAGTTTCTTCTTTTATTCAGAATTTTCAATGGAATAAATATGCTCTTTCTTCATTGCTTCTTCATGATATTGTTATGGAAATTCTTGCTATTCCTATGAATGATATGCTGGATGAATTTGTTTAGGGACCTTCAGGCTCTGGTAAGTTTTTAATGAAGAGTGCTTCTTGATTACTTGCATAGAACACACTCTCATTCAAAATCAAAGTTTTTGAATAAAATTTAGAAATTGCATATGCCTCCTAAAATTAAGATTTTTGCTTAAGCTAGTCGTGGTCACGATAAGGGTTTCTTCTTGTAGTTTGTTTTTTTATTTTTATTTTTTGGATTTCTCCTTCTAGTTTGTTTTTTTATTTTTATTTTATTTTGAGTTTCTCCTTGTAGTTTGTTTTTTTTATTTTTATTTTTATTTTTTTGTCATAAAAATAAATTATTTGGACTAATCCTGTCACGATAAGGGTCTCTCATTATAGTTTTTTATTTATTTGATTTTATCATAAATAATAATAATAATAAATAAACGAGTCGCGGTCACCTAGCGATGGTTGACAATGCTGCCAATCACATTCCATATTTTAACCTTTTCATCATCAAAAGGGTTATTTACCAACTGGCATAACGACCAACACAAAAGACGAGTCGAAGAATGGAAAATGCGTAACTGAACAGATCATGTGATGCGTCCTGTAACCCAACTTCATACTGACAAAGTAAGGCACAAAATTGGCCTTCTTTTCAGAACCACCACAATGACAACAATCACACAAATCCCTTGCAACGCAATTGTTCCAGAGAAACAGGGCAATGCTCCGGAAACCAAAATGCAATACTCTAATAGTTCCGGAAAACAACTTTTGAAAAAGAATTGACATTTAACAATTGAAACACACAATAACCTGCATATCATCTGAATAAAATTCCAAATATGTGTGGCATTTATACCACTCACAGTAAAAATCTGGCTTATGAGAACAAAAATCAATCCCATTGTAAAATCTGTTTGGGATCAACTCCCCTAAAACTGAATTATTCAAGGAAAATTTTGCCGAAATAAGTTCTTCAGACTCAAAAAGAGATTTTCATCACCATCTAAAAGCTATCTGGCTTGGGAGACAAGACATTCTTAACCAGATCCAGAACCATACTTCTTCCCGAACACGATCAGCTGCAACTTGTCATAACCAGAAAGGACACCAGCACCTGCAATGGCGCGGAGGATGTTTGCCCCAGCACCCTTGAACAGGGACTTGGCACCCTCATTCTTCAAGATCTGAGTGAAGGCATCAAAAGAACTCTTGTACTTGACAGCTTCACCGGAGGTCATCATCATTCTTCTACGAACAGTGTCAATTGGGTAGGAAGCAAGACCAGCACCGTTAGTGATGACCCATCCAAGAGCAAAGCTAGCAAAGAAACTATCCTGTAGTTTTCAAAAACAAAAGAATGTCAGCTGGATACTCTGAAACGTGTGTAGGGAACACATAAGCCAACAAATAAAGAATTTGCATATCCTCAGAATCAATCCTCCAAAATACTGAAAATAAAATATATAGAAATTTATAAGCACATAGAAATACAAAAAACACCAATCAAGTACTACAATTGCCAAATCAACCAATTTCTCATTTTATATTAGAAAAATTCCAGACATACCAATTCAACAGAAGCAAAATATCAATACCATAATGATGAACCAAAAATAAAAACAAAATGTAAAATGTGATCCACTAACCTGCAAACCTCCCGTTAGGATCACAGGCTTGAGTGAATCATAGAGTCCAAAGTACAAACCACGGTAGACAATGATACCAACACACGATATATTGAATCCACGGTATAGACCAGCAATACCATCAGATTTCAATGTCTTCTTGTAGACATCAATCAGACCATTGAATTGTCTCTCTCCTCCCTTCTTTGCAGCCTTAGAATCGTTAGCCAAACGGGTACGAGCATAGTCCAGAGAGTAGACAAAGAAAAGAGAAGAAGCACCAGCTGCACCTCCTGAAGCCAAGTTACCAGCAAACCACTTCCAATAACCATCCCTGTCTTTCTTGAAATTGAATAGCCTCTTGAAGTAATCCTTGAATGCAAAGTTCAACGCCTGCCATGAATTACAGGTAACGATTTTAGCATATCATCATCATCATGTGACATTTTCTAGTGAAAAGAAAAAAACAGAGAAACATCACAAACCTGAGTGGGGAAGTAACGGATGACGTTGGCAGTGTTTCCTCTCCACAATGAACCAAATCCTTCCTCCTTGATTGTTCTGGAGAAGCACTCACCAATGCCCTTGTAGGGTTGAGACAACCGACCAGACTTGATCATTTCATCCTGGTTCTGAATCAAAAGCTTGACACGCTCAATGGGAGCAGCAGCGGTCTTAGATACAGCAGCAGAAACACCACCCATAAGGAAATCAATGACAAAGTGGCTTTTCTCTGCGGGGGCTTGCACAAAAACTGGGGATGCAGTTGATGGAATCATGGACAGATCAGTGGTAGCTCGGCAAGCCGGCATCATGGGATATTGCAATGCAGCATTGGAGTAATTTCCATATGCAGGACGTCTCTGGTACATCCCCTGTCTTTGGAAGCCAGTATCATATCCCTGAATGGATTGCTGAAGGAGCTGGCCAGCTACCTTTTGCATGACAGTAGGGTGTTGAACCTGATCAACCATTGCGTCTCCTACAAGTAAAACCAAAAACATTAAAAACAGGTATTAACTGATTATAATTAAAGTTTCACGATAAATATGAGCCGATGGTCAAGTGTAAAAGTAAAACATATAGGATAAACGCAAATAAGAATCACATTGTAAAGCCTCAAATAGACTGACTAAAGGGCTATAAAATCCATCAATCCAAGAAGACAGATGGCAAAAGAGATTGAGCACAATCACGAGGTCTTACAACATCAACAGGCAGAAAACAATTGAAATCAGACATAAAAACATTTGAATAAAAAAATTAAAAAAACATAATTCAAAACCAGGCATACAACATTTCAGTTATACTAAACCCCCCCCCCCCAAAAAAAAACAAAAGAAGTTATACAATGACTAGGTCTTACAACATCAACAGGCAGAAAACAATTGAAATCAGACATATAAAAACATTTGAATAAAAACGATTAAAAAAACATAATTCAAAACCAGCCATACAACATTTCAGTTACACTAAACCCCCCAAAAAACAAAAGAAGTTATACATATCATTTTAGGTCAAAGACATATACAACAACTCATCAGTCATTAAAAATAAAATATATTAAACTTCAACACCACCTTAATAGTTGACCATATTGAGACTGACAGAAGTATAAAATGTAATTGGGGATCATATATGAACAACTATTACCACTTCACAAGATCAGTTAGTAAACAAATTTGGTGCATTACTCAAGAAACAAGTAAAAGTCTCAAACAGTGTCAAAACAGCAACCACTATTTGTTTGATATTTAAGATAATGACCAATTTGACTGCACACCAAATAATTGAAACCATCTTTGATGAAGAATAGATGAGCCACTAAACTCACTGTCATCTTTAGCAAGCAGTATAACACAAACCAGGGGCTGTTACCCATAATTTACCATAACCAAAAAAATGGAAAGCATCCAATGAATGGAAAAGAAGTGGTTCACCGGGCAAAGGGTCCAACAACACAATTCAGTGTCATTTTCAGCAACAGTATCAACAAAAATCATTTTTTATTACCGCTAATGTCAACTTCATGATTATCTTTAGCAAAAGTATAAACACAAATCAATTTTTGTTACTACTAATGTCAACTTCATGATTAGACTGAGTTTTAGAAACACATTAGACCACAAAAATAGACAATCAACATCCGCAAATCAACAATCAACGTCCACAAATCAGCGTTTGGCAGTACAAGTACTAGGGGCATTATCAACGTCCAACACAGTAATTTCAGACACTGTGTAACTAACCAGGACTATTTAACTAATTTTGACTAGACATAGAATTGCTTAAACGTTGAAAAAATGATCGAAATTTCAAAACATCCATCTCCAGATCTACCGGATTCCAGATCCGCAATCAATATACAAACGAATAGATCGAATCCAAACTTTCAGATAAAATGTTACTCAAAAATCAGATCTGAGAAAAACGAAGCAGTCAAAACATACAGATCGAACATCAGATCTCGCTAATTCACAAAAACAAGTCGGATCTTGAAATTACGAACATATATCAGCTAGTATCATCTATCTCTGAAATGAAAGCACACAGATCTGAAAGAAAATCGCAAAATTGTGACACAGGGAGAGCTATTACAGATCTATAACAAGAAATTGGTATACCTTTCAAGAAAATGAAGAGCGATTGAAGGCTGCGAGGGTCTCCGCCTTGAGCTCTTCTCTGAAATGCTCGAAGACAAAGACCTAGGGAGAGTGGGCGTTGTGTGGAGGAGACGAGTAATTGAGGGTAGCAATAGGGGCTTTATATACTGGCTGACCTGACCCATCATTTTGGGAATCGGTATTCGACGGCTCAAATCGCAGCCGTTAAGTTTTGGGTCCAACATCTGCGATTTCGCGTGACGGAATACTGAACCGTCAAAATGGACGGCGCTGTGACGATTCTGTTGTATGGGCTAAGCCCAACTTGGAAGCTTCTATCGGGCTGGAATCTGGCCTCACTAAAATTAACAAGATATTTTTTAGAAAAGAGCGATATCATACTTTTGGGAGATGCAGTACTTTTCGATTGAGGTGCGTGTTAGCAACGCTGCTTCTTTTGTTGGTCTTATGGTTGCAACTCTTTTGGCTTCCAACTTATGATGAGAGATTCTAAGGCGGTGATTGTTTTTTGTTATGTTGAGAGTATGGATTCCACATAGAAAATTAGGACATTGTCTATATATTTATAAAGGTTTGAGTCACTTCATCTAATGTTAAATGGTTATGGATATGAAATTCATATTACTTTGTTATGGTGTCAGAGTATATTATTCCATGTGTGCATGTCTCGCTGCGACACGGGTTCCACGTCACCCAATATCAGTTATCTACATGTATGACATGAAAATTCACCACACGTCCGAGAGCGTGTTGAGCATACGGACCCTATATGAAAAATGGGGACATTCCCTATGAGTTTATAAGGGTTTGAGACAACTCATCTATTTCAAATTGGTTTTAGATATAAACCTCAAATTACTTTATCACATTATATAGAATATTGATTTTCTCATGCTGGATTTTTTGCCTGAGCTGAAACCGAGCTGATACTTTCTGGCTTGCCAAAATGTGACCGCTGCTAGACCAAGCTTTTCCGTTACCGAAAGTTTGGTTTATCGATTGACAATAGGTTTTCAAACGGTATATGAGAATTCCAACATCAAAATTTAGAGGCTTTAAAGAACGAAAACAGAAGAATCTTGCGATGAAATCTGCAAATTTATTGAGTATATAGAGATTTATGGACCTTAAATGTATAGATCTTGATGTTTCATAAGCTAAGGTCTCTAAGCAAGATGAAGAAGATGAAAAAGGCAAAAGGAAGAGGAAGAAAAAGAACACCAAATGAATAGGAAAACAAAGATCGATCTTGAGGTTTCATAAGCCCGGATCTCTAAGCAAGGTGAAGAAGATGAGAAAGGCACAAGGAGAAAGAAAGTGAACACCAAACGAAGAAGAAAACAAAGAAGAAGAAGAGCCAAACCAAAAAAAAAAAAAAAGACAGAAGAAAACAAGAACAAGAGATAGATAGAATTAAAAGGTTTTCTACATGTCAGCCAATACTTGACTAGCACAAGGTTTCGTACTAACCACCAAACCCCGCAGGGCCACCCAAGTGCCACATCATGGGCCAGGTCTAATACCCACCATGATGTTGCTCATAATGGTCGACACCTTGGGTGACAAAGGACCCGGGTCTGCCCAGTAGAGCTCACCGAAGTATACACCAGAACTTGTTATAACCACGAAGGGATGAACTACAGCCCGCATCGAAGAAATAGGAAACACCTCATGTTGAAGTATATAAGTCAGACTCAACGACTTTCAACAGGGTAATAACTTTTCCTTCATTACTGTTACTTTGTCAAATTAGCAATAGAACCTCGTCTGGTACGGTTTATACCTCTGACATTGTGTGTGCTCCTTGACAGGGTCCCGGAGTCATATTGGTACCCGCCAGTTGTCTGACGTACGGAGAAGTCACCAGAAACATAGGCATCGTCTGTGGGAACTTGAGCAACACTACCCGCTCTGTACCATGGTTGAGTAAAAAAAGGCAGCGAGCGCGGGCAAAAGCGTCGCCAGGGAATTGGTTTTTAGTCCTGGTGCCTCCGGGTTCGAGACACCGAACACCAGAATTGAAACCCATGGACTGAGAGTCTTGGACCAGGTGGCAGGCAGCAACTCCTCACCAGTCCAAGAACCTCTAGCCCCGGTTTCAAAATTGGAAGCCATACGTGCAAAGATCGCAGCCTTTCGTGAACAAAGTCAAATCGACCGGGAGCAACAGAGAATTGATCAAGAGACTAGCCTCCTCTCGTAGCAGAGGTTGCAGGAGTTGGAGGATGAGAACACTGCACTCGATCGCGCACTGGATAGGTGTCACACCCCGAATTTCGAATAATAAATTCAAATCCGAAACATGATTACAACTAAACAAATAACGTCCTGCATTTTTTTCTCAAAACCAACATCTCACAAACCATAATACAAACCTCATAGCAAACTATCTCTCGAGTCAATTATTACAATACTAACATAAATACAAATTTATGCTCAAAAGAGTCTACAAAACACACCAAAATAGACCAAGTGCTGGTCTCGACCCTGCTGCCCTACGCAGCTCGCTCTCCACCATGATTATCCTGACCTGTAGGATTATCCGCTACACCATTTGAATAGTGTATTGGGATTGCAACAATACAAAATCCGGTAAGCTTTCTGAAAGCTCGTGTGAGTAAATAAGAATGAACGGTTGATTTATTAAACCACAACTCATTTATCTCAAGTAATCCAACAATCTCAACAACCACAAGAAATATCAAACCAACACACATGAAACAACATGGAACACATTTCCACAATCACCAAATCACAACTCTCGCCACTTTGGTACCTAATCACAACTATCGCCACTTTGGCCCCACGTTAGAGCTCTAACTGTCTCGTTACCTCTGACACCTTGGCCCAGGGTCAAGTAACGGCACCTCCAGGTTACTCAGTAACCCGCGAACTTTGGACCATTTCATGTCCTCAGAACAATATATCCCCGTTATTATTTAACGGTCGAACTTTGGACCTCCCTGTCCTCAGAACACATACACTCCGGTTATCATTAACCAAAGATCCTTGGACCATTCGATCCTCGGAATCCTACGTTTCTCTACCTTCTATTCAACTCACAAAATCAACATGCTTATCACCAACATTTATCAAATATTAACAACATAATAAAATCATATTATCAACATTTATCAACAACATATTATCATAATTCCACACCTCAATGTCACACCATTCAATATATAATCACGTAAATATATATATATATATATGTATATATATATATACGTAACCATCTACACAGGAATGATCACTAATACCAACTATAGTTCACACGATGCAAAATCAAGAAATTCATTTTTAATATACTTTAAAACACATTTCTTAAAACCATTTTCTCACACATAACAAATAAATTGGGCAATTAAGGAAATTTGGTTCGTAAATGAATCAAGTGAGATTCACTCACCTCTAAACTCCCGCTGCGTCTTCTTACAGCCCAAAATACGATTCACAATCGTCCGCTAACAAATCCGTCAAACACCTAATCAAAACGATAATTAACTTAGCGTATAATTTCAAAAACACACTTATATGAAGATCCAACGGTTGGATCTTCACCCGTGACCACACAAGGTCATCGGGATAGTCCTACGATCATTATATCAAAACTAGAATTCTATCGGACGGTCCAAACTTCATAGATGACAAATCGAGCGATAGAAATCAACCGAAATCGTAAAATTCATAACTAATTCATACGATATCCAAAATTCACATGCTATATATCAAAATGATCGCATCGACATGTAGAATCAAAAAATGAGCAGAAACTACTCATGGTACCCACGGAGGTGGTCGGAAAGGGCCGCAGGAGTTTAGGGCAGAGCTCCGCCGACCACCGCCAATGGTGTCGGGGCTGAGCTTATCCTCTTCATTTCATCATTTTGAGCAACTTTCATAACTAACACGAAGTGAGAAAACGAGTGGAAGTGGTCGAAACTTACCAAAACAGTCCGGTTTGGCCGGAAAATCTGCAGAAAACGTTGGGAGCTCCGACGAGCGTGTAATCGATCACTTCAGGTCCGGGTTTTTTTGCTGCGTGTTCTACTCCTTAATACGAGTTCAACAAGATAAAGAACTCAAGTTTTGGTGGCCTAGAACTCGAGATATTCACTTCGCACTCAAAACGGCCGGAAATGGAAACAAGCTTCCCGCCGCTGCTACAAGCCGTGCCACGGTGCAAGGCTGCCTCTGGCAGCTGCGCAAGGTCGAGGCGAAGCCGTGGGAGGTGGTTTGGCGTCAAATGGTGGCCGGAGGAGCACGAACTCAGCTGGAGGAGCTTTGCTCTGTTTTTGCTTCCGGCTCGAGTGCAAGCGCGAGAGAGAGAGAGAGAGAGAGAAAAGCTAGGGTTTCCTTTTCTGATTTTTCTAGGAATTTCCAAAAATGGCAACCTATATATATACGAAATCGAAAAATTCCAAATGCCATAACTTCTTCATACGAGCTCCTATTCTTGTGTTCCGCACACGTACGAATTCGTATCAACAAGCTCTACGACTTTCATGAATGAAGTTTCTTCAAATTCCTTACGTATAAAAAGTCGATTTCTAGTAACCCCTAAATAACGTTAAATTTCGAAACTAAAAACATTCGAAACCAAATTTCTCACGCAACAACATTCCAATTACACCCATAATTCCTAATTCATATAATTTGACAAATATTGAATTACAAAATATTTAACTGAAATTTCGGGTCTTCAAAATAAGCCACACCAATAGAATTAGGCCCTTACTCAGGCCTTCACTAAGGCCTTGCAACCTTTCGTGGTGGGGCAGCTGCCCTGGTGACTACAGCTTTAGGAACCCTTGAAACAGGATCTTCCAGAGTAAATACAGTCGACCAGAGAAGAATACACCTGCCAATCCAACTACACCCAGAGAGTTTGATGGACTTTTCGCCCCCTCCCCTGCCAACGTTAGAGCAGGCAGACATCCAGTAACTGACCCCAACACGGCGCTCCTTTTACAAATAAGCCATTCCTTGACAACCTTATAAGCGAAGGTGGAAGCAAGCAAGAACCGAGAATCGTGGCGCCCAATAACAACCTTTGAGGATCGACCGGGACCTTTCACATCAGTGGTCCGGAACGCCACCAAGCCACTTAAGATCGACTATACTGGAATGGGAGACCCATATCAACATTTGTAGGCCTTCCGTTCACAAACAAGTGCCAAGGGGTACATGAACGAGGTCTAGTGCAACATGTTCTAGGAAACACTGTCCAAGGAGGCTTTGAGTTGGTTCTACAAGCTGTCGGCTGGCTCTATAGGATCTTTTAAAAGATTGGCGGACAAATTCGTGGCACATTTCATTCTGTGCACCGATGGAATTAACACTCCAACAAGACTACTAAAAGTACAATAAGGGGAAAATGAAATGTTGAAATCATTTATCAACAGGTGGCAATTTGTAACGGCAAAGTGTCGGAACCTAAACAAGGTGGCCTTCAGGCGAGGTTTAAGACCCGGAGACTTCCTCTACGAGATAAATCATCATCCTCCAGCTAGCCATGGTGAGCTAATGACCACCGTTATCAAGCACGCTTAGGCAGAATTTGAAACATATGGAGATAGTGTGAAACAAGAGAGAGAGAAAACATCAACCACTTCAGCCCCGGTGAAAAAGGAAGAGCCTAAAAAGAGGGAGTGGACCCAAAACAGTGGTCGGTCACCTTACCCAGCGAGTAAGTGTGGCAAGGAATCTTCACCTAGAGCTAACGAGTACTCAACCAAGTCGTATCACAACAACAGTATCCCAAAGCCACACCCTCACCCAAACATAAAGTATTCATTGTTCTCACCGCTTCATACAAGACCATTTGGAATGAGAACAGGGATGATATACCCAGACCACCACCACGGAAGTTCCTAAAGAGTAAGCTTACTCAGCGGGACACTTGAAGATTCTGTAGCCACCACGAGGATGCCGGACACAACACCAACCTTTGCATGGCTATAAAGAACACCATCGAGTCGTTGATACAAAATGATAAACTTCAACGATACCTGCCTACAAAAGAAGTAGGGGCTATCGATGTATACGGGCAGATACTCATAATACATAGTGGGGGACAAAAGGACTTGCAACCACAAAGGAAGAAATGAAGCACAAGCTCTGGGTACACAGAGGTTTTCAATTTCCACAAACCTGGGAAAGAGGGAAATATATCCGGGTGGAAGTCAATCGCATTCCTGGAAAAGGAAGAGGGGAACCTCAAAATGCCCCACAATAACCCTTTTCTCATAAAATTACAAATGGATCATTACATCACCTCCAGGGTGCTGGTGGAAACCAGGGCGCCAGTAACCGTGCTATTTCATGACGCTTACAAGGCATTAAAATACGGACGTGCAAAACTATTACAAGACAATGAACCCCAAATCAGCTTCTCCGGTGATATAGTTCAACCACCTAGTTCTGATTCTCTATCGATCACGGTGGGAGAAAGTCCAAACTCGTCAACCATCACGACCGATTTCATCGTGGTCGACTGCATTTGGCATACAACGCAATCCTGTGGCACTAGGCACTTTGGCCCCTCAAGACTTTCGTTGCAGGTCATATACTTATGATGAAGGTTCCAACTCCAGTGGGAATAACAACGATCAGGGGAGACCAGGCTACAGCAAGGCATTGTTAAGCATTAAAAGTTTCCCAGGGCCTAGGGAGAACAAAGATGTTATCAGTGACAGCGAAGCCCTCGCCTACTAATGGATATGAGGACCCCAGGGATGACACAGATTCA
The DNA here is from genome assembly GCA_025331145.1 of Rosa persica. Lineage (NCBI taxonomy): Eukaryota > Viridiplantae > Streptophyta > Magnoliopsida > Rosales > Rosaceae > Rosa > Rosa persica. Next base: position 1,508,991 of record WFKR01000001.1, on the reverse strand, counting down.
GACGAAGAACGGCTCAGTGCTGTAAAAGACATTGAAGAGGTTGTCTTATCGGAAGACTACCCGGATAGAACAGTTCGAATTGGTACGAAGCTGAGCCCATTTGTCAAGGATAGTTTAATCCAGTTCCTGCGAGTAAACTCATCTGCTTTGTCTTGGTCACGAGGATGTACCAGGTATCCCAATGGAGATGGCAGTGCTCAACCTTAGCATCATCCCTTTCTTGGACCTGGTAAGACAAAAGCGTAGAGCTTTCAACCAAGACAAGTATAAAGCCATACAAGCAGAAGTGAAAAAGCTTCAAGCCATTAAATTCATTAGGGAGGTGATGTACCAGAGTTGGCTCGCCAACGTAGTCATGGTACCCAAGAAGACAACTAGATCTTGGCGCATGTATGTCAATTACATAAACCTTAACCGCGCATGTCCCAAGGATAGCTTTCCCTCCCAAGGATTGACAGACTCATAAATTCCACAACTGGGTACCAGCTATTCAGCTTCATGGATGCTTTCGGCAGGTATAATTAAATAAGGATGAATCCCGCAGATGAGGAACATACTGCCTTCACAATCGACAAGGGCCTCTACTATTATCAGGTTATGCCTTTTGGATTAAAAAAAGTGTTGGGGGCCACATATCAAAGACTTGCCAACTCCATGTTTGTTGATGTCATCGATACCATCATGAATATATATGTGGACGACATGCTAATCAAAAGTCTGACAGCTGATGATCATGTCACGAACCTGACAATCGTTTTCACCATAATCTTATGTAATGGAATGCTGCTGAACCCGAAGAAGTGAATCTTCAGAGTTGAGGTAGGGAAGTTCCTCGGCTATATCATTAACCATAGGGTATCGAAGCAAACCCTGAGAAGATACAGGTGATTATGGACATGACATCTCCCATCCTTCACAACGAGGTCCAATCCCTTACCAGTAGGATAGCTGCCTTATCACGATTCGTATGGAGACTCATAAGCAAGTGTGCTCTTTCTTCAAATTGCTTAAGACACAGCACATCGACTACATCACTTGGACCATGGAGCATGAGGCAGCATTTCTAAGTATCAAGGCCTACTTGGTCACCATACCATTGTTATCAAAACCTATTTCTGGTGAAATGATGTACATCTACTTGGCTGCATCTGCAACGGCCGTTAGCTCAACACTCATCAGAAGGGATCCCGACTGCGAGTACCTGGTATACTATACAGGTAAGGGATACACCGGTGCTGAATCACGATACCCAAACATAGAGAAAGTCGCCTTAGCCCTCCTAGTGTCCGCCAGAAAGCTCAAACACTACTTTCAGGCACACTCTATCATAGCCCTTACTGACCATCCATTGAGGCAGGTACTTCAAAAGCCACAGACCTCAGGCAGGCTTGTTAAATGGGCCATTGAATTGGGAGAATTCGATATTCACTACAAACCCAGGACGACCATCAAGGGCCAGGTAGCAGCAGATTTCATTTCTGAGTTGATCCCTACCCAAGATATTCCAGCTCACATTGAGAACCCACCAACTCCACACCCCCAACCACAAGCACTGGTAGCTCTATATTGATGGAGTATTAAACAAGAGGACAAGCGGAGCTGGTATTTTGCTCATTAGCCCTGACGACCAAATCTATAAGTACGCCATAAAATTTGCTTTCAAGACATCCAATAATGCAGCTGAGTATGAGGCACTCATTACGGGGCTGCAAGTGGCCCGAGAAGTAGGTGTCCAAAACCTCCATATCTTCAGTGACTCTTAACTGGTCGTAAATCAAGTCAAAGGGGACTTTGAGCCCAATGAGCCCCAAATGTCATCTTACCAGGCTCTTGCCAAGGCACTAGTGCAGCGGTTCACCACGTTCACAATTACTTAGATACCGATAGCAAAGAATAACAAGGCAGGAGGACAATGTCGAGGTTAGTGTTAAAATGTGCTCTGCACCAGTGCTTAGGTGGCTTTTTAGGATCTGAGAACACAAAATGCACAATCATAAGACATAGAACCAAAGTTGTCAAACTAAATATAAAAATGTACAACCACATCTCATCAGTAAGCCAGTCATAAACTGTAGTGTTCATCTGCTTTAATAGGACTAACTCCTTCCAATAATAAGCCATGGTGGTTGACTTAGCAATTGCCCACAATTGGTCCTTCAACACTTTACTTGGAGACAACTTGTTGAAATTGGTCCAGATGTGCCTTACACAAAATCTATGCTCTGAAAGTGGCAGGACATCTTCACATGCTGGAAGCATGCCCTTTTGCTTGTCAGATATGAAGGTAAATCAATTTCCTTGGCCAGTTATCTCTACATCCCCCACTAACAGCCTAAGAAACCAATCCCAGGAAGCCTTGCTCTCTTGCTTAACCATAGCATAAGCAACCACATAAGTGGTGGTGTTTGGGTCTAGCCCCACTACTACCAGCAATTGTCCACCATATGCACTCTTCAGGTGGCATCCATCCAGCCCAAGAATAGGTCTGTAGCCAGCCTTGAATCCCATCTTCAAAGCCCCCAAACACACATACATCTTTTTGAAGATAGGGAGTTGTTGAGTATTGTTGAAATCACACTTGATGTCAACGTTGGTTGATGGATCCACTCTCCTCAGCTCATTTGCATAGTCTTGGACTCTTGCATATTGCTCCTTCATTGATTTCTCAAGTAGCTCTAGAGCAGGCTTCTTGGTCTTTTAAGCTTGTTGAAATGACACTTTGGCCTTGATAGCAGCAGCCATGGTCTGTTGCAGTGCCTCTGAACAAAGAAACAAGACATTTAAGGTTCAACGGTTGCTCATGCTATTATAATAGTTGAAATGTCAAAATTCAGCATAGTAAACAATTGCAAATACCTGTTGAAATGTTTGGATTCAACTTGATCATGTCAGCAAACTTCCTCACAAGATAAGGAGTTTTGATAGTGTTGTTTTCATGCGCCCTTGCACAGGTGTGCTCTTGTTTGTATGTCTTGATCTGGAAGGTATTCTCATTCTGCATCCTTAAAGCATATAGCTCAAAATGGCAGTCTTTAGCTTTGCATATGCCCCTCAGCTTTACATTTTCATTCTTCACAAAAAGTGGTTCCCAATCTCTCTAAATTGCCCTCTCCCTTATTGCAACTCTAAGGATTTTAGGGGTAGTAAAGATCATCCCTTGCATAATTTAGGGTTCTCCACATCAACTTTAGGGTTGAATTCAGGAAAGCCTTGATCTTGAGTCTCTTCATCTGAGTTTTACTCATTAGGGGTGGGCTCGCAAAACTGAAAACCGAAAAAAAATCGAGCCGAAAGCCGAACAGAAGCAAAAAAAACTTCACTGAAACAAAAAACTGAATTGAACATAATCGGTTCGGTTTTCGATTTTAAGGTGTCAAAAACCTCTCCTGACATAACTGAACTGAACTTACTAAAATGACGTCGTTTTACCATTAAGTCAGAAACTAAACCTTAAAGTCAGTCTCACACATCTGCACGCCCTCACTTCTTCAGTTCTAGTCTCTCTCTCGTCTCTTCGATGGTTCTGCAATTCTGCCGCTCGGCCTCTCTTCACCGCCAAGAGGATTATGCATGCAAGGGAGGCTGAAGATGAGCCGTGATTGTTTGGTGCGGTCGATCTTCATCTAGAGTCATACTTTTCCTTCTATGGTCTTGTTGGATCTGCTATCGATCTGCAAAACCTATCGAATAACATATGCTGCTGCTGGAACATCCAAGCCTGAGGTATGTTGTATCAAAATTTAGTTAAACATTATTCAATCATTCTAATATTGTCAATGGTCATCCTTGCTTTGTTTTGTTCCTACATAGATCAGTGGCTAAACTTCCTCTAGTTGGCCACATTAGGTTTGGGAAGTGGGTTTCCACTAGGACTTTGGGAGTAGTGGATCTGAGGCTGATTTTGGGCAAAGGCAATAACTTGAGAAGAATCCTAAGGTTTGTGCTCCTGCAAAGTAAGTAGCTTTCTCTCTAGTTCAATTTCTTCTATAGATGATTAAATGCAAAAAGAGTTTATTTTGGTTGCTGAAAATTGTGATTCTCTGTATATTGCAGACATTGAATTTGCTATTAGAAATTGGTGAATCATTTTATTTCCTATCATGACCTTTGGTCCTTGACTTCACTAATTTTGTAACATAATCTTAATCATATCTCAATTCAATTATTTCACCATGTCATTTCAGAGGCAAAAGTCCAAATCTGATCATGCTCTTTCTGCACTTTCACAGATTATGAGTGATTTGGAGTGGGTGCTACTGGTATGCTTATGTTTTTCTAGATTCACTACATGTGATGCAAAAATATTTTGTTAATTTGCCTTATAAATCATTGTTCAAATGCTCTGTACAGGTCATATTGGGAGACAAGCCAGTGCTTCAGTTACAATGACAGATGGAAAACTGTAAGTTATGCTCACTACATGATCCTCTTCGTCGCCTAGTACTGTTTTTGTCTTCACTTACACCAGTTTTTCTTTCTATCATTTATTTACCATAGAAACAAGAAGCCATAAAAATTTGTTGATTCTCTTTGTGACACCACAAAACACTACAATATGCTGTTCTTGGAGCTACCTTGGGTCCCATTCAAATCAATGTTTTCTTAGGAGGAGGGGTGTGCCATAGTATCTGTATTTTATAAATGGCCTTTCAGAATTTAGTAGAGTAACCTTCTATTATATGTAGAAATTATATGACACACTTGGAGTTCATCTCCATCATAGACAAGCAACAGTGACCTTCCTTTGCTCTTCAAAGTCGGCTTAAGGGCCAGTCTTTACCTGTAAGCTGATTTTTTTTCCTCGTATATTTTCCTTAGGTATATTTAAGTTGTTGACCATTTGTTATCCTTGTCCATAATTTTCAGGGGAAAGGCAAGTTCAATGATTTGAATGGCTATTCAATATTTTGGGGGTGGTCTTGTCAGAGTATATGTCTTAAAGGTTTGGTTTTGTCTTGTAGCTTCGTACATTGCTTTATCTGGTTGATGATATGGTGTTTCCAAGTAATCATGTTGTTAATTTTAGGTTCTCCCTGAAACACGTTTAACATTTCATGGGCCAAAGAGTCTTCAGATTCTTATGGTATCTTAGGGATAAGGCAGATGAGTTTTACCAAGTAATCAAGGTCCCACTTGAGATTCATACTTTGATTTTCCATTCAATGACTAGTTGTTAAGAGCATGAGCTAATAATAAACTCTACTTAGCTCCATGCATTCCACATTCTACATTCCTTGTGTGTTCATTTTTGTGTACGTGAATTTTTTCTATTTATTGGTTTTGTAGTCGTATTCATTATGCTGTCTTCAAGTAGTTTTGGATGGCTTGAACTGGTAACTTGGAAAGAGATATGATGGTCTACAGTAGAAAAGAAACTTGGGTATCAGATTTGGAATGCAATATACAATAATGGGAGACTTCCTCAAGTCTTTGGCTAATTAATTGATTGTCTTTTATGCTTTGTGTAGTCACCTTTGAAACATATTTCCGCCATGAAAGAAAATAGAGAGAGGGGGTTTATCTACTGGGAAACTCAGTCAAATGACCCTGATGTGGAAGAGGGATTTGTAAAATATATAAATGATTAAAAAGCCAAAAAAAAACCTAATCGAACCAACCCAAGCAGATCCGGTTCGGTCGGTTTTCGGTTTTAAAATTTTGAAATTAAAAAACCAAACCAAACCAAACCGAAGTTCTAGTTCGATTCGGTTCTTGGTTTTGGCTCAAAACTAAACCGATCTAAATCAAACCTACCCATAGTACTTATGCCCAATCAACTCCTCATCAGAGTCCACAACAACAAACATTGCTTCATTGTCATCTCCCTCACCAGAAGGTCCCTCACCAACTCTTGCATCAGTAACTCTTTCACCAATAGAAGGTCCCTCACTAGAAGGTTCAATAACTTCTTGTTCTGTAAGCCAATCAAACAAGTAGTCATCATCAACACCATAACCATCATACTCATCATCCTCAGTAGCAGGATTGTAGTCATCATCTTCACTATTAGCATCCCCACTGCTCTCATCCAATCCTAAACCATCAGTCTCATCTTGGTTTGCTTCCTTTCCTTGAACCCAACTATCCTTTTCCTCAACCCAGTTATCCTCTTTTGAGGCATCTGACTCAACCCCTTCATCAGGTTCTGACTTGTTTTTTTTCTTTATTAGTAGGAGGAATAGCGGGGGCTCTGCTTGTCTGAGTTGACATATGATCTTCAGGCTCAATAATTGTCACAGCAGGCAAAGCTTTCCTCTGTGCACACCTCTTAAAACTTCTCCCAGTACCACTAGGACTTAGCACTATTTTAGGCACCTCAGGCTCCTCAGTCACCTCATCAATCATAACACTTGGCCCTGGCTTTGGAGGTGAATCTGGGAGCTCTTTTATCAAACACCAGAAGATCTAGCTTAACTAAACCTTAGAACTTGGTCCTCATACATGAACATATAATCAAATTAATCGTCCCCTATGTCTACGTAATTAGGATCCAGTCTTAATGATCAAGATAAAGAATTACCAGCCTTATTTCAGGCACCATGCAACATATTGTTATCACATCTTGGTCAGAGCTCAGCTTGATCATTGCATCATCTTCGCTGCCGATGGAGTACCAATAATCAATTATGGTACCATTATATTCCCGATTAATCCCTTCGACCATAGCATCCACTTCAACCATAGACATTTTGTCTTTGTCCACATTGTCATAATAACTTATGGTTCCACCAATATATTTAGACTTTGTATGGTGAATATAGCATCCATGATAGACTTTCACTGTAAAGTAATCAAGGTGCACTGCAAATGGAAAAGGGGAGAGAGTGAAAAAATTCCCACGAAAATAGATAAACCCAGATTCATCATTCATTACTTTGACAATAATAAATAGCCAACAACACTTAATAATGTTTCCAACCACCAAAACAATCAACCAAAGCATTCTTTGTAGGACAACTAACATAACTAACCATTTCTTAAACCCTTATTTCAACTAACCAACAAAACGCACATGCATCCTGGGGTATTTAATTTCAACTTGAAAGAGAAACAGACAAACCATCTAAATAGGAAACCCTAAACTCAAAACCCCCAATTCAGAAGCTTCCAAACCATATATAACAAAACCCATAATTTCACATAAACCCATAATCCAAAGCTTCCAAACCCTAACATTTCTAACATAAACCCTTCACACCCCATAATAATACCCAGATAAAGAAAACCCTAAATTTCGAACATCATACCCAAAAACCCAGATTCAAGAAGATGTGAAACTCGAAAATCAAAAACATTTTGAACTCAACCCAAAACCTTAAATCTACCGTAATCAGTAACAGAATCGTAATCATAGATACAAACTCACCATAATTTAGAATTTCTTCCGTTTCGTTTTCCAACTGAGGTATCCACTCATCAGGCGCAGCCATAACCACTATCGTAATGTGGGATATCAATTGATTGGTCCAGGTTCTTTAATCTGGGATTGACAAATTCTGGGATTCAAAGAGTGAGAGAGCGAGAGCGTTCAAAAGAGAAAGAATGAGATTAGGTTTTCAATTAGGGACTAGGGATTCCGTTTTGGGATTCTGGTTCACTAATCAATCCTGTAATGAAGGGAAAACGATCACCATGTTTATTTGCGACATTTCCTCCAAAACTAGGGCAATTTCTGAAAATGTGGGGCGCAATGTCCGGTCTAACTCAGCGAATAATGTCACATTCAGAGGAAATTCAAAAATTGGACGTGGCTGATATGATTTGAAAGTTTAGGGACTAACGTGATTATAAAAAAAACAAAAAAAATATGGACCAAACTGATTTTAACCATAATATTCAAGGGATTAAACTGAATTTAGTCCTAAAAGTTTTCTAGCCAGATTCAGTTGCATAATTTATATCATTAATCTCAATTTAACAATCCTAAATCTCAATTTAACAATCTCAAATTGCCATTACACATTAAAATCAAAGCAGCAAACTTCAACATATAAAAGAAAGTTGAAGAGTCAAAACAGAAAGAATATTGAGATTAGAATTTGAATGCATGTTGTATCTATAAATTCAACCACAAAAACGCAAGAGAAAATTATACAAACAGTACTCGAACTAAGGCCCGTTCTTAACTTCAGTACTCGACTATGCAAAACTATCACTTTTGTAACCCAAGTTTAAAGTACGACCTAACAATTGTACATGCCGTCCATAATGGTGTTAAGAGCCCAGCCACGTAGCAAAACATGAAAGGTAATTTAGTCATTTCAACCCAAATTTACACTCTCTCTCAATCAAACCTAAATTCAACAACTCCACCCAAATCACATACCAACTCCCCCACTTCTTCCCCCCCCCCCCCCCCACCGCCACCACCACCACCACCACCACCACCACCAACCCAAATCGTACCCAAGAAATCCCAACAATCATGGAATCGCATTTCACAAACACAATACATAACCAAATCCTTCAATAACTTTATCAACTTCTCTCTGAAATTCGTAAACTCTGTTGCATAGAGAGAGAGAGAAAGAGAGAGAGAGAGAGATGAACAATGAGGGGAATGCAATGGCCCAGAAATCGACGAGATCTTCGCCAGAATCTGACTCGTCTTTTCCAAGAGTAGCAAGCCTTTTGCTCAGGATTAAGGCTATGTGGACTCTGTATGTTTGACAATCTGGAAAAGCCTTCTTCTTTTTCTAATACTCTGACCCAGTCCAACGCCAACAATGACTGCAGCTTCTCCGCCCTGAGGTACTGCTTTGAGATCATTTTCTCCAGGTTCAACTACTCCGCTGACCCGCCGGTGCAGACGGTGGTCGCCAAGGATGTCCAAGGCGAGGTGTGGAAGTTCCGACACATTTACCGAGGCACCCTTCTCCTGCATTTGCAGAAGACCAAGTGAAGCACGTTAGTGAACCAGAAGAAGCTCATCACCGGTGACTCGATTGTGTTCCTACGAGTCGAAAACAGCGACCTCTGCGTCCGGATTTGGTGGGCCAAGCGGGGATCGCCGGATGGGTCGTCGGAATCAGGGTGGAAACACGACGGTTGCAGAGGAGCATAAGTTTTTTAGTATTCTGAGCCCTCGGTGTTTCTGAAAGATGAAGAGAACAAAATGGGGAGTAATCAAGGAGAGAGAAACCAAGTTGTAGTGAATTAAAAATAGTCTCTTAAAAATATATATAAAAAAAATCTGTATTATGACATGAAGTGACCAAAATATCTTTCAAAATGTGTTAGGTGGCACAAGACTTAACACTGTTAATAATGGCGCGTACGATTATTGGGACGAGCTACAAACTTAGGTACCAAAGTGATAGTTTTGCATAGTCACTGAAGTTACGAGTGGGTCTTTATTCAGATACTGTTTGTATAATTTTCTCAAAACGCAATGATAGATATCAACACAGCTGTATCTAAAAGACTTGGGATATATTATACCAAGTACTGAATTTACAGATGTAGAACGAATGTATGCTTATTCATTTTCAAAGATTGTATTTGAGACTTGGTAGCAGAACATGTAGAACAGGGCATGTAAATGCTTCTCCACCGAACCATATAGCATCGTCCTATTTTCAATATAAAATTCCCTTTCTTTTCAGACGCCATTGTCCAGCCTACTTAACCTTTCCTTTAAGAGGTCGGATAAATATCAACCAAAATTCAAAAGGCAGAGGCATGTATTTCAACATGAAAATCGGAGAGCCAATAGAATGGGATAAGATAGTAACACAAACTGCCTCAAGAAGCAAACAGAACAAAAAATCATAAACATCAGGTAGATAACTATACAATTTGGCCCCATTGTATAGTTTTTTTTTTGTTGAATAAAAAAAAAACTATACACTGGGGCCAAAATTACAAAATGGCTTTTTTTTTTTAATAGTGAAGTTGTTCAGAATGAAAGGCCTGAAAATAAAGATATAAATTACTTATGTCAAGTATAAAAAGGATGTATACTTTACTTATGTCCGGGGCCTAAACTCAGATAATTTGCTTAACCCCACATAAAGTACTATTTTGTATAATCAGCAAACAATGATTAGTACATGTGTCCAGAACATGAAGAAAATTGTAATACAGCATATCCAAATTTCATCTCATTCAGTACTGAATGTTTGAAGTGCTGCCTTGTACTTAAGACAGTATAATGAGTCAGACATGCATAAAAGAAGTTGTAAAATGAGATTTTATCTAAATTTGTTTATCACCAGTCAGTTAATTGTGATGATATTCGTTGGTTGTTCATAGTCTCGATTTGGATGCTAGTGGTGGTGAAATGGTGATGATAAAGATGTCATAAAGATCGAAACCCCAAAGTCACATCTGCTTTGATGAGTTTGTTGACAGTGTTGACTGGGCTAGGACCAAAAAGCCTAAAAATGAGGGAATTAATACTTTGTACTGCATGCAAAGCATTACACAACCAAATGCCGGAATTAATACATATGCACTCTCATTAATATCTTAAGTTCTTAACGATCGGCCTGTGTATAATTTAGCTACCTTCCCTAGCTAGACACAACAGTGTGAGTCGGTGAAAATGTACGTTAAAAACAAATCCGTACCCTCGAATGGTCCACTAACTCTAGCTTTTTTAGTCCCCATCATATTTAAAAAATATCTGTCCCTCTCTCTCTGAAGACAGTACTGCAACAAGTCTAATCTATCTGACCGACTTCTCTGGTTTTTCCTCACCTCGCAAAACCCTCACCTTGTTAATTTTTGCGCAGTGGGGTAATTTCTTGACTTTTTCAACAAAAGCTTCAGCTCCTACATATGACATTTAATTACCTTGATAGCTCTCTCTCTATATACTCTCTCTCATTAATTATTTGTATGTGAATATCTACTATTTCTGTTTCCACAACATCATCGATCATCAGCCCGACTAACAACTGTGTTTCTTCCTTTCAATTTTCAGGGTTTCTCAGTCTAAATTAACTACGTGATGACAGACCCTAAAAATTACAACTCCAGCGGCTTCAATAGATGGATCGACTTCATGCCTCCCCATCCACAATACTACTGCTCTGAATCCACTTCTTCTTTCAATTCCAATCCTTATCCACATCATCAGTTCTCTCATAACTTGATATATAACAACTCCTCCTGTGTTGTTCAGAGCCAACCCTCATCATCTCATGATTCTCATCTGAAAGAAGCTCTGCCTTTAATAAACAAAATAAACCCTAGAGGAGCACAATTAGAGGAAGAGGAAGAGGGCACAAGTCACAACCCCAAGAGCAAAGCTGATGTCGATGATGATGTAACCCTACATATAGGCCTCCCAAGTAGTAACTATAGTATTGATCCAGGTAGTGGTGGTATGGAAGTAGATCAATCTAATGATGAATTAGGAGCAGCTGCGAGTGTGGACAGATTAAACAAGGGTCATTACTGGATTCCCACCCCTTCTCAGATTCTAAATGGCCCAACTCAATTCTCATGTCCTCTGTGCTTCAAAACCTTTAACAGATACAATAACTTGCAGGTATATAATTTATGCTTAATTGCTTACATAATTACATTAGATGTATACTTAAATTACTTTCCCGTGATTCCATGTTTTTCATGAGTCTGTGCATGTGTTCGTGTGTCTTTGCTTCTTTAATTTCTTTCTTATGACAATCATGCTTCTTTTTTTTTTTTTTTCTTTTTCTTTTTGGGGTCTATCAATTGTTTTAAGATATCATTTACGTGTTATGACGAGGACTACCTGCTCCAGCTGAGATTCATTATATAAAACCCTGCAATACAAGTGCCCTGATCGACCATGTCTCTGTGCAAACGAGCACAGATATTCAATTTTGAAAATTTCTACCAACAATGTACTGATGCTTCCTCCAGTTTGAACAATAGCCACAACCGTTGGATTTAAATATTAACAGTAGAGTCTAATCGGTAAAATATTAATTAGCAGTGTCTAATTGAACACATCCTATTTCTTTGTTGGGGTGAGGCTTTTGTTGGCCTAATACCTACATTTGATTTATGTAATTCAAACTAGATTAATTAATAGTTTTAATCTAGTTTTTCAGAGCATGCATACTAAAATGACTTGAATATTTAGAATTAATTAATTTCGTTCTTCTAATTAGAACATCATTGGCTGACCTGTTCGGCATGTATTCAAACAATTCAATGATTTTATCAAATAATGAAATTGATAAATCTGTGTCTTAAGCTTGCAGAAAACGTGCATACATAAAAAAGGATTCTTTCTCTTTTCTCTCTTTCTCACAAGAAATTATGGCACACAAATGTTGTAAATACTAATGAACTAATTAACAAGACGTGCAGTACGTAGTTGATATATGTTCGAATCTGGAAGAATAAAACATTTATATGGAAGCTATATATAGGGGATTATAAGATCTGTGCATGAGTTTTGTTGTAAAACAATCGGCTTTCCATATGTGCAGATGCATATGTGGGGACATGGATCTCAATACAGGAAAGGACCGGACTCTCTAAAAGGAAATCAGCCCACAGCAATGCTGAGACTCCCTTGCTACTGCTGCGCACAAGGTTGCAAGCACAACATTGACCACCCAAGAGCCAAACAACTCAAGGACTTCAGAACTCTCCAAGCACATTACAAGAGAAAGCATGGGATAAGGCCCTTCATCTGCAAAAGATGTGGCAAGTCACTTGCTCTGAAAGGTGATTGGAGAACTCATGAAAAAAATTGTGGCAAGATTTGGCATTGCATTTGCAGCTCTGAATTTAAGCACAAGAGATCTCTCAAAGACCACATTAAGGCCTTCGGTGAAGGACATGAAGCTTTCGATATCGAGTGTTTTGAAGAGGATGATGAACCAGCATCTGAAATAGAACACATGTGAGGCCAAATCTAAGATGCTGCTATATAGGGTAACGCGGGTCGCAGGGGAGAGGAGCGATCCTGGTAACTCTGGTCTTAATCTGATTATATATTAAGTTTTAGGTGTACGTCTTATATATATCTTTTAAGCTGATCATCTTCAACTTCAAATATATAGATGATCGAGTACGTTGTTCCTCTATCATGATGGATATGGACATATGGTAAAGTTGGCAGTCTTGGCTTTGCCTTTCTTATATATGTACATTCTTCTCCTTTGAAAACGGGCTAGTAATTATGAAAACTATCGCGCTGCTTTGGTTATGAACGTGTAAGTGATTAACAAGCTTTGCTAATTTCATCATTCTTCTTTTATGCTTTTATATTTGTATTGCAGCAACTTCTTTCTAATTAGTTATATAGAAAAACAAAACATTCTTTTCAAATGCTTGTGTTTAGTTTGACTTAATTAGTATCAGAAAAAATATCTTTAAAAAAATCCCAAGTCCTTATCGGGAGTATATATACATGCTGCACGTACAAGCGAGCAGGTGCTGTTGGTTGTGGTTTCTCACCGAATTGGAGATAGGTCGGTTGGTGGTTAGGTGTGGTAATACAAGCGGGTCTCCATGCTGGTTTGGAACTTTGGATGAATTAATGGATGATGGTGTTGAGCCGTCCGAGACGCCTCAGTAATGTCATAGTGCATGCAACCGGACTTATAGGTTGCTGCTGCAAAAGTTGTTCGAGGCTTATGGGCATTTCTAACATCCTTCGCTGTCTCTAATGGATCATCTCATGTTTTTGTATATGACGCGCTAATGCTTAGGAAGTTCCTTTGTGGCCCAGGTTTTCTTCTTCAAATGGCCAAGTATCTGGGTCGAAATCAAATGTACAATCCTAGGCTCTCGTACGCGCGTGGGCAGTTTATTTTGTTTTTATTCGGGCATTAGTCTTGGGAGAGATGGGATATATATATTAGGTCATCTTGTAATTTCTATGTTTAGTTGTAGAATTTTGGCTATTGATTCTTTTTTTCATTGGTTAAACGATACCAAAATATCTAGGTCATGACTCATGAGTTCATGGTTTTTAATTGTTAGTTTCGGAGTTTGTTTCTTTGGTATTGGTTGCATTAGAAAGCAACTAAAATTACTTATGTGATGTCTTATATTGGTGTGTCTAAAAAAATGTGATATATCATGTGCAATCTTCAGTTTTAATATATTGTCACATTTAAAAAAATATATATACGGTTGGTTCTTTCCCTTCTATGGTTTTTTGCTCCTGAAAATTCTAAGTTCCACAACCAGATATCAAGGATCACATATCCTCCACAACTAGTTGCTGAAGCTGCAACTTTTGTTTTCTCGAAGATTTGTGAGTTTCTTTTTTTCCTTGGTAATTCAAGCATTTGTGTCCTTGGGACTTGAATCAATGGCCGGAGAAGTTTCAATCCCTCATAATCACCTAAGTGCAAGTCTTGAGGTAATATTACCCAAAAGCCCGAGAGCCAGTGAATCCAGCAAGGAGACCACAGAGGCCAAACACACCCACTGTTCTGCCTCACTAAGTCAAACCACCGTAAGAATCGACGTCAAATGTCCTATGTTTCGCCATCACCGTGCAACCCTGATCTAACCTAAATCTGGATGGATAAGCAAGTCATCAATCATAGCCTTCCAACTCAAGTTGGCATTTGTACCGCTGGGTAATACCCACCCAATAATGGTTCACGGGTAATACTCATTGGGTAATACCCATCAAATAATTCATGTGTACGGATATTTATCAAATCCATTTCTAAACGGGTAAACTCATACTCACTGATTTACCCATTTTTAATTTGGTAATTTTCTTTTTATTTTTTTTAATGATCTTTAAGCTTCAGTCTATTAAAGGCTGGGATTTTTTTTTTAAAAAAATACTTGCTACTATTTTTTCTCGACAAATACTTAATTATTACTATATTATTGTTTTTCTTTAAAATGAATATTCCTACTTTTGTGTTAAGCATCCAACAATTTACCCGTTTTCAATATGGTTTTTTTTTTTTTTTTTAAATACTTACTACTTTTTTTTTAATATCTAAATATAACTTCAATGATTAGAATAAAAAATTACAAAATGAGAATTCTAACATCTAAATCCTATAAACTAAAATAAAGGTGAAGAGTGTGCTCTTCCTCTGGGTGTATCAATATCGCCCTGCATCCTCTGAAGTAGAGTAAGATCGTCATCAATATCATGGCAAGACTCCTCATCAACATCAATATCATCATCTAATGTGCTAGGAGTATCTTGTAACTCACTCCACATCCAATCACGAGCACACATCAGAGCCTCCATTGTGTTTGAGTGAAGTCGGTTCCTATGCGGGCTCACAATCCATCCACCAGTGCTAAATACCGAATTTGAGGCAACAGTAGATACAAGAATAGCTAGAATGTCACGAGCAACCTTATACAAAGTGGGATATTTCATCCCACTTATCTTCCACCAGTATAAAATATCAAACTCTTTATCACTTATCCTAGGTAAAACTGCCTCCTCCAGATACCTATCCAAGTAAGACTTGTCATTATCCTTACTAAAGTCAGAAACATAAGCATCATATGCATCCATGTTGTCATCCCCCAAATCATCATCGCCTGGCCTTGAACTTTCAAACATAGATGAGTTTTCAGATACATGAGATGTGCACATGAAGCATACTCCTTGACCAAGTCATAAGTAAGCTTCTTGACTCTCTCAATTTCCAATGCAGCTCTATAAGGATAAATATGCTTGAAGTAAATTCAACCAACTTCAACTTATACCGGGGATCTAAAATAGTGGCAACAACAATTGTTCCAATCACACTTCAATACTTGACAAACTTTTCTTCCATCTTCTTTGCCATTCCTTCCACTTCATTTATGTCAGACTCAAGCCACTTAGATATTGCCAACTTAATGTTGCAAATCTTTGGAAATAACAGGTTGGCCGTGGGATACTTGGTACCAGATAACAATTCAGTTGTCTTGTAAAACAATTGCAGCTTTTCAGCAATCACTGTCATGAGATTCCAGTCATTCTCGGTTGGGACATTCTTATATCCCCTAGTCTTTAAAGCTGGAAACACTGTCTTATACTCCAATGCTATCTGCAACATCAAATATGTGGAGTTCCATCTTGTCTTACAATCAAGTATCAACTTCCTATTGCATGCAACATCCAATTGGCGAGCTGCCTTAGCAAATGTTTCTTCTATTTTTGGGCCACCTGTCCAATAAGCAACACTAGACCTAATGGTCTCAATACTTTCCCGAATTACATCCAAACCATCCCTAACTATCAAATTCAATATGTGTGCACAACAACGCATATGCAATAACTTGCCACCAACCAACAATGAATTTGATCTCAAAGTCACAAGAAGTAATTCAATCATGGCATCATTAGTGATACAATTATCCACAGTTAACGTTGATAAGTTACGATGGATATTCCAACTATATAAACACTCTATCAATACCCTATGAAGCGTATCTGCTTCCTGTGGACATGGAACATATACAAACCTCTATAACAGCAAGTTACATTAGCACTTATATTAATCAAAACATGTACCATGATTAACAGAGTGCAGCGCTATAAACATATAATGACTAACAAAGTTAATATGCAACCAAATTAAAAGAAATGACATTCTTCAGTCCCACAACCTATTGTGTGTATTTGAGAATTGCAATGCAATGTTAATAAGCAGTACCATTATCTGAAGAAACAAGGGCCATGCACGTGCATATATTTATCATTGATCAAATGGCAATGTCAGGGTTCTATTCCTAAATATCTGGTGCACCATTCTAAATCCTAATTACAATCCTATCCATCTACCCAGTGAACTCTCTCAGACCAATTCAAATCAGCAAGACATATATACATGTTATTCATGTAATATTTAAATTTAAATATCAGTACAAGACAGGTATACATTCCAGTAACTAAGCAATACAAGACAGAGATACATTCCAATAGCTAAGCAATACAACAACAACACTAAAAAAGAGTAGACATCATATGTACCTCAAAAGCCGACTCTGCAAGTTCCAAGAATCATCGATAAAATGCGATGTTATGGCCATAAATCATTTCTTTTGATTACTCGCAGTCCACATGTCAGTAGTAATTGCAATTCTACTTCTATTCATTTGTATAAGCTTCATTGTCTTTTCTTTCTCGAATTCATAAATTTTCATAATCTCCTTCTTGATTGTGTTTCTACATGGAAACCTAAAGGAAGGTTGTAATGCATTAGAATACCTCCTGAACCCAAGATGCTCAACCATCGACAACTAGTACTCATGCAAGATGATCATATTGGCAAGCTCGATCTTTACATTACTCTCATCGAAATGACCAAATCTGACTGTCCCCTTGCTCCTTGTTGACCGGGGCTTTAGTCCTTTACATGATTTAAACATGTAAATTCAAGGAATTAGTTCCATTTGTAGACTTTGCACTTAGGATCTTGCCGCAATGCTTACAAATTGCTTTCTCCTTCCCCCTGATCATTTTTACTTCGAAATTGTCCCATACTGGTGTTGTCCTCCTTCTTTTGCGTGGAACACTTTGCTCCACATCCTCATCCATTATATCATTATTAGCACAGCTATATGACACATCTTCCATGCTGCAAGAAGTAAAATATATGTTTCAATGAAAACAGAAAGAAGAACAGAAAAATATACAGATGGTGAGGGTGAGATGCCTTGCATTTCAGGCTAGAGTTAAAGGGCTGTGAATGAAATCAAATAAGGAAGACCAAGTCTTGACATGAAGGGTTCAATCTAGACAGTCTGACATATATAAATGGGTATATATTTGTATGTACTTATGTTCCCAAGTATATGACTCATGGTAAAGCTAATTATGGTTATAGAAACCGATTACTATAATTATGGTTTATATTTTCACAATGGAAGGTTACGGTTTGCTGAACAATCATATGGTTACTATACTGGAAACGATGGAACTCACAAAGATCCTTAGGTAGTCAAACACTAAATATCTCACTCAAACTCAAGTTAACAAAACCCAGAATCCCTGTAAGAATCGCAATTTTCATTTTAAATTCGTGTATTTGTGTTGAACGATTTCACGAATGTTGCTCGATAATATTTCATTTTTTTTGAATTATCGAAGGTTCGAAACGATTATTGTAACGAAAAGCTCGAAATACTCGATTTGAGAAATTGACTTTTTATACGTGTAAAATTTGGGAAAACTTCCTTCATGAAAGTTGTAGAGCTCGTCGATACAAGTCCGTGCGTATGCGGAACACATTCTCCAGATTTTTTTTGAATTAGTTATGGATTATAGAAAATATTTCTATTTTGGTATAAATAGAAAAAACCCTAGAACATTTTCAGAAGCTTTCCATTTTGGTCCGGCCTCCTTCTATTTTCGGAAAACACTGTTGATCATCTCTACAAGCTTTCGTCTCTTCGTCCGAAATCGACCGAGAAGGAGAGCAAAGTTCTCCAAGCTGGTTCTCCCTCCACAGACCGTCAATCAACCTCAGGCCTTCGTCTCGAGCTGTTCTACCTCCTGGACGGCGTCGCTTCCACCGGCACGGCCTCCAGCTCCGGCGAAATCGTCCGAACCAGTCGGACCCGAAAATGAATCAAAACGAGCTCCTTGCGTTTTCGGCCTCCAAACCAAGTGAAACTCCTCCCTCTACATCGACTCGACCTCCTGAAGCTCCCAGAGGCAGTTTTATAAGGCGGTGCGGCCTGTGGTGGCGGCTGGAAGCCAGCCCCGGTCGGATCGAACGGAACTTTCGATCCAAATATCTCGAGCTATAGACCTTCGTTTTTTATGATTCTTGGCCTGGTGAGTTCGCAATGAAGTTCTGAACAAGTTTCCAGAAGAGATCGAAGCGTGAGGTTGCAGTTTTTACGTCGGTTTCAAGTTCGCCAGTTTCTGGAAAAATTCCGGCCGCCGACAGTGTTTGGTATTTTTCGATCCCTTCCCGTCATTTTTTGGTCTTGTGCTAGTTATGAAAGTTGCTCAGAATGATGAAACGAAAGGGAGAAGCTCAGCCCCGACACCATTGGTGGTGGTCAACGGCGGCTCTACTCCTAACTCTGGCGGCCCTTTCCGGCCACCTCAAGAGGTCTAAAATTTAGTTTCTATCCATTTTATGATTTTACGTTTCAATACCATCATTTTGGCATATTATACGCATTTTTCGGATATCGTGTGATTTAGTTATGAATTTTGAGATTTCGATCGTTAGATTTATGATCTGTGAAATTTGAATCGTCCGATGGACTTGTAGTTTTGATATGATGATCATATGATTGTCCTTGTGGCTTTGTGTGGTCATGGGCGAAGATCCGACCGTTGGATCTTCATATAAGTGCAAAACGGTGATTAGGGGAGCGATTCGTGAGAATCCGTCCGTCGGATTTTCTTATAAATTAGAATCCGGCTGTTAAATGGTAGTTTAGTTATGTTTTGGAATTATTGGCTAAATTCAAATCACATTTGATTAGGTGATTGACGGATTATATTTGGGTGAGCTGTTTCGGTGCGATTTATATTTTATTTGAAGACACAGCGAGAGTCTCGTGGTGAGTAAAACTCACGTGGTTCATATTACGAACTGAGCACTTTAAGTTATTTATTTTTGCAATTGTGTGAAAAATATTGTGGATTAAATATTTGTTTTTAAAAAATCACATGGACTTGATCACTACGGTCCATAGGTAAGTAAAATGATTTTTTAATTAACAAATGAATTTCACGATTTTTATTGTGAGAACTATAGATGGTATTAGTGGTCATTCATGAGTGGATGATTACATATATATATATATATATATATATATTTACGTGGAATATATATATTGATTGGTATGATTTTGAGTGATGATATGATGATTTGGATTTTATTTCAAATGCTTAAATTTCATAATAATATTATGTATGTTGGATGAGTTGATTTAATTGTGTGAAAACATATTGTTACACTCTTTATGGATTTAGGGTCAACATAGTGACCGGTATGGGGGAATCGGATGGTCTAATCCTAGGTGGATGATGGAATACGATTGGTTGAGTATGTATAATTATCGGACGTTCTAAATATGTATATAAGTATAGATATTGATGAAATACGATAAAAATAAATATGTCGGATGCCATAACCTAGGTCAGGTGACGGACTACGATTCAGTTAGAGGTCTAGTCTGTCAAATACAGTATTTTTATAAATACGATGTTGAGGTTTTGTGAAGAAAGATGTGAGTTAGGGTTTGGTGTTGATTTGTTGATTGATTGAGATTGTTGGTTCCTTGTGGATGTGGAAATTGTTCAGGCTTTGATTTGAGTGGAAATAATTATGATTTAATTAAACAACAGTCCTTTCCTTTTTACTCATACGAGCTTTCATAAACTTACCGGGTTTTGTGTTGTTGCAATCCTGGTACACTATTTAAATGGTGTAGCGGATATTCCTGCAGGTCAGGATAACCAGGGAGGTGACCGAGCTGCTTAGGTGTTACAACAGTTTTTTTTATTTCATAGAGTTGTGAGGTTTGTATGCTCATTTAGAGCTTTACAATTCATTTTGTATTTGAGTTGTAATAATTAACCGAGACTAAATTCGGTTTTGAATTTATTTCGTGTGGCGAGATTGTTAAGAAAAGAAATTTTCAGGAAGACTATTTTCAGGTGTAGTAATTCATATTTCGGATTTTGAATTTTTATTCTAAAATTCGGGGCGTGACAATCCCTTTGCAAAAATTAACACAGAATCAATCTCTATTCCAACAAATCCCACAATCAAAAGCCAAAACTCAAAAGCTCTGGCTCAAATCCACAAAACTACGATCTTTAATCCTAATATGCTTAACCAAAACAAGAAAAACCACATGAATCGTAAAACCCACTTCCTGAAAATACTTTTTCCTTCCTAAAAATCAAACCAAGCATTGCAAATTGCATTTATGCAGACAATAGATACAGTTATAAGAGAGAAGGAAGTGAGTAGTACAAGTTCGAGAAAGGAGAAACAATGGCGATCTCCGGTGAACTCCGCCTGGTCCCCGTCGCCGATCTCCGGCGAGATTGCTGGGTTGAACCGAGAGAGAAGAATCAGAGAGAGGGAAGAGAGTATTGGACTATTAGAGATCGCGGTAAGTGAATAGGGTTTGGGTATTGGGTAATATTCTAGTACCCGTAGGTAATACCCTTACCCACCCGTTTCTATATGGATATTTTATAAATACCCGTACCCACCCAAAATTCATAAACGGGTACCCATACCCATAAAAAAATACCCGAAAGGAATAAATACCCATGGGTTAAAATGCCATCCCTACCTCCAACACTGATGCTAGGGGTCGAAGGGTTGACATCAAGTCTTATCCACATCGATAAACACTCTCCCAATGCGATCCACCTTACCTCAACCCCCAAGCATCATCTTCTTAAGCCACATTTGGTTAGTGGAAAGTAAACATCAGAAAAGGAAACTTGTTCATTTCTTGCGTTTGAGATTTCTTGCGTTTGAGATACCAAAGAAAAAGAAATACTTTCCTGAAGGAATGGAAAATAAGGGGGGAAATGGTTCATTCCAAACACCATATGAATCTCTTTCCCCATTTTTTCCTTACATTTATTACTCACAACACATTATTTTATTCCATTAATTACAAACTTTTTAACAACTTTTTTGATAACTTTCCTAATGTTACCAAACATTAGAATGGAAAGTTATTGAGAAATTTCATTTCCCTTCCCGTAGGAAAGACAAAACAATTACTTTCCTTTTTATGAACCAAACAAGACATATCAGGTCCAATATACAACACCATAAGCCAGGGACCTAAATGCCCCACCCGAACCACCAATCTACTTATGCCTACGCCTAAGGAAACCGCTGAAGAGATCACCATCGATACATGCCTGTTCGACAACGATGCCTAATGGACGTGTTGCCGCCAACAAAGCATCTAGACTAGAGGAGGTAGGCATGTGTAGTGCATTCTTACATAGAGTATTTTTCAATCACTTGTCTCTTAGACTTTTTTTAATGTAAATTTTGGAAATTAAAATTTTGGGAATGAGAAGAATTTTGTGTTTTTTTTTTTTGTTCCTTTTCTCTTTGAGCGGGAAAGATAGAAAAGAGTAGTTTTATTCAGACCTCCAAATTTGTTATTTAGGCCTCTCATTTTAAGAAAAAAAAATTCTCAATTATACCCCTAAATAAATTTTTTAAAAAAAATTATTTTAACTTGGCTGCGTCATTACTGTCTCTTCGCATATAACTCAATTCTCCTTCTTTCTCTTATCAGCTTTATACATCAAGTTAATGAAATCTCTTGTAGGTAGTTAGCCCCTTCATTTGGCTTTTGCGATTATTTCAATTTGATTTTCCTTTTGTTTCCTTGGTTTCTGGTGGAGGTTGCTAGCTACAATTCCTAATTTATATTGTATATTAGATGTTGGAATTAATGCTTTCTTGCCAATTTGGGAAGCTCTAGCAAAGTTCGTTGAAGTGAGTTCGCTGCGAATCAAAGTTCGCCGAAGTGCGTTCGCGAAGTGAGTCCACCGCTGAGAAGTAGTGTTCGTGAATAATAGTTCGTTGAATAACTAAGTCTGTTCGCTGAAGGATTAAGTCTGTTCGCTGCAGAAACTTGCTGCGGTGAAAGATATTTTACAGCCACTTGCATTACTGTTTGCTCCACTCAGATTAAGCTAGATAGTTTGTATCTAAAGCACTTTAAACTAGTTTAATATGCTTTCTTTCTAGATATTGTGTAGGTTAATCTTGTACCCTATACAAGGGAAGAGATGGTTGATGTAAAAGTGTGAACAAGTTCTGAAAACGCAAGTACGCAAGTTTGCTGAGTTAAGTTGATCTGTGCATGCTTCGTTTGCTACTGCAAATTAATCAAATCAACTAAGTTGTGGTTTTGATTATATTTTGTTTAAATACAAAGCAGAAGATATCAAAAATATCCCAACATTAGATAACAATGATAACTGAATAAATCTCTAATCCTTGACTTTGTGAATAATTGTTCTGCTCAACAACTATATAAAACCCAATACTACAGGGTAGAATATGGGTTTTCTATCATTTCTTCTCAGGATAAGCCGATGAGCTTGGAAATTCCTTTATGTCCTAAAAAGTGATAAAGATCCAACGACTGAATTTTCTAAACTTGGTATATAATATGGGTTCCTTAATGCTAGTTCATGAGGAGCCGATTTTGTTTGCCTAGGAGAATCTGATCAAAGTTCTTCTTCCCAGAGTTTGGCATCATCAATAATCACAAAGGTTAGGTCGCAGAGATAGGGACAGGATGTGGGAAGTGAAAAAGGATAGGGTTGGGGTCGAATATGGGTAAAATTGAAAATTTGATATTCAAAAATATTAAAGGAGGTCAAATAACAAATTAGGAGGTATGAATAGAGATACCCGATAGAAAATCCAAATTTATTATTATTATTATTATTATTATTATTTACGAAAGAAACTACAATCAAAATGGTTTGGGAAAAAAGAAAAGGACATTGACCCAAAGCACCAAAATAAGCAAAAGTCACCCACTTACCCCAACAACAGATTTTTGTTTCCAAATACACAATTTAAGCTCAAATGATCATTTTGCCCTCAAACCAATTAAAAAAATTACCCACTGCCATTCTGTCTCCTCTCTCTCTCTCTCTCTCTCTTCCCCCGCCTTCCCCGGCCCCCTACGCCAACTCCACCTACTACCAGAGTTGGGTTGCCCACCATGGCGTTGTCACCAACTATCTCTCTCTCTCTCACCGCCTTCAACCTCGACTGCAGCCGCCGTCAACAACTGCATCTCCGATTCTCTCACCTACCTCAACTACTCAGTTGCCGTCGTCGTTGACCTCAACAACTCAACCTCCAAGTCCGATTTCTCTTTCTCTCTCTCACACCGCCGTAGACCTCGACTGCAGTCACCGTCAACAACTGCATCTCCGATTCTCTCACCGACCTCCACTGCTCAGTTGTTGGCGCCGTCGACCTCAACAACTAGGCCTCCAAGTCCGATTATGACCTCGACTGCTCATCTAGCGAGGAGAAAGCCATCAAATTGTCTTTGACTTGGATTGATGAGGACCACATCCACAGCAAACACATGGCCGGCTCTGTTGAGGTTCCATCGAGAAGAAGAATATGTGGGTGCCCAGAGCTTTTTCTGGGTGCCCAAATCAACTTCTTGTTTTTTTTTTTTGGGTAAAACGGAGGCAGAAGGAAGGAAAGAAAAAAAAGAAGAAGTTTTATTGGGGGCAATAGAAGTCTATTACGGCAATACACGTCTATTAAAGGTCTATTGGGGGGCAATAAATATTTTCAATTGATATTATCTCCTCGTTTTTTTTTTCTTTAATCAACATTTTATTAGTCTAAATTTAAGGAAACTAGTTCCGATTCCGGCGACCGAAAGTGCTATTGGAGGGCAATAGACGTCTATTGGGGACAATACATGACTGATAGACTTCTATTGGGGAGCAATAGACGTCTATTGAGGGACAATATATGGCTAATAATCGTCTATTGTAGGGCAATAGATCAAAAGTTCTATTGGATGGCAATAAAGGTCTATTGGGGGACAATACATGGTTGATAGACATCTATTGGAGGGTGTCTATTGCCCCTTTATTGGTGGACAATAGATATCTATTGGGGTAATACACATTTCCGGTGAGGTTTTCTTAAAGGTCCGATGGGCGATGGTTGGTGATTGGAATCGGCGAAAGTTGGCCGGAATCCGGTAACTGGTGACCAGATTCCGATGGCCGGTGACAGGCTCCGGCGAAGTCTCTTATGGCTTCTCTCTCTTCCATTTTCTCTCTCTCTCTCTTTCTCTCTAAGTAAAAAAGGGGTGAGGGGTAAAATGATATTAAGAAATTTAAAAAAAAAAATCTTAATGGGTATTAGGAAAGACTCCCTTAGAGTGTATTGGATAAGAAGAAATTAAAAAAACTTAATAGGATAAGTAGGAAAAAAAATCCCTAGAAATAGGGTAAATGGAAAAAAACCCAAAAAAAAAATCAAAATAGGCCTGACCCAAATTCTTTAATGAACTCCTCCCCTTGACAAACCCCAAAATATCTCTCTCTCCCTACCACACAGCAGCAGCGGCAATCGAGGGGCCGAGCGGCTCATATGATGGCTATGGCTTTGGCTATTTCTCCAACCTTTTGCTGCAGGCCATCAAACGGTTCAAAGATCATCAAATCGTGCTCCAATATTAGTAGTGATAGCAAAACTTACACATCCCAAATCGCAACGAAGAAGCGATGCTTGAGGTGCAACACCCTCTACACAGACGAGGATAATTCCCCTACTGCTTGCCCCTTCCATGGCCACAGTACTGGTATATTACATATCACAACAATTCCTCTTTTCCCACGAGTTCAGAGCATGTTAGAAATGTTTTTGGCTTTTTGCTAGGCTCAATTTTTTTTCCCCCTTAAAATCGAGATAGAGATTAGACGAGATTAGATTGTTCCAAGTGGATGAATGGATAAATGAGCTTCCTTGGATTGATCTGTTTATGTAGGAGAGAAGGGATTATTTGCATTGGCTCCACCACACCAAGGAATTGATGGAGAGTGGAGTGACAGGTCTGGAGTAATTGTGTATAGATGGAATGAGAAGAACAAGAGACCAAACACTGGAAGTGGGAATTGGAAGAAAAGATGGAGTTGTTGTCAAGAGTACGATCACGATGCCACACCCTGTCAAAGAGGATGGCATGTTTCCTATGATGATGGCTTCACTCTATATTAGCAATCTAGCAGCGGCCTTGAATTAATGTCATCATCCACCCTTTTCGCTGAGCAATATGATAGAGTATGTCCACGGTGCTTTTGTCGTGTAAAATCAATACCTTCTTATATATATGAGAAGTATTTTGGTTGTCTTGTATCCTTTCAAATTTCGACAATCAGACTCACTCCGCTTTAAGACCTTATGAACTTTGAATGTAATCCACGTTGTAAATGGCAGATTGAGAGCTTATTATGCCAAGTTATTTTGGTTCTGCCTGTTCTGTTTCAACACTACTTTTCCTGCAAAATCGAAAGAACTTGGGATTTGTCAACAAGGAGTAGATGCAGTAGCTCCCCTGTATCACCCTTTATTTCGTTTGACCTCTGTATCCTTAAACCGCACATCGAGCTACGAACTAAACGCCATTTGCAGATCTGAAAGCTACAAATGTAAGTGAATTTCCATGTCCAAAAGATAAACTTTTCTGACATGTTACTGGACTAGCGCATGAGTCTTTAAAAGTGCTTGGTTGAATGTTTTTCGTACAGGCCTAAAGCTTGGGCTCCTATTCAAAACTCATCATTGACTAACTAAAACTTTGTACAAACAGAGAGGTCCACCTGATATATATATCCCTGAATCCCTGATGATTCACCAGAGATTAACCACTCATCCACCTTCTACTAAAACTCATCATTGACTAACTAAAATTTTGTACAAACAGATGTCCACCTGATATATATCCCCGAATCCCTGATGATCACCAGTGATCACTCATCCACCTACTACTAACATAAAACCTGAAACGTGCTCTTCAAACTTCTTTTCCCTAATTCTACTAGAGCTAGAACTCTGGCTTCTAAAATTCATGAAAGCTCTGGGAAATGATATTGAAAGAATGAGCAACAAAAGTGCATGCTTTATATCTGTATATTATATATTTCAAATGCACACAATGGAACCCAATTGTTATTCAAGTATCAATAATCCTTCCATATCAAAACACATGATGATACCATAATATAGGCAAAACTAATCAAAAGGATCCAAGAGTTTTGAAAGACTCGTGAACGTGCTTCAACATATCATTGTCGCGGTTCCACTCGGGGGTAGGCGCATTGACAAAATGAGCATAAAGCTTGTTGTTAGCACAAGTCACCGAAATCAAACTATGTGCTGCAACCCCATTGATCTCATACACATAGTAAACCTGTCCCTTCTCGTCTTTCTTCTCCTCCGACGTCACCGCATCCGCACTAGCTATCAAGTCCTGCAAGTTCACGTCTGACAGAGCTAGATTGTTCAGCACCACGTCCTTGGGAGCTAGCTGCCGAAACCCACCGAGGTAAGTCAGGTACTCTTTCTCCGTCTTCTTCTTCGGGTTGTAAAATTCACTGTCAGTTCCATTTGTACCTGTTTAAACGTTACACATCGTTTACATCGACATCGAACAGTTTGATAACATAACATACATAGAGCGAAATATCGAACGTCTCCGGACTGTAGAGTCAGCCTACTTGCCTTTTTCGACTTTTGATACTAAACGCTCTTTCCAACCGTCTGGGACGTCATAGACATACTCGGCGGAAGTCTTCTTGTCGGAGTTGCCACCGTATCCGCCATAGTTGGCCGCGCTGGCGGCGGTGCCGTAGTAAATTTGGTAAGTTGGGGAGTCTGCTAATGAGGGTGGAGTGGCAGTTAGGATGGCGGCAGCTGCGGCGGTGGCAGTTAAGGTAGTTAGGAGTGGCTTGGAGGGTGGAATGGGGAGGTGGGTTCTGGACGGTGGTGGAGTTTGAGGTGGTTTGGGGGATGGGATGGTGGTGTTTGGGGTGTTGGTGTTGGTGGCGGAAAACATGGTCGCCATTGTGGGGATTGTGGGATTGGATGCGGAGGTGTGGCTCGTTCTTTTCTTTGTTTATCCTAATTTAAGATTTTCCTTATCCGATGTGGAGGAAGTTAATTGGTGATATATACACACACACACATTTATATTTTTATTGCATCAAGGATTAAAATTACAACAGAAGGCACATCTCACCTGCAAATGAGAGATACCAAACGGTAGTAGGTCCTCTTTGTTTTTCTGCAAAGAGAAAATTAAAGATTTTAGGGATGAGTATTTCGTGTTTTTATTTTTATTTTTTTATAACGTTAAAAGAAATTAAGTGAATTTTGTTTTCATATATACTACTGATTGTAAATCAAATTAAAACTTTGTATAAAGAAGGAACAAAGATTAAACACCAAGAAAGAAAACAAGAAATGGAGGACTAAAGGCCGGTTTTTTTTTCGAGTGCAAGTTCGAGCTCGTCTGGCGGCGCTCTGGCATTGGGGCTGGCCTCCAAGCTGTGTTGACGTCTAGAGGTCTGCTACCTGATGGGTATTGATGGCTATTGCCTGTGGGTTTCCGTCGAAGGGGTGCTGTCCTGGGCTTGGCGGCTGGTTTTGGCTGGGTTAAGGTGAGGTGGTGGTTGTGCAAACAGGGTCGGCGGTCGATCCTTGATGAAGGTTTCTTGGTCGGCGGCACCACGGGTTTTTCTCGTTGGAGGTGTGCAGTGCAGAGTTCTGGATCGGGGTTTAGTTTTTCTCCGGGCTGGCGTGGGTTGTGGCGGTGAGGTAGTGGCAGTTTCGGTCGCGGGTGGTGAGAGATTGTGGCGGCGTGGATCGAGGCAGCTCGGGTCGTGGCGGTGTGCGATGGACGGAGCTCGGCCTGCTGTTTCGTTCGGCGAGGATGGGATGGAGCAAGTGGACTGGATCTGACCAAGTTGTTGGGCCCTGCGTGGACTTTTTTTAGTGGCTGCCTTTTTGGGCTTTGAGTTTTTGGGCTGCGGTTTTGGCCCTAGTCCATTATTTATGTTTTAGCATAGTCTTTTACAATAATTTCCTTTTAAGAAACTAATGTACGTTATGTGCACTCTATGTATCTTTAGTACCTTTGGAGTAGTACCAAAGGAGGATCTCCGCTATATCTACGTACATGAATGTCTAATAGGTAGGTCTATTTCTATGTACCATTGTGGGTGCTATCACTACCTTCTCGTCTGTCTGTAGATGGCAGTGGAAGGGTATGTAATGACATATTCTGGCTTTAGATGAATATATCCATCGGTATTGATAAAATGGTTTGCCTTAGTGAAATTTAGAAGGATTACATAGTACAACTTCAGCTGCAACTGTAGCTAACAAAAAATGAAGCGGTGAAAAGTAGAAGCACTCCTAATTAAAGACCTAGCATGAGTTTCTAACACACGAGCAACCTTATTGGCATTTGTCCTAGTATGAACTATTTCTATAGCTGATCGTGTAGCTAGCATCTCAACTCATCGTAAATATGCCTCAACAATGAGACGTTGATCATGCGGGTATTGTCAATTGGTGCTGCATTAAGATGGAGTCTGTCTCCATAAGAACAAGTTGTAAAGCATGTTCTAGCACGTACGTGAGAGCTGGCTTGCAAGCAAGAGTCTTCGTATGTTACGGAGCTAGTAGATCGCTTAAAGGGGTGCCTCCTCCCGCAATCATAGTACCATTTGAGTCTTGTATTACAAAACTTATTCCACACCTCTTTGTGTTGTGATAAAATGAGGCAATGAGCCATCAACATTGACTTTAAGAATACCAATCGGAGACTGTATCCACTTCTCCTCCCTTATACCCTGAGATGCAGGAGTGATCAATTTACAGTTGCGAAAACGATAATCACAAAGTCTAGAAACTGACCTGAATAAAACATCACAAGCTACTGAGCTAGAGTGCTTTTATGCTCCCATTCCTTCTTGTTCCTTTCTTCTAGATACCCCACAGTAAATACATCAACTCTCGCGACTCTTGTTTTGAAAGTTCCAAATGCCAAGCTTCGATGTTGGTTTCGGCCAATTTGCGGCAATTGGCTCTTTAGGTTTGGAGTTTGAACCATTTTTTGGCTACAACTTCATGTTTTACGTTCTCATTCCCTAACATTATTTCTGCACAAGATTTGGTTGCTCAAATGAATCGTTTTAGGGTTCCGGCAATGCCCAAGGTTGCGTTTCCTCCTGCTCATCACGTTGTTGTGGAGACTCTGGTGGTATTAAGGGCGAAGCGTTCTACCTCGATGGCTCTGGTCATGTACAACACGAGGTCCAAGTTTGTTGTGCCTCTGCTTGAGACAGTTCCCATGTTTTTTTTTTTTTGGGACTTCGAATAAGCATTGGAGCTCCCTTAACAAGTTGGGATGTTGATTGTGTCTTCGCCAAAGAAAAGGAAGGTGAGACGACCTCTTGGGGCTCGAAACAAGCTGAAGATGGAGGATATTAATCCTTGAAAGCTGGAGTTTGTGTCAACAATGGTGGGTACTAGCTAAGAAGGCGAAGAAGAGAAGGCTTACCTTACCCAATGAGGGGCTAAATGTGTAATGGAAATGGTTGATAAGAAGGTTTTAGCTGCTCCAGAGGATATCACAATGGTTTCCTCTAGCATTAATCTTGGAGAAGTCCCCTTTACATGGGGCAGTCCTGAGATTCTACGAATAAGTTAGAACGGACTTTGGTTTTAAATCCTAACATTATCTTGGTTACTAGAGTTTCATTCTAGGTTAGTTTTATTTAGGTTGCTTTAAGATGACCTAATATAACTCAATATTGACGTAGCCGGTAGCCCTTAAGGATGAGTCATGATATATTGTTACGTACTTTATTTTTAAGGAATTGACACCTGCTCTTTAAAGTATTAAAAAAAAAGCATCTGATGTAAAAAAAAAAAAACAACAACCAAGCATAAGATTTGGAGAAATTCTTAGGTAGGGCACCCCCACCACATCACATTTACGACCATCCATTCGTAGCCTGACACGTGTGATTTTTTTTTTCCACGCCAGATTGCTGTGAAAAGGCTGCAAACTTTCGATCAAATTTCAATTCCTACCAAGACTTCTGCCTCGATTAGAATTCCTCGATATAATTGAATTTGGGAACAACAAACGCCGTCCATTTTCTTCTTCTGCCTTCATGCTCTCCATCAGATCGAGATCTCCGAACGAAAGAGATCGCATGGAATCGCCTGGTAATCTTCAATCCTCAATCTATCGCTTTTAGTTGGTCATCCTTATATTTCATTCATTTCAATCTCAACATCTCGATTCTATATACGTATTCGTAGAGGTTCTGCAAGATCATACACTTCCTGCTTATATATTTCTCGAATCAGAAGCTGCTTCAATCTCACATGCAATTGTTCTAGCATTTGGTTGGGCTTTTTTTATCTACAGTTGAGATTGGTTGGGAGTTCATGGATCCCCCTTTAAGTAATAGTAACTGTTTGTTTATTGGGTTGATCCTAGGATTTGCAGACGAGATGAAGATTGCTATAAGAGTAGGATTTGAATCGTAAATGAATTTGATGCTAATATTTGTGACAATGACATTGCACACCACACCAGAATGTTTTTCATGTCTGATGAACACAATCCTTTTCCATATTCTTTGTCAATCTCTCACTCTAATTGACCAATTCAAAGCTGAGGTCTCTTTGTTCCTCTTTAAAATGCCAATATTGTCACTCCAGAAGCTTCGTTATTCTCAGAATATACCCCAAAGTATTTTTTTATTGACACGCCTCAGTATTAGGTTATGTCTTTCATTAGTGTCTTGTTAAGTTTCTTGATTATGGCTTTAGCTCCTCTGTTATGTAGAATCTCCAAATCACGCAAAAACAAGATGCAGCAAAGCATTGTAAATGCTCAATAGCTAATGTTGAGAATGCACTTGCAAAGTTCACCTGGGCTAGAGAAGCACACAACAAGATAGAAAAGTTAAAGGCAGAAGGGAAACCAATTCCAACAAACATTGGTGAGGTCTTATATCTTAAATTTTCCTTTCCTTCATGCATCCCAGGTTATTGAAAATCACCACACAGGGATGAACCTTACTAAGTTAGTATCTCTAAATTGGTGGAATTATGAGTAGACATCTTCAGAATGTCTTCTAACTTGCCTTTGCTGTTTTGTCATCTCTAGGGAACTTTATGATACAGTAGGATCTATTTGTGGTTAGCTTTTGGTTGAGATTTGGTTTCTATATCTCTCTGCAGTGCCTTTACTGGCTTGTTCTGGCAGCTGAGTTTAAATGTGTGCTTGTTCAGAAACCTGGAATTGCTTGCTCAATTGAATATATGGTTTATATAAACTTCAGCTCCTGATGGTTGCAGGTGGAACATTTTCCGTTTATTCATTACCCTGTTGATGCAAACATAAAAGCTATTTCTAACTCCAGCCATATCAGGTATGCATATCTATGATTGATAATGCTTATCTGTGAGATTTTAATAGAAGCATTTAACATATGCAGACTATAAGGGTGATATTTGGTAGCAGAATGATGCATTGTAGTTGTTGTGCTTTTGTAGCATATTCTAGACAAATAGCAGGTAGTGTACTATGGTTTTGTAGCATATTCTAGGCATTGCTATTACAAGTGGGATAAAGGCAAATAGCAAGTAGTGCACTATGAAAGCCATGCCGATTTTTTCAATTTACTAATAAAGCTTATCTGTGTCAAGAACATGAGATTGAAGCTGTCAGGCCATGAAATGAATAATGCAGTGGCACCTCCAAGATGTACAGAGGATAGGTGAAGAGGGAGTCACAAGAAGAGACGCAATTGGGAGAGCAGAGTCTGGAGGGTTGACACAGAATAGTGTCAAAGTTGCAACATACCTATATAAACGTTTGCTTAGAAGAAAATTGAACATTTTCTACTACAATTGTTTGTTGTCAAAAGGTGGCAGGGTTTGAACAGTTTGTCACTTCCAATTTATATATTTTGAGTAGTTCAATGGTTGTATTTTTAAACGTTTATAAACTAGCAATACATTTTGTTAGTAAAAGATTAATTAGATCTTATTCTAGTAAATTCTAGCAATATCTATTGAATTTGACCAACAAGCAGTGTGTGTGGGAACCATTATACATTGGCCAAAGACTTGTATACAGTGGGATGAAATAGCTGTTAAAAACAAAAGCCATTGCAGCCAATAGAAAGTAGAACAGTAATTGCAACCCAGACATACTGTTCAGCAAAGCGCAACAATTGATGAAAATGGTCATATAACTGGAGGGTGTTCCCTCAGTTGAAGCTGCACATATATAAACCCCAACATATATATACTTGCATCACAAAATAAGAAGTCAAAACTAGTTGACTTATATCATCAGTATCATTCAAGGGGGAACTGATATATTGTTCATCTTCTCCAAACCATATCTCACAGAGATTAAATTATATGTAGCACAAATGGGGGAAAAGTTTAATCAAAATTAGTCCCAAACTTGTCTTCAAGTCTCACAAAAGAGATCCTCTTAGTACTGCATCATTTAAACCTGCACAATATAACTTCACTAACTTATACATAATTGAGTTGCATGTCATCAACTTAAGGAGATAATATAAAAACACAACCTGACTTCACTGTGGTTGTTGTCTGAGTGTAGTATTTGTAGTTAGAGTTGTAGCTGGTGCAAGATTCAGACCTGTAGTTGAGTAAGTTGAATTCTACCAATATGAAACTCATTTTAGTTTCATTATAGCAATTAAAATGTATGAATGTACAAAAATTTCAAATATATATATATACACACACCTGGTTTGAGAAAGGTATCTGACCATAGCTAAAACATGGATTGGGATGTCCAAAAGGCCAAACTTAAATTCCCTAAAATAGAAAATGACATGTAAGAGTACTCCCTCTGTAATACATAAAAACTCATACATGTAAAGTTTCAAAATGTATACCTGATTATAAAATGAGGTGTTAAGTACACCAAACTGATGATTAGATGTAGACACATGATTTGGAGCTTTTGGATCATTGTTTTCTTGGCTTTCTTGTTATGCATCAATAAAAATTTCAGCTATATAAACTTTAGTCAAGAAGAAAAAAGCAGCTTAAGTAAACACACAACAACACAATGAGAATCATTAAATATGTATATATATATATATATGTATATATATACACCTTCTGTTCTCTTCTTCCGTTGGTTTATCTCCCTCACGTCTTTGATTCTAGCATTTTTCATTCCCTTAGTCTTTGCACTTGGTGGATTCAAAACTTGTATCTCATTACTAGGAATGCCAGAGTCAGATTGGTCACCAAGTTTCTTCAAATTTTCCAACATGTAGATAGTGTCCTTATCTTTTTCAAGGCGCTTCATTGCATCTTTTAACAGATCCTTGACAATTTCAGTACCTGAACCGGTCAGTGAGGCTATGTCATACACACTATTTCCTTCATGCATCAATTCGTTAAGGCGCAACACTCTAGCAGACTTTGAATTCTCACTTGTTCCTCCACATGTATTATTGCTAACCACAATCCCTTTCTTTGCTTCTTTAGTCCACCTCTTCAAGATATACTGAGTGGGTAAAGTAGTGATATTATTAGTATCAAACACCTTCAAAGAATGACGACACAAGATTCCAAGCGACTCAAATGACTTACAATCACAATTAATGTTCAATGATGTAAAATTATATTCAATCTTGTGCACACTTTGACGACCGTCTTCAATGTCTTGATATATATAAACTCCATCCCGACTGGAAACTTCTTTTGGTCTAACTCCCATACAGCTATAGAATTCTGTTTCAAAAAGTTGAAACATTTTGTTAGTATAAACCTTGGCTGCACTCCTTAACATTTTACTCCATACTTTTGGACGTGGTGCACCATTTTTGCAACGGTAGTCATCTTCCAACTCTGCTAAACGATTCTCTTCAATCTTTTTCTCATAGTGATGAACAAATTTAATGAGCTCCATTGTGTGTGTAGAGATTCCATGGAACACATTGTTCGTACTTTCACTCCTTTGAGTTGATCTAATCTTTGCTGAAAAAATATCTAGATTAAATGCTGGACGCCACTTTTGTCTAAGTGAATACAACTTTGTAAGCCAAGTATGATCTCTAAGATTATATCTAGTAATCATGCTATCCCATGAAACTTGAAATTCAACTTAGTACTACATCCATGTAAACAATGACTGAACTGTTTCTTGAACTTAGGATTTCCAAGATAACTACCAATTCTCTTGCTGTCATTCTTGGCAATATGCCAAGTGCACAATCGATGACATGCATTTGGAAACACTATTTCAATTGCATTTGCCATTGCTTTATCTTCATCTGTGAAAACAGTTTTTGGTGCTTTGTTTCCCATCGACTCCAAAAATGACTCAAATAACCAAACAAAAGACTCCGTCGTCTCATCGAATAAAAAAGCAAATCCAAACAAAACATTTCTCCAATGATGATTAACTCCAACTATAGGTGCACAGATCAGATTATACTTGTTCGTCCGAAATGTTGTATCAAAGCATATAACATCCCCAAAACAATCATAATCAAGCTTTGCTCTGCTATCCCTCCAAAAGAAATTCGTCATTCGGCTATATTGGTCCAATTGCATTGAGTAGAAAAAGTTAGGATCCTCACCTTGTTTGCGCTTATAGTGATTCAGCAAACTCTGTGCATCACCTGCTTCCAACATTTCATTCTTTTTCCTTTGCAAGTAGTTATAGACGTCCTTCTTAGTGCACCCAACATTTTCCGGACCACCCACTTCATTTGCTATGTAGAAAAATGATTTCTTTGGTCCTATGCCTGCATCATACATAGAAGTAAAAATATTTCCACAAGCATCTGTTACTTTTCGCCCTGATCTCAAAAACTGCCTTTCTTCTGACTTTGCAAGCTCATGGTTATGATCTGAATTGATCTGCGATACTGTCCATATTCCATCTTTCACTGTAAATGATATCATAGCTTCACAACCCACTCTTGTTTCTAACTTCCTGTGTTTGTTTGGTTGAAATACATCCTCGTCTCTTGTAAACCCCTCCTTTGAACACAGAAATTCTCGTTGGCGGATTTTATTTGATGCATCTCTTCGAATATGTCCTTTACGAACGCTGAAACCCTTCCTCAAAGCATAGGTGTTATATAAATTGTAAGCCTCATCATCAGAGTGTACTTGCATTCCCATTTTGAGTTCTTCTTCGTCTCCAATAGTTTCTTCCATTCCTTTACAAGCCAATTGAACTCTGTCAAACAACAAATATACAATGTAAGAAACAATTATAGCCTTATCCGGTCGAGTAACATATAAAGTTGAAAGCAATTTTTTTTTTCTTTTAGCTCATTGAACGTAAAATGCACACTTTTTATTGACAAGCTTAAGCAATGATCACTACGACTAGAAAGTTGAAGAGAAGACTTCTCTATAGTGCATGAAGATTGGTTTATAAGGGACTCCTCTCTCTATATTGCATGAAGATTGGTTTATAAGGGACTCCTCTCTCTATATTGCATGAAGATTGGTTTATAAGGAACTCTTCTCCACGTAGCTTGCCTCTGCACCACTTCCATGGCAAAACAATTGAAATACCCAGATTGAAACCCAACAAAAACCACCTCTCAAACCTCAAAATGATTTCAATTCCAATAAAACCCACCTCCAAAACCTCATAATTTCCAGAATCCTGACTAAAACCAACCTATCTCCTCTCCACCCCATTCTCACGAAATACTCACAAGAAAGAAAAGACTGACGAAGACAAGAAGTACAGAAATTCAACAAGAACTAAAAAGAGAATACCTTATTGATGAGAATGAACTAACAGGTCGAGCTATGTTTATTTTGATGAATCTGGAATGGAATGGAAATGATGATCGACTGGGTGAGAGAACAGAGGCCTCGTTTGTTGTTCCCAGATTCAACTATATCGAGAATTCTAATGGAGGCAAAACTCTTGGCAGGAATTGAAATTTGATTGAAAGTTTGAAGCCCTTTTCGCAGCAATCTGGCGTGGAAAAAAAAATCACACGTGTCGGGCTACGAATGGATGGTCGTAAATGTGACGTGGTAGGGGTGCCCTACCTAAGAATTTCTCTTTGATGACAGAGATAATTAAAGCTGTTTCAGACCAAAAAAATAATAATTAACGCTGTAGAATGTGGGTGCATCCCACTAATATAGAGCCGCACTCCGCCACATTCACAATATACCTTACAACCCACCGTTTTGTCCGCGTCTCGCTTCGTCTTCTGTCCATAGGGGCATTTCCGTGATTCTAACCAAAATGGATGGCGGTTTCGTCTCCTACAGCGACCGCCAAAAAAACCCTAGATACTCCCATTTTTGAGACTCTTCATTCTCCTTCTCTTTTCCTTTTCGGTTTTCTTCGGATCCAATGAATTAGGGTTTCACGTGCCCCTCAGACCTCTTTACTCTTCGCTCTGTCTCTTCATTTCTCATTCCCCTGAGCCAGACAGCTTAGGGGTTCTCAATTTTTTTTTTAATTTTTTTTTTGTTTTCTCTGAAATAGCGCTGCTATATCTCTCGATTTGTTGATCGCCATGGCCAAAAGGTAAAATTTTCTCTCGCAATTCATCTTTGATCGTAGAAGGATTTGAATTTCTAACGCTTTGATGTCCGATTTTGAATGTGGAAGCTCGATTTTTTTGTCTGTTTAGATTGATTCCCGTGTAAAATGGAGGAGAATGATAGACAGCAAATTAGAATTGAAATGTTATTAGGGACCTTAAATTTGATTAATTTCTGCATCAATATCGTCTAAATTTCCCTTGTGAAAAAAGATTTGTGTTTCTATATTTACTGGTTTTGTGAATTTATTGTGGGCAGTTTTTCATCTTTGAAATGGTTGCATAAATCCATTATGTGCAAAACAACCGAGAGTTGATAGTTAATTTGATTTTGAATTTTAGAGAGATAAAAGATAATGAGAGATTGCAAAATTCCGTTGGTTCATTTTTGCTTCTGAATGAAGTCGTTATCATTTGTATTTGGATTGCATTTTGGCCACTATGAATTAATTGGCAAGTCCTTTGTTAATGGGCACTGAAGTTCCTTTACGGACAGTAAGCATATTACAAACGGCTTCCTCTGTTCAATTCGGTTGGTCTTTGCCTCTTTGCTGAAGGCTGTTTTTAACACTTCTGCATGTAATTTCTGATATCTACAGGGTTCTCTGCAAGTTCTTTGCCCATGGAGCCTGTTTAAAAGGGGAGCACTGCGAGTTTTCGCATGACTGGAAGGATCCATCAAATAATGTAAACAACTTATTGTACTATTTTTTTTTTCCGAATGTCCATAAAATAAGGATTTGACAGTTTTTTGTATCTTATACATTTTCTTGCTTTTTATCACAACAGATATGTACCTTTTATCAGAAAGGAGCCTGTGCCTTTGGTAGTCGATGCAGATATGAACATGTTAAAGCTTCTCGGGCTCAGTCATCTGGTTCATCTTCATCAGCAAATTCTCATCAATCTCTGGCTTTTGATTCTGCTCTTGCTCATCCCTCAAGAACTGCATTAAGTGGAGTTGCTTTAGTCCCGGGCACTCTTTCTGAGCTCTCTGCATTTAGTAGTCCTTTCTTACCTCCCCCTAAACCTGCATGGAGTGATTCTCTGGATGATGGTGATTTTGATCAAAATGAGGATGATGATGTGGGGGAGACTAGAAGTGCTAGACCAGCCGATTGTGCTATCTGTTCATTTGCTGCAGCTGGTAACTGTCCTCGTGGAGAAA
Organism: Rosa persica; assembly: GCA_025331145.1. Taxonomy (NCBI): domain Eukaryota; kingdom Viridiplantae; phylum Streptophyta; class Magnoliopsida; order Rosales; family Rosaceae; genus Rosa; species Rosa persica. Next base: position 1,470,763 of record WFKR01000001.1, on the reverse strand, counting down.
AGTGTCCTCATATTCATGGAGATATTTGCCCCAGTTGTGGAAAACATTGTTTGCATCCTTACAGACCTGTGGAAAGAGAGGAGCATATGAGGACGTGCGAGGAAAAGCACAAGCAACTTGAGGCATTAAAGCGTAGTCAAGAAATAGAATGCAGTGTTTGCCTGGAACGTGTTCTTTCAAAGCCTACAGTTGCCGAACGAAAGTTTGGGATACTCTCAGAATGTGATCACCCTTTTTGCATATCTTGTATTCGAAACTGGCGCAGTAGCTCCCCAACTTCTGGTATGGATGTGAATAGTGCGTTGAGAGCTTGCCCAATATGTCGGAAGCTGTCATACTTTGTGATTCCAAGTGTCATATGGTATAACACAAAAGAAGAGAAAGAGGAAATTGTTGACAGCTACAAGGCTCGCCTCAGGTAAAATTTTCTATCTAGCTGTCTTTATGCTATTTTCCTGAAACTGGGATTTGGATAGCAGTGACCAACTTCTATCTTTGATACAGTTCATTATTTTGTTTAGAAGAGAAGTATTATAGTTTATTCTTCTAATAAAAAATATTACTGAGCTTTTAGGATAGGAATCGGTCATCTTTTAAATTAATTTAATATGAAATTGGAAAAACTTTGAGAGTGGAAAATTTTTGGTGTCTTATTCTCTCTATCTAGCTGTCACTTTTATTTGTTTATTTTCATCTGGTTTTGCAATTCTAATCTTACAGGTCACTTGATGGTTCTGCAATTCTTTAATCTTGCAGGTCAATTGATTGCAAGCACTTTGATTTTGGAAATGGGAACTGCCCATTTGGGACAAGCTGTTTTTACAAGGTAATTTGGTTGCTTCTGGAAATATGCTACTGCCATTGTCGTTCATATTTGTTTGTATTCTGTCGGATTGAGAGCCAGTTTCTGTTTCATGACTCCTGATGAGATTGACAAGTATGTAATGGTCTGTACGCTTGCTGATGTGGTTAATCTTTTCCATTAGCTATGCATTTACTTTATTTTTTTTTTATTTCATATAATATTTGCTTGCTAAAAATCCTTTTTTTTTTTTTTTTTGGCTTCCGAATGGTTGGCTTGCATGTAGGGCTTCATTGAGTTTGTTATATTTCAAAACTTGTTTCTACTTTTATCTCCTCAATCAATGGTTTGATTGATCACAAGTGGATGCCTTGTTTGTGGTTGGGTCTGGTGGCATTAATTATTTTTTTGCTGAATGTTTTGGCATTGATCACAAGTATATAACATGCTTCGTTTTATGTTTACGCCGAATGTTTTGGTTCTGTTTACTTATGCTCTGTTAGGATCAGGAAAAACTTCATATACTTTGTTTGTAGTCTACAGTTAATTAGTACACAACTGATCAGATTTGTTTAGTCTTTCATAATTTCATTTTGATTATAGAACATACCTATTTTACATTTATGCTGAATGCTTTGGTTGTCTAGGGTTATGTGCTCTGTTCTATTTATGCTCAAGTTGGAGCAGGAAAAACTATATTTATTAATTACATTAACTGATTGGATTGGTCTTTTCCAGCATGTCTCTGTAGACCTTGAAGGTTTTGTCTCTTGCTCTATTTCTTTCTTGTTGGTACTGTAGGAAACATGAAAAATCTATGTATAAGTTGTGGTTGAATACATTTTTGAAATGTATCCTTAAGCCTCACACGGACCTGTAGTGCTGCCTGCCATTATAACAAAGAGTGTCAGATAATCTACCCTAGTACAACACATTATTCTTTTGTACGGACTCTAACCATTTAAGACCCGACGACAGGTTCATCATTATTTTTGTGAACTTTCTTTTTGGGCCGTGTCTTGATACTTGCCTGGTCTTAAGTTGGATAATTTCCATCTCTCTGGAGCTGGGTTCAATATCTCTCTCTTGTGAATATGGTCACATCAGAACTTGGAGGGTTTGGAACTTTTAATTTACAACTATCTTATTTCTCTTTTGACTGCAAATGATTTTGTTGTCTCAATTCTGTTGGTTGTTTGACTTCCTTTTTCAAAGGGTCTAGTTTACGTACTGGCTTTACATTTTTATTTTAAGGAAGAGGTGTTTAATCCTTAAGATAGCCAACATGGTAAGGTCTGTAGAATAGAACAGTCACCATTATGGCCTGTATCTAGTTATACATGAGGAAGCTAAGGCCTGCGATATACCGAAGTGAATGTTAGTTGGATATTTATTTGAGATGGTGAAAATAATTCCTTTTTTTATAATGCTACGCTGGGGAAGGAACCCCCCCCTGTTCCTGAGTTGGTTGATCATTGGAACTATATTCTGCAGTGCCTTATGAGTTTCATTTGGTTATATTGTAGGAGCACATCAGACTAGCTTCTGAATGCTGGCCATAGAATCATGTACCTTTTGTTTATCGTTTTACTTTCATCTCGGAGAGGACACCTTTAATGGATATTTGTTGTGTTCCAGCATACGGTCAAGCCGGGCTCCTATGTATGGAAATTTCACAGGCCACCTCCAAGAAGGCCACCTCCACGCCGATCTGATACAGTGCGAATGGATGCCCTTTATGAGATGTTTGAGCACTTGGAAGAATTGGAGGATTATACTCCTGGTGATTTGGATATCCCTTTGGAAGTACAGTTATTATTGATGCAGCTCGGTCTTTATCCAAGCGATTCGAGTGATGATGAACTGAATTATTAGCCCTTCTCTACTAGAATCCGCGAGCTGTATCTTCTTCAATTCCTTTTGGGCTTTTGGAGTTGTTGCTATTTTCTGATTGTAGTTTGTATCTTTGCAACTCCTATTTGTGAATAAAATGTAGATTTCTGCTGGGCTTGGGGTTGTGTTATCTAAATCTCCAGTATTGTGATGGAATTTTTATGTTAAGTATCCTGGAGAATATTTGATTTTTTGGTTGAATCCTTATTGCAGAGAGCTTGAAAAGTTCATATGGAACTTGAATCCACATCCTTTGTAATCAAAATTAAATGGAGAAAAGAACTGTTGTATGGTTTCCAATCACCATGTTGTCGTGTCTATGAAAATGGATTGTCAAATGTACATAGCCTTCACGAATGGAGAGAAAGTCCTACTATGTTGCACATCCATCTTTTCTTTTGTTTCTTGTTTGGCCTTTGTATGAGGTTTCCGTAGATGATGTTGAATTTATGACATTCTTTTCTTGTATGGTTGTGTATTCCAACTGTTTCGAGGTATCTCCATCTCAAAGTTTGATTTGGGTGTTTATTTATTGAGCTCTGTTTGACTGGTGCTTCTATTATACAGGACAAATTGTTATCTCTGTGTCTCGTTGTGCAGTACTTCTGTGCTGGTTGTTAACACACAAACTTGTTGCTATAATTGCATATTGAACTTGAATGTTATCTGATTGCAGCATGCATACCGGGATGGCCGTCTAGAGGAAGTTGTGCTGCGTCACCTGGGAAATGAAGATGGTCAGACGGTGATAGCTGCAAATATTAGGTTTTACTCTGTACCTTTAATGGTTTTTTTTTTTCATTATGTACCTTCTTTTTCGTACTAAGTTTTGCGATTTCAGGCTGTCAGACTTTCTTAGTGATTTGCGCATAAGGTGAATAAAGTCATCTGATATTCCAATGTAAGTTTCTAACTGGTTTGATTTATGGTTCTCGAATGTAACAGTGCATATAGGGCAGACCTCTAGTCTTAAGGTTTTTATTGTTGAATAACAGAAATATTGGCAAATTTATTCTGAAGGCTTCTGCTGTAATGAATTATGTTGCAAAATGTAATAATTCTGCCTATGAATGCAGGAGTGTTGTGTGTAGCAAGAAGATATGTGCAGCTTTGATGCTGGTTTTCAATTGCTGCTAGTGGAGTACTCCAGATATCTATAAGGTGTGGTTCCAAACATATGATCCTTTTTTAATATACTGAATGTCTGCAATGTTGTCTTCCCCCTTAATTATCCAATTTCTTTTGTTTTTGTCCACATTAACTCACGTCATTGGTTCCTCCTGTTGGTTTTTACATGGAATGGCCTGCTAAGTACATGAACAGCTCTTGTTAGGTTCTTATTGTTTAAATACTTACAATGATAGTTGATTAGGATAGGATACAGCTTTCATCTATTATCTAGTTGAGGACTTGGGGTCACTGGATAGAATCCTTTTTCAATTTGTCATTCAGTTGTAAATTTAGAAAAAGTTAAAAGGACAAGTATTGTAGCCTTTTAACTGTACTTCTTGTGGCAAGTTGTCCATCTCTTTTTTTCTTTTTTCATTACAACAACTATAACATATATTTGTTTATTTAAAGACATATTGTTGCTTGACACAGAATATCGTGCTGGAGAATGAGACACGGTTTGTGGGAGAAGACATGACGTGCTTGGTTGACATTTGACAACATAATTCAAAGAATAATAGTAATTATGGAAAGGATGAGTTATGTTGAGGATTTGACAATTATATACATGCATGTGTGGCTTCAATATTCTACAGGTTGGGTATAGACAATGATTTTGAATAAAGGATGGGATATGGATAGCATGAGAATACCATACTTGTTGAGAACTGTGTATAAAGGCATACCGGCTTTGACGATTTTTCATCTTCATTGACGGTTATTTTTGAAAATGAAACCATGCTCTTATATTGAGGATGCTCGTGTTGTAGTTGGTCCCCCTGTAATAATCCTGGCATCTATCTTTAGATATTTAGAACTAAACCAGTGAGCAAAACTATGAGATTGCGAGTTTGCGAGGCAAGATATAAGCATGATGGTTAATTTTGGCTGCCTAGAATTGTATGTTCTCTTCTACTGTTTGAAATTTTCCGATGGGATAGCATTTGGAACAAAACTCATATTTATGTCTCTTTTATCACTCTTTTGCAGAGGTGTCACTTTGTCTTCAACAATTTTTTTCTTTTTAAATTTTCAAGGAATTGAGTCCTTCCTATTGATGTGGAAGAAAATCAAATTGGACTAACAGATCTCTAAGCCGCAGTCTTTGCGCCCATTCTTCTCTTAAGCCACAGTGCTGTGTTAAATTATTTATTTTTATATTTTCATATAAAAAAAAGAAAAAGGAAAACATGCTTTCCTCACTCTCAATCATTTTTTAATCGATGATCTTCCCTCGCATCATTTATAAAAAGTTTCTGAGCGTCTCTTTTGTAGTGATTATGTCACCTTAGTCAATACATCAAAGTGAATTTTGAGTGATACATGAAATTTAAGAATTTGTATTATATTGAACAATTGATTTAACACTTGATGAATCACATATAACGCTCTCTATGGGGCACTTTTTGACTGTTTGTTTTTATGTCACATCAGTTAGTACTTAAAGTCAGTTCTAAGTGAGACATTAACATGGAAATTTAGTGATTTGTGTTATATCTATTGAATAATTGAACAACACTCGATGAATCACTTATGACAAATCTGTGTGGCACTTTCTGAAAGTCAGTTTTTTATAGTGCTTAAGCCACACTAGCTAAGTTCTAACTGATATACCAAAATGAAAATGTAAAGATTTGTGTTGTATCTACAGACCATCGAATAATGTTAAATAAGTCACTTATAACCCACTCTGGCAATCTATGTTAATTCAGTTAATTTGTCTGTCTTTTAAAGCGAGTTATAGGTGATACACCAGTTTTAAAAATTTTAAGAAATTTTTCTGCTATTGAACAATTAGCAAGAACTGAATCACAGAGTGGGGCGGATTACTTATCAATTCCTAACAATGGTATGTAAGAAAGTGGCAAGTACTGTTGCATCAGAAATTTGAAGAAATTTATAAGGACTTGTTTTGTATTGTATATTCGAAATTTTCCGTCTGGGTTTGGAACTGCTGTTGTTCCGTATGAATGAAATTTATATTTATATTGCTTCTGGCAAAGAATAATCAAATAAAATTTCAATCCATGTAATGGTTCACCCAATAAAAGTCAATACACTCTGTATTCGTATCACATGAATAAAGAATAAAGAAGAAAAATACATACATATAAATCCATAATCAGAAGAAAGAATTAATAGTAAGTAAGAAATGGATGGTGGATGGATGATAGAAAGCCTAGTGCTTGAAGAGAGCGAGCACAGACAAGAAAAGTGGGAGGCAGATGATCATAGCTCCAGAGGCCATTGCAGAATGAGCGGCGGCTCCATGGTCGAGAGCAGGCGCCGGGGCTGGTGCTGCAGCAGCATCGAAATCTTGAGCAGTAGACGAAGCCGCGAAGAGAGCCACCGCAAAGAAAGCAAAGACCAAGGCCTTGACAGCAGCAACACACAAATGACCAGCCATTGTAGGAAATGTAGTTGCTGAGGCAATTGAACAAATTAGGGATGATCGAGCTCAGAGAATACTAGACCCTGAGAATTGAGGAGAAGATAGGTTGAAGCTTGGGGAAGACTGGTATGGGAAAGGAGCAATATATAGTGAGAAGGGGAGGGAGTGTGGGTCCAGACTCCAGAGAGAACATGGAGGAGAGCAGCTGGATTTATGGGGTGGCCACGTTGTGGTGTGGAAACACAAAAAGCAGGAGAAGCAACGGCTATATTTTCTGTAAAGAAAACGAAAAAGTTAACGGCTACATTTGCTTTGCTTTACTTAGCTTTGTTTGGGAGGTGGAGAAAGTGAAACACCTAGCTGTTGGTTGAGCCGCGTCGACGACAAGTAAGACCATTGTTTGGTGGGGAAGGTCGGTGGAGGTGGACTAGAATAGCTTTTGGGCTTCTCCGTTGAGAAATATGGGATCTAATGACACCAAAAACTATTTGTTTCCCTTCACATTCAATTTTAATCGGTAAGGACTTGACAGAACTCCGATCATTTTGTGCTGGACAAGCCCGCACGCCTAAAAATCCGTAAAGTAATGGGCATGCCTTGTTCTTTCACAGAACCCGTTATTAATATGTTAAAAGAGGGTATTTCCAAACCTTTCTCAAAGCCGTATTTTCCTGTAATTTTCAAAGCTGTCTTAGCCCCATACGATCGAAGCTTGATCACTTTGGAATTGAAGCGAAGCCGTTCTTGATGAAACAAGAGAATGATTGAAGAAGAAGAGCAAGATAATTGCCATGATTGTCCCCAGAACATTCTTCCGACGAGGATTTTTTTGATCTCGAGATCTTACAGTTTTTTTCTGCCCAAGGCCATTACAAATATGGTAACTAAATTTTCTAAATTGAAGAAGGGAGTCTGAGGTGATTTAATTTTGGAAAATGCTTTAGACTCCAAAATGTTACACAAAAGGCTTATATCAAACGACGTGGCATATGTCACATCATTATCTCATTCTTAATAATTTTCAGTATAACTTCTTATTTTATTAATTTTCATTTAAAATAAAAATCACCAATTAAAATAGAAGTTTTTTTTTTTGATATCTTCTTTTTGATGTATAATATTAAAAAAGGTAAATTCATAAGTTCATAGAGTACAAAGACTTGTTATGCTTTTCAAACCAAAATAGTTCATCTCAAAAATAAATTCATTATGATTTTCTCCTCAACGAGGTTTTTGTCATCTTATCAGTTAGACTACATGACTTGTTTCAGTTTTGTTTAATTTTTCAGGGTTGAGTATCTATAATTCTCCATGTCTTTCTCTACATCTTTTTGCTAAATTTGTAGAGTGATACATTGCTTTTTTGATCATCATCGCGTCTTCTTTTCAAATAAGGAAGTTATTTTAGTTTTTTACATTTTTAGGTTAATTTGAAAATGAGAATAATTAGATATGCCGGAAATTATTTAATTGAAGATGATGAGTTGACATGTGCCACATTATTTGATATTAGTTTTTGGTACAATTTTTTTTTTTTGATGAAGAAAAGAAAAACTACAAAACAAAACCTTTAACACAGCCCCCTCCCCGCTGATCCAAACGGAACGTTGTGGACACAGACATGGGGAGACAATTAAACCAAATAGAAGTATTACTAGCAACATGAACCTAAAGAAGCAATATGATCTGCAACAAAGTTTGCTTCTCGATAAATTTGTTTGAAAAGGATTGTAGAAAATTGCACCGCCATGCTTTTAATATTTACTACAAGAGGCTGATGCAATCAATTAGGATCTTAGAATCCCCTTCAACCGACAAATTAGAGTCGTTATGATGAAGGCGAGCTTTTATACCATCACGCAGAGCAGTAGTCTTAGCCACAATAACACTTGTAGAACCAATATTCTTAGAGGCAGCAAAAAGAGGATTATGTTAGGGAGCTAGCCCTAACTACAAATAAAAACAGAATTCCAGAGAGAGAAAAAAGAAAATAGAAACTGCAATTATATTGATTGATGATTCTTCTACAAGGGAAAGTCAGACACGTGCCACCTCGACATTGGTCAATATCCTAACGTGAAAGCAGCTAATAGATTCCATTACGAAGACGAATGAAACAGTGCGTATAGCTAAAGTAAAATAGAAAATGAAGGAAACAGAAAATAAAGGAGACTTGGACTATTCTCAATCAACATAGGTTGCTGTGATTAGTGTCATAACATTACTCCACCCTTCAAACAGAACTTGTCCTCAAGTTCATTGATGCCTGAAGACTATTCTCCTTTAAAAGCAGCATTCTTGAAAATTCAACAGTAGGGTTGAAGCTAGGGTACCTCGATGTGATTGTTTCAGCATCTTCCTATGTGGCTTCATCTGGTGTTTTTCCAAGCCACTGTACTAACCATTGGACAGCAACAACTCCCCTTTTCTTGAAGACCCTTCTGCCAAGCACGGCAAAAGGTTCCCACTTTGGATTCTCTGGATCAATAATATGTGGTAGTTGGGGCTGTGCAGTGATTGTGTCTCCCAATTTCTTTTTGAGCAGTGAGACATGAAACACATTATGAATCTTTGCAGGTAAGCCACTTTTCCCACTCTCTCCATTACTTGAAAGGGGCCATAGTACCTCTGAGACAATTTATGAAACTCACCTTTGTGCATAGAATGCTGCTTATATGGCTGTAGCTTCAAGTACACCCAATCTCCTACTCCAATTTCTCTTTCAGTGTGCTTTTTATCATAAAACCCCTTCATCCTGGATCGAGCCAACTGTAAGTTACTCCTAAGAGTAGCTAGTAAGGCATCCCGGCTTATTAATTGTTGATCAACAGCAGCCACAGATGTGGAACCTGGCAAATAAGGAATGACAGATGGTGGACGGTAACCATATAAGGCTTGGAAGGGAGTCATATGAATGGCAGAGTGATAAGAGGAATTGTATCACCATTCAGCCCAAGGAATGGCCCGAACCCAAGTATGAGGCTTCTCCCCACACACACATCTCAAGTACTGTTCCAAAGTTCGGTTAAGGTTTTCAGTCTGGCCATCAGTTTGAGGGTGGTATGCAGTGGACTTGCTGAGCTTAGTACCCTGCTGTTTAAAAAAGGATTCCCAAAATAGACTAAGAAAAACTGGATCCCTGTCTGAGATGATGTTTTCAGGCATCCCATGTAGCCTAAAAATCTCTTGAATGAACATTCTAGGCACAGTTGCCCCTTAATAAGGATGAGCCATGGGAATAAAGTGAGCAAATTTGGTGAGTCTGTCCACCACCAACCATATCATAGTTTTCTCTTCAGACATAGGTAAACCATCAATAAAGTCCATTGAAATTTCAGCCCAAGCCTTGTCTGGAATAAAGTTGGGTTGCAACAAGCCAGGTGGCCTTACTGTCTCATAGTGGTTAGCTTGGCACACATGGCAGCTAGCTATAAACGATTTGATGTCATTCAGCATCCCAGGCCAGGCAAAGTTCCTATTGTTTCTTTTATAGGTTCTAGCTCTTCCAGAATGTTCTCCTGTAAATCCTTCATGTAACTCACTGATTATTTTCTTCCTCCAATCATTGTGTTTTGGGACAAAGATTATGTCCTTATAATATAGCTGAGAGCTAACCAATTTATAGTTCTTCACCTGAGCATCAGTTCCTTGTTGTAGTCTTAAAATGATGTTGGCAGCCTCAATGTCATTCATACAATCTTGTTGTATTTCATGCACAAACTGATGAACTGGTTTTGACACCCCCGTGAGCATGGCCAACTCTGACTTTCTCGATAGTGCATCAGGAACCACATTACTCTTTCCAGCCTTGTAATGATTGAATAATCATACCCCATAAGCTTCAAAAGCCATTTTTGTTGAGCTGGAGTTGTGATTCTTTGCTTCAAGAAGTACTCAATAGTCCTGTGATCAGTGTAGATTTTAAAATGGTGCCCCAATAAATAAGGCCTCCACTGCTGCACTGCAAACACAACTGCCATCATTTCCTTGTCATAAACTGAATATGTAGTGTGCTTGGGAGCTAAGACTTTGCTTAAAAAAGCTACTGGATGACCCTCTTGAGATAACACAGCCCCAATTCCCTTATCAGAGGCATCACACTCAACTGTATATTCCTTACTGAAATCAGTAATAGCCAAAAAAGGTGTGGAGATCATGGATTTCTTTAGATCTTCAAAAGCCATTTCTGAACCAGGTGTCTACCGGAAACCATCCTTCTTCAACATATCAGTGAGAGGTTTAGCAATGGTCCCAAAATTCCTCGCATATTTTCTGTAATAGCCAGCTAGACCTAGGAACCCTCTCAACCCCTTTAAAGTCCTTGGTTTCGGCCAGTTTTTGATACACTCAATTTTTGCAGGGTCAACAGCCACACCTTGTGCACTGATGATATGGCCCAAATATTCAACCTGAGTAACCCCAAAGGGGCATTTGCTTTCTTTTACCTTCAAGTTATTTTGTTGTAACTTTTCAAAGACCAATTGCAGATGTCCTAGATGTTTTTCTAGGGAAGGACTGTAAATCAAAATATCATCAAAGAAGACCAATACAAACTTCCTCAAATGATCTCTCAGAACATCATTCATCACAGATTGAAAGGTTGATGGAGCATTAGTGAGTCCAAATGGCATAACTAGGAACTCATAATGCCCAGAATGTGTCCTGAAAGCTGTCTTGCCATTGTCTTTTTCCTGCATTCTAATCTGATGATAGCCAGACTGCAGATCCAATTTAGTAAAAATGGTAGCTCCATGAATTTCATATATTAGCTCATCTACTACTGGTATAGGATATATATCCTTCACTGTGGCAGCATTCAAGGACCTGCAATCCACACACATTCTCCAAGTACCATCCTTTTTTTTCACAAGTAAAACTGGTGATGAAAATGGAGATATACTAGGCCTAATAATACCATTTTCCAACATTTCCTGCATAATTTTTTCAATCTCAGATTTTTGGAAGTGAGGATACCGGTAAGGTCTCATACTTATAGCTGAAGTATTAGGTAATAGCTCAATGCTATGGTCATGGACTCTTGCAGGTGGCAAGGTTGTTGGAGGCTGAAACACTTTAGAGAACTGTTGCAGTAATTTGCTGATTTCAGGATGTACTGAATCTTTGGCTTTCTGTTCTTTCACAGGATTTAACTGCACCAAAATAGCCTCTCTTTCTTTCCTTAGTAGCCTTGTTTCCCCTTGTATAAGATACTTAACTTGACCAATATGGAACTGCATTTTCATTGTCTCAAAGTTCCAGGTTATGTCCCCTAGTGTTTTAAGCCAAGCTGCTCCCAAAACTATCTCACATCCTGAAACTGGTAAAATATAAAAATCAGCAGAAAATATGTATTTTTGCACTTGCATTTCAACCCTTACTTGCCCTTTGGTTTGCATTATTGTTCCACTAGCCAACCTGACTTTCAGAGGCTTAATGTTAATGATCTCAGTTTTGAATTTCTTTAACACTGAAGGGTGCAAAAAATTGTGGGAAGCACCAGTGTCAATCAAGACATGTACTGTCTTCTTATTGAGAAGACCCTTGAGCTGTATAGTGTCAGGGTTGTCTTGTGGCCCCCCCATGATTTGCAATTGTATCTCAGGTTCCTGCACATCTTCTTCTGGTTGTGATTCCTCCTCTGTGTCCCTAGGTAAAGGATCAGGCATTTCCATTTCCTCCTAAACCACTTCAATCACCATTAATTGGCCCTTTCTGCAATTATGTCCTGGCCTAAACAACTCATCACAAAAGAAGCATTGGTTTCTGGCTCTCCTTTCTTGACATTCAACTTGAGTTAGTCTTTTGTTGTTTCCATTGGAAACATTGGCAGTAGGTGTGGAGGTCAACCCAGCCGATAGAGCTCTTGATTGGTGACCTTGTACTCTCATAAGTTGGTTTGGCATAGTGGCCTGGGGTTGTCTACTGTAGGAGCTCAAGTTGGATGCAGGGACAGGCTTTGTACTAAAATTAGACCTATTCTGATTTCTGTATCCAGCTTCTCTTTCTTCATATATTCTTGCTAACTCACAAGCTTCATACAAAGTTTTTGGTTTTTGAGCCTTAACATCAGCTCTAATGTCACTCTTCAAACCTCCCAAGAAACAAGATAGCAACACTTGTTGAGAGAATCCTGGGGCTCTCCTTGATAGCCTAGTGAACTGCTCTTTGTATTGTTCCACATTCCCTGTTTGAGACATCCTTGCAAGAGCAGCTTGATAGTCCACTATATTGTGACCACTAAATTCTCTCATGAGTAAATCAGCAAGGCCTAACCAGGTGGGGGGAAATTCATGCTTAAACATGTACCACCTATCTGAAGCCTTCTCCGTTAAATGCATGGTGGCTATAGCTAACTTCTTCTCTTCAGGGATTTGATAAAATTCAAAGAATTGTTCTGCTTTATTGAGCCATTCAACAGGGTCTCCACCACTAAAAGTACTGAATTCAAGCCTCATTTGCCTTATGGTAGGTAAAGTGGGATCAGGTTGAGGTGGTTGGGACATGTGGGGATGAGTGCTGTGATATTGTGGAGGTGTATAGGGATTGGATTGACAGTGAGAAGATGGGAGTGGACCCCAGCTTTGATTGGGTAATGCAGTGTGCATATAAGACTGTGGAGGCACAAGATCAAAATGTCCTTGATAAACCTGTTGAAAATGACCACTATGATTGTGTGCAAGTGCATTTTGGTAAGCTGGGATAGCAAATGGCAGGGTTGGCGTGGGAGTGTAGGCATATGGTCGAGAATAATTCATCACAAAAGGATCAGTACTGCTAAAATGGCTAGTGGGTGCAAAGCCAATTAAAGGTTGACTATGAGTACTAATGATGCAGAGAATGGCCCAGTAATATAATTAAAGGGTTGTGGACCAAAGTTGGTGTGTTGAAAATAGTGATTTTGAAAATGATGACCAAGGCTATTATATCCCCCTGTATGTATACCACTGCTACCAAAATTGTTCACGTTAACAGTGCTATGGCTACACATATCAGCAGAAACAATAGATCCACTCATCAAAGCACTAGTGGCTTGTATAATGCTAGTGGTATTAATCATGTTGGTATAAACATCACTCGCAAAGCCAAGTATAACATCATTATCATCAAGATTTAGAGGAAACCCAGATGACTGAGGTTTAGAGATACTACCCCTCTCGGCCTGTGGTGTAGTAGTTGACGTAGCCATAATGGATGAAGTAGAATGTGCAGTAGTGCCTTGGATCGGAGTAGCCGCTAAAAGCTGTAACTATCCAAAGCTGAGCTAAGGCGATCCATGTTGAGCAAGAGCAGATCTATTCTCTACGTGCATTAAGCGAATTTCCTCTAGGATTTCAGCTCGCAGAGCTACAACAGAGTCTTGTACCTCATTCACTGAACCCTGTATAGCTCCTACCTTGGCCGTCGTCTCGTCTTTGTGAATTTGAAGATCAAAAACCACATTTGAAAGCTCACTGGATGGGTGTGGAGCTCCGATGCCTCCAGCCCCCTTGAGCTTCACCATACCCTCAGAATCGAGGGCTCTGATACAAGATTGTTAGGGAGCTAGCCCTAACTACAGATAAAAACAGAATTCCAGAGAGAAAAAAAAAGAAAATAGAAACTGCAATTATATTGATCGATGATTCTTCTACAAGGGAAATCAGAAATATATAGCTAGAGCGTGGTCATGTCAGACACGTGCAACCTCGACATTGGTCAATATCCTAACGTGAAAGCAGCTAGTAGATTCTATTACGAAGACGAACGAAACAGTGCGTATAGCTAAAGTAAATAGAAAATGAAGGAAACAGAAAATAAAGGAGACTTGGACTATTCTCAGTCAACATAGGCTGCTGTGATTAGTTTCATAACAGATTACCATTTCTTGATCACATACCCAACAGAAGCAACACCATTTCTCACAGAAACATCAAAGTTCAGCTTAACAAAATCATGATATGGGGGTTGCCATTTAATATGATTAGTATATATTCAGAAATTTTAGGAGTAGAAAATTTAAGATTTGCTTGATATTAAGTACTAGTTTAGGGTGGTGTTAGTTCAGTGATTAGAGCACTCGCTACCTAATGACGAAGTCATGGGTTCGAATCACCGTGGGGGTAGGAGTGAAATCTTTTGATCATCTTTTTAAAAAAAAATGAAAAAAAAGGAAAAAAAAGAAAAAAAAAAGTACTAGTTCCCAGAACAGCAGCCCAAAAAAGATTTTTATGGGGAGGGAACTAGCTGCTGAAAAACTAATCTATTTTTGGTATTATTCCAAATGGACCAAGCTAAGAGAAACATTATGATAATCTCTTCAGAAGTATGGGTAGAAGAAGAACAAAAAATATGATCAAGGCAGTTAGGAAAAGAATTATTTCAGTATAAAGGAGTAGGAAATTGAGAAATTAGATTCCAGACTACATAAAAATAAGATAAATAGATTCCCTCTGATTATGACAAAAAAGACACAAATGAGAGATATTAGGGTTATAAACAGAAAGTCTTTCTCACGTTTTAAGTTATTAATTTTTTTTTTTGCACAATTTTTTGGGACTACTCTTTAATTTTTAGTAATTACATAATACATTGTATTTTATTTAAAGAATCTATTTAAGTCTTTATTGCATCATCATCATCTTTTTCTTATAATGAATTTGAAGCTTAGTATAAGAAAAACAATCCCCTCCAAATGAATTGGGTTGGTCTGAGGACTAGAATAGCTTTTGGGCTTCCTTGTGGCCTTGTAGGCCTCCGATTAAAGGTTATACGCTTGTCACATTACACCAACATTATTTGTAACATTCAATTTCATTACATGTCCCCTTCACACCATAATCATAGCCAACTGCTAAGTGATCTATTAAATTTTTTCATAAACTGGTAACCCAGCAATGTCATCAAAAAAGTGGGGCTCATAAGAGCACGCCAACAATTAACAAAAAAATATGGACAGACTAGTAGACAAATTAACAGTTGGTATGATTGATTAAATTAGAAATGAAAAGTTACATGTGATGCAACTGGAACAGCATGAGCAAAGATAAGTTTAGGTATAAGGGTTAGGGTGGTAACATAAATTTATTTAAAAAAATTAAATAAAAAATTTATTTAAAAAAGTTAATTTTTAAGATCGAATTATTAGGTTCTTACGTGCTTGGAACATCGACACTACTATGCTGTATCTTCATTATATTGTCTCTCAAATGATAACTTTTCATTTCTTATCTTGATTGTCTTATCAATCTCATTCCCCATGTGGGTAGGGCTGATATTGTTGGGTAATACAAATAGTAGGGTTGATATGTCCTTCAACTACGATGCACCGGACACAGGCAATACTACAATGTAACTTGATTGTATTATCTCTCAAATAATCTTCTTTGGTTTGTTATGTATACTTATCTTGATTGTATTGACTACTTCTCTTTCTTATTTCAGCTTATTAATGTTAATTCATCTGAAGAAGAAGAAGGAAAAAAAAAAAAATGGAGTTTCCACTCGGGAGTCCAGATATCATGACATTGAGCTCTTTTCCCTATTTCCCTTTTTCAAGGGAAAAAAAATGAAAAGGGAAAAAAAAACCCTCACCTTATTTTTGAAAGGAAATTCTCAGCTTATTGAGACATACTATGCGGCATTTCATTCAAAATGAAATAAATTGGTTTATATGATCATATCTTATAGAATTACTGCAATCAAATTATCATACAAATGAAGCAATTTTGTTTACAATAAACGTGGAACACCTCAAAGCAAAAACAACACAAAGTCATGGAGTTGCATTCAGTCCCTCAAAGAAAAAAGTTGTGAAATAATCCATTTGAGGCTTGGGTAGCACTAATCCAACCTCAATGCCACCTGATACATCTCTACTCTCAGTCAGTGTAATGGCTTTAGTACCATCAACTCCAACGTCCTCTATCTTTTTGGGTCTCCCCAACCCCAAATCCGTTTCATAAAGATCCACTTTCGGTGATCCTGATACCATAACATGGAGCTCCGACTCAAACATAACCTTGCAATCCGAAATCCATTTCTCTGCCCCCCCAAAAATAGCCTTGTCTAACTTCTTAACCGTATTTCCAATTGCTCTTGCTGCAACAACAATTCCATTGTCCCCCAACAACTCACTCCTTATCGCCGCTGCCTGGCCAAACCCTACGCAATTACCGACATACGTTGAGGGTACCGGATGGTTCAAACGGGTTAATCCCCCCGCAATAAACCCAAAATAATTCGGATCCTGACCACAGCACTTGTAATTGAAGTATTTTTCTTGGCTTTTAATCAAAGAAATCCATACAAACGCACATGTTAGGACATAAGCAGATAAATGTACCGGTAGTGACTCATTTCCCTTGTTGCACAGATTAACAATCCAATTTTTGATCCTCTCCATGCGGGTCAAGTCCATCAAAAAAGTTGCCCGAACCATGCTCATTGGAACTAACCTGGCAGGTTTAGTATTACCTATAATTGCTCCTTGAGAAGAAATTCGCTTCCACCATTCCTTCAGCAAGATACCCTCCAATGCATACGGATCAACAATGGCCTTACGATCATAAGAGGGCAAGATAGACTTGGTAGGGAAAAATGAATGTCTAGAAAATGAGGCCCAAGTCTTGATGAAATTGTTGAACGTTCTCTGGTCAGCAACAACATGATGATATGCAAGTCCAATGCAAATGCCACAATTTGGGAACAATGTAATTTGAACGCTCAACAATGGAATTTTGGCTGCACAGTTACTACTAGGAGCACCAGTTGATGCTAGTTTAGGTACAAGTGTGTTGAACTCTTCAACATCTCTTTGGTAATTCCCAGAAAGATAGCCGAAGTCTGTATTTGACTCGACGACGGTGAATGAGACCGAGTCACCTTGGGAGTAGACGAGCTCAGGTTTTCCGGGTTCGGGGCGGGCCAGTAGGGTTCCGGCAAAAGGATAAAAGAGTTGGAGAGTAAGGGAGAGAGAGTGCTTGATGTTTGGTAGAGTGATCGATGTGAAATGAGAAGTGGGATATGGGAATTCATAGAAGAAAAGAGGTTGGCTTGGAGAGAAGAAGAGCCATGGTATGTCAAGGAAGGTTACAGGGAGATGATAACAAGCTCGTGGAGATAATGAGTGTTGCGGGGTAGAGACTTGGCATTGCTCAATAACATTGAGTTTGGAGAGTTGAGCCATGGACGAAACCAGAGAGAGAGAGAGAGAGAGAGAGAGAGACAGAGAGATTTAATATTCATCAGCCAAGCTTCTCCAAGTTTTATAGGAGAATCATTGGTGATCGATCACCACACATTCATCTTCAACAATTTTTTTTTTTTGAAAGGTTCATTTCAATAATTTTTCACGTGTCTGAGATATGAAATTTTTAAGGGACCGTGTGGAAAGCATTTCCCATTTCCCAATATTACAGTAATTATTACTCAAACTCCAATTAATAATCTTATACACTGATGCGCGTGGGATATCTGCTTTTGTTTGCTATTTTAATCGAGATTGAGGTCCATTCATAAGAACTTATTCTCAAAGACGTGATTGAATAAAAAGAGAAAAAAAAGAAAAAACAATTATTGGTGGCGGGCACCGGCGGTAGCGGACAGCCCTTCTGGGACTGACAAAGGAAAGTGATGGTACTGAAGACTGAAGTACACAACTGAGTACCGAAAATATTTTTTGAAACTTTAATTAGTCATAAGGTTACCTTATATTTTTTGTCTTCATAAGGTCACATAATGCTTCAATTTTTCCCCATTTGATAAATTTGCCCTTCCACCTTATCGAAATAAGCTGAAACAATACGCATCCATTTTGCTCCACACACTCCCCCCCAAACCCACATGACGCAGTTGCAGATCTTAGACTTCACAAGCTCGCCGACAAAACACCTGATCATCGATGGCAAGCAGTTCGAGCCTAACCCGAAACAGTTGGTTCTCCACAAGCGGGTTAACCTTCGGATCTTGGATTGCAGGTGCAGTGAATTGAGCCTGAATTGAGATCGGGAGATCCGTTGTTCCGGCTAACGGCGAGAATGAGGTTTGTTGTGCTCATGGTAGAACGCGGTCTAACTCCAGCGAGTCCAAAGCGTAGCATAGTAGCAGCCGAGAAGCTTTAGCAAGTTGAGGTCGTGGATCGGGACGATGATCTTTGACGACCAGAAGCTTGGAACATTCGGTCTCTATTCTCTTACTCTGTAATTTGAATCGGTGAATTCTGGCACTGTTATCCTTGATCTCGTATTAACAAATCATTAGATTAGTCATGCTGTGATTGAAATTGTTTCAGTTTGATCTCTATTCGATCAAATGATTATCGCTTGTTGCCTATGTAATGTTGTAGATGCATTGTGGTTTTCTAATTGTATTAGATCATAATTGTAGGACAGAATGAGAATTGTT
Source organism: Rosa persica (assembly GCA_025331145.1). Lineage (NCBI taxonomy): Eukaryota > Viridiplantae > Streptophyta > Magnoliopsida > Rosales > Rosaceae > Rosa > Rosa persica. Next base: position 1,452,125 of record WFKR01000001.1, on the reverse strand, counting down.
GAAGTTTCTGTTAAGAAAGATTGTTGTTTTGTTCTAGTATAGATGGATGCATGTGATGATTACTTTATCAAGTTCTTGAGTTGTGTTTGTTTGAAGTTGAAATCAGGTAGTGAACATTTTCAATTTATATTTGTTTGATATTTCATAGTAGCTTCTATATTGGTTGGGAATAGATTTCTTAGTCATTGTGAGTAGCTTTTTTTCTTCTTCTTATTTTTAAAAAGAGAATCGAAGGGTTTTACTCCTGCTCTTATGATGACTCGAACCCATGACTTCATACATAGGTAGTGGGTAGCTTTATTAGTCTTAATTTAAGGGAATAGCTTTTGTGTTACTTGGTAGTAGATTTTGTTATTGGTGAGAGTAGATTTTGTTGTTTGTTTGAGTAGCTTTTGGCGTTATTGAGAGTAACGTTTGTTGTTGATTAGAATAGCTTTTGTTGGTGGTGATCGTAGTTTTTGTTGTTGGTAAGAGTAGCTTTTAGTGTTGGTAAGAGTAGTTTTAGTAGTTCATTAGTAGTTCTGATGTTGGTGACAATAGCTTTTATTGTTGGTGAGTGTAGTTTTTATTCTAGGTAAGAGTATCGTTTGTTGTTGGTGAGAGTAGCTTTTAGTGTTGATGACAGTAGCTTTTATTACCTCGTCGAAACTCTTATTGAAGTAGCATTTGTTGTTGGTATGAGTATCTTTTGTTGTTGGTGAGAGTAGCTTATAATGTCGATGACAGTAGCTTTTCTTATCTCGTTGGAGTAGCTTTTGTTGCTGATGAGAGTAATGTTTGGTGTTGGTGATAGTAGATTTTATTATCTCGTAGGAAACTGTCAAAAATCTCAGGAGTAGCTTTTGTTGCCGGTGACAGTAGTTTTTGTGACCTCACTGGAGGTCGCCTGAAATCTCACAAGAGTAGCTTTTGTTGCTAGTGATAGTAGTTTTTGTGACATCACCGGAGGTTGCTGGAAATCTCATCAGAGTAACTTTTGTTACTAGCCACAACAGCTTTTGGTGTTAGTGACAGTAGCTTTTGTGGTCGCGGGAGTTCCCCGAAAGTTGGCCGGAGACCCGCCGGAGTTAACCAAAGACCTCGCCGGAGAGGAGACAGAAAATGATCGTTGACTTTTTATTGTAGTGGTATTTATGTAAATATGTTGGTTTTTATATTCAAAATATAACATTTTTTTAATCTAGTGGCGTTATAAGGGAAAAAACTAGTTTGTGGCCTTATAGCTAAAAAAAATTTAAAGATGCAGACGTGACTTTTTTTTTGTTTTTTTGACGAGAACAAGAGTTTTATTCAACAAATATGATTAAGGGTATACAGCCGAGTAGAGGACGACCCTTTCCTCTATGGCTCGCTACCATGAAGCTGTGGACATTCGATCCGGTAACCAAGGTGGAATCTCCAGGGATCTCCCCACTCCTTTGTCCTTGAAAATGATGGGGTCATTTTAGCGTCCAAATCACCGGCCAGATCCGATCTCGGGGACGTTTTCCTAGCGGCATCGAAGGGGTACGATGGAGCTTGCTATAATAAGCAAAAGAGAGGAACAGTTTGTGGATTGGGGTAAGATGGGTTGAAGAGAAGAAGAGAGGATGGGGGAGGACAAAGATGCAAACTTTGGTTGCTAACGACTTGGATCTGGTAATTTATTGTGAGAGGGTTGGGAAAACAAGCCATAAATCAAAAGAAGTGGGCATTGGGACTACAATCCTGAACAAAAGCGCACTGCCCCGACTCTCAAGCCAAAAATCTGGACCTATTGGATCTAAATTAGGGCAAGAGAGAAGGGGAATATGCTTGCCAGCTTGTCATGGACAAGTAGGGCACATGGTACCGAGTCCCTCGTCGAGGTCGGTATCGGTATAACTGGGCTGGTCGGGACCTGCCTGATTAGGATGGTTATGAAGTTCAGTTCTCTAGTATAGCCGAGTCTTTCTTACTGTTGAGGAGTTCGGTCAGGGGATTGTGATTTGTCCATGTGCTTACTGAGCCATGAGATGAGGTATTCATCAATAGAGAGTCAGCATTTACTGGCATGTAGCCCAAGAACGGAGCCGCCAAAGTATTGTAGTAACTAGCCCCGTAAACCTTCCTTAATATTTTTCATTTTCATAATTTGAAAATCCACAGCAAGTATTACTTTCTCAATTATTATTATTACATCCTGAGATCTTATAGATCAGCTTACACATTAATCTTTATAACATAAGAAAGATAAATATTAATAGACCTAAGGCTAGCTGATATAACAATAACATAGATATAGACACACACACACACATATTCTATCCAGAGTGAGGCCTTACTCTGAAATTAAAGTACGTTTTTAGAGTTTAGAGTCACTTTTCGGTCGCATATCTACATTTTGACCGTTCTGTTTTAGGTACTAATGTATAGATCATCTCTGTAAAATTTCAGCCAAATTAATGGTCGTTAACGTATTGATAACTGTCTTAAAGCTAGTACGGTTCAGGTTGGACATATTTAGTTCGTCAACTGGTTTAAGTGAGTTAGATACCTTAAATATCATCAATTTGGCTGAAATTTTGCAGAGATGATCTATACATTAGTACCTAAAACCTGAACGGTCAAGATGTGGATATGAGACTGAAAAATGACCTTAAACTCCAACCTCACACGTTAATTTCAGAGTGAGGGATATATATATATATATATATACACACACACACAGCGGTTCTTCACTGCAGACGTCCGCAGTTTTTCGATTCGTACGGATTTTCAGTTTTGACCCACTCTTCGATCATATTTTCACATCTTAACCATTCAGTTTTTAGGTCCTAATGTATAGATCACCTTTGCAAAATTTCAGCCAATTTGGTGATCATTAAGGCATTCAAAACTGCAAATTACAACAATTTATACGAACGGTTCCGGTTCGACAGATTCGGTTCGTTCGTGTAAATTGCAGTTTTGGATGCCTTAACGATCACCAAATCGGTTGAAATGTTGCAGAGGTGATCTATACATTAGGACCTAAAAACTAAATGGTTAAGATGTGAATGTGTGATCGAAAAGTGGGGAAAAACACAAAATCCGTACGTTTTTGTTTAGGTGCGGATATCCGCACCTGAGCAAGTTTATATATATATAAACTTGCTCAGGAATGGAGGTCCGTTCCTTAGCTAAGGAACGAAATTCCATTTTTTCACCACTTTTCGATCACATATTCACATCTTACCTGTATATTTTTTAGAACCTAATGTATAGATCACTTCTGTAAATTTTCAGCCAATTTGATGATTGTTAAGGCATCCAAAACTGCAATTTACACGAACGGACCGAATCTGTCGATCCGGAACTGTTCGTGTTTATAATGGTAAATTGCAGTTTTGGATACCTTAACAATCATCATATTGGCTGAAAATTTACATAAGTGATCTATACATTAGGACCTAAAAACTGAACGGGTAAAATGTGAAATGTAATCGGAAAGTGGGTCAAATATGGAAATCCGTTCCTTAGCTAAGGAACGGACGTCCGATTCCTTAGCTAAGGAACGGACGTCCGATTCCTGAGATGGACTCTGTGTGTGTGTGTGTGTGTCTATATATATATATATATATGAACTTTACCAAATCCTCAGCATGGACATTACCAAAATATATGAACTTTAAAAAATATAATACAAATATATGAACTTTCACAATTATTGTTAAGCTCTTATAGATCAACCTACACATTAATATTTTTCGATTAATCTTTTACAACATGAGAAAGATAAATATTTAAAATTATGACTGAAAAATGTGTTCAAAATTTTGCACTTTTCAGATTGATTTTTGGCTCCACAATAGAACGGTAACTTGTCTTTTGAAAGAGTTGTACGGAAATAGGTTAATTACATATAAGTGCATATTTGAATGTTTTCTTAGCTATAAGGCCACCAACTATTTTTTTTCCCTCATAAGGCCACTAGATTAAAAAGGGTGTTAAATGGATATAAAAACCAATATATTTACATAAATTCCACTAGAGTAAATAGTCAACAATCATCTCACTCCTCTCTCCGTCGAGGTCTCCAGCCAACTTCAGCGGGTCTCCGACCGACCTTAGGCGAACTCCGGCGACCACAAAAGCTACTGTCACTAACACCGAAAGCTACTGTCGTTAGCAACAAAAGCTACTGTCGTTAGCAACAAAAGCTATTCTTTCAAGCAACTTCCGGCGAGGTCACAAAAGCTACTGTCACCAGCAACAAAAGCTACTATCACTATAAACAAAAGCTACTCTGATGAGATTTCCAACAATCTCCGGTGGGGTAACAAAAGTTACTATCACCAGTAACAAAAGCTACTCCTTACTAAAAAAACCTAAGCTCCCTAAACCAAAAACTACTCTCACCAGCAATAAAAACTACTGTCACTAACATCAAAAGCTATTCTGACTAGCAACAAACGCTACTCTCACTAACACCAGAAAACTACTCTCACCAGCAACAAAAGCTGCTCTCACTAGCAACAAAAGCAGCTCTCACCAACATTAATAGCTACTCTCACCAACGCTAGCGAGCTACTCTCAGTAACACTAGAAACCTACTCCAGTATTAAATGCTGCTCTCACCAATACCAAAAGCTACTCTTACCAACAACAAAAGTTACTCTCACCAACACAAAAAGCTACAATCACTGTCCAAAAAACTACCTTCACGACCAACAAAAGCTACTCTTACCAATGTCAAAAACTACTATAACCACTGCAAAAAGCTACAATCATCACAACCAAAAGTTACTCTCACCAACAACAAAAGATACTCTCATCAACATCAAAAGCTCTTCTCACCAACAACAAAAAGATATTTTCACCGAAACCGAAAGCTACTCTCACTAACTTCGAAAACTACTCTCACCAACATTGAAAACCGCTTCACTTACTCTCTTTCTGAAATGATGCAAGTGCAAGACAAATATTGCCAGAATTCAACCACAAGAACTGTAATAACAGCAATTTCCATTTTAATTTCGTGTAATTGTGTGGAACGAATATTTTACAATTTCACGAATGTTGCTTGAAATATTTCATTTTTAGAATTATCAAAGTTCCGAAGCAATTATTTTAACGAAAATCTCGAAATGTTCGATTCAAGAAATCGACTGTTTATACATGCGGAATTTGGGAAAACTTCATTCATGAAAGTTGTAGAGTTCGTTGATACGAGTCCGTACATATACGAAACACAGAAATCGGATTTTTTATGAATTAGTTACGGCATTTAGAAGAAGTTTCCAACTTGGTAAATATATTTTCAGAAAATTTCCCATTTAGGGTTTCCATTTTTGTAGCCTTCACTGTACTCGTCTTCAACCTCTCTCTCTTGTCCGAAACCACAAAAAAAAAGAGCAAACTTCTCTAGCCTTGTTCTCCCTCCTCCGATCACCTCCAGACGTCGGACCACTCCCCTTGGCTTCGCCTTGAGCTGCTCTACCTGCTGGACGTCGTCGCTCCCTCCGGCACGGCCTCAAGGTCCGGCAAAACCTTTCGAACCAGTTGCACCTGAAACCGAACCAAATCGTCCTCCTCGTATTTTTGGCCACCAACCCACGTGAAACTTCTCCCTCTATGTCGAATCGACCTCTTGAAGCTCCCAGAAGCAACCTTGCAAGGCGGCGTGGCCTATGGTGGCGGCTGGAAGCCAACCTCGATCGGATCGAACGAAACTTTCAATCCGGATATCTCGAGCTGTAGACCATCAGTTTCATGTGATTCTTGAACTGGCGAGCTCGCCTTGAGTTGCTGATTAAACCTCCAGAAGGAATCGAAGCGAGTTGTTGTAGTTTTTACGTGGATCGAAGCACCACTGGTTTCTGAAAATTTTCTGGCCACCTCGATTGTTTTGGTACACTTCGACCTCTTCCTGTTATTTTTTGATCTCGTACTAGTTATGAAAGTTGCTCAACATGATGAAAGGAAGGGGAGTAGCCTGGCCCAGACACTATTGGTGGTGGTCAGTGGTGGCTCTGCCACTAAATATGGCGTCCCTTTCCGGCCACCTCCAAGGGTCAAAAATATAGTTTCTGTACATTTTAAGATTCTACATTTCAATACGATCATTTCGGCATATTATATGCATTTTTCTGATATTGTATGATTTAGTTATGAATTTTTTGATTTCGATTGATTTCGATCGTTAGATTTATTATATGTGAAGTTAGGACGATGACTTGTAGTTTTAATATGATGATCATATGACTGTCCCAGTGGCTTTGTGTGGTCATGGGCAAAGATCCTACCGTTGGATCTTCATATAATTGCAAAACAGTGATTAGAGAGGCGATTCGTGAGAATCCGTCCGTCGGATTTTCTTATAATTTAAAATCCTACCGTTTGATGGTAGCTTAAGTATATTTTGGAATTATTGGCTAAATTCAAGTCACATTTGATTAGGTGATTGACGGGTTATACTTGGATGAGCTGTTTCGGTGTTGATTTGTATTTTAATTGAGACGTAGCAGGAGTTTCGAGGTGAGTAAAACTCACGTGGTTCATATTACGAACCGAGTACCTTTAATTAATTTATTTTGTCGTAATTGTGTGAAAATTATTTACGGATTAAATATTTGTTTTTAAATCACATGGACTCTATCAACTACGGTCCGTAGGTAAGTAAAAATGAATTTAATTATACAAATGAATTTCACGATTTTTCTTGTGTGAACTATAGATGGTATTAGTGGTTATCCCTGAGTGAATGATTATGTGATATATATATATATATATATATTTACGTGTTGGTTGGTGTGTTGTTGAGTGATGATATGATTGAGGTGGAATGATGATTTGGATTATATTTCAAATGCTTAAATTTCATAATAATATTGTGTGTCTTGATTGTGTGAAAACATATTGTTGTGCTCATTTATGGATTTAGGGTCAACATAGTGATTGGTATACGGGAATCAGATGCTCTAATCCTAGGTGGATGATGAATAAGATTGGTGAGTGAGTTGGATGCCACAACCCTTGTCGGCTAATGAGGCTAGATTAAGTACGAGTATCGGACGTTCTAAATATGTATATATGTATACATATTGATAAAATATGTTGAAGATAAATATGTCGGATGCCATAATCTGGGCCAAGTGACGGGCTACAATTCAGTTAGAGCTCTAGTCTGTCAAAACCGTATTTTTATAAATACGATTTCAGGGTTTTGAGAAGAAAGATGTGAGTTTAGGTCTTGTGTTGATTTGTTGATTTGATGACTGATTTGAAAATTGTTGGTTCTTTGTGGACATGGAAAGTGTTGGGTGTTGTCTTGGGTGAAAATAATTATGAATTGATTAAATAACCGTTCTTTCTTTTACTCATACAAGCTTTCAAAAGCTTACCGGGTTTTGTATTATTGCAATCTCGGTACACTATTCAAATAGTGTAGCAGATATTCCTGCAGGTCTAGATAACCAGGGAGGCGACCGTGCTATTTAGGAGTTACAGTATTTATTTGTTTTTCATTTGAGTTGTGAGGATTGTTAGGCTCATATAGAGCTTTACAATTTATTTTTGAGTAAGTTGTAATAATTAACTGAGACTAAATTCGGGATTTGAGATTAAATTGTGTGGTGAGGTTGTTAAGAAAGAGAAATTTTCAGGATGTTTATTTTGAGTTGTGGTAATTCATGTTTCGGATTTTGAATTTTTATTTTAAAATTTGGGGCAGTGACAGTTTGGTATCAGAGCGTAAGGTACATATTTGGTGATATGTCAATACTTTCGAGTGATGGCCCGTCTGCAGCGGATCCCCATCATGTGCTCTCCGGTGTTGACAATGTCATTGGGTATGTGAGAGCGTTAGGTTGGCTAGGAACGTTAGCATGTCATAAGAACTTTAAGTGTTGTCTTGTATGCTTAGTTACTTGGTTAATATGGACTTACATTTGACTTATGCCATGTTTAAGTGTTATGCGTGTATTAACCAAGTATGCCCTGCTTCTTAGGTAATGGAGATTGAGGGGAGCGAAGCTAGAGGTTGAGGGAGAGGCAGACCTCGTGGTAGGGATAGAGGCCGAGGTAGGGGCAGGGTCCTTCCGGTCGATGATGCATATGAGGTGGAGGTAGAGGCACCTTATGATGATCAGCATATTCCGCCCGTTGCATGGTTGATGATCCTGCTCGCTTGTTAGTGCTAGCGAAGGAAATTATCCGCTTGGGAGCAACCAAGTTTGGAGGAGGCACTGATCATATGGTTGCAGATCGATGGATTGAGGATTTGCAGAACTACTTTGATCTGTTTGACTACAATGAGATGGATAAGAGGAAGCTAGCTGCTTTCATGCTGAAGGATGAGGCTAGAGTGTGGTGGAACGTCACACAGAGTAGTATTGAGGTATCTACCTTGACATAGGATGGCTTCGAGAGGCTGTTCAGAGAGAATTACTTTCCAGCAGCTGTGAAAGAAAGGTTGGAACGGGAATTCCTCGCACTTGTACAGGGAAGATGACCGTGATCGAGTACGATGTGGAGTTCTCCAGGCTGTACAAGTATGTGAAGCAGATGGATGACGAAGACTTGGCTAAGAAGTTTAAACGAGCGTGATGTGACCATCTTAGAGCTGGAGACGAAGAGAGAAATCTTGGCTAAGGCATAGATCATTGAGTAGCAGAACCTGATTTGTAAAGAGAAGGAGTCAACTGAGAGAGACTTCCAGGGAAAGGGAAAGGCAATGGTAGGAAGCAGTAGGTCCAGAGACTTCAGGGGCGGTTTTTGGAAGAAATAGAAGACTCAGTTCCAGCATCATGCCCCAGCTCGAGCAGCAGTAGCTCCTTCCATTTAGGCTATGCCTATTAGACAAATAGCACTGGTAGCTCTGGTGAAGTGCTATAACTGTGGCGAGCCGGGCCACATCTCTTGTGCGTGCACTAAACCACGGGGTAGGGTATGCTACAGCTATGGATAGATAGGGCACCAGGCCAGGGAGTGTACCCAAAATCAGGGTAGAGTGTAGGGAAACCAACAGAAACAGCTACCATCAGTACTTGCTAGAGTTTTTGCCATTGGTCAGGCAAGCACGGGGGTGGAAGATACATTATCTATTTATCACTATCTTGCTAGAGTACTGTTTGATACAGGACCCTCAGGCTCCTTCATATCTAGTTCGGTTGTGGATGTGTTGGGTTTGATTGCCATACCTCTTACTAGATCATTATGTGTTACATCACCTCTCGGGGTGTCTCTTGAGCTTAACATGTTTTATGATGATTGCCCTATTGTGATTGGTGGCAAAGTGTTCTCTACATCCTTGATTGTGATTCTAGATCACACATATGATGTGATTTTGGGTATGGATTGGTTGACCCTAACCATGCTGTGATTGATTGTTTTAGAATGATTGTGTCCTTTCATGTCCCTGGACAACCAGTATTTCAT